>JANHMN010000003.1:121982288-121994356 GCA_030674055.1 Rhabdomys pumilio
GCCTCTCTGCCTCTCTGCCTCTCTGCCTCTCTGCCTCTCTGCCTCTCTGCCTCTCTGCCTCTCTGCCTCTGCCTCTGCCTCCCAAGTGCTGGGATTAAAGGCTTGTACCACCACTGCCCTGCGTCTCTGACTCTTTTACTTGCTCTTGGGATCCTTTTCTTCCTAATGGGTTACTTTGTCCAGTTGTCTTGATATGAAGGTTTGTGAATAGTCTTAATGTAATTTATGCCATGTTTAGTTGACATCCCTGAGAGGCCTGCTCTTAGTTTGAACAGTAACAGAGAGTGGATCTGGGGAAGAGGGGATATTGGGGGGTGGCAGGGAGGCATAAAAGGGGGAAACTGCAGTCAAGATATAATGCATAAGATAAAAATAAAACAAACAGGTCAGGCAATTGAATCTCAGAGCTAGGAATATGTGGACAGGAAGATCCCTGAAACAAGCTGGCCAGTCAGTCTAGCTAAATCAATGATCTTCAGACTCTGTCTGTAAAGACTGTCTAAAAATAAGGTGCAAATGGAATGAGAAAGGCACCTAACATCAACCTCTGGCCTCCACACACAAGTGCAAACATGTGCACATGCATATGCACACATGTTCACCTGCATATACTGAAGTACCCTTGAGTAGACTACACACAAATTAATAAAGACAAATGGGTTTCATATTAAATGTTAGAATTCTGTCCCATCCCTAAAGTACATCACAGGAAATGGGATCCAAGAAGATTGAATTTCCCCTATGAAATTCAAGCTTATACCAGAGCTGGAGTCAGAGGCCAGTTCTGCTCCCAAGTTGGTGATGCTGATCTGGGAGGCTCTGGAAACCCTAGGACATGGGAAGAAAGTAGAAGTTGCTCACCAAGAGCAGGTCCTCGAGGGTATGTAGTCTTTAGCCGTTTTCTCTTACTCTCTCAGCTTTTGAATGCAGGGAGACAAAGACGCCTCTCCCATTACACGCATTACAGGCTCCCAGCACCATAATGTTCTGCTTAGGTACATGGTGCCAAGGGACTATGAACCAAATCCTTTGCAATCATGAACTGAAATAAATTCTTCTTCATTTCAGGTTGTTCTCTTGGATGTTTTGATCATAGCTATGCAAGATGAGTGAGTACATGTTCTTTAACCCAGAACTAAAATTTTCAGATACCCAAATAATGCAGGGAATGCTGGCACCATTGAAGAGGACCCACTGAAAGCCTCATTAAGGTGCCCAGACACCCTGGCCTTGTTCTTGACAGTGGGATGGTGGAATTTGACCCACTTTGTGAGCCCACCTGCTCTCACAATTACTAGGTCAGTTGCAAGAATGCAGATACTTTGGAAACTCAAGCAGATCCTTAGACTATCACACCACACTGCAGAAGGGGTAGCAGAATTTCTAATTGATACCCATGAAGGTGGCCTTTGCTCCACAGAGCTTGACAGATTAGGTTCTTCCCCAGAGACTCAGAATGTGTTTGTGTAGCCTTTGGATGACTGCCACCCCTCCTGACAGTCCCATCTTTTATCTCCCCTGCTATTGACAGCATCAGAAAAGAGGATCTAAATTATTTAGCTTACAGGCTTCCTAGTTTCAGTGTTCAAATTGCTAAAAGGGTGTGCTGCACAGAAGGGGTTTTGGGGACACCTCCAGAAGCTATCAACTGGAGTAAGAGTAGGGTACCTGAAGTAGGGTCAGTATGGGGAAGAAGGAGACCTGGCCTCTGCCTCCAGGACTGGTGTGGATGCAACTGAGCAAGCTTCAGTTGTCCTGGGGCCCCATGTCCCATCTTGTTACTTATGTTGTTTAACAATATAGATAATTAGTAAATGTGAGACCCATTGTTCAAATGAAATTATACAGGTTACCCCTAAAATTATACAGGTTACACACACACACACACACACACACACACACACACACACACACATATGTATGCAAAAGGTCAGGGCTGGAGGTTAGGGAGCATCTGGGAGGCTCCAGACTAACACAGCATCCACCTATCCCCAAGTACACAGCTCTCATGATTTCAAAATGTGGTGCTTCTTACTGTTCACCCACAGCGAACTGTATCAGGTCAGCATGGGGGTGGGGTAAATAAACACAGCCCTTACCTCATACCATGTACAAAAATTAACTTGAAATAAATTATATCCTTGACTAGAAAAGCTGCCAACTACAAAACTTACAAAAATACAATCTAGGGAGAAATCGTTAGATCTCAGGGTAGGCAGAGATGTTGTTCATCAGAATGCCAAAAACTCTAACCACAAAAGGAAAGAGTAGTTGAATTAAATGAGTGTTTTCTATACGTCAAAAGACTAGTAAGAAAAGGAAGAGCAAGCCACAATCCAGACCACGATGCTTGCCTTATACAGGTCAGGCAAAGGGTGTGCTCACATTGTAAAAAGTTTCCTGTAACTCAATGAGATGACATTAACTAGATAGTAAGAAATGAGCCAAGGACCTAACTAGGTGATGCTAACCAGTGATAGGTGACTTATAAATGAGAGGATCACAGGACTCCCACAGGGAAGTGTCATTAGTCACTGACGAAAACGACCCAAATGAAAAGTGCTGACAGTATCAAGTGTAGATGAGAGTCAAACTTTCAGACATTGTGTTGGAGGTATAAAGTAACCTGTGCCAGGCAGAAAAACAGTTTGAGTGTTTTTCATAAGGTCAAACACATTTTTATCACAGATAACCCAGTATCCACTTCTAGGGATACACTCCTACTCACCCATTTATCACTTTCCCCCAAAATAGAGTGCACATAAGCAATTATATGAGAAAGTAGATAACTCTGCTAATCACAATAATGATGATACAACCATGTGATGAAATATTATACTGCAATGAAAATGAATAGACTTTGAGGTCAGAAAGAATAGTGTGTTCATGAGTCTGGAGATGGGAGACCATGTAGTGTGTCTGAATAAGAGAGTAGACTCAGCTGGGGAGGGAGTGGTGGTTGCACGCCTTTAATCCCAGTACTTGGGAGGCAAAGGCAGGTGGATCTCTGAGTTTGAGGCCAACCTGGTTTACAGAACTAGTTCTGGGACAGCTACAGCTATACAGAAAAACCAGGGGTGGGGGAGAGAGAGAGAGAGAGAGAGAGAGAGAGAGAGAGAGAGAGAGAGAGAGAGAAAAGAAGAAGAAGAAGAAGAAGAAGAAGAAGAAGGAGGAGGAGGAGGAGGAGGAGGAGGAGGAGGGGAGGAGGAGGGGAAGAAGAAGAGGAGGGGGAAGAGGAGAAGGACAGGGAGAGGCAGAGAGAGAGAGGACCCTCAGGCACAAGGCTGGAGAGGAAGCTAAGAGAGGAAAGAACTGGAGAAGAAGCTGGGAGAGTACCCCAGGCACCAGGCCAACCTTTTCTAAGGATGAAGAAGGCAACAGCTACCAAACTCGATAAGATTTGCATTTTTAAAAGACAGTCAGGTGTTGGGAAGATTATAAGCTATAAGGAAGCAAAAGTGGAGGCTGAGGGACCTCCTGGGAGACAAGACAATGCAAGCTGGGGCAGGATGGGGCTGTAGAGTGGTGCATGCGGAGCTGCTGTGGACTAGGGTATCTGCAAAGCTCCCAATGCCTGTGAGTTGAGGAGGGTGCTCCACTTGCCCCCAAAAAGTTCCTCTTTAGTTCTCACCTGAACTCTGTCACCTGACAACACAGACAATCCCTGATGATCCCTTCCAGATCTGATCAGTTCTGACCAGTGTCATCCAACTCATTGCTACTGACATTGAAATAACCTGAGGAATACTGGGAGATGGGACACTCCCACTGAGCTGACTCCACACTCTTGAAGGAAAGATAAAGGAGGCGGGGCTATAAACAAGACCAATAGAAAAAGGCGCAGGTCCAGGGGACCTATAAAATACCCTAATCAGCCATCAGTTTAGAAGACTCCTAGCCTTAGGAGCCCTTCCCATCCTAAAGGGATAAAGCTATTATTTTCCCCCTTTCCATGGATTGGTCTTTCTGTCTTTTCCAAATGTTCAATTCTTTGTCCGTGCCAGAAATGAATTCAGTAAGAACTAACTGCACCCAGTTATAACTCTCTCAGCCAAAAACCCACCTGGCCATGTCTGTTTACTTTTCTGTCCAAAGTATTGTAAGGGACCTAATCAGATGCCTCATGGGCACCCAGGCATTCTTTTTCCATGGCATCCTCTATACGCACACGCACACGCACACGCACACACACACACCTCTAGTAAGTGTGTGGGGGTCCTGAATAAAAAGCAAACATGCTGAGCTTCAGCATTAATCTCTCTGCTTCCTGATTGTGGATATAATCCAGCTGCCTCATGTTCCTGCCAAGATTCCCACCATAATAGACTGTATCCTCAAACAGTGAGCCAGAATGAGCTGTCCCTTCCTTAAGTCTTCTTTGTCAGATGTTATGTCCCAGCTACATATATAGTAACTAATGCAGGTGGATGATATAATGCAACATCCCCTTCTTATAAACAGTCCTGACCTGCTCCCTCCCAAGATCTCTCAGTACATCCTTGTCATCCTTGTGGTCCTGGTCAACAGTCAGCTATCAGTGGCAGAGCTGCTCCCATCCACACCATGCTAAGTTCTCATCACACCCATTGCTTCTCAGCAGCTCTAGTACCAAATGATAGCACTTGGGGAGGGAACCTTCAGGCCTCATGCTGGTATGTGGCAAACAGGTCCATAATTACATCAGCTGTGCTCTTCTTGGAAGAGGGAATAGAAAAAACAAATGTCCCTGATATGATACACCACCCCCTTTCTCTCCCTCCCCACACCCCCACCGTGTGTGTGCGCGTGCATGCGTGCACATCCAATAGTCTGGCCATATGGGAACTATTATCTTTGAACACCAAATTCGCTGGAAGTAGATATTTACAACAAAATCCACCTTGTTTTGCAGCCATATCATCAACACGTTATTTTTTAAACATCCATCACACTGGTCTGGTGTCACACCCTCTGCCTGCTCTCTTCTTGTGTCTCACACATTCTCTGAACCAGGTAATTAAGTCACTCTGAGCACACTGCTCCACTTGTGCTTGGCATGTGAGCTAGGTTTTCCGAGGGGAGCGGGAATCAACCCGCAGCTACGCGTACTCAACAGTGGCTTGTCTAGGGGCATCTAAACAGGCTGTCGAAATGGAGTGAAATTATTGAGTTTACTGGGCTGTGACCCTGACCTTGGCATTAGGATGTGGAGGAGAGGTGAAAACTGAAATAGTCATCAAACCTACCCTCCCTCCTCTGATTCTGTCCCTCACCCCTTCCCTCATCACGCCCCCACTTTTCCTCCATCCCTCTCTTTATTTCCTCTCTCTTTCCTACTTATTTGCTGGTTCCTAGTATCTCTCAGTCTTCTTGGCTCTGTCTCCCAGGCTAACTGTTTTAAATCCATGCTTGCTAGCTTTGTATTTTAGCTGACAATGACTTAGAAACTTGAGACTTACCTTTTGATTTATTATTATTATTACTACTACTACTACTACTATGACTATTACTGTTGTTGCTGTGTGTATCCAGGGAAAGGGTGCAAGCATGTGTGATGTATGTGAACATGGGTGTGGCCAGACAACAGCCTCCAGTACCCTCAGCAATGTTGTCCACCTTTAGGTAAGGTCTCTCATGGAATCTAGAACAACACTGACTGTAGCTGAGAGCCCCAGGGACTCACTTGCACCCACTTACCCAATACTTGGATTATGAGTGTGGGCTGCCATACCTGGTATTTTCAAAGTGGGTTCTGGGGCTCAAACTCAGGTGTTCTACTAGTGTAGCAAGCATTTTACCAATAGAGCCACCTCTCTAGCCCAGTAACTTGAAGACATTTTTTTCTACAGAGACCTCCAGCTTCAGCTCAATCCTGCCTATGATCTCCCCCATCCAGGCTTTTTATTGGGGGAGGGGTCACCTGCTCAGGAAGGTGATCTCTTCCTGCTCTTCAGAGACAACCATGCTAGATCCATTGGTACTCCACAGAACTGAAAATGCTGTGGAGATGTTGAGTGGATGGAAAGGTAGACCATCTTGGACACAAACACAAAGCAAGGGTGCCACAGGCACTCCTCTGAGATGTAAGCATGGAGTCCCTCCCCATTCTGGTCCCTAAGCTTTGCCAGCTAGCTTCCAAGTGCTTCACCAGTAACTGCACAGACAATTAGGTGGATTAGACTAACTGGTAATGGGGGATTTGGACACTAATCCCCTCCCGGTTGTTAATATTAATTAAAGTGCTCTTCCCTCTCCTTATGTAACAAATACTAACTATTTCATTAGAAAGGGAAAAAGAGAAAATACCGCATAGCAGGGAAGTATTTGGCTTATTTTTTGTCCATGTAGGAGGCTCTGTGTTTGTTGTCATTCCTGGAACACAAACTTTGTGATCCACGGGAGATGCCAGGAGGAGGAAGAGAGAATTTAATCAGCCTGACTTTTTAAATTCTAATGTCTGTCTTTCCCTATAAGAATTTTACTTCTGGATGTAAGTGGGACTGAGAGTCCTGGCTATGCATATGCAACTTACTGTTTTGGGACTTTTCTATAAGGATTATGTTCTGTTGATCAACGCCTACATTTTCAGATTTTGTATCTAGTGCAGGAGGTGTCCAGCGCAAACCAACATTCCAATGGTGCTGACTTATTGCGTGGGGAAGTGAACAGGCTTTTGACTTCAGCACTGTTTGCATGGCGCCCTGATGTCACAAGGTACAGATTTCTAAATAAAGTAATTTCTACCAAGCTACTGTCATATGGTGCATTTTGTAGATTTCAAAAGCAACACCCACTCTGATACTAAAGTCTTTCTCCCCCCCTTCCCTTCTCCCAGTTGCCTGGGCTCAAAAGTTTTTATTTATTTATTATATGTAAGTACACTGTAGCTGTCTTCAGACACCTCATAAGAGGGCATCAGATCTCATTTTGGATGGTTATGAGCCACCATGTGGTTGCTGAAATTTGAATTCATAACCTCTGGAAGAGCAGTCAGTGCTCTTAACTGCTGAGCTATCTCACCAGCCCAGCTAAAGTCTTTCTTGGCTGGGCAAGGGCATCTCACCTAGGGTCTCCAAGTGCTTAAACAGGAAATAAGCCCAGCCTAGGACTGAAAGCCAAACTTCCAGGTCATACCACATTCTGTATGACATTCACACTCTCGTTACCACAGGGACCAGGTCTGGCAGACTCACTTCTAATGCATCTGTCCTCTCCAAAACCAAGACTGTGATGACCACAGCTCAAGCTGGAAAGAACCAAGATGTCCCTCAACAGAGGAATGGATACAAAAAATGTGGTACTTTACACAATGGAGTATTACTCAGCTATTAAAAATAATGAATTTGAGAAATTTTTAGGTAAATGGATGGAACTAGAAATTATCATCCTGAGTGAGTTAACCCAATCACAAAAGAACACACATGGTATTTATTCACTGATAAGCGGATGTTAGCCCAAAAGCTTGGAATAGTGAAGACTCAACTCACAGACCACATGAAGCTCATGAAGAAGGAAAACCAAGTGGGGATGCCTCAGTTCTACTTAGAACGAGTAACAAAAATACTCAAGGGAGCAAATATGGAAACAAACCATGGGACAGAAACTGAAGGAGGGGCCATCTGGAGACCATTCCACCTGGGTATCCATCCCATGTACAGTCACCTAAGCTAGACACTGATGTGGATGGCTGGAAGTGCATGCTGTCAAGAACATGATATAGCTGTCCCCTTAGAGGTCTGCCAGAGACTGACACATTCAGACAATGATTCTCACAGCTAACCACTGATATGATCAAGGGTTTCTCAATGGAGAAGTTAGAGAGAAGACTGAAGGAGCAGAAAGGGTTTGTGACCCCATGAGGAAAGCAACAATACCAACCAACCAGAGCTCCCCAGGATCTAAACCACCAGCCTGAAAGCACATAGGGAGGGACCCATGACTCCAGCTGTATATGTAGGGGAGGATGGCCTTGTCAGGTATAGGTGGGAGAGGAGATTCTTGGTCCCATGAAAAACGAACACAGAGTGTGTGTGGGGGAATGTGAGGGTGGGGAGGGAGTAGTGGGGACAGGGGTAAGTGGAGGCACAGCCTCATAGAAGCATGAGGAGGGGGGATTGGATAGGAGGTTTCTGGGTGGTGGGAGGAAGTGGGGTTAGGGGATAAAATCTGAAATGTAAATATAATACCCAATAAAAAAAATTTAAGAAAAAGAATTTTACTTCTGGCCACTGTGGACAAATTATTTGGATTAAGACAAGTGAGACTCAGTGGTGTGAGCAGTCTCCTGTGAGGGGCCTCTGAATGTGTAGTCATGTGACCATGTGCACAGGGAGTGACTTTCCTCATGGCCAAGATTGTCTAGAGCATCCGGCTAGCAGGTGATGGGAAGCATAGCTTCCCAAGCTTTGTGAGTTTCTGCAGCCCTAGGAGATGCTAGTCTTCTCTCCTCTGAGGGACAGGCAGACAGACTCCTGTCTCAGGTTGCTCTGTGTAGAAGCAAAGGTATTTATGAAAGCAAGAAGCAGGAACATTTGCTGCACACATGCCAATAGCCATAGAATGTGTCTGAGTTCAGCTATGTGCCAGAGTCAGGAGGCAGAAGCAATGAGCTATCTCCAACCCTAGACCATTTCTGTTAATCTTCAGACTCTGAAGTTCAAATGAGGAAAACCACACCTGGCTTCTTTTCTGTTCAGACCAGAGGATTTGTAAGACACCATGACCTTAAATGCATTACAGGACTGAGTGTGTGAGTATATGCATTGTGTATGCATGTGTGTTTGTCTCATCAGGCAGAGTATATTTATATATATGTGAATATGAAGGTGTTAGTGTGTACATGTGTGTCATATGCATGTGTATGGATATGTATATGCATGTTTGTGTAGAACGTACATGCACATACATATGTGTGCCCCTAGGTATGGATGCCTGTCAGTATATGTGTGCATTTTGTAAATGTGTGTTTCCTCAGGTATATACAGTACATCTGTAGAAATGTGTACATATGTGTGGAGGAGATATAGGTACATATGTGTATTCACTTTCACATGCAATGTGCATAGGAGTGCATGTGTTTTCTCAGTCAAGTGTATATATACAAATGTGCACATGTATGTGAGGTATTTGTGTATTCATATGTATATATGTGCATTTGCAGTCCTATAAACTTGCACATCATGTATACATAAATGTACATTGTGTATTTTCATCAGACATATACATTTGCATCCATGTGTGTATCTTTTCAACCAGATGTATGTACATATATGCAGATATATATATTTTTGTATATGAGGATATATGTGTACATATATGTCACTGAATACGTGTATAATTGCACATGTGTATGCATGGGTGTGCATGTGATTATTTACCTGGGCATATGTGTGCATATGTTTGTGGGGGTATATGTGTGTGTATGTTTTTTACTACAGTTTTAATGCAGTTTCTTACCTTAATAAAAAGACATTAGAGATAAAATTAGGCCATATTTCCCTTAACTTAATCTCCCAAAGCATCTAGGTGGCACCTGATGTCAAATGGTCAGTTTTCCAGTTTCATGTCATTTTGGCACATTTGCCCACCAACATTGCATTTGCTCTGTGGCTCCTTTGGTCTTAATACAAAGATTCTTATGGATCTGTATAGAATGTGGGGACCAGTGAATTAAATTCCATGTAGGAGGCTCGCTATGCTCTGCCTTCTGCCTGGATTCAGAGGAACCAGCAAGCCACCTTCCTAGGAAGGATTAGGCCACAAAGCTCAGAGGACAGATGCTGAGGCTGTATGGCACCTTAGCATGGCATGGCATATGTCTCATGCTCACCCCTGGGAGTAGGGCAGGAGAGGAAGTTCTTATGACCCATAGCCTGGCCCCTTGTTTTCTCAATGTGCATGCTCCCTGGGACAAAATGCCAGCAAGTGCCCCTCAGTATGCAAAGCCAGGAGATTCAAACAGCCATCTGTGTGGCTGTGTGAGCATCCTCTCTCACTCCACTCTCCACTCTCCAGAGTACAGCTGGCCTTCCAAGGGGGCACAGGGCATCAATCCTAGAAGAGGGTCCTCTCAAGTCTCTACTCAGGTGTCAGTGTTCTGAAGAGCCATGTCTGATCAGAGGTGTGTGCTGAAGTCCTTAGCACCTTCCCCTGGGCTTTGAGTACAGCAGGGGTGCTGACTGCTCTGCCTGTAAATTCCTCCCTTAACCATGAGTAGCCATCTTGATCCACAAGCTTCTGTGTGTGTGGCAGTGACTAATGGTCATAAGACTGACGTCCAGTGTGCAGTGGCCCTGCCTTGCACTGAGCCTTCTGAGGGTCACGCAGCTCTCTTGCTCTCTATGCAATGTGTAGGTTCACAGACATCATGAGCAAGGGAGAGATGCCCTCAAGGTCACTCACTACCTAGTGTAGTTCAGTCAACACAAACCTTGGGAAATGAGGGAAACATTTACTACGTGGCACAGAGGCTGTGTTTGGCAGCAGGTAAGACGGAAAGGAAAAGAATTTGATGCTGAAGATTACAGTAAGTCAAAAAGATCCACCCATGCTGGCCAGCAGTAATTGGTACAGAGAAAGCCCTCATCAGTTGGAGAAGGAAGAGGTCTAGTGCTCGCCTTACTTGGACCCTCACAAGGCCTGTGTATCCACACACTATGGTGGGACCACTTCCAGGTCAAGGCTGGGCTCTCTGCAGGAACACCAGTTTGAAGAAGCCATGTGGCCATCTTGTGGTCACCTGAGCCTGTCCTGCTACCCAGATGACCTTCAGCACCTCAATGAAATTGGGCCAAGGGAAAAATATCAGGCCTCCACATCCCTGGACCCCAGCTAAGATCTGTTCACTCCTCGGAAACCAAAAGAGAAAAGGGCTTCCAGTGAGTACACTCATTCACTCACTGTATTGTTTGGATTACTTCCTTCCTTGTTTCTTGTCTCAGATTTAATCTTTAAATGAAAGGCAAAAATATGAGCTCATGTATGTTCGCTTTTTCAAAGGAGAATGCAAATTGCCACATCAGGGGGTCCTCCTTCGGGCTGCTTTGTCAGCACGCCACTGAAGATGAGAGGATACTGCACAAAATCCTGAATGCATATGTGGGAGATGATCTTCCTCTCTACAGCCCAGCAAAGAGCATAAGATCAGGGCTTATTTATCCCTGTAAGCATTTCTTAACATCCCAAGGGTCAGGGGATTTTACGGAGACAGCAGGTTATCTACACTTTCCCAGGAGTTCCACCAACCAAGGATCTCTGCACCTGGGCAGATACTCACTAATGAGAGCTGACAGCCTACTTAGGTGGATCAGGCATATTCTCATAATGGGTCACTAGTGGTGTGCATTGTTTTCTACAAATGGATCTTTGGATTTGGTCACAGAATTTCTGCATAAGTGTTAAGTATTTCGCTCCAACACACCCTCTTGAACTGGTAGCACATCAGGAGAGCTCATGAAACAGCCAATACTACAAACTCTACTTGTACACATTAGTGGAAATTGATTTTCAACTAATGGTGGCTTTATGTCTTTGATAATTTATGACTTAATGGCTTTTTCTTAGAGTCTTCTATACCCTAAGCTAGACTCAAAGTCACTATGGAACTAAAGGTGACTTTGAACTTCTGATCTTTCTGCTTTCATCCTCCCTAGTGCTGAGAGTGCAGGCATGTGATAACTAACCACAGTTTATGTGGTACTGGGATAGGACCCTGTACTCTGTGCCTGCTAGGCAAACACTCTACCAACCCAGCTGCTTCCACAGCCCTTTAGTGATAATTTTTAACCTAATCACGAGGACATGATGGAAATTATTATGGAAATGGCTTCATACTACTTTAAAGACATCTAGAACATGGACCAAAAGTCATATATGTGAACAACTGTATACATCCTCTGTGCTGGCTTTCACATTGCTGTTACTGAAGACCTGATATAAATTTAGAAACAGAAAAGATTCATTTAGCTCATAGCTCCAAAGGTTTCAGTCCATGGTGGTGAGAGAGGAGTAGAGGAGAACAGGTCCCCATTGTAGCCAGGAAGGAGAAAGAGAGAGAGAGAGAGAGAGAGAGAGAGAGAGAGAGAGAGAGA
>JANHMN010000003.1:121995508-122019915 GCA_030674055.1 Rhabdomys pumilio
CTCTGCCCCTCTGCCCCTCTGCCCCTCTGCCCCTCTGCCCCTCTGCCTCTAACTTCTGAGAACTTGGATTAAAGGCATGTACCACCACCACCACCTAGAAATAAATATTTTAATTGTTCTCGGTTCTTGATTTCTGGTGTAGTAAGGTGGACAGATACAGACCATATGCACAAAACCTCTAACAAGGTGGCTCAGTGAGGAAGGACACTTGCAGCATAAGCATTAAGGATCCAAATTCAAATTCCCAGTACCCACACAGAAAGGCTGCACATATTAATAATTCCAACATTGACTGTGACAGGGACAAAGGATTTCTGGGGCTTTCAGGCTGCCAGCCTAGCTCCAGGTTCAGTGAGAGCCCTTATTTCAAGGGACTAAGGCAAAGAATAATAGGACAGTATATCCAGTGTCTTCCTCAGGATTCCACATGAGTGTACCTACAGACATATACACATGCACATGCATAACAATACACACACACATATATATATATATATATATATATATATATATATATATACATACATACATACACATACACACACACACACACACATATATATATATACACGCACACACATACACATACACACACACACACACACACACACACACACACACACAACCCAGACATGCTGACCCACAAGGAACCATTTTCCTAGGCTCACTTCCCTTGAACTTCCACAGTATCCACTCCAAGGGAATCCCAGAGGTTGTAGGATATTTAACCACACTGTACACTCTCGAGATTGTGTTAGTTACTGGAAAAACCTGTTTCTAGTTGTGGTGTGCCTCTGCCCTAGCACACACCTTTAATCCAAGAGCTTTCCATTTATTAAAACAGGATTAAATAAAGTCAACCATGGGTCAAGAGGCAGAGCAAGCAACCAGTTGACAGAGAATGAACATAGGGGGAAAAATCATAAAAAGTAAGAGGAACTTAGGAGGAGAGATAGAGAGACTCACAGGAAGTAGAAGGGAGGGATATTGAGTTTGAGGGGATTTTGAGCCAGCATGGAAAAGCAGAGCTTCTTTTTTCCTTTTGGGACATTGGCTGCGGAGGAAGGTCAGCTGGGTGTTTTCTGGGTCTTTCTGAGCTAGCAGCCTTTCACCCCAGCATCTGGCTCTGGTCTTTATTGGCAAAATCAAATGATTGAGATTTTAAAAAAGAAAACACACACACACAGAAAGGCTATAGAAGGGAAGGAGTTGAGAATATTAGTCCTTGCCCCTACCTTCCTGTTCTTCACTGCCCTGCCTTAATTGAGGTCCCCTAGGTGGTCTTCCACTCCTCCCATCCTTCCAGCATCCGCGGTCCACCCTCCACATCCTGACATTACCTATCACTGTCAGTAGCATCAGAGACAGCTGACAGAGTCCTGCATTCTGTCTCTTTCCTGTCCACAGCTTACACATGGTTCTATTCTGAAACACACAATAAAACATCTGGAATGTGTCCTTTGTTTTCTACATGATTCTGGTTCAGGACTTCCATAGATATGGATGCCCTGGAGAGGTCAGCATATCCATCCTCTGGCCTGCTTCTCTTTGCTGTCTTCCAGGACCAGTAAGAACCCCTGACACCTAGTACTCACCAAATACTAAATGAATAAATGAACAAAGAATGAGTTTCATTGGAATTCTCCCCACATGTTAAACGAAAGGCTTTGAAACACTTTAGAATGGGAATTAATTGTCTCCTCTAGTCATTATTTCAGTCCATATCTTATAATCAAATCTTCACTCACCCAGAGTTAACAAATGAAATGCAGACACACAGCAAGGGAGCAATGAGGAACTCCCTGAAATTATTGCCCTCAAATTCTTACAACCGGAAGAATTTGACCTTGTGTACTATTTTCATCCAGATTTTTCAGCTCCATTTTATATTCACTCATATTCTATTTTAGTATAGCTATTTGATAAATGCATAATTCACATAGAGTATAGTATAATTTTCCCAGTGGAAAGGTGTGCGATAATGCACTTTAGACTACCCACAGAGTTCTTTTCTTGGTGTTGAATGATTTCACAACTCCAAAAGACACCATACACCCATTGGCAGTCACTACCATTTCTCTCCATCCCTCCACCCCTCCATCCCTCTATCCCTCCATCCACAGATCCTTGTTTTATGTGGGCTTCCATTTTCTTTTTTCTTGAGAAGTTCTGGGTTACACTGTGACTGTTTCGCCCTTCAGGAATTTCCATATCAGTTTGCACAGCAGCAGCACCAGTTAGCATCTCCATTTGCACTATGTAAGGACTCTTAATTTCTTCATGTCCTCGCCGCAGGTATTATTGTCTATATTTCCTAGGACACTACCGTATTTGCTCTTAAACATTGCATAGAGAGGGGTTTCATTGAAAATGCCTTTAGTCAGATTTAGTCCAACACTACCCCCGATATATAGCCACATGTTGGGGTTTGTTCTAGAATTGCATCCCTAGCACATGACGATGAGCTCACTCTCATTGCCAATGATCAAGCAGTGTCCTAGAATCCAGACAAATATACAAAGGACTCTTAACTGCTCTGCAGCTGCTCTATTCAGTGTGGAGACCGCATACCATGCTGCACTTGCCTTTCCTCCACTGTAACAGACACATTCCAAACGCTCAGAGTTACCTGTGTATCTGTATATGATGTCCTCCATATTGAACCATGAGGGTACAACACATGTTCAGATATTAGAACATTTTGCTCAGACAGCAGCAGGCACTGCATATCACAGCCTGTGAGGATGGCTTTGTCTCTAGAGCCCTCCTCTTAAGTTACCTGGCCCACACACCATTTCTCACCATGGCTGATTTTGCCAATCACCCAATGGAGTTCAGCATTCTTGGGGATGACAGACAAAAGGGAGATGGGTGAGCATTATGTGGAAATGTAGAAAATTAGACCATGCTGTTTTCTCATTGGTGTGGCATTTAAGTATTCTCTTCATTGCTCAAGTCCAACACCCTAAGCCTCAGTGTCTGGGATGAAGATTATTAATATTTCTAGCAATCTTTTTCTAGAAGGTTCTTCTATGAAGGGCTCCAACATTTGCACATTTCTAAAAAAAAAAAGAATCTGCTGCATAAAGTGCTATTAATAATTAGCAGTCAATTAACATTTTCCACTTCCAGCATGTTAGAAATGTTAACTGAGCCATTTATGGGAGAAAAGTGTGCCCTTGCAGCGGCAATGCGTGTCACATACAAAAGTGGAGGCGGCCTTGGATTCCAGGGCTGGAAGTCATGCGGCATACCAAATGCAGGATTTCACACATCATTGATTATTATTATTCAGAGTCCACTCATTTACACCTTGAAATGAAAGCAAGAGCTCTAAGTATCTATATGTAAGATATCAGTGGTCATTAGACCTGTCTCTAGAATTCAATTTCATCATTTGTCACAAACTCGAGGACGGTCCAAGGACCAAAGCTACTGGTGACCATTTTAATCCAGTGTCACAAAAGTTTGCAGTTACCAATCAAAATCTAAGACAAAACAAAAACTGTATAAAGAAACTTTTAAAGTTAAATTCTGTTTTCTCTGGGTTAATGCAGTTAAGTGCGTTATTGCTAGATCTGGCTTTAAAGTGGCAGCCAGTAACTTCTCCATCAGGATAGATTGATGTCACAACAAGTAAGCACCAAGTGTTTACTAGATGATACCAGGGAACCCCCTCCCTTTGGATGAGAGCTTTGGGGACCACAGGACCCAATGTGTCCTACCTGAAGAGAACATGAAGTAACCCAGGAGGTGGCTTCTATGATGGCCCAACCCTCACTGCTCACTTGAGAGATATAGGTAGACTGCCTGGCTCTCCTCAAAGGAGACAGATCCCAGTGGAAATTGATGTCAGGCTCCTTCCTTCCTCAGGAAGGGAGCATTTTAACCTCCTTGAGTTAGGATGGGGATCCCAGTGCAGCAGGAGAATGTCAGAAAATATCAATGACACTGGTTACAAAGCAGAATGCAAAGAGGTTACAGAGCAAAGGTCCCAGTATGGGGTGAGGTCACTCTATAAGCCCCTGGACTCAACACTGTCCACTTCCAAGGAGGCAAGGCTGGAATTTCATCCTTGTCTTACAGAGAAAGCCACCAACATTGAACAAGTTACCCAAGGTCAACGGGATAAGACAGAAACCCAGGCAGTCTAACACCATCAAAAAACACTTTTAAAATATAGTTAGCACCTTCAAAGGCTACACAAGATCAAGACCATATCCTGAGGATTCAAGGGAAAGGCATAAGAAAGCCCATAAATCTTATATCTCCTTCTGCATTAGCTGGGAGCCAAGCAGGGTGAAGTCACCTCTTCCCTTTGGATCGACTGAAGGGAGGACATGGGGAAGCTAAATGAGAAGCCTATCCTTAGAGTGATGCATGGGCCAGGGCCAATCTCCAGAATGATTTTATACACTAAGCTCAGACTTTCAACACAAGAAAAATCCAGCAGATTTGAGGATTGGTACTGACTAGGAGAATCACTGCATGCTGACCCAAAGGTCCTTCTAAAACAGTGGTTCTCCATCTTCCTGATGTTCCTCATGTGTGGTGATCCTCAAACACAAAATTATTTTCACTGCTATCTTAGAACTGTAATTTTGCTATGTTATAAATTGTAAATATTTTTGGAGATAGAGGTTTGTCACAGGGATCATGACTCACAGGTTGAGAGCCCCTGTTAAGGGGCCTGCCACTGGCTCAGATCTTTGGTTCCTGCCTATTATATCTACATATTTGACAGTATCTGACCTTATCTGGGAAGGGCGGCCACTGAAATACTCTGGTTTGATGGTGACTACCAGACTCAGCTATGTATCCATCCACCTGATAACTATTGCTAGACCTGTCTAACAAAGTGTTGTAAAACTCCATGTCCAGAGAGGACAATGCGTTCATTCCTTGTGGCTTTGTGTATTCATTGGATGCCACTTTGGTTCTTGGTTTGGCTGAGGCTGTGTGGCCAGAATGGTCTTCCTGATGTGGCTAGGGTTCACACTGGTGCAATGAGTTTCTCTCCAGGTACTCTTGCCCAGCAGGCAATGTGTTCGAGCTCAATCCCAGTGAGACACAAAGCTTCCTGGAAACTAGAAGTGAGGAGCCCCACCTCCCAGCTTCTGCCTTATTGCTCACTAGATAACACCCCTTTGACTAAAGCAAGCCATACCACCCAGCCCAGGGTCATTGGATGAACACTCAACAGTGCATCCACAAGGGTTCAACACACTGGAGGACATATCTACAGTTGTAGATGTTGCTAAAGATGTGAGGTCCTAGGTACCACGAAACTGAGAGCACATCTCTGAATGGGATAGCAATTCAGAACACTGACACACGGTGCCTCAAGCCAAGCTATACTGAAGAATAAGATTTTATACTATGATGCCTTTGAAGCAAGGTTATAAAAATATACAATTTAAGATTTTGTTCATACTTTTAATTTCTGCATATTTTCTAATCGAATCCCCATATTTATTTATTTATTTATTTATTTATTTATTTATTGAGACAGGGTTTTCCTGTGTAGCCCTGGCTGTCCTGGAACTCACTCTGTAGACCAGGCTGGCCTCGAACTCAGAAATTCGCCTGCCTCTGCCTCCCAAGTGCTGGGATGCCACCGCCCGGCATCCCCGTATTTTCTTCCCTTAACTTTTCTTGCCGTTGTTCAGCAAATATTTCTTCAGATCCTTGGATGTAGAAAGAATGGCAGAGAACAAGAGCCTAGTCAGAGCTGTGATCTCTACCCCACTGGGAGAGAGAAACTCTGTGCCCAGATCGTTGTAATACTTGTCATAAAACAGGGGGAAAGGCATTATGGGAATAGAGGGACAAAGAAAAACCTAACCGGCTCATGATTGGGCTCTGCCAATGTCCCATGGTGCCTTGCTGCTTGTCTCATAGGATCCCCAAGAAATTTCCACTTGGGTCTAATTTGGCCATGTACCAGGGCCTTCCCATCAGCCCAGTATTCTTGTTTGTATCTAAGATCTTCACATCCATGGTAAGGAACTTCTAATTGGTTGGTTCTGTTGATCAGAAGAACATCCCCTAAGATTGGCTGGATACTGGGTTGACCTTTGGCCAGCAATATGCAATGCATTTTTTCACTGCTGAAGGCTGGGTATCAGCAGTATCTGCTGCTCCTGCCTGGGGATGGCAAACCCAAGCATCCAAATCTGCTGGTCCTGCAGCCAAACCAATGCCATTTGAACCCAATAGCCTAGTGCTGCCAACCATGGTCCATTTCTGCAGTGAACTCTTTTCATGAAGCAGCAGCTGAGCATACTCTCTCATCATCCTGGGGGCACGGTTTTGGGGGTTCACCTGAAGACTTTGATGACTATGTGGCCAAAGGATAGAGGAGAAGTATTACATTCATTAGTCATTCAAGCACCCCACCCCCACCCCTCCAATCTCCTAGAAAGCCTGGCATCAGGTGAGCATCTAATCCTATGGGAGATACCTGCAAGCTAAGTCTCAGGATGGTTTGCACCATCCAGATGGGGAAAGGCGCAAAGAGGATCATGTAGCAAGAGTGCCTGGCAGATTCAGGAACATTCTCAGTGGGGAAAACAGTGACCTTTTGTCCAGCTTTACCCTGGAGGTCAGATGCAGGGCTTAGCGTGCCTCATCTTTCTCATCTTAACAATTCATCTCCTTAATTAATAGCTACTCAGGATTAAAGCTGAGCTCATGGCGATTCAGGCCACTTCAGGAGCAAAACCTTTTGATCCTTGCTCTTTGCCTGTCTCCTTCTAACTGAATTTCAGGCAGAAAGACAAATAACAGCAGGCCTTTCTTCCTGAATTCCATGACCCTCAGGGCTCCAGTGACACAGGACCTGGAAACTGATGTATGACCTTTCTTCTACTTCACATACCTCTCCTTTCTATCCAGACCTATTTAATCTGACTTGAAAGTAATGTTAACAAAAGACTAACCCTCCTGATTTACACCTGTGCTAAATGGCTCTCAGAAACCAAATTCTTCAATTGCTTCCCTGAGAAACATCGCTCTCTTTCTTATAACCCAAAGAAACAGAAAATAAAAAACACTGTGCCTAATTAGATGCTATAAGCTCCTATGTGGATGCTAGGCTCATTTCTTTCTGCTCTCTCTTTACTTTCCCCCAAATAATTAGTAACCAGCTAAGAAAATCTGTGCTCTGATTTAAAATCCTGGCCTACAATATAAGACCAGTGATTGCCTTACAATCCTTTCCCCCAAGGCATCAATAAGAAGAAGATGGTTTTATTTGCAAATTGAGCATCTCATGGTAAGACACCTCCATGTTTTAACACACCTGCGAAGAGATGCTATGGATTCCTGCTTGGAATTACTGACTTAGACTCCTAAATGAATCATGTTGAGGTTAGACAAAAGTAATGTTAACCCTCCAACCCAGAGCCAGTTTCTTAGCAGCTATCTATATTCAATTGATTATTCAGTCTTTAGGTAGAGAGAGAGAGAGAGAGAGAGAGAGAGAGAGAGAGAGAGAGAGAGAGAAGAAGAAGAAGAAGAAGAAGGAGGAGGAGGAGGAGGAGGAGGAGGAGGAGGAGGAGGAGGAGAAGGAGGAGGAAGAGGAGAAGGAAGAGGAGGAGGAGGAAGAGGAGGAACGGAGAGAGGGAGAGAGGTAGAGGAAGGGAGGGAGAGAGAGAGACTCACTTCCCAACTAAGTGTAGACAAAGCATTCTCTAATTCTGTGCCTCATTTGCTAGGATGACTTCCACGGTCCTTGCTAGAACAAGCCATTTTGATATCAGTACCTATATTCTTCCTTTCTCTGGTCACCTCCCTCAGATAAGACTTAGCAGATTGATTTACTTCTCCATCACACAATTCATCTCTATAGTAAAAACCATCTGCCATGGGCTTTGCCATTTTGAGCACAAATGTGTGTGTGTGTGTGTGTGTGTGTGTGTGTGTGAGAGAGAGAGAGAGAGAGAGAGAGAGAGAGAGAGAGAGAGAGAGAGTTGAGATCATCACTCACAGAATCCACGAGCAATAAATGTTAACATATGCCAATTTTTATTCACAGCTGGCTGTGGGCCATGGCTGGATGCTTAATATTTATTGAGTGCCCATAATGGATGAGGGCCCTCTAACACTCTTAGAGAACAGCCTTCCATAAGGACAGAGAGTGCTTTCCCAAGGGAATAAGCCTCCCTCACTGTGGTGCTTGGAAGGGAATCTTACAGCTAGATGTAATCCTATTACCATATTTCATCAATTTGAAGGTGCCTTTCAATCTTTCAATGTTAGATTGATGCTCCATCATCATCATCATCATCATCATCATCATAATCATTGTTATTATTATTATTTGGACCTAAGAATGAAAGACATTGTCATTAATTGTAAAGGACTATGCACCGTGGGACATGTCCCAATTACAGAGGTGTGACAAAATGCAAATCAATGAGATGGGCTATTTCTCTCTGGCTTTGCCCCCTCCCCATATTGATGAACTATGGCCACTGGCCACTGACTCTTCTCACTGAAGAGTTTTGGTGGGAGATACCCCACCCACCCTCAGAAACCATTGTTATGTTAGAATTGCCTCTGTTCCCAAGAAATCCTTCATCTCACCCGGCCATATTGTGGAGTATTTTAATTTTCACTTGCCTGATCCTCCGTGTTCTTGAATATGAGCTAAGCCTCTCCTTTCCTATTTGAAATAAAATCTTGCATTTGCTTAATGCTACCCATCCTGTTTCCTCCCATATGTCAAACAACCCTGATTCCTTTTTATTGGTACAGGACTTATACATCCAAAGAGCGAGTGGGTCTCAAGGGTAAAACCTGGCAGTTTTTATGAAGGGAACACATCTGGGGAGTGATGAAAAGAAAGTAGCTGAGCCACCTTCATGCCTGTCTGCTTTAAGCTCACTGCCAAGCTAAGCAATCTCACTTTGACTCCTTTAGGATAGACATAGGGGAAAATACATGTAAAGTACTTGTCTCTGGGCATCTTGCAGCCCTGAGGAGTGTGTAACAGTACCCAGTTCCTAACCAGCCATTTGTGTTTCCCTCCTGGACTTTCCCATTCACGCCTGTTCTGAGTCCTGCTGCCTTAGGCAGTCTCATACCTGTCTCTCAGGAGAGAAATGCTGTTCCTGCTGGGATTATATGGAGGAGTTTGATCACCTGATGACAGAGCTTCTGTGTTCAGTTTGGTACTAACCACTCCACAGGAGCTGACCTGTTCCACACAAGTAGCAACACTTGACTGCGTCTACATGTGGTCCATGCTGGGCCTGCCTGATAATGAATAATCTTGAGAATGTTTTCCTTTGCTTCTTGCTCATTATCTGTCCACTCTGGTGAAGGACCTGCTCCAGGCCAGACTTAGTTACAGTATGAGAACTTGTTTCAAAAACAAAAATTAAAAAGTCCAATAAACAAATAAATAAATACTGCATTATTTTTCATGCTGATTTAGAAACTCCTTATATATTATGCATATTGTCTATAATTCATTTGTATGTCTATGCATATATATAACTATATTTGATATGTCATTCAATTATATATCATAAATTATATAAATGAACTAGGTAATAAAATAAAATATATAAATGAAATACAATAGCTAGTAGAATAAATTACCCAATGCTTACTTTTTAAAAAACTTTTTATTATATTTATTTATTTATTTTATGTAGAAAGGGGTACATGCCACAGATCACATATGGAAATCAAATAGCAACTGGATTCTCTTCTTCTACCATGTGGGCTCTGGGGACCAAACTCTGGTTATCAAGCCTAGGGGCAGGTGCTGTTACCCAAAGCTGCACCATTTCACTGGCCTGATCTCCTTTTCTTACATAGTATATTTTGATGAGTAAGAACCCTTAATTTAATTTAATCTTAAACTTATACAACTCTATAACTTTTCTAGTGATTGTTGTTTTACATTTTCCCCACTCTATAATTATAAAAATAACATATCTTCCAAAGTCTAACTTTTTAGAGTATTTATTATTTTTCACAATTTCACTCATGTATACATCATGATCATATCCCGTCTATATCCCCCTCCCACTCTTCCCAGACCTCCCAAGATACCTCCTACTACTTTTAACCTCTTCTCTTTTTTACAACTCTCTGAGTACAATTAATTAGTGCTGTCTGATGCACCTGAGGGAGGTCATTCACCTGAGTACGGGCAACCTTTGCTCCAAAGAAAAATGAGCCTTCCTCCTCAGCAGCCAGTAGTTCATTAGCTAAGACAAGCAAATCATGCAGAATGAAACCCTGGATAAATATCCAAGATTTCAAGACTGTCTTCCCCGCTGTGGTTCCTTATTGATACTTTGAATGACCACCCCTGGGCTTGTTCTTCTGTTATTGCACAAGTTCCACACTGTCTTGATTGCTTTAACTCAACTGTGTGAAAGTCTGTGTTAAATGTCACTTATGAGAGTTCCTACCACACTCTCCTAGTCAACAGAACACAATCCACACACACACACACACACACACACACACACACACACACACACACAAAAAGGGAATTTCATATTAATTCAACAAGTTTATTTGTATATTTTGACTGTTATTTCTTTGGCATGTTTCCTTTTCCCTTAAGAGTCTGACCATCTATTTTCCCTCTCAGAAGCCAGAAGAAGAAGGAAGAGGAGGAAGTGCAGGGGAAAGAGATGAAGGGAGAGGAGAAGGTAGAAGGAGAGGAGAAGGAGAAGGAGGAGCACAGAGGGAAAAAAAAGAGATGACAATGCCAAGGATTATTCTTGTTGCAGAGTAGAAGAGAAGAAAGGAAAGTTAGTCGATCCAAGATCATTTAGAGAGAAAGAAGCTGGAAAAAAAAAAGATTTAAAAATTAAACACTTTATTTTATTTTATTTTATTGCAGTTTTCTTGGTTTTAAAATATACAGAAGTCGTGTTTTTCTAAATGCTGAATAATGTGGTGGGAGGGAGCACTAGCTGGCCCAGACAAGGTGCCCATCCCCCACTCCCATCCCCAAGAATCAGCCTTAAGAAAGGCCTATTATAAAGAAGGTTTATTGTTGGGAAGGGAGGGGTCCTGAAAAGGAGTAGAAGCAGAGAAAAGAGGAAACTGAAGGACAGAAGGAGAGAGAGGGGAGGGAAGAATGGAGGGGAAGGAAGGTAGGGAAGGGGAAGAGGGAGGGAAGAAAGGCAAGAAGGAGAGGGAGAGAGAGAGAGAAAGAGAAAGAGAGAGAGAGAGAGAGAGAGAGAGACAGAGAGAGACAGAGAGAGACCTTCTGGCTCATACCTGGAGGGCAGAGATGCAAGCTGTTGCTAGGTAGCTGCTGGGTGGAGTCTAGAGGAATTGCTAACAGAAGTGAAGCCCCACTGCTTGACCTAAGGCCATACTGGCCACCAGTACTTCAGATAGGCCACCTGCCTATAAACCACCCTACTTTCCCAGTGACTACCTACCCTACCCCCAACCACCTCTTCCCTCATCACCATATCCTGGAACTCCCACAGAAGCCCCCTGCTCAACCAGAGACCACACAGATCACCAGAATTCCAGGTACTCTGCCCACCAGCAGACCAGTCTTATACCCACGAGAAGTAGATGGCAGGAAATAATCAAACTCAAGGCTGAAATCAATAAAACCCTATTCCCATCTTCCTCTCTCCTCACTAGATCTAGATCACTAGATCTTAGCCACCAACTCTGACAGAGACCCCCTGCTCAAGGGCACCAGAATTCTAAGCAGACCATTTGCTCAAGGACTGTCCCCACTCTCTCAGTGAGCACCTACCCTTCTTTAAAGTATGGCTCCCAAATCCAGCAGAGGCTCACTGTTCTAGCAGAGGCAATGCTGGCCTCCAGAACTCCAGATAGGCCAAAACCCAGAGATCCCCTTTCTTGGTTCCCCCACACACATACTCTATCCCCAGTTCCCCTCTGGAGACCCTTTGAACAAGAACAGGCCACTCCAGCCAGAAGACAAGTGGAAACAGAAACCAAGGAATAAAACACTCATCCAACAAAGACAAAGTCAGAAATGGACTTCTAGACCTATAATCATTAAACCCAGATGCCTAGAAGCCAGTGTAAGAGCACAATCACAAACAACAGCCAGCACAATATGTCCCCATCAGAAACCAGCAATCCCACTACAGCAAACCCTGAATATTGCAACACATGTGAAGCATAAGAAAATAACCTTAAAACCAACTTTATGAAGATGACAGAGATCTTTGAAGAGGAAATAAATAAATCCCTTAAAGACAAGAAAAAAACAATTGAAGGAAACAAATTAAACTGTTCAAGACCTGAAAATGGAAATAGAAGCAATAAAGAAAACACAAGGTGAGGGGATTCTAGAAGTGAAAAATCCAGGCAAGAGAACAGCAACTACAGACATAAAGCATCACCGACAAAATACAAGAGATGGAAGAGAGAATCTCAGGTGTTGAATATATAATAGAAGAAATAGATAAGACAGAAGATATAGATACATTGGCCAAAGAAAATGTCAAATCTAAAATTTCTTTGGCACAATAAAAGTAGGGCTAAGTAAAAAAAAAAAAAATCATACCACTGAGTGCTTACACCAAAAAATTAGAGAGAACTCATACTAGCTACTTAGCAGCACACCTGAAAGCCCTACAACAACAACAAAAACAAACAAAGAAAGCAACAACAACAAAAAATCAAATACACCTAAGAGAAGTAGATGGCAGGAAATAATCAAACTCAGGGCTGAAATCAATAAAATAGAAACAACAACAACAATAACAACAAAAATACACAGATTTAATGAAACAAAGAGTCTGTTCTTTGAGAAAATCAACAAAATAGACAAATCCCTATGCAAACTAAGAGGCAGAGAGAGAATATTCAAATTAACAAAATTAGAAAATGAAAAGGGGAATCCAAAGAACTATCAGTGCATACTTTAAAAAAACAAAACAAAACTGTACTTCCAAAATTGGAAAATCTAAAATAAATGAATAATTTTCTCAGCAGATATCACTTATCAAAGTTAAATCAAGATCAGATAACCAGAGTAAATAAACCTATAACCCCTAAGGAAATAGAAGCAGTCATTGAAAGTCTCTCAACTAAAACAATTCTACCAGATTTTTAAAGGTGAACTAACCCCAATACTCCTCAAATTACTTCACAAAATAGAAACAGAAGAAAAATTGCAAATTCATTTTATGAGGCCACAGTTACCACGATACACAACACAGAAAGATTCAACAAAGAAAAAGAATTACAGACCAATTCCCCTTATGAACATAGATGCAAAAATACTCAAGAGAATACTGACAAACCAAATCCAAGAACATATCAAAAATATCATCCACCATGATCAAGTAGGTTTCATTCTAAAGATGGAGGGATGGTTCAACATATGAAAATCTGTCAATGTAATCCACCATATAAACAAACAGAAAGAAAAAAAAACCCACATGGATATTGGAAAAGCCTTTAACAAAACTCAACACTCCTTCATGATAAAAGTCTCAGAGAGACTAGAGATATAAGAGACATACCTAAACATAATAATGGCATTTTACAAGCCTATAGCCAACATCAAATTAAATGAAGAGAAACTCAAAGCAATCCCACTAAAATCAGGGACAAGACAAGGCTGTCTCCTCTCTCCATATCTATTGAGCAATAAGACAACTGAAGGAGATGAAGGAAACACAAATTGAAAAAGAAGAAGTCAAAGCAGCATATTTTTTTGTAGATGATATGATAGGATATGTAAGCAACCCCAAAAATTCTACCAAGGAAATCTTATAGCTGACAACACCTTCAGCAATGTAGCTGGCTACAAGATTAACTCAAAAAAAAAAAAAAATCAGTAGCCCTCCTAAAAAGAAATAACAAAAATAATGAGAAAGAAATCAGAAGAAATCTGGAAAACTAGCCACAAAAAAATAGAAAATACCTTAGGGTAACTAACTAAGCAACTGAAAGACTTCTATGACAACAAATTCAGGTCTTTGAGGAAAGAAACTGAAGAAGGCATCAGAAGATGGAAAGATCTCCTATGGTCATAGATCATAGAATTACCATAATAGAAACGGCCGTGCTACCAATAGAATCTACAGATTCTTCACACTCCCTATCAAACGTCGACAAATCCCTTACAGTCCTTGAAAGAGAAATATTCAACTTCATATGGAAAAACAAAAAACCCAGGATAGCAAAAAACAATCCTGAACTTCCAAAATCCCTGATTTCAAAATGTACTACAGAGCTATAGTAATAAAAACTCATGCTATTGGCATAAAAACAGACAAGTTAATCGTGTGCATTAAATCAAAGACCCAGACACGAATCTACATGTCTGAACACCTGATTTTAAATAGATGACGGAAATAATCAATGGAAAAAAGAAAGCATTGTCAATAAATGTTGCAGGTCTAACTAGATGCCTCCATGTAGAAGAATTTATCACCCTGCACAAAACTCAAGTCCAAGTGAATCAAAAAACCATAAAACCAGATACATTGAACCTGATAGAAGAGAAAGTAGGGCATAGCCTTGGGTAAACTGGCACAGAAGACAACTTCCTGAACAGAACACCAGTAGTATAGGCACAAAGATTGACAATTAATAAATAGAGCCTCATGAAACTGAAAAGCTTCTGAAAGGGAATGGACACTGTCAATAGAACAGCAGCCTACAGGATAGGAAAAGATTGTCATCAATTCCACATCTGACAGAAGGCTGATATCCAAATATATATATATATATCAAGAAACTAGACATCAACAAACCAAATAATCCAATTTAAAAATGGAGTACAGTTCTAAATAGAGAATTTATAACAGAGGAATCTCAAATCTCAAATGGACAAGAAACATTTTAAAGAAATGTTTAACATCCTGGGCCATTGGAGAAATGCAAATCAAAAAGACTCTGAGAGTCCATCTTACAAGAGACAGGTCATGCTGGTGAGAATATGGAGCAAGGGGGAACATTCCTCCATTGCCTGTGGGAGTGAAACCTTGCATAACCACTACAAAAATCAATATGCTGGGTCCTCAGACAACTAGGAATCAATCTACCTCAAGACCCAGCTATATCACTCCTGGGCACATACCCAAAGGATGTTCCATCTTACCACAAGGACCCTTGCTCAGCTATGTCCATAGTGACTTTATTCATAATATTCCCAGAAATCAGAAATAACCTAGATGTCCCTCAGCCTAAGAATAGATAAAGAAAATGTGGTACATTTACACAATGGAGTTATTACTCTGCTGTTAGAAAAAAATTAACAATGTGAAACCTACAGGAAAACAGATAGAACTAGATGCCTGAATAAGGCAATCCAGACCCTCTTATAAGTGAGTACATATTATATTAGTCTTTCTGAGTCTGGAGAACTCTACAGAAGATGAGGAAGAAGGATGTAGGAGCCAGAGGGATCAAGGACACCAGGAGAACAAACCCCACAGAATCAACTAAGCAGTGTTCATTGGCTTCACAGATGCTGAAGAGGCTATCACAGAGCCTGTGTGGGTCTACACTAGGTCCTCTGCATACATGCTGTGGTTGTTTCGCTTGAGGTGTTTGTAGGACTCTCAACAGTGTCTCTGACTCTGTTGCCTGTTCTTGGGACCCTTTTTCTCATACTAGGTTGCCTCATCCAGTTTTGATATGAGGATTTGTGCCTAGTCTAACTGCACTTTGTTATGCTATACTCAGTTGATAGCACTGGAAGGTCTGCTCTTTTCTGAAGGAAATGGAGGACAAGTGGATCTGGAGGAAGAGTGGGGTCTGGGAAGAGAGAAAGAGAGGAGGTTGCACTCTGGATGTAATGTATGAGAGAAGAGTAAACCAAAAGAAAACGGAAAAAATAATAATAAAAGGAGAGGCCGTTTTAAAAATATACAGAAGCAAAACCGAAAAGAAAGAGAAAAGAACTCCCTCTTCTAAATTTCAGTATATTGAAGAGAGATAGGATCAGGCTTCCTAATGAACTTGATGAATGTAAAGTATCTGTATCTCACCCTGGTTTTTATTCCACACACAGTCAGTCATTGCTTTCTAATTTTTCATGGCTTTGTGATTCTTTTGCAACCTCATAATTTCCATTAAAAATGAAATATAGTAGCTGATGGAATAAATTACCAGAATTTATGTAATCCTTTCATTACCCTCATATTTTAGGTTGCTTCAGGCTCTTTGTAGAATAGATTTAACATAGCAACAAATATGTTTTTTTTTTCTCTCTACTGAGTTTGTTCTTTTTCTTCCCAGTGGATATTTACCAGTTTAGATGACCAGTGGTAATATTCAGCTCAAGAAGAAAGAGAAAGAGAATGAAGGAGAGAGAGGGAGAAGGGGAGGAGGAAGGAACAGGGAAAGGGGAAGAACAGGGGAGGGTAAGGGTAGATGGGTACATGCATGCGTAGAGACCAGAAGTTGTCAGGTGTCAGTGTCTACGATGCTTCACCTTACTTTTTTGAGGCAGGATCCCTCAGGGAAGCTGAAGCTTGCTGACTCAGCAGGATGGTCAGCAAGCTCCCAGGATCCTCCTTTCTCTACCACTCCAGCTCTAGGATTCTAGTTATACACAGCTTCTTAGATGGGTACTGGGATTCAAACTCAGGTTTTTATGCTTACAGAGCAAGGGCATTACTGAATAAATCATCTCCCAGCCCCTCTGTTTCAATATATTAATTGTGAATTAATTTACATTTTAATGAGATTAAAGATTTTTTTTGGTGCATTTTCCAGTTGCATCTCCGCTTCATTTGTGCCCGATAGAACGACTTCTTAATGGTTTTCTTATCGATCGTAAGGCACCTTTTGGACAAAACTCGGAGTTGGTTGTCTTTAATTAGAATTTTGGCACCCTTTGGGTCAAGGACTACACAGATTATATTCCTGTCAACGCCAATGGCATGCAACTAGCACCCTGCATGTGCTTAATAAACATTTGCAGAGTAAATGCGGCCTGCCCGTTCCCTGTTTTTTCCATATATTGTCTCCATCTGTGTCTGTGCATGGACAACTGATAAACATTGTTTGTTGTGATAATTATGACATATGGTATATTTATTTTCAGTGACATCTGTTATAAATAAGACTCCCTAATTTGTTCATTTTAGCTCAACAATCTTACAGAATTTTTTTCCCTAAAGCTGTTCCACTTATTTTTGATATTAGTAAAAATTCCATTAGGTGTGATGGCTCGTGCCCGTCACAGCACCTGCGAGTCAGGGACAGAAGAATTGTCTAAGCTACATAATGTGTTCCAGGATAGCCCCGGGTCACAGAGTTTTAAAACAAACAAATACCCCTATGTGATTAATGCACATAAATATGGAAACTTTAGATAGACTTTCCTTGCCTTGACTTTAACCCATCTGTACTATTCTAGTTTGCTTTCTGTGTCTGTTGCTGTGATAAAACACCATGACCAAAAAAGTAAGTTGGGAGAGGAAAGAGTTTATTTTATGTTATACTTTGTCTTTCATTATCAAGGGAAACCAGGTCAGGAAGTCAAGGCAGATGCTTAAAAGCAGTATCCATGGAGGAATACTAATACTACCTATTGGCTGGCTCTCAGACTCATGTTCAGATACCTTTCTTATGCAGTCCAGGCCCACCTGCTCAGGAACAAGATCACTCACAGTGGGCTGAACCCTCCTACATAAATTATCAAGAAAATGCCTCCACAGACATGGCCACAGGACAATGTGATGGAGGCAGTTTCTCAGTTGAGACTCCCTGTTCCAAGATGTGTTAAGCTGACAACACATATACACACATGGGGATGGGGATGGGGGGCTATTATGCTTTGCTATAAATGGCAGACAGTTATCTCTCCTTTCACCAATACTAAAGGAATGACATTCTCTACCCTTTCTGCCATGCTGTTCCATCCCCTTACTGGCTCACCCCCAGGTTAGCTCACATCCTCCTAGCCTAGCCCTCCAATGGATTGGCTGTAGTGTTCCTCCCTCATCTCCACCTACACCTTGCCCCCATCATTTGTATTGAAGTGGGTGTCCCTGGCTGTCTCTTCTACTGGCTCCCATCCCTTCACCTTGAATATCTTCTAACTCTACCCTAGACTGGGACATTATGGACCCCAGCCATGTGGATAAATGAAAATTCCTGAAACAAACCCCAGGCTCCACCACTTCTATAGCTCAGCTGATGCAATCTTATCAGAAAGGAGGCCAGCCCCAGTTTTTCATTCTTCAAACCCCTTACCCAGTGACTAGTTCCTCTCTCTTAACTCAGGAAGTTTGTTGCCATGTGGTAGTAGTTTTCAGCCAGCAGTGTGTCCTCTGCAGTGTCATCTCTAGGAGTCAAGGGACCATTGTCTTTCCTAACTGGAGAATGGAAGTACTAGTGGTTCTAGAGGATAGAAGCTAGCCATGGAACTAACATGTCACTCCTAGGACAGTCACCACCACCAAGAAAGATCTGATCCCCAAGCCAACAGTGCTGAGGGCAAGAAAGTTTGCTGTCTTCAGTCTTTCCCAGGGACTTCAGCCCTTCACTCACCCTGCCCATCCTTTTGCAGTCACTATTTCCTGGGAGCCTGAATAAGTAGCAGGGAGAGATTTGATTGGGGTTGGCCACAATGTTACCATTACAATCAAAAGCCCCCATTTCTGCCAGCACCGACATGCTGTATGTAGTATTAAAGAAAACAGGAGGAGAGGGAGGAAGAGGAAGAAGAAGAAGGAGGAAAACAGGAGGAGGAGGGGGAGGAGAAGAAGACTCCTACCATACAAAGAAACTAACCCTTCAGATGGCTACTAGATGTGAAATTATTTGATTTACATGGGCAAGCACATATTTTCACACATACTCCTCATTCCACAAATGAAGTACCAATAGTTAAAGGCTTGATATACAGTATTAACAATATAATTTGATTTCCAAGTGTCCTATGTAACTTTTCTCCAAGGAAGATGTAGAAGTGCCATACCCTCAAAGCTGGGCCTACACCTGCCTGTCAGCAGCCTGGAAATCTGTAAAAGCTTACAACGGATGTCACGGCAGACATCATGCTCCCTTCTGCTCTGCCCTTTCCTGAATCCTGATGGTCTTGGATCTCCCAACCCCATGTTGCTGTGCCCGCTCCACCCTTGTTCACCAACTTTAGACTAGCCTCTAAGCTGGTTTTGATCCCTTTGCATGGATCTGGCCCCATGCTCTTCCTAAATTTCTACTTTATCACTGAGGTCTCAAGATGGCCCTATATCCAGGTAGTCTTCCCTGACCTCCTAATTAGGGACTGCACCCCCTTCATTCTACCCATGAATATCGTTTTATTTTTTTTTCTTTGTCGGGCCCACCTCCTCTGATAATTTATATCCAAAGTTCTCTGCCCAACCCTTACCCTAAAACAGAACAAGAGCCTTGTGAAACTGCGTCTTTGATTCAAAGCTATATTTCCAACTCCAAAATGGAATCTAATACAGAGCAGATAATTATTAAATGCCTTTTGAATGAAGCGCCCCATCATCATTCCTGAGAGGGGTCTATCCCCATAACACAAAAAGATGGGAACTTGACCAATAAATTCAAAAGAAATAATCTGAAATTACACTAGGTATTTCCCCTGCACACTGGTAAGTGCCAGCCCTGGAAGATGATTACAAGATAATGCAACCTGGTCTCTTTTTGTCTTGTTTTCTATTAAGAGGCCTCATCAGAACCTGCCTCTGGCTAACCTATACCAGTGGGAATTGCAGAGCTCATAGAATTGCTAAGAAGACTGAAAACAGATTTGGCACCTGGCAGGAGCTAAGTGGGCTCCAGGGAACCACACGGCTCAGTTAGGATGGCTTTACTGCCAAGCAGACAGGCAGGATTTGAAGATGGAGCCAAATGGCTCCATCCTTATACTTATCCTCCTTTGGTTAATCATTCCAGGGTCAAAGGCCCCAAAAAGGACATCCAAGGGTCACCTTGTGGACCTGTTCCAAATAAATAGTAAGAAAAGAAAAGATGTAGCAGAAATATTTGGCTAAAGATTCTTTCAGCTTCCATGGACAGGCATCCAGACATGTTTCCAGCAGGGCTGTAGGACATGGGTCAAGGATTCCCAAGGAAGAATCTGGCTTACATATGAGAAATGGTGATTGAGTTCTGAACACCCAGAAACTGACAAAAGACCTTCTTTGATCTTACCCTCCAACTGCTCGCTGCTCATTCCTGATAAATCTCAACAGGAGAAAGCCAGTGTAAGGATCTGAGGAGTCCTGAAAGAAGTGCCTGATAGAACCCCAAATTCTCCACAAGCTTCACTCCTAGATGCTCCCTAAGAAGACACTTGGTCATTTCTTTCTATAGTCTAAGGCTGGCCTAGTACAACCATTGTTTAGCAAATGGTCCAGGAGTTGTGAAGCCAGAGCTGCCCTTTCCGACATGTTCACTTGACAACGCTCCTGCAAACACTTGCCATGCAAAGGCTACCACAGTGGCTTGTAGAGCTTCAGCAAATGTGCCTGTCAGTACACTGGGGACTCAAAAAATGAAACAGCTTACCTCAGACTCAAGTATATTTTAATAAATAGAACTAGAGTGCAGTACCTTGTCCAAGTAGTATCCATCTGGACCTCCTTTGCAAAACTAGGCACATGATACAGTGAGAAGATAAAGCCCCTTCTCATATCTTATTGGCTCCAAAATCCTCAGGAGAAACTCAGTTGGCTGACCTCAAGTTGACATTTTCTAAAAGATATCAAAGCCTCAGAAATGGAATGGGTAGGTGGCAACATGGAAACTTTTCTTGAGAATCAAAATCTAATCGAGTAGTTTCTTAATTGAGAGCTAGTACAAAAGGCTAAGTCACTTGCCCAGATATGGAATGGCTCAGAGACCTCTGTCCATTGAAGCCAAAGTCTCACGGAAGGTGGCCTCAACCTTAGCAATACTGTCCATCCTTCATAGGAGGCAAATTCTGAAACCAGACTGTTCCTGTATACCTTGTGTTTCTACTGTCTGGTGGGACCACCTGCCTCCTGGACCCACAGTTTTCCTGACAAGGAGGGAGGGAAATAGGTCATCCCATGGAAAACTGCTGACTCCCACCTCCATTAAGCTGAAGGGTGCTGGACACTTGGAGTCAGTTCGGGAAACCCTGAGCCTCAGCTTGCTTTGGGTGTGAAAGGCTCGTTACTGTGATGTCGGATCCTCCCTCGGCTTCACACATGATCTTCCAACTTAAGAAACGATTACTGCGCCTTTGATTTCACAATTAAAATGGACCAGTAGGGAGAAATAATGATTGATCTCTGAACTCTTGTGCTGATCTGCTGAAAGTGCTGCAGTAGGCCTGGAGCAGAAGCCCTGCGTCATAGGGATCAATAAGCTGAGCTATATTGGTGTAATTGCTGCAGGCTTCCTGGGTAGATGGGTGCTGGCAATTATATATATAAAAAAAAATGCTTTACTAGGAGCAAGTAACCTTGATTTGTAAGTGAAAGGGTAGCTGTCCTTGGGGCTGTCAAAACTTCTCAATTCTTTTGGCTGTCTGCAAGAGCAGTTCCATCTCACAGCAGCCTGGGTGCTGTGATAAAGGCCATTCTGCTACGAATAATGGAGACTCAGATGTTTGGCAGGGCCATCATATAGGAGTGCAGATTAAAAAAATAATAATGGGAAAAGAAGCAGTTTAAATTACTAAGGTATAGTCCCATTGTGCTACAACTAGAGGGTTACTGGAAGACCCTTGCTATGGTCCATAGTGATGGGACAACAATGCGATGGCATTGCCTGACAGCCCTGGAAGAGGGCAGCTCTTCTTATCTCTGTTATTCATGCCTCCAGCACAGAACTTGCTCCAGAGTGATTTGAGTCTATTTGTTTGTTTGCTTAATTGATTGATTGACTAACTGATTGTTTTAAAGCTGATCTCCAGAGAGATCAACTGTTAGGGGGAAAAAAAATCCCTCTTTGTTGATTCTGACCTCTTAGTCAGTTCGAGGTAGAGAGTAGGAGGTGTATAGGGAAGGACATGTGCTTTCATTTCTCTGCTGGACACCACCCACTTGGTGTCAGAAGTGAATATAATTGATTCATTTAGCAAGATGCTGAATATGGGGCCTGCTCATTCTCTTTCTCATAAACAGAATGGATGCCTTGGGGGAAATGCACAGAATGACATCCAATCTAGAGGGTATAAATCTGTTCCTACTGTGAAGATGGTTACTCCATGTGACTGGTGGAAACTCCTTCATCTGGCAGGGAGGAGTCATGGTTTTCATGCCTGGTTGGGCCCACTTATCTGCTCTGTGGCTCAAGGATTTCTTATTGGTCAAAGCTGATGAGAAGATTTCTATGAAGATCACTTTGCCTTTGATATTCCTGAGACCTCCACATGCCCACTTACTGTAGGAAATTCAAAATGCCAGAGTATGTCTTGTTTACTTACATATTTTCAAGCCCCTACACAACATTGGTTTCCATTAGATGATGGATGGGTGTGTGGATAAATGGGTAGGCATGTGGGTGGATGGATGGATGGATGGATGTGTAGGTAGGTGGGCAGATGGGTGGAATTAGAAGACAAGATACTGTGTTGATCATTACTTTGTATGTTCTTTATTTGTGCAGAATTTTTGGACTCCTGCTGAGGCTTCTCTGTGTATTCTGATTGTGACTGGAAATATAAGCAGAGACCAGGGTATGGAGGCAACCTCACTGGGTGCCAGCTTCAAGCAAGTAGATGCTTCCTGTTGGTTCAGCCTTTTAGCAGTCAGAGAAGTCCAATGAGTAATTTCAATCTTCTTTGCTTAGTGGACAAATCTGGTGGCAGCTGGCCTCATGTCTTGGGCACCTGTGCAGTCATGATGTCCACATGCTCCTGAAGCTTCTAAGACGCCAGCTTCACCCATATACTTGACCACTCACCCTTGACTCCCATTGGGAAGAGGTCATCTGGTTACCCATATCATCACAGAGCAGCTGGACTCTGTGTTTCTTCTAGATGCCATGCTCCTTTGTGTCTACTGCAGCTGTGTAGCAGTCATTGGCTCTGCCCTGTGGCCTACCTGGGCCTCAGAGACATCTGTGGATGGCCCTTCAGTAAGCATCTGAGATCCTGAGCTCAAGAGATAGATCAGTCAGTTAAGTAGTTGCCGCAATCGTGGGGACCTGCATTCAGTCCTCAGAACCCAGGTTTAAAAAATACCAGAGATGGCAGTACACACTTAACATCTTAGCAGCGGCAAAGGATAAGCAAGAGGATCCCTAGGATTCCCTGGCTAGCCAGCCGAGCCTATTTAGCAAACTCTAGGCCAATGAGAGACTCTGTCTCAAAAAAATAAGATGTATAGCTCCTGTGAATGATACCTAATGTTGACCTTTGGCCTCCATAAACAAGTGTACACATGGCCATGGTCTGTACAAGAACATGTATGTATGTGTGTGCACACACACACACACTATGCACATATTACAAGAATATCTGGGGTCTTAAATGAACTCCTTGTGACACTGCCAATGGACAAATTAAAATTCCAAACACAGCCAGTGTTCTATACAATTACATTCTCCTCGGGACTGGAAGGCAGAACAGCCTTCAAAAGTAGCATTTGGGGCCCCAACTGCTCATGACTGATGAAGGCCGATCACCACAGCATTAATCTCCCATTATTGACCTCTACCTGCTTTAAATGTAAAGGGTGAAAACTTTTATGACAGAGGCTTCTTAAGAACTAACTTCATCTTTTGGTGAGGGAACAAGAAGCCCAGCTTAACCTAGTTAATAGGATGACACAGGCAGATGTCCCCTGGCAAGGATTTCTCATGAACCGTGTATGATGGACACATCCTAATGAAGGGAAAGCAGCTGGCCAGGAACTGTCCCTTTGGCACCCTTAAGTGAGACCCCTGCCTCATCCACACACATCTCAATTACCAAGAAAATGCCTGTGCAGAGACAAATGGCAGGTGTGAAAAGCAAGAGCAGGAGATGGACCTTCCAGCTGTCTGACAGATGTGGACATCTAAAGAGATCAACTTTTTATGCAGAGACTTGAAAGGGGGAAAGTTTTCAAAGTAATTTAAAATTCTGCCCATTTATATTTTTAGTTAAAATTAATGGGGGGAAAGATGCTCATGGGAGGTTTGCAATGAGATGAGCTTTGTATTCTGTGTGGATACAACCACCCTCTCCATTAGTAAGTCCATAACCACACTTAGTATTCAGTAGAGACAGGAGCCAGCAGCCCTATAAAGCACTGTCCAGGGACAGGGCCAAGTGGAGCACGGCGTGATAAATGCTGGCTGCTGGCAAAGTAAAACATGTTGGAGGTCTCCAGTCCCCAAGAGTCATCCAGGAACTTCCCAGACACGCTTTGCTTTTATATGCTCTAATCTCTCTTTCTTCACTCCCTCTTCCTCTCCCTCTCCTCGTGTGTGTGTGTGTGTGTGTGTGTGTGTGTGTGTGTGTGTGTGTGTGT
>JANHMN010000003.1:122019925-122030411 GCA_030674055.1 Rhabdomys pumilio
CCTTCAGTGTTGGTGCTAGCTTTCCACTGTATTTGAGGCTTACAGAATGTTATTTATTTATTATTTGCTCCTGCATGCACCAGGCCCATGAGTTTCTGGGGATTGTTCTGTTTCTGCCTCCCATCTCATCCTAGGAACATGGGATTCACAGACAACATACTGATACCTTCAGTACTATGTGGGTTCTGAGAATTTGAACTCAGGTCCTCACTTTCAAAGCCACTAAGCCATCTCCCCAGACTGCAACTTCTCTTCTATCTTTCCAACATTCCCTAGAGAGTTGTCCTAAATTGGAAATGTGACACTTGAACACATTTCTTGCCTTTCAAGATGCAGATAATACAACCATCCGCTGCCTACATTTGCACCATATACAAGGCCCTATGCCAAGGTGACTTCATTTAATTCTCGGTGTCCCTGGCTTGCAGGGCTATTGCACCGTTTTAACAAGAAGATAGAAGAGATTTTTATGCTGTGGTGCAATGGCAGCAATGGAACAGCCTGCTGCTCTGTGTTCCCATAGGAGCCAAGGCAACAGCACAACCCAAGTCCTGCCAGCTGCTGAATTCCAATGGTGCTGGTCAAGAGGACAGGAGTAACAATGATGCGGTCACTTAATGCTGAGGGGTTAGGGATGGGAACAAAGGAAAAAGGAGGGATGAGTGTCTCTGATGTGATGTGATTACATTCTCCTTAGACTATAAGGCAGAACAGCCTTCAAAAGTAGCATTTAGGGCCCCAACTGCTCATGACTGATGAAGAATGACCACTACAGCATTAATCTCCCATCACTGATTATGAGCTAAGTTCTGATAAGGAGCAGAGTGACCCTGGAGCTGGAGATGGTGGGAGCCAGGAGCAAAGAGAACAGTGTGGAGAGAGGGAGAAAAGAAAGAAAAGAAACAGAGTATAGGCTCATGTCTCTCTGATGGGTCCTCTGACAAGATAGTGTCTCCAAGGTCACACAAACCTTGGTCTATCTCTGGTGCCTGCTACAATCTTCCAGCTTTGTCCCTCCCATAATCCTCATATGTTAGAATAACTGTCCTGCCACCGTTCATCTAGTAAGTTGTCCTTCCCCTCTGGTCTTTTCTCAACTCTCCATCTCCTTCCCTCCATCTTTCCCTTCCTCCTTCCCTCCCTCCCTTCCTCCCTCCCTCCCTCTAACCTCTTAGCTTCTCCAAAGGACAACACAAACTGAATGCTCCAGAAAAAAAGACAATAGCAGGAAACACCCACAGGCACCTGTGCAGTTTTGACAGATGGAGAAACTGACCTCAAACAATGTAACAGCCAGTAATTATGATGACTCAGGATCATCTGGGAAACACACAGAAAAGCAATAGTCTCTCAACCATCAGTGGCTAAGGTCTTCATATCTCTAAAAGCAAGGACATTATCCTTTGACCTAAACTGATATCCAAAGTCCACAGCCTAAAACTCACTTGCATGCATGGTGCTCTGGGAGGGAGGTGGCCCGCCCTACACTGCCTATCTTCAAACAAGACTCCCCACCCACCAAACACACACCAGGAAACCCATCTTGCTCTTTAATAATGCTCACCAATTACCTCCTAAAACTCATAAAAAGAACAAATCAAACTTAAGCACATAAAAATAAAAAGCATCACGGAGAGCCACATTCAGAGTTGAGTGGAGAGTTGGACTTGTGCCAATGTGGGTAAGCGGGATCTAGAAGAAACTGTAAGCCGAGTGTCATTAATGCAAAGCTATCGGAGACCAGAAAAGGAAGCAAAATTTAAAAGCACGGTTATCATAGATGATGGTTCTGTCCATCTTGCAGCTAAAAGCCAGAGCACATCTCCACCATCTGTACAAGGCATCCCTCCATCCCACCTTCAAGGCAGCTCTCCACCCATGAAGAGAGAAGTATTATATAGAGCTCTGGATTGAGATACTGAGATGGCCATATTTGCTGACCTGTGTCTGCTTCTCTCTCTCTGGATAGCCAGGCCTGTTGTGTACTGGACTGGACTGGTGGGAGGGAAGCTTAGCCAGGCCTGACTCTTGGTCAGTTATGAGTGCATGGACAAAAACACACCTGGGAACAGCTTTATTGAGTGGGGGACAAGTGGGTATTCATGCCCCTGAGGAAGTAGCCAGGGTCTCTAGGAGAAGGTTTATGTGGCTATGTACCATTGGCTAGGACAGGGGTGTTGGAAGATGTTTCATCTTCTTACTCAGGAAATTATACAATAAAGTGAGCTGGGTTTCAGGAAGTGACGTACATATTCATAAGGAAGTAGTGATATGTCTGGGTCAAACGGACTGCCTGTGGTGATAACCTCTAAGGTCCAAGGGGACCCCAGGCTAACTATGGAACATCTCCACGTTCAAAGAAAAAAGCAATTCTTATTCAAACGGTCCATTCTTTCCTTACAGTACTGCAATGTGTAGTGTGCAAATCATGCCACTGGACTGCCATGCTTTCAGGTGAGAGGGCCTGCCTGGGGCAATGCTTACTGACCCCTTTAGCCCAAGTCCCTCCAGTTCCATCTGTTTCATACACTGGCTTCTCATAAGGACATGCTTTAAGAGAGAGTTCATTTAAAAATAACATACACTGCTTTAGGGAAAGTCAGCCCTCTGTGATCCATGCTCACCCCAAATGGTCAAGGTAGTTTTCAGGAAATAGAAACTTCACAGTAGAATCTTAAAATATGACTCGGGAGCTTTTCTCTCTACACAGAAATCAGAGGCAAAGTGTCAAATACCAGCCAGAAGAATGTTCCAGAAGGTTTTATAATCATAACGTTTTCTTATATGCCCAAGACAGGCATATGACATAAGACCAAGGGCTTCTTTAAAAAGCATGGCACCTTTGAGGAGAAAGCTAGTTCTTTCCTGTCGCTTGCTCAAACAGGGGAATACAGTTTACCTCTGGACAGGTGAAGCCACTAGGACATCAGTTTGGAGGCTACAAAGGAACACAACCTCCTGTGCTCCTTCTATTAGCAAGCTCTCTCTCTTAGCCAGGTTCAGAGCTCCCTGCAGAACCCCTCTTCCTCACTATTTGCCACTTGGCACCATTCACCCACATAGGGAGAGAGACTAGGGTCTTCACTAGAGAGAGGAAGCAGAAAGGTGATTTCCTCCAAAGGTGGTATTACCTAGATGAAGATGAACAAGCATCCTGGAGCACAGTGTAAGCTGAGGGTTTGCTTTCATCTGCAGCTCAGTTTATTGGGTGTCTTAGGCCCCACTAGCTCTGTCACAGTTTGACTGCCCAAATTGTGAATAGAAATATTCTTTTTGTTCTAACAAGGTGGATACGACTGTGACTGTTACAATGGGGATCAAATGCATCCCATGTGTTGCTTTAAGCTTATGTCGCACTTATTCATGCAAAAAATTCTCTCTTTAAATGTCCATCTGGATACACATACACACACACACACACACACACACACACACACACATATATATATATATATATATATATACACACACATATACATATATACATATATACATATATATTATAGTATGGTTCTGTATATATATTTATATATACACATATGTATAAATATTTATAAATTATACACATATATATGTATGTATGCATATATATATATATATATATATATATATATATTCCACTTTAGTTCATGACCAACTCCATTCTCACTACCTCTTATTAGCAACATTTCACTCAAATAAGCAGTTTCTGTCCAGCAGGGTCTGTGTGAATTTGGAGGCATGCCTCCTTGTGCAACTTCCCCCTGATAACACACAGTCAAGGAAAGAGTATGTGCTTTCTAGTAATCATTTGTGTTATTTTTCTCTGTCCAGTGTCAGGTATCTTGGCAGGGTCTCCCATAACCCCAAAGCACCTAGAACCTGAAGAAGAGATGGCTAAGACGCCCCCTTTATTAAACACCGCTCTGCATGATTCCTCTGTGCAATACAACGACAGTCGCTAGACTAGCAATTGTTATCCCTCTAGCTCTTAAAACTGAAGCAGCAAAGGCTATGTACTAGCCACTTTTCTAGACGCTGTGACAAAATAACTAACCAAATCTTAAAGGAGGAAGGGTTTGCGTTGGCTCCTGATTTAAGAAAGGCTGGAGAAGAGGGGTTACGGTGGGAATGTGAGCCATCTGGTCACATTGACCCACAATCAGAAAGCAGAAAGCAGATAGGAAGTAAAGATTGTGCTATAAAACCTCAAACCTGTCCCCAGTGATCTACTTCCCCCAGCAAGATTTCTCCAACTAAGGTTCCACAGCCTTTCTAGACAGTGCCACCAAGCTGGGGACCAAGTATGCAACCCATGATCTCATAGGGAACATTTTACACTCCAACCACAATATTCTAGAAGACTTCAAGTAGGGATTTTGGTAGTGTCTTCATGGCAGCTCTTATGCTCTGACCCTGCACCCATAGGTTCAGAAGTTGTAGGTTCTGAATGGGACTTGGTGATGCTTCCTTGAAGAATGTGAGTACCCTTCCTCTAAAGATACAAGCCAGAAAGCTGCCTGTCACTCAGGACATCAATGCTCACAGGCACCTCCCTGTGTGGAGGCAGGACTTGTGTGCTTCAGAGAGAACATGGATTGAAATGTCAGGTAGAAAGCAGGCACATAGCTTGAACTGTAAACAGCACGTGTGAAACAAAGCAAGACTACCATGAGTTCAGGGTCAGCCTGGGCTACATGTGAGTTCTAGGTTATCCTGGGCTACAGAATGAGAACCTGCCACAAGACAACAACAACAACAACAACAACAGTAATGACAATAATAACAGCAACAACAACAAATCCGTTTCCTTTTTTTACAAAAAAAAAAGAAAGAAATTATAGAGAAAAATAGCAGCCTTGTTAGAACATGAGTCAGTGGCCCTCATGAACTGGCTACCCCATATCCACCCTCAAATGCCTTAGCTCTTGTTAAGGCCCCATATGGCCACATACCTCTTTGTCTTCCCAAAGCAGCAGCATGAGGTTTGGAGGAAAGGCTGAAACCTCTAACCATGGTTCTGCTTGACATAAATCTCGGGCTGGGAGTCAGAGGTGAGCTCTGCATAGTAAAGGTTTTACCAATTATTTTTAAAATTAGATTATGTACTAGCTGATAAAGGCCAAGATGAAACTACAGAGAGAAACTCTCACAGAGCAGAGGGAATTGTTCACCACACTATTTATAGTGGACTGTGACAAAACAGAAGGAAGCCAGCAGGGTGGAATTCAGGAAGGGACACGGGCATCATCATTCTTCATGGCAGGACAGATAGGGCTGTCACACAGTCCTGGGGGACAGGGATGTGTCCTTTCTAGTAAATGGCCTACCTAATAGGTACAATAAGCTCACATGTGTCTCCTTAGGCCTCTTTTGGGGAAGCAGCAGCAGTTATCTCTTCGAAGTGGCCGAAGAAAAGCAGGAGCAGCTCCCCCTACCTACTGCACAGAACAAGATGGACACTGCACAGAGCTTCGTGCCCAGCAGGCCTGAAGCAGCCCCTGTCCCTGTTGACAAAGGGGGCCAGTAGCAGTCAGGTGTCTCTTGGTAAGCATGCAAAAGAGTCCTGGAGAAACCCAAAAGCAGACATTTTTCATGCCAGACTCTGAACCACCACCACACGATACTGTTTCCTCCCTGCTTAACCCTGAAACTTGGGAGGGTTTGTGGATAAGATCCCTTCCTACAGAAATGGCTCCAAGCAGCTGCTCCACATCAGTCCTGCCACTCAATCTACGGAACGACCTCAACTTGAGGATATAGCAAGGAGGAAAGGGAGGTCCCTGGTCCTTAGTTCCCATAAGATTGAAGGCAGAATTATCAATGGACACAGTGAACCAGGAGATACTGGGAACAGACAAAACTCCCTGGAGAAGCCAAACAGGAGTTGCGAGGCAGAGGAGCCCTTGTGCACAGAGAGACGTTGGTGGAAAATACAATGGCCATGTGGTGATGAGATTGGAGAATAATTTAGAAACACAAATGAGGGATCAGGGTGGCGAGCTGTGTCCTATGCCCAGGAGTTCCTGCGTTGTCCTATAGGAACTGATACAAGTTTTACCCAAGGAAGTTGTGTTGATTGAAGGTGTTCTTGTAAGCTACTCAACATTATGAGTTCTCCGAGTGGCCAGAGAATCAGCCATGAGTAGACAGATGGGGAGGAAGACTGAACAAAATGGCTTCTATGTAAAATACACGAACATCACACTCAACTACAGCAAGAAGGATCTCATGATAGACAAGGTTAGGGAAGGCCAACAGGTCTACTCCTGGGCCTTCTGTGCCTGCTCATAGAGAAAGAAGCTGAGCTCGCTGATAGTGTTCTCTGGGAAAGAGCTGCTTCTGGCATTCTAGTTGCAGAGAAATGGGACAGTACTTCTCAAAGCAGAACCGAGCGTTTGCATGCAGTGTGAATTACTGTTCCACTCATGCCCTGAAGTTAAAACCATCGTTAGAAAGACGGCAAAGCTCTGCTCTTCTGAAAGCTCAACAAAGAATCGGTTATTCTCCTTGTGTAAGTGAACTATAAAGACTTGATCCCTCTCATCCATCACTGACCCACCCTTTAAAAACTGCCAGTTGTAAAGGCTGGCCCTAATTGATCAGGAGGGAGAAAATTCATGCCGCCACCCGATCCTTTCCTCCCTAAGCCACCAGAATCAATGATGGGAAGTCCAGGTGACTTTCATCTGTCCCCTTGCTTACATTGCTGCTAACCTGTTTCCCAGGTGTGAGCCAGCAAGGCCCCCCAACAGCCCCTTCGTAACAGCTGCAGTCTAGCCTGCAGGCAGGTCACAGGGTAATGTGTGAGTGGTGAAGGGACTCTTCTAGACCATTTAGAGTTGGGCTTGGAAAGGGGCTTTTTACCATCTCCCGATTTGAAAAGCAGATGTTACTTCGGGTAGAAATCGTCATCTTTCCCACATTTTTTTTTCTCCCTTCGTGTTCAGATCCTATTAATCATAGGAAACTGAAATTTTACTCAGGCCAACAGATTCTCAGGGCCTTGCCAAGAAGGCAATTTAACCATAAGGATTCAACTATGCATCCTCACAGGATGGAATTTTGGATGACTGAATAGTTACACGGTGCTAATGGGGACACAGAAATAAAGATTCCCAAGCTACATTCACTTGAGTCTTCCTGTGTGAGCATCAGGCCTTTGCTATCAAATGGCTCCATACCTCTGGTCAAGCTTTTATAGCAGGAGCTACCCTCTCAACAGTGAGCTTTAGAGCAGCCCCACAGACACTAAAAATCTTATCCCCCCAACCCCTCCTGTCTCATGAATCCAAGAAATGAGGAAATGGCAGGTTCTTCCTTAAGGTAAAATCCAGTTGCTGGCTAAATCCACCATCGGCATGAGAGATGTCTCAACTAGAAAAGCACAATGGAGAAGACCGGTCTCTTCCCAGCTACATGTGCAGGCTCTGTTAGATTTACAGCACGACACACTTCCCAACTCCCACTTTTTCCTGCAGGAATCTCAGCTGATTTCCTGGTATTACCTCCCACCAACCTGGGCAAGAAAATAATCCAGACCAACAAGATGGCAGACCAAATATGGGGCCTCGCTACCAAGCCTGACAATATGAGTTTGACCTCCAGAATCCATATTGTGGAAAGGACAGATGCAACTCTCACAGCTGTCCTCTGACCGTTACTCATACCCCATGCCAAGCATGCCTCTCTACACATAAATAATTATTCTTAAAAAAATTGTAATCCTGCCTTAAACACTACATCAAGCTGTTCCTATTTCCTGGATGTCTAGAGCAGATGTCATACCAGCTTTTGCATGAAGTATTCCAACCCCACAAATTCAATGTATGTGACCTTTGAGCTTTTTGAGTTTAGTCTCATCCGTGCCCATCTTCTGCCCATACACCTAAACAATTCGCTTCATAACCCTTGCTTACAGCCTCCATCACAAAGGAAATTATTAGGAGATGAGAAATACGCAAGCCAGCTCATTAGTTTGACTTAAACTTTACTTAACTTTTAAACATTGAACCTGATTGAAAATTATATCCTGCAACATTGTTGTGACTTCAAAATCAGATATATTACTAGTATAAAGACACCTAAGGATGATTGTTTCTAGAGAAATACACAGTCGCTCTTTGGTGACTACTCTCATTTTTTCATTAAAGCCAGCTTTGCTTCATACTGACCTTGGTAGTTTCAGTGAGAAATCTCCCTATAGGCTCATGTATTTAAGCACCTGGTCCCAGTAGGTGGCGCTGTTTGAGGAGGTTACAGAACTTTTAGGAGATGCACAAGAGTACATTGCCGGGGAGTGGGCTTTGAGAGTTCATAGCCCGTTCCACTTACAAGTCACTCTCTCTGCCTCATGACTATGGTTACAGATGTGATTCCTCAGCCTCCTGCTCTGGCTGCCTACACCTCCTCCGCCATTATGAACTCTAACCCTCTGGAACCATATACCAAAACAAATCATTTTTTTCTGAAGTCACTTTTGTTCACATGGTGTTTTATCACAGAGACAAAAAGTAATTAACCTGTCTCTAAATTACTTTCTGTGTTAGATGACAAGATCATGGCCGTATCTAAGCAGTGATCTCTAAGATAAGCTCCCCAGGCTGCACAGCCAGGATCTCCAGCTGAGTTTCCCACTTCTACTGATGCACCCAGAATGTCTTGGGCACATTTTCTATAGTCATCAAACCCCTATGTGAAGCCAGCACAGTATTGGCTTCTCTGGAGCAGGATCCTCTATGGGAAGTCTAATTAGCTCCTCCTGAGCTGACCCATTTCTGAGATATAGTACCTACCGCATGTGCACACTTCAGCTGCCTGTGTGATTACTCTCACGGCCACCATGGCTGTCCTGGGAACAATGCATTACTCCTCTCAATGTTCCCAAACTCCCCAGAGCTGCTGATGGCCAGCTCTGCTTCCTGGGCTGGCATTCACTGTCTAGGCAGAATCATCCATCAGCAGAGTCACATTCTCACCCCAGGGCAACTTCTTGGCTACATTTTTATATGGTCCCAAACTAAATATCTGCCATTATTAAAGAACAACCTGTAAACGATGCTCTGGGGGCTTCCAGAGAGGATTAAGTATGAAGGCTTCCTCTAATAACAGTTTTGACTTGGGTTGACTATGCTGGTTAAGAAAGAAATTCAGGTGCCTGGTATCTTTTGTATAGTCAGGCAGTAGCAGATAATGGAAAGAAATGATATATATGGAGACAGACAGATAGACAGACAGATGTGGTATATAATGAACATACATATAGATGCATACATATTTACACAAGCTCATACCTACTTTGCATCTACCACTATTCATGTGGCAAGCTTATGAATTAATATTAAAATGAGGATTCAAAAACATAATTTGCAACATTAAAACATTCTTTTAGAATTTGTTTTTGCTTGCGTCTCTGAACTGAATATTTTATTAACCCAATAGTCTTATTATTCAGGACCATCAAAACATTTGACCTAAATACATATGATTTCTACCAGGAGGGAGGTGGGGGTAAGCTTTCTTCACATAATTTATATTAACAAACTTTGTAAACGTTATGAACTGTAACCGTCTCACCTCCTGTTTTTACAATGTGGTGAGTATGAGTTTAAGCCTCATAAAAATGACTTATGGACACACAGCTATCATTCCTGTATTTGAGCTGCACCCGCCACATTCAGAAAATGTTGCCCATTGTCCCTGTTCCTTACTCCTGGTAGAATTTGACACTGTCTTAACCTGACTCTATATATACAGCTGTGGTGGCCCATGCTCACCATGGGATCCAGGGATGGCACTTGGGGTGACAGTGTCCCTGTTTTGTTGGCTTTTCAGAGGCTGCAGGCCTAAACGCTTGAAAGCTAGACATTCCAGTCAGCCTCTTAGCTTCTTAGCACTTCATGTTTGGATGAACAGTGGGTGTCAGATACATTTCATTATCTGAATGCAGAAGAAGGGAGATTGGGCGGGGATCTGAGAGGCCCAGTCTTTACCTGCTCTTGAAAGTTTCATTTCTTTTTCAGGCAAACTCATCTTTGGGAGATGAGAAGAGCTGACTGTTCATCTGGGAAACAACAGAAACTTTTCTGGTTCTATTTTTTCTTACCTGATCAATAGCGCACATCAGGGCTGGGGAGGTGGCTCAGTGGGTAAAGCATGTGCTTTACAGCCTGGCACCCCGAGTCAGATCCTCAGACTACATGTTCAGTTGAGCATGGTTGAGAGTATCTATCGTCCCCTGTGCTTCTCTGGGAAGATGGAAGGCAGAGACAGGAGAATTCCAAGAATGTCCAAGCCAGCTAGCTTAGCACACACAACAGTGACCAACAAAAAGATCCTGGCTCAAACAAGATGGGAGGTGAGGACTGATACCCAAGGTTGTTTTCTGCCCTCCACACATACAGTGTGGCCCATGCATGCCTATACTCACACACACAAATACGTGAAACACATGTACATATCACACACACACACACACACACACACACACACACACACACACACACAC
>JANHMN010000003.1:122030421-122172103 GCA_030674055.1 Rhabdomys pumilio
ACACACACACACACACACACACACACACACACACACACACACACACAGGGATGGAGAGAGAGTGGGAAAAAAGAGAGAGGGAGATGGGGAGGGGAAGAGAAAGGGAAAGGGAGGGAGGAAGAGAGAGATAGATAGAGAGAGAGAGAGGGAGAGAGAGAGAGAGAGAGAGAGAGAGAGAGAGAGAGAGAGAGAGGATGCATTCTTTTTAAAACTAGAAACATCCCTGATACCTGTCCTTTCCCACAAGAGAGAACCAGGGAATGCTATGAATACATCTCCATTGTCTCTCAAGTTAGTACTGCCAATGAAATAAAGCGTAGTTCTGATGACTTCAAAGAAGAAAGGGAGAGAGGGTGGGAGAGAAGAACGAAGGGGGGATGTGAAATCAGCCAACATTGATTCTGGGTGGATTTTGTTAGTAGATCAAAGAACCACCTCCCAGTGCTAGGTGGATGTTAAACCTGAACATTCAATACATATTGGTAAATCGATTAACTGAGCAATTAAATTCCAAGAATTAGCTTTTAAAGTCCAATGAAAATAAGATTAATGTCCACAAAAGGGTTCTGTTGTCGGTAATTGTATTATCACTCTGATTTTCTCCTCCAGGAGCAAATGGCTGAAATCTTGCTAGTCTTTGTAAAAACGGTTGCTGTGGGTGACATTGTGACATTGTGGTCCCTGGTTATGATGACAGTGAGACTTCAAGAAGTAGGTCCAACTTTATTTGACATTGCAACAGGGCATAGTCCTCTATAAAGTTCACTATCAGGAACCATGCATCAAGTTACACAAAAACACACACACTAAAATCTCATACTGGGCCTAGGACATGGCTCCTGTGTGAACTGAGACACTAAGCAAGAGGGCCTGAGTTCAGATTCTAGCACTCCCATAAAAGGCAAGCAAGGTAGCACATACCTATAATCTCTGTGCTGGGGAGATAGAAACAAGATTCTCAGGGCTTGCTGGTCAGCTATTCTAGCCAAATCAGCAAGCTCCAGGTCTGGTAAAAAATAATTTAGGTAGATCTGACATGGACCCCTGGCCTCCCTCTATATGTACATACACATACATGAACATGCACACAGATACATACATTCAAACATGAACATGCACACAGACACACACATTCACACATGAACATGCACACAGACACAAACATACATGAACACACATGAACATGTACCCACAGACACATAAACCCCATGTTTTATGTAAGTTTACAATTTTATTGGGCCATATTTATAGCTAGCACTAGTTGCATGATGTGGGCTACAGATTGGACACACTTGCTCCAGATTATCTCATACAGATTACTGTGCAGGTCTGTCCATGTGTCTCCATTAGCCCTTGGCCTACGTTATGGCCTTGTCCTCAGGAGAACTGGAGAACTCCTCTCTGACAGCCCTGTTGTACAAAACCATGAGTTGAGAGGCTGCTTACTCGTGGAGTTCAAGTCTGGCTCCTGTTCTGAACCTTAGATCGGCTCAGTCCAAGTTTGACTTCAGCTTATCTATGCTTACTTCTTACTGGGACTCTTTTCACTCTTAGCATTTGGATTCCACCCATGTGGGGCTGCAGCAGGAAAAGACACTGCAGGGACAGAAATGAATGGGGCTGGGCTGAATACTAAAGAAGACCATGGTATCCACTCCTTTCCACTCTAGTACCATTCAGTCACCTTGCCAGCCGCCAACATGACTGTTAGTCATAGAAATGCTGGCAACCATGACATATCATAATGTGATTGCCACCAGACTCAACCTTTACCCACCTCAGTCACTGAAGTCTCAGAATTGTTAGAAAGGTATTGGCGCTGCCCCACAATGACAGCTGGGTTAGCCAAAGCATCAGTAAAGGAACAGATCAAGGTAATGCAACTGGGATGTGAGAGAGGCAGGACTTGGACCAGAGCCCAACAAAATACCAATCTCCATAGTTTCCAGACAGTATGCTCCAAACATCATCATCACCATCATCATCATCATTACTGTCATCGTCACCACAATTATCATCATCATCGCCAGCATCACTATTACCACGATCAACATTTACCACTATGACCATCAAAATCACCACCATCATCACCATTGTGGCCATAGTCATTATTGCCACCACTACCATCATTACCATCATCACTATCACCATGATCACTACAGGTTAGTATTTGACAAGCAGACTCTGTCTGGCAATACTTAATATCCACTGTACTTCTCTCTGGTCTATTCTCAAATGTAGTGTAGACATGTCACAGAAAATCCAGGCTAACACATGAATATTTTTCAGGAAGAGAAAAATTGCCCTGAGTGTCATTTTGAAAAACAATTTAAATACCAAGTTCAGTAGCACCCACAATGCATACAGCCAGGTGGATCTGGATGCTCCTGGGAGGTAGAGAGATGAAGCAGGGTCTTGCCTAGGGCTTAGAGCTGCTTCTCTCTTGTGAGGCTCTTTTAAGGAGACGGCTATACATACTTTTCAGTGTACCTCCCATGTCTAACAAGTCACTGCAGCTGGGGGGTGTGACATCACAGGTATCACCTTTATTTCTTTACTTTGATATGTTTTCAATCAAGAGCCTCAGTGCCACTGTGAACTAACCAACCCTAAGTGTGCCAGTTTGAATTGAGGATGGCTTCTCTGTCTGTGAGATCACCGATGTCCCAGCAAATGAGTCACTAAGTGACTAGATCCCTCTACAAATTCCCTATTTCTCCAAAGTAGCTCTGGCTCCTGGGGGAATCCAATGGCAGGTGAGTTCTGGAAAGTCTTAGCTTTGGCCCTACTTCCTACAGGCTGTTCATAGCCAGAACAACCCTTTTACTGTGATGAAGACAGTATCAAAAGGGCCCTGTGTGTCTACCCCGATCACCTCAGTAGATCTCCAGGTCACACTTTGTGATCTTCTTCATCCCCTGACTATACACACTTATGCCCACCACAGGGTCTTTTCATGTACTTGCGAGTTTAACATGCTTTCTAGGCTTTCCTATGTATCTCAGTTCATGCAACCTGTCCTCATGAGTATCTCCTGACCTTACCTTCAAAACCAGGTAAGGATCATGATTTTTACACCCTCATAGACCATTATTTTCCTTCAGAACACACGCCTTGCTTTGTAAATACATTGGAACAGGAGCCACTCCTGGCCATTTCTCAGCTGTCATCCATGAGAGAATAGAATGCATCGTCCCCACTGTCATCCATGAGAGAATAGAATGCATCGTACCCGCTTGCCAATAGATCCCTTGCTTCGAATACATGGCTGAACACAGTATTGCCCTCAACTAGAATTGGTCAAGGGGGGGCGGGGATAAAGGAATAAATGAATGTAGAAATAAATAAAAACAGAACCTCCTATTCCAGGAGCATAGTACACAGCATTCTAGACTCTATTACATGACTTCTTCAACATTTGCATCTGAATCTGCTTTTATTTTATTTTATTTTATTTTATTTTTTGATTTTTTGAGACAGGGTTTCTCTGTGTAGCCCTGGCTGTCCTGGAACTCACTCTGTAGACCAGGCTGGCCTCGAACTCAGAAATCCACCTGCCTCTGCCTCCCAAGTGCTGGGATTAAAGGCGTGTGCCACCACTGCCCGGCCTGCCTCTGCTTCTTAAATTGAAGAATCCCCTACCTCTCAGACATTCTCCTTCTTGACCTTCTGCTCTCCACAAACCCACCCGAGGGAGCCATCCAGTGGTCCCCACTCACTTCTCAGTTTGTCAGACCTCACTGAGCTATCAGCCCATACCCCAGAATTCCTCTTATTCTACTCTTCAGTGGCCAATGCTGCCAACTCTATTGAATGGCTTCTGCAAGCTGCTCCTATTGGCTACCCTTCCTGAACATCTCATCATCCCATAGCCATGTCTCCCACAGCCTTGATGAAGACCTCTGCAGAGGCCTCTTACTCACATCCCAGCCGCCTCCTCCCTCTACTCCATCACCTCTGACATTTCCATGAAGCAATTCTAGCTCTGTGCCTCCTCGGCTTCTAACTTTTGGGTTTTTTTTTTTCAATAGATTAAAAATCTAGTAAAGGCCATTTGTTTTCATGAGCTTTTCCCAAGTAGAGTAGTTCATAACATCGAAATGTCAGAAGTATCTGAATTACCCAACATCAGAGAACAGCTTTGTAGGTCACAGCACATGTGTACAATGGAACCCATGCATCTGTGACTGCTATGACAGTGCCTGTGGTCCTGGCTACATTCCACTCATCTATCCACTATAGGTTGTCACAAGCAGCCTGAAATGCGCAGCTAATCTGAGTATGTCTTGTTAAAGGATAGTTCTTCCTGACATCCACATCAGTGTCTACCTTTGGTGACTGCACATGGGATGGATACCCAGGTGGAATGGTCTGCAGACAGCCCCTCCTTCAGTGTCTGCCCCACACTTTGTCTCTATATTTGCTCCCTTAAGTATTTTGTTACTTCTTCTAAGAAGGACCAAAGCACCAGCAAGTGCATGCTGACAGGAGCCTGATATAGCTGTCTCCTTAGAGGTCTGCCAGGGTCTGACATATTCAGAAGTGGATGCTCACAGCTAACCATTGAACTGATCAAGGGGTTCCCAATGGAGGAGATGGAAAGAAGGAGCTGAAGGGGCTGAAAGGGTTTGCAGCCCCATGGGGAGAGCAACAATACCAACCAACCAGAGTTCCCAGGGGCTAAACCACCAGCCTGGGAGCACATGGGGAGCACATGGCTCCAGCTGTATATGTAGAGGAGGACAGCCTTGGTGGGCATAGGTGGGACAGGAAGTCCTTGGTCCCATGAAGGCTGGACACCAAGTGTGGGGGAATTCAAGGGTGGGGAGGTGGGAGTGGGGGTGTAGGTAGGGGCACATCTTCATAGAAGCTCGAGGAGGGGGGATGGGATAGGGAGTTCCTGGGTGGGGGGAAGAGGGTAAATGGATAACATCTGAAATATAAATAAAATATCCAATAAAAAGAAAAAAAAAAGGATAGTTCTTAACAAACTTGAATTTTTTAAACAAACTTAGTCATGCATAGAGACAAGATCTGAGCTTTGCCATGGTAGTCATCACCTGTGAGCAGCCCCAATGGCTGATTTTATTACAGACAACATTCTTGAGTTCTGTTTTAACTATGTAAGATATACAAAGTATTTATCAGTGTGGGCTGCATTTCCTCCCCCATGAAAAGTAACCCCTAATCAGTCAGTTCTTTGTTTACATCTATATTACAAAATTTAACATCCCAGGTCCATAGTATGCTCCGCAAAACACAAGCAGAGCCAGTGAGTCAGTGAGCAAATGAATGGCAAGTGAAGCTGCAGAAAGGTCCCTGATCTACTACGGATGCAGCAGGAAACACCACCAGATGTCCACTGTTGCTGCTGCTCAGTTAGAAGCCTTAGTTCTTGATATGTGATTCCAACAGTGGTAAAACCGTACAAAATTACAACTCCTTTGATTTCTCAGCCCCTGAGTAATTTTCTGTGCCTTCTACAGATGGTGCCCAAACAGATCTTCCCAGAGTGAATGATCTACCGAGCACCAAGCCAGAAGCAACCCCTAGCCTAGTTCACACACTCACTGCATCCCTGCACTCTAGGACCCCCACTTCCCTTTCTGTGACTAGAATGCTCTGTCTATAGGCGTGTAACATGCATTTGCCTAATAGACTCAGTGACAATTCCTAAGTTTTATAAAACATCAAGCCAACAAATCAGACACTGAAACTCACACCCCAGGGAAGAAAGGGGTAGAAAAAAATGGTTGGGAGTCTCCAGTCTAGATATAACCCAGCTGCCTACATCCCACCTCCTCAGCTACCTCTCCAGACAAGTATACATCTTGGTCACTTTTCTCACTATGGGACACAATGCCTGAGAAAGTCAACATAGGGGAAGAAAGGCTTATCTTGGCTCATAGTTCAAGGGAATATAATCCATCACAGCGAGGAAGACAGAGAAGCAGGAACGTGAGGTGGTTGAACACATCATATCTGCAATCACAAAGCAGACACGGATGACACTGTGTAGGAAGAACAGCAGGTCTTGCTGAAGAAGCAGTGGCTGCCTCCCCATAAATGTGGTAGGTGCACAGCTGCGGGGGCAACGCCTGCATGACGACCTAATTGAAGACTGCCTGAGAGCCTAAAGATTGGTACAGAAGCAATGCCAGCCAATTAGTAAATGCCACTTGGAAGACATGCTTACTTGGGACCAATGGGACACAAGTGGAGGTATAAAGGGTGCCCCAAGAATTAATCGACAAACTTGCTGCAATGTTCTCACCTGCTCCCAGAGTCTAAGCCATTGATTCCACACCACCTCATCCTCAATCCTCAAGGGCAAGTACGATCAGACAGCGGGTGAACCAGGGTGCAAAGCAGAATCACTGGTCCTCTCTTCCTCTTCCTTAGTTCATTTACCAGGATCTGCAGCTCATGCAATGGTATCATTCACATTCTGGGTGGCTCTGCTCTATTCTCTTAAACCCTTCTAGAAACACCCATCTACAAACATACTTATGGTATATGTATACAGTGATTCTAAGTCCAGTCAAGTTGCCAGTGGTGATTAGTCATCAGAGCAAAGGAAAGACTATCCCAAGTCTACTTGTAGCCCAAAGAAACTAAGGCCAAGGGGGTAGGTTTGGGGCTGAGTTTTATCTTTAGGATAATGATGGATGTTGTTAGAGACATAGAGCATCTCTTTCTAGCACTAAAATATCATTTCCTGGGAATACAGAAAGTTCCACTAGGGGGCAGACAGTACACGGGGTGGGGTAGCTGGGTCATCTTGGACCACCATTTAGCAGGGGCTCTCAGATGCATGACTGATCTTTACCGGTGATACAGATTTGTTTTCAATCTTCTGAAGACTTCTTGCAACAGTAATTAGTGTCAGACACTGTATTTTCTGGTTAATGCCACCCTAGCACCTATAATAGCTCAAATCTGTGCTTTCTCTCTCTACCATGACTCCCTCTCCATGCTCCGTCTCTTCGTGTTTACTTCTGCTTTAGCTTTTCCTAATCTAAAATAAATCAGCATGAAAAGCATTAGATTTTTTCATTTAGATTCTCAATTGACTTTTATTACCAAGATAATTCCCCTTATCTGATTGCAAATGGGGGATTGTTCCCTTGTTAGGATCTGAAGAAAGATGGTGAGGTTCAGCCTCTGTTTGCATTTCCCTCATTCTCCTTTGCAAAGGAAGAAACTGGCAGGGCTCTGGTTTGAGAAGGCACCAAATCAGGGTGGTAATCTCCATCACCCATCCTCTTGGAGGCACATAAAAGTCTTCAGTCTCTTCCCCAGCTGCTTAATGAGAAGTGGTCTGCAAAGAAGACAGTTCTTCTGTCTTCCCACCAGGGAAGTCTATTTGCAGGTAGAAATGACAGCAGCCAAGAATGGAGCCATTGACTAGAAAATTCTATACAGGTACCAGGCATGGTGGGTAGAATTAACCCCAAGTACAGGCATGTTGATGACCCTGATACAAGGACAAGTTTAAACTTCTGTATTCAGGTGATGTCCCCTGATTTCTTAAGTTTTCTTTCAGGATGTCCCAGCATGTTCTATGACATTTGCTATTATTCTTCTCTTTTCTCCTTACTTCCCATGAGAATCATGATAGTGCTAGGGACAGAATCTGTTTCTTGTACCAAGAGGAAGCTTTTCTCCCAGTAATCACTTAGTATCACCTCCTGTTTCTCCAGTGACTGCCCCCGCCCCCAAGGGCTTTGCAGTGGGGACTACTTGCGAATCAAGTAGAGCAAAGTCACTTTGACTTTGGAATACTCCCGAAAGTTCTGAGAGTTCAATAGCCCTCCCCAGTCTATGACTAGTAACTCAGCTGTTACTGCTTTTCTGCATTCAAGGCAACAAAGACAGAAGTCAAAATCCCAGAGGAAGATAAGGTTGGTTGGTTCTAGGCCCTTCACTGATCTGCCGCATGAAACTTCTCTGGCCCGAGGGGCAGAGGTTGATATTCTCAGCAAGTAGCTGCTTGCGTGGCATGTGTTTGTTTTTGTTTTGTGTGTATAAAAACCAGATTTACAGAAAGCATTCTAAAGAGAGACCTTTTCATACCCGACTTTCAAGCTTTTTGAGACTTAGGGGGAGAGATACTGGCTACTTATTGGAGGAGGCACAATTTGGTCCTTAATGGCTTTCTCACAAGAAAATGATCACAGCTGTGTTCCAGAGGGCTTACCAAGAACTGAGCAGTGCTAAATGTTTCTGAGGCATTATATGATTTCCATGGCAACCCTAGAAGAAATGGTCTACCATAACTCCGTCTTCACAGCAAGGAAGAGTCATTCTTAATAATGTTGTTTGTAACAATGTCAGCAATAGTGTGGCCAGCATTGAAGCATTCTTGAGTTCTTACTGTGCACCAAACTCCATCTTGAGCTCCTTCTATATGTGACTGTATTGCAGTCCATGGTGGCATTACTTGAAGGCATCATGTTAAAAACCTATCATGTATGAAGCCACAATGCAATGGTGAGCCTTCTGAAGCAACAGATAATAGAGAAAGCAAAAGCAGATGGGCAATTTCAGAATTAATTCAGGCCAGGCTAAAAGGTAAACTTGCCTATATCAGGACCCAAACATCCAGCTTTCTGCTGTCTCAAGAGAGAAAGATTGATTTGATGATGATGATGATAAGATGTTGCCCTGGAAACTTGGAGTGATGGTTCATCTTGACTGTCAACTTGACTAGATGGAGAAGCTCCTGGGAGATTTGTAAAGCACCCTTCTGGGCGGGTCTATGAGAGCGTTTTCCAGAGATGATTAAATCATGAGGGCTCTGACCTACTAAACAGTTTAATCTACTGTTGAATATGAAATATGAGTAGTAAATTGTCAGGTGGTGGGAAACTGACTGGAGGAGGTAGGTCGCAGGGAATGTGTTCTCCAGGGCTATATGCTGCCTTTGGCTTCTGCTCATCACTGTGCTTTGCTTTCTGGGTGTCCTGATGTGAGTCTCTGCTCTGTCATGCCCTCTCCATGACTGACCAAGCCTTCTGAAACCTTCAACACATCTTCTCTTTCCTGCATCCTTTCTGCAGTACATTTTATCAAAATGATGATAAAACAAACCTACTTGGAATTTGGGAGGTGACTCACTAGGAAATTGCCTGCCACACAAGTATAAGAACCTGATTTTGTGTCCTCAGGACTCAAATCAAAAGTTGCATGCAGCAGCGTTATGCATTTGTAATCCCAGGGCCCAGGTAATGGGTACAGAAGGTTCTTGGAGCTTGTTATTAAACAAGTCTGGTGAGATATTTGATGAAAGACCACAATATCTCAAAAGAGAAGGTAGAGGGTCTGCACAATAGCTCAGCAGCTGAGGGTGCTTGCCACCAAGTTTGATGTACTGAGTTCAAGCCCCATAAACCCACACGATAGAAGGTGAGAACTGACTAATAAAAGTTGCCCTCTGGTCTTTACATGTGTGCTGTGACACATATGGGCACGCACACACACACAGTTGTAATAAAAAATATAGTTAAGAATGACTGGACATCAGATCATTAATCTCTGCTAATACACAAACATATGTCCCCTACATACATGTGTACACACATAACATGTATATATGCATGCCACACAAACAAACACAAAAGTAACTCTTGGCATGGCACAAATCACTATAGACTGCAAGATTTCCACTGTTGGTCTAGAAAGCAAATGGGAAGTTGCCAGGCACTGGGGTGTTGGGGGGGAAGGGGCGGGTTCTGAGAGCACAAGGCAGGAAACTTCAGGTTGGTGGAAATGTCTCAGATCACAGTTTGGTGCTGGTCTCATCACTGTCTGCATCTGCCCAAACAAAATGAACTATGCTCTATTTAAAATCCATGAATATTGAAGTATGTAAATTTTATTTTTAATAAGGATGAGCTTTTTTTTTTTTTTTTTTAAATTCATATCCTGAATAAGCTCCGATTTAGCTCAGGGTTGGATTCAACCAGCATGTCTAATAAGAAATAAACCCAGTCAGTAGGTTGCCCTTGGGTATCTTACCACCCACCGGAAAAACCTACAATAACGGATTAAGATGTGTGCTCAGAGTTCATGTACCTTAAGCACAAGTGAGTGGAAGGCCAGCTTTGTGAGTGTGGGGCCTGTGTGTTTACCCAAGGGTATATACACAGAAGTTCCACATTGGCCTAATGTTGCCATCTCAAATGATTTCTCATGATGGTAAAATATACATAGATAAAATTCACCATTGCAACTGTGTGTGTATATGTGTGCGCGTGCATACATACACGTTTTCATGTGTGTGCTGGTATACGTGGGTGCATATGCTCATGGAGGCCACAGGACAATTTTAACTGTTTCCCCCAATCATCTTCCTCAATATGCTTTGAGACAGGCTCTCTCACTGAACCTTGAGCTCATCAGTTTGGCTAGTCTGGCTAGCCAGTGAGCTTCGGGGATGTACCTGTTTGTGGCCCTTCACCATAGAACATAAAGAGGTTTTATCTGGGTCCTGGAGATCTGAACTCAGGTCCTCAAGCTAACACACCCAAGCACTCCACCAACTAAACCATCTCCCCAGCTCCCATTGCAACCATTTTTAAAAGATCTTAAGATTCCCCATGATGACATTCAGCCATTACCACTGCTATAGTTTAAATAAAAAATGTCCCCCATAGACGCATGTATTTGAATCCCTGCACTCAGTGGCAGGGCTGTTGGGGAAGGATACAGAACTTTTAGGGGGTAGAGCCTTGCTGGAAGAAGTATATTACAGGTGTAAGAGTGTGTGTGTGGGGGGAGGAGTGGGTATTGAGAGTTTATGGCTTCAAAGTCTCTCTCTCTCTCACCCCTTCTCTCTCCCTCTCTCCCTCCCTCTCTTCTTCTTCCCTTCCCCTCCCCCTTCCCCTTCTGCTCTTGCTATCATGGCCCCTCCATGCTGTCTTTCTAGAACTGTAAGCTGAAATAAACTTTCTTCTCTAAGTTACTTTTGGTCATGGTGCATTGCCACAGAAATAGAAAACTAACTGATATAGCCACTATCGGTTTCCAGAATCTTTTCTTCTCCAAAAGGAAGCTCTGTACCCACTAGCTAATCTCCCAGATCACTAACCTTCTAGCCTCGTTTCTTCTTTATGCTTATGTGACTTTGGCTATGCCAGCTGTTGGTTAACAGGGACAGAAAGTCTGACTAACATGCTTACATTACTTCTCTGGGTTGAGCAGTCATACATGCTGAAATAACAGTAGAGAAGGAAGGAAAGCTTGGAAAACCCAAGCTACCTCTGCAGTCCTTGTGTACTTCCAAGCAAGCCAGGGGCAGTGAATATTGGCAGAACATGACCATATTCAAAGACAGGAATAGATAGTTGAGTTGGTTCTTACAGCAAGCCTATTATTTTTGGAAGAATGAAGCATATGCGCCCATAGATAAGCTGGAACATAATTGTCATTTTGTTGATTCTACATAAGAGTTAATGCCATAATTCATATCATTTTGCAACAGTGTCAAAAAATTACACAGCTCAATATAAGCAGCCATTATTCTGAGACTGCTTAGGAGGGCCTTCCTATTTGTACTCCTGAATCTCTAGCACAAAGGTATACATGAGAAAGCCAACAAACTTTGCCATATCCCAGGGAACATGTCTCTCCTGTACAGCCTTTCTGCATACCCTTCAGCCAAGATACAACCCATCTGCATGCCTGACCTGGCTTGTTGCCACTGAGTCACTCAGGGACTGGAGAGCAAGACTAGGCAGAGGACAGAGCAGGGTACTGAGAAGCCAGTGGGCAGAGCAGAGTTCAGAGAGGCTGGTGGCACCTAGAATGAACCAATAAAAAGAAAACCATGTTTGCAGCTAAAATCACAGTTTTTTTTACAAACTTCCTGTAAGCACATGGCTGGGTTAGAAGCATCTGGGACCCTGTGCAGGTGCCCACCCAGTCCCTTGCTCTTGGCTACAGGCTGCTTAATCACAGAACGGCTTCTTGTCTTCCATACAAAGTAGCAGAGAGTTTGCTATATGCTTTGATAAACTATCCTGTCCATTTTCCTTCAGCTCTATCTGCTTCTTAGACACATTGTCATTTCCAAATTGTGGGTTTTGCTGATTTTTGTGTTGTCTTCTTAAGACAGAGAGAGGATATGAATTGGGCTTGAGATTACTTCACTATTTTGGAATCCTATTAACAAAAAGGATAATCAAACAGGCAACCTCTGCTTCATAGCTTCACTTGGGCAAACTAAAGTTGGTACTTAACTGTCCATCATCCTGCCGTCTGTCTGCTCATCACTGAAAAGCCTAGGTGTGCAAGCAAGTCAACTGTTAGCATTGAGTCAGAGAAGACATTGTCTATGCAGTTACTGTCACTTTCCCTGGCTTCCCATTTGCACTCAAGATGCATTTAATGAGATTTTGTTCATCATTTATTTATGGCAGATTCCTAAAGTATCTCTATTCAAGGCTGATCTGGTGTCAGGACTAAGTACAAGATTCCGTAGAGCAAAATATGAACACTCTTCCTCATGAGGCTCTCAAATAGACTCCAGCCTATTCCAAAACCTCCTTTATTTTCTCCATCTGCACAAATAATTGAGAATTAGTTGGAAAGCAAAGAACTCAGAGAGCCAATAAGATCCCTACCCTCTGTATGAATGAATGCCTTACAGATTTACCTTTTCTTGAGTGTAAACAGTAGCTATGGACAGAGAAGGCTCTAACTCCTATGGCTGAGCTATGCTACATTAGAAAATGATGTCACTGGTGATACCGAGGTTACTAATTTGTTGTCATTGAATCAGTCGAAATGGAGACTCTGTCAGGTGGCCCTGACTTCACAGGTGAAATGTAAATTGTCAAGAGAGATTCAATATAGACTTTCCAGGTGGCCTTGAAAGAGCAAACAAGGAACTAGAGATATCTCTCTTTCCGATGACCCAGGTTGACTTCCCAGCACCCACATAGTGGCTCCCAACTGCCATTCGTTCTAGTTCTAGGGAATCTGATGCCCTCTTCTGGCCTCTGAGAGGTCTTCTGCATGCATGTGGTGCACATATCCTCACTCAGATACCTATACGTAAGTAACATAAATAAACAAATAACTCTCAAATGACAAACAAGTCTTCTCTCTGGCTAGAGCCACATGGCAAGGCCCTACAGATGGCGTCTGGTAGCTGATCTTTGGCTGTTACCCACAAGGAAAGGAAAACTCTGGTCCTGCAACAGGAAACTAAATTTCTTCAATTACCAGTAGCCTTGGAAGTGGTCCCTAAGCATCCGGTGAGAAGCTGATACCTTTTCAGAATGGTGATGGCTTCTCTGTGCAGAGGACTCATGTAACCCACCTAGGACTGGTAGCCTGCACAACTGTCAGACATGGCCTGTTACACAGCAATTCAAAATAAGTACAGACAGTGCTTGCCAAGGTGTGTTCCTGTCTTTTAAGAACCAATCCAAACTGAAGATGTGTGCTATGAGGCACTGTGCTGATGTAATCCTGGCCCTAAGAGAGAAAGCTAGATGCTTCAGTCATCTGTGTAGGGTGACCACAGGAAAATAACCCACTTTCCCTGGACTAGGACACCCAAGCTAGTCACCCTATACACTGCCATTTGGGGAATAAAGATGCTTGGCAGGAGATTCTTCATACATTCCATTAACTGTAAATGCTGAAGCCATTATCTCTTTGTACCTTTCTTCCCCTCACTCCATCTTCCCTCCTTCTAAAGCTCTCATGATGCATGTACTAGACTCTTAAACCATTGTCGGACTCATCATTGAGACTCTGCTCTCTGTCTCCTATATGTAGTCTCTCACTCATCTCTCTCTTGATCCTTCTACTTTTTCTCTCTCATCCTGAGTTTGGGGGAAGCTCAATGATCACGCCTTCTGTAGTATCAAATCTACAGCCGATCACACCCAGTAAAGTTTCTAGTTCATTCCCTTTTGTTCCTTCCACAATCATTCTGCATAGCTTTTTTCATAGATCATCCATTTATCTCTCCAACATAATGATGGCTCCCTTTAACTCTGAGGACTTTAAAAGGGAAACAATACGCTTACAAGATTGATGATAGCCTTTGTAAGAGTCCGTGTTTGCTAGTTCCCTCATTTCAATGAACAATTCTATTAACCAGCATTTATCTTGCTCATGAGTCAGACTTTTGGATTTTTTTAAATGTCTAATAATCTCTGACTGGGTGCTATTGTAAATGTTACATTATCCATTGATACTTTTTTGATAGTCATGTAAAAGACATTGGACTTTGTTTTGCTAGCCAGTTAAACTTCTTAAAGAATAACTTGGTTCTTTCAAGCTGTTTTTATATTGTAGTGAAATGAGTCTGAGTCTTGAGTCTAAAGACTATGTTGAACACATTTTAAAGGGATGACCTTTAGGGGTTCTACTAAACTGCTCCCAAACTCAACAAGGTTTCTACCTTCCAGATGATTGAAGACCCAAGTGGACAACAGCCCTTCAAGAGTGTTGGGAACTATTCCTCTCACACCTCCATCAGAAACTGCTCTTTCCTGGTTAGTCAATCTACACCCCAGCAAAGCACACTTGGGTTTTCAGCCAGACTCAAGGAGACCTGAAGCAATTTTTTGGAGCTATTTCTGTGTTGTCTCCCTCTTCTCAGGAACTGTGACCTCAAATTCTAGCTGTAATTTCAGTCTCCTCAACTGAGAGAGATTGCTGGGCTCTATTTAGGTTCCCCTGACCTGAATAACTATTTGGAAGTTGTTAAGTCTTTTTGCCAGAAATGTCTTCTTCCTCTTACCCAGTTTTAGCCCATGCTTCACTCTTCCCACTGAACCTTAAAATCCTTCCAGACTTATAAGAGGCACATGGCCAAATGCCTCCATCTCTAAACAGCCTTGTTGGGTTCTCTGCACTCCCACATTCGTGTAGAAGTTGGGTAGCTGCCCCACCAGGGGATGGGCAGGAACAAGAGCCAGACTTTATGACTGTTTTCCCAGCAATTCCTGGCTCATAGGGGCTTCTGGTTATATATTTTATTTTATTGTTTTATTTTACTGCCATAAAAGAAAGTCATATATAAATTTATTCATGTTAGAGATGCTGACATGATTTCAAGCTTTGTGTTGTAAGAATTCTGTACTTTTGTGTTGATTTTGTTTCATATGAATAGACTTAAGAAGGTATGTCTTCCCCACTGACATTTTCCTTTTTTAATGAGGTTTAGTTATTTTTGTTTTATGTGTCTGAATGTTTACCTACATGTATGACATGTAAATGCGTACAGTGCCCGAGAAGGCCAGAACAGACCCCCAGAATTGCAGTTACTGATGGTTGTGAACTACCATGAGGGTGCTGGAAACTGAACCCACATCCTTTGCAAGAGCAGCAAATACTCTTAACTACTGAGCCTCCCTCATTAGCATTTGCAAAAGACATCTTTATCATGTAAAGAATAAAGCCTTATAAGCCAAAATCAATACTATTAAGTACCTGGAATCTTGCAATGTTCCACATGGAACTTAAGCTGTATGCCTCCATATTGAACGTGTCTAGCTTTCCCACAATTGTAATTATAGTCTTGTGATCCACTGTCCAACTACCAGAAGATATATACGTATGAGTTATTAGTATTGATTATTTAATTTTATTATTTTTATTTATGTATTTATTTTATAGGTGGGGTGTGTACATGCCCCAAAACATATGTGAAGGTCAGAGAACAATTTGTGGAGTCAATTGTCTCCTTCCATCATGTGGGCTCTAGGGATCAAACTCAGGTAGTCAGGTTGCTAGCAATGGCCTTTATCTGATGAGCCATATTACCAACTCTGCTGTTTATATTTTAACAAAGAACATAACATGTATATGCATATATACATACATAATATGTGTACATATATACATGTATATACATATTATTCTGAATAAATTTAAATGTATAATATATACACACATACATGCACATGTATGTATGTGTGTGTGGATAGATAGATAGATAGACAGATAGATAACACCAAAGTTATTAAGATCATTCTACACAGCACCTAAAGTAAGGGGGGGTAGCAATTTCAATTCACAAATCAAATTTTGCCTGCCACAAACTACCATATTCACTATTAGAAATAATTTGTTGATCTCTATGCTAAACCTGTGAGATCTGTCTAGAATTCTAGATAGACTGCTTGCAGTAGAATCAGCATATGACAGAATTTGGCTTTGGCTTTCTTTTTACATATCATATCATAAACATTACAGCTTTTGAATACTATCACCTACTTGGAAAAAAAAACTCTAAAATGCTATGTTAAAACTATCTAATGTTTTCTGCTGGTTGGTAGATATTTTACAGCAAGCCATCCTGAGTGTTTTCCCTTCACTTCCTATGCTTTCACAAGAGTAAAAACTGGGGCAGCAAAATTATAAGGATGGAAGTTTCAAGCAAACAGAAGGAGGCAAAGAACCATATCTGGGGCAGGAGGACAGTGGGAGACCCTGGCCTGGCCTCTACCATTAGACGCAAATGACTTTCCCTGTGTCTATGAGGACTCCTGGGTCACCTCTCCAGCAGCTGCTATCAGGAGGGGAACCTTGTCTCTTTCTTTTCTCCTCCTGAGCACCACATGAGAGACACAGACCTGAGAGTACGACATCGTGAGGCCAGAGTGTTCCTGTCCGCACTAGCTGTGTCCCTGTGATAGTTGCATCAACTCTCTGAGCCTCTCAAAATTTTCTTTTTGGAAAAAAAAAAATAGGGCTCATGTGTCTCACACAGCTGTGGTGAGAATGAATGAGGCTTTTCAGAGATCAGCCACACCAATCTCCTTTGTTCTAGCTCTGCCTCCACTGAGCTCACACACACACACACACACACACACACACATACACAGTGATCCTGGCCTGGCCAACTCTGATACACCTCCCCCACTCTTTCCATACCAATTCTTGCAGTGAAGTGAGTGGTTTATACTGGTGTCTTTGTTGCTTTCTATTGGGTCCTGTGGAGACAGGATGGGTCTAGAACTTCAGTCCATGGCTTCATGTTTAAAGCATAGACTTCCCAGGACTAGAGGTGTAGCTCAGCAGTTCTAGGCTTAATTCCCAGCACCACACAGAGACAAATTCAATAGCCCATGGATTTCTGAACTAGACATGGACAGCGGAGGAGGGAAAGGTCTGGAGTGATGAGAAAACAGAATGATCATCTTGAATCTTAGTGCCATCTACTTGGCTTTCCTTAGCTTACTCGACCTGGAATGTTTGGTCCTACGTTACAGCAGGAGCCACCAGCACGCTATTCCAGCAAAAACATCGGTCTGAGGCCAGGACTTGAGGAAGAAACCCAGAATTCAGAAGACTCTGATCTGGTTCAAAGTCAAAGCTGACTTGTCAGCTGGGCTAGATGTTGAGTGATATTGCCATGTGCCTTTTTGATAACCACGAGAAGAAAGCATTTGTTTCTCTACCTTTTTGGTCTTTTGTGACCTCTTCATTCCATGAATTAAGTCATCACGAAGCCTGAGCACTTAATGTCTGAGTGATTTTATTTCTCAGGACCTCAAGACAGAACCCAGTCACTTGAAAGCCTTCATCATAGCCCATAGTAGAGGCACCAGGGAGAGGGTTTAGCTGGTGAAGTGCTTGCCTTGAAAGCATGAGGACCTGAGTTGGATCCCCAGAACCTATATTTTTTTAAAACTGGGCATTGTAATACGTGGTTATAATTCCCATAATGGAGAGAGGAAAACAAATGGATCTCTGAGGCTCACTGGTCAGCCACCCTAGCGTACTTGATAAGTCTTAGGCTAGTAAGATGTGTCCAAAAGCAAAGTAGATGCTTCAGAGGAATTACAACTCACCGGTGACCTTCATAAGCACGTGCAGGCATATACTCATTCTCATGTAGCATGAACATGCATGCATGCATACATACATACACACGCATGCATACATACACACACACAGAAACACACACACCTACATACACACACACACAGAGAGAGATAGAGAGACAGAGAGACAGAGACAAAAAGAGATAGAGAGACAGAGAAAGACAGAGAGAGAGAGAGAGAGAGAGAGAGAGAGAGAGAGAAGAGTAGACTTTCCCAGCCTTGGTGCAACACCTAAACCAAAGCAAAATAAAAAAAATAAAAAGGTAAAAGCTGTGGAGCTATAGATTTTTTTTTCTCATCATACATCCAGCAACACAGGCCTGTGATTCCCTGATGGAGGGAAAATGAGAGAGAAGAACTTCACAATTTTCCCTACATGAGGTGACTTTCAGATTGCTCCACTAGGAGCAGAGACTCAGGAGAGCCAGAGTTCTCACTTAGCACAGAAGACACAGGTAGGACTCAGGTGGCAATGACTCAGGTCATTGACAGAATTCGTGGAGAGTGGAGACTGTAAGAAAAGAGCATGTCAGCTGACCGCAAGGGACACCTCAAGGTTTCTTACCTACATCTGCTTGAGAGAAAACTATCTGATAGCAAGAGAAAAGAAATTCCAGAAAGGGGCAGGCTGGGTCATTTCCAGACCTCAAATAGGTGGAAAGAATTCATATTCTCACCAGTAGGCAGGTCTCATCACATCTGGGAAGTCAGACTCCTCAGAAAGGCTGTTTCTTAACAGGGGACTAAGTATGCATTTTAGGTAGGTGTGTTCTCCATTGGAAGGAAGGGGGCTGTGCTGTATGTTATAAGAAATTAACATCCTTTAGGCTTGGGAAAGAACTCAGTAAAGTACGTGTTATGAGAACCAAAGCTTGATCCCCAAAACCTATATACAGAAGTAGGAGTGGTGGTATGCTCTTAAAGTCTCAGATTTCAAGATACTGAGACAGGTAAGTTCTTTCCTGGGGCTTGCCAGCCATGCCCAAGCAATGGTTTATAGGTAGGTGTGTGTGTGTGTGTGTGTGTGTGTGTGTGTGTGTGTGTGTGTGAGAGAGAGAGAGAGAGAGAGAGAGAGAGAGAGAGAGAGAGAGAGAGAGAGAGAGATCCTGCCTCAAAAAAGGAAGGTGAATGGCGTCATCCAAAGTTGACTTCTGGATTTCATATACATTGACACATGTGTACACAAACATACAGACATAACTTCATACATATACAGAGATGCTGGCAGCATCTCTGACCTCCACTCATTAGAATCAGTGGTGCCCTCCTCCAAGCTGCCATCACTAAAATTGTCATCAAACATTACCAAGGAGCAAAACCATGGTATTTGAGAACCACCACTCTGCACCAGAGCCCCCTTCAGATGTCTCACAGATCTTACCACTAAACCCCAGCAGGTCTGTAAAGCACCGTTATCTCCTACCAGGACCCAGCCAAAACTCTTCACTGGAATAGAAAAAAGTCAAGCATTTGACAATCCAAAAGTCACAATAGCTAAAATCCAACTGAAAAATTGATATGTAAAGAAGAAATGAAATATAATTTAAATCCAGGAGGCAAATCAATCAGGAGAAATAAATGGGAAAAATAACAGAGAGGTGGATGAACACCACCCACAACAGCCTTGAACCTACTGTTAGTGTTTGCCTCATGTACTCAGGAAGACAGAGAACACTGTGAGCCAAAGAGAAATGGGAGATGTACGAAGCCACCTAGAAACTGTTTGTTATTTGGTGTCGATGCTTTGATAGTGCTCCAGGCCCACTGAGTCACAGTGGTCTTAGCTGGGTCACATGTATAGAGGGACTTTCATACTTCACCATGATCCTCCTAGGTATCCAAGAACTAGCATTTCTGGCAAAAGTCAATAATAATAATAATAATAATAATAATAGTAATAATAATAATAACAACAACAACAATTAGAAAATAAAGATTCAGATGGCAAAGAAGCCAGGGAAATAGTATGTTGCACATATAACACCATTCATGAAGAAAGTGTTTAAAACTGTTTCCTATCAGAAGACAGATAGCGAGTCCTTAACTTACAAGTTTCATCATGCACCTATTAGCAGTCAGGCCTCAGTGATCTTTTTAAAGCATATTATAATGGCAAATTGTCATGTTTTAATTGAGATCACCAGGGCTGGCTCTGAAGTATATATTCCCAACCCCATTTTAGACCGAAGCATGTTTATCTCAAAGAGTCCTCTGAGGTCCTGTCTGCAGATGAGTCACCCCCGCCCCAGGTCTGTGACAGGAAGTATAAAACAACCCATGAGCAAAATTGATATGCCCTTGAAAACACGGAGAAGGTGAAGTATTTCCAGCAGAAGTTACTGTTGCTTATCTCGTAATATGAAAATGTCTGCCATGGGAAGAAGAAGCTGCGTGGCCAAACATGGAAAGAAAGCTCAACAGACTCCCGCTGGCTGCCTCAGTTTATGCTGGACACTCATCCAGCTCCTCCTCAGTTATGCTGAGCCCTCCTCAGTTTATGCTGGATGCTATGAGCACCCAATTCCATAACATTATCTGTGTCTGCTCCCGTTCACTCTTTTCAACTTGGGAGCCTCACCTGAGGAGTCCCTGCACTCTGCTTGGGGCCCTCTCTGTTGGAAATTCCAGCCAACTGTTTCATCAGGGCTTCCCCAGTTGGTTTCTTCTGGGTGTTTGTAAGCCTTGATTCACTTATATTACCTTCCTGTCGTTCTTTGTTCTTTTACTTGGATAAGTCACTGGATGGGTCGCCCTGCTTTGCCCAGTACAATCTCTATAGAGAACACCCACTGACTTCCTAAAGGGGCTTCACACCTCCATTTCTGCTGGATGCTCTAAGCACCCAAGTTGACGATGTTTTGCTACCTCTGTATCAACTTCTCTAACTGCTGATTGCCATTTACTCTTTTACTTTGGTTTGCTGTATACTAACTCTTTGAACACCAAATACATAGCTATCGTAGATCGTTCTCTGAACTTTGTGGAGCAGAGATGCTTAAACACACACGCCCTGGGAGATGCATACCCACCATACAACACCATGGCTTCCCTTCCCGTGGCTGGTGAAGTCATCAGAGCCTTATTCAAGGGGCATCTCAGGAATGCATGCTCACAATGTGAACAGCAAACAGAGTTTTCAGATGGGACCATCCATGTCCAGATAAGGCTTGGTTAAATTTTGAACCCTACAGGACACTTACTCAGAGAAAGAGTTCCCTTATGACATAATGTTCCTGCTAGTTCGGGGTACTTTTGGAGTCGAGAGGGATCCAGGCTTTGCAAACACCAGGCGCCAGGATCTTTAATGTTTTCACTATCCTCTGCTTCCTCACCTGGTGACTTCTCAGTACAGGTTTTGCTCATGGCTCCTACTGAAGGCAGTTAAAGGAAAGGACTAGATAGATATACCTAGACCACGCCCGAGCTGGAGTTACAGCAATTACTGCTGTCCCGAGTGGAGGGTGATTTCTCTGAGCGCTAATGAAGCTCAGGACTAAGACAATAGCTTTAGGGAACTCCACATCCATAGAGAGTTCCTGCTCAGCCGATTTGCAGTTCCTCCCAGGAACTTGACATAAGTAAGCTTTTCACAGAAAAATCTTCCAATTCACTTTTATCGAATAAACAAAGCCATGTCTTTAATCTAGTACCCTTCTGGATTGAGAGTTAACCCCAGCAACCTTGCTCATTTTCTATCCAACTAGTTACTTCATTGTCAAAGCCCAGGTTAACAGGGAGGCCCTGAGCTGATGTAGGGAGAGAAGGTACTGGTCTGAGTCCAATGGTAGGCTGGACCTTAATTGGTCTCTCGGGTATGTTAGGCTTGAGAAATAGAGCATCGAGGTTTGTTTCACCCTACTCCCTTCTACCTAAACAGTACTGACAAGCCCCGGTGCAAATAACTGCAATAGCTCATTGGCTTCCGACTATTTTAAATTCTGAAATGTTTACTACTGAACTTTGATAATGGAAAAGTATCAGCCTGAGATAAACACAGGACCCCTGAAAGATATCTGTATTCTGATAAGGTTACCAGCCATAAGCAGCTATCTTTTCAGAAAGTAAACATGTGAAATCTGATGAAAAGATCATACACAGAATAAACTGCAAGTCTGGGCAATCGACAGATGCAATGTGTCTGCCAGACCAGAGAAGATGCCTGAATTGTGGGCCTCCTGTGTACACCTCCGCCGCCTCCACCCAAGTCTCCCAGCTCTGAACCTAAACACAGCTTAAAATGCAGAAGGTCAGAAAACCAGTATACCATTTGTTGTTTTCAAACCTGCCCTGCCCTTGAGCCCAGGAAGTGGGCCCAGTATGGACCATGTCTCATATAGATTCCATAAACACTAACCACCTGGTTGGCTATTAGCTGGGGAGTGCCCTGGAGTTTATTTGACACACTTTGCTAGGCTGTTGCCTGTCGATGGTAGTAAACAACTCAGCCACAGACAGAGTTATGGCAATCCGCATATATGACATTTTACACAATCTCCTGCTGAACACCTTTTGATGTTACTTTTGGTGTGACTATAATAATGAAGGAGTGCGGAAGTCTCATTTATAGAAATGGAATTCGAGGCAGGGTATTCACTAGGAAAAGTCTGAAACAGAGCCATGAGCACACTACTGTAAAATGCATGATGAGGTATTTCAACAGTTTCCCCTCTCTGGGGGACTGGAAAATATCTGCAGTGGAAATTCTGCAGTGGTAAAATTCTGTCCCCATCCGGTTAATTGCTTGTAAATAATAACATCTCTGGTTTCTTTCAATTATTTTATAATTGTAACCTTTTGCTCTGTCTGATTGGGCAATGAATTAATGAATAAGGACGACTACTAAATTTAAATGACACCATTTTTCCTGTGGCCTTTACATACATCTGCTGCTAACATGGAAATTCACTCTCCCAGAGCTGGAACTGGGAGAAGCCAACTTTGAGCCCTGCAAAACCTGTTCCTCCCAGTCAGACTGGCTTCCCAACTGCCAAGTGTGGGTGACTAAAGGTCTCAAGTATTTGCCAGAACTTAGGGGAGAGCTTTCCTAATAACAGCATTAACATTCTAACACTTACCTTTTTGTAAAGCATCAGCAATGTGCGTGTTCCAATCAACCATAGAGATGGGTAAGCGAGCTCTCTGGGAGTCAATTACAATGTCATTCATAATTTATTCCAGGTACAGTGAAGAGCTGATCAGATTTCATGTGTGTCTACTTTCTGAAAAGAAAACAGCTACCCAGAGTAGAATACACATATTTTTCAGGGTGATGTGTTTACCTCTAGTTGACATTTTCAAACTACAAAGTCCTTCCCATTTTCCAAAAAGTTGTATGAGCTTGAAAAACTAAACCTCATGTTTAAAAATATAAAAGACCGTTCTGTAATCTTGCTATCTCAACTCGATCAAGACAGTCATGAACTCTCCTGCTAAGCACACAGGCAGACAAACGGACATTTCTTCCTAGAAATAGCTAAGTGCAAACTCACAGAGCTAAGAGCGCTGGGATCACAAAGCGCACTGCAGTTCCCAGGTGTGGATACCAGCGACCCAACTATGAAATCACCGAACAGATTTTTGTTGTCAGCTCTACACCATTAATCTGGTATGTTATTCCCTCCAACATATTGCAAAAGCTGAAATAAACTAAGGATTTTTTAAAGTATTTTATAAGATACAAGTACATTTTTTAGACCACGGTAGGCACCTGGCCAGTGGGGCGGCGGCAAACACCTCCATCAGTATGTGGTTTATCTCCGAGCTCAGCGTGCACCTGCCCTCCCAACCTTGACATGCCCCAGCTGTACCTCATATCCGCTCACTGGCTGCTCAGTCACCTTCAGGCCAGGACACACGTGAATGAAACAAACTTTGGCTCTTTTCTGGGAAGGAAGCCAGCCCCTCTTCACCAAGTCCGTGACCATCACATGGTTTTTCAGGCTGGTACTAAATGCAGTTATCTGAAAGGTGGGGTGCACAGCCTTTCCCTCCTCGGGAGGTTTTGCAGGCATTCCGGAGCACTGTGCGATCCTGGGAATCTTGTGACTTCAGCAAACCAGCCTGGCAAACACAATTTTCTTTGTTTGATGCAGGTATTGAGTGCAGCAGGAGGAGTTTGGGACCAGCCCCAGTGCAGGTCTCTGTCTTCCAACTTCAGACAGTTGCTCCAAAATCTTAGCTATAGGGGCTCACGATATTGTGGTGGGAACCCTTCGGGTGACCTTTAAATGTCATGCCAAAACTTCCTTCCAGCTGCAGCCTGGCCAGCTCCAGCCTCCCGCCTGGGCTCTGAGGTCTTGTTGTCTTCTCTGATTTCAAAGAGACACATTTCATTCTCACTTGTTTTCTATTTGCCTCTAAGTTCCAGACTCTCTATTCGCCTGGCTAGCGAAAGGTTAGATATGTGCTTCCATCTCCAGACCCTCGAATCCAAATAAATTATTTACGGAGCTCTGTACAAAGGAACCAGGAGCGATAATTGCTGCTTTTTAGAATGTCTGCTTTTGCTTGCCAGGGGCCTGAAAGAAACAAGTACAGACTGCCTACCGGCACAAAGAGTGGCCTCAGTCCTGCAACAGATAAGAGCACATTCAGGGAAAAAGAGACTCACAGAAGTGACAGCTTCGGGTGGGCACCGAGACAAGATGTGCTGTGCCTGGAAGGACAGTGGCTCAGGTAGGGGTTCCCACCCAGAGTCAACCAGGGAAGTCCTCTCACACCCTGAGCCTCAGTTTCCCTAGGAAGAACACTGAGATAGAAAAGCCCTTCCTACCAGCCCCTCCCCAGGTTAGGAGAATCAGGTGAGCTGCACAACCAGACAGGAAAGAGCTGCATGTGCCAAAGCTGTGGTATACACCCTGTTTAAGAGACAGTCGCACATCTTCTGCTCAAATTACTTTGCACAGTTCTCTCTCCACAGCAGGACCTAACAGTGCCACGCTTATGAAGGTTTACTTTATGCAAAAAGTTATTAGATTCTGAATGTCAGGTTGCTTAGAATCCAAACCCAAGGAGTATTCCTTGCCGTTTCACTTCCTGTGTTGGGGTTGTTTCTGTTCTTCTGGCCTTGGGAGCCATTAGTCAAGGTCCTCTCTGCAAGACAAAGCCAATGGTAAGATACAGAACCCTTCTTACAGGGGACTTCTGCCTGGATGACCCTGTGAAAACTTTAATTCACTTGCATCGCAAGCCAGGGAAGGCCTTGCTTGGTGACTTCTCCAGAAGCAGAACGCAATGTCAGTTAGACTCTTGTTCCTCCCTGCTATGCACAGGGACCCTGCAAGTCCTAGTTACTGACTAGGACCTGGTTGATGGGATTGTAGACTCCTGTTACTGCAGGCAAGAATTGAATGTTGAAACTGAGAACTGGAGCCCAGGAGGAAGTGACTTGAGGTCATTTTGGCCAATGTTCACACCTGAGTGTGAAAACAGTACACAAAGACTAAATACCAGCCCCAGGCCACAGGACAGGGTCTCCTGTGTTTATCTGTGACTCCGGTTTTCCAAAAGTCATCTATGAGAGCACAAAGCCCAGCTGGTGGCAGACTTTATTCACACTATAACTCCCCAGGGATCTTAGGTTTAGAAGTCCTAGGATAAAGGCAGCCAGGGAAGAAATTTGAATAATAAAATAATTAAAATTTATATAAGACCACAACAAAGGAAGGAATCTGAATACCTGATTTGGGTTCTGAAGGTCTAACCCTGAGCCTCCCCAAAGTCTCCACTTGAACCAATGCCTCTGTCCTGCCCAGCAGGTCCTGCAGGTCAGAGAACAATCAAGACTTTTTCTTCTAGAACCACGGCGTACCGAATGACACTGAGCCACATAGAAGCTACCAGAACTACCTGTCCAGAAGTTCCAAAACCAGCCAAGGGAAGTTTACTTAGGGTTGGCAGATTGTTATAGAAACCAGCTGTCACAGGCGTCACCAAAGCTCATGAGCTCACTGGAACTGTGGGTGACTCCTCCCTCTCCACTGAGTACAATAGTGGCTAGTCACAGAACATGGCTGTAACGTAGCCAAATAAAAGGCCTCCAGAATGACTGAACAGGAGTCTTGATACTGTTAGATCCAACCTCTCAGCATACGGAGTCAGAATGGAAGACCAGAGAGCAGGGACGTTAGATGAACGGTCAAAGGTCTGGAGTATCCACTGACAGTTGGAAGAGGAGTTTGCATGGATGCTCTAACAAGCACATGGGTTGGACCAAGGCTCCTCTGTTTCAGCATCAGTTCTCTTTGCCAGCAGCCCCCTGGCAGTTCTGACAGTCTTAGTCTTACGAATGGATCAATTTGGACCATTGCAGTCATATATCAGCAAAGAGTAACTCTACCAACGTGAGGCAGGGTCTCTCCAGGAAAGAGAACCTCCTCTTGATTATGTCTCTGACAGAAAGGCTGGCTCACACCCTTTCATTTGACCTTGGAACACTGTCCGACAAAGGGTACAGGCATCTTCTGTCTTAAAACACATCAGCTCCCTGTGACCCTCACAGAATTAGCACTACAGCCTCAGATGAACTCCAGAACTGTCCTTGACTCAGTTTCCCCATTTACTCAACAGGACAGACACTATTAAACAGCACTGGAGTGGAGGCCAGAGACAAGGCTCCCCCAGTTCTTCTCAGAGACCTCCACTTAGGTAAGTACAGGATTCCTGACTTCCACAGAAAAGTTTATGTTGAATGAATATAGGTTAAAGCTGGCATTTGTCAAGGAGAAATTAAAACATGGAAGGAGGCACCAGAGCAATAGGAACTTGTGGGAAGGACAGTACACACCTCAGTGTTGATGTGGGCTTTTCAGTAGAGAGTCATACCAGATGTCTTAGCAGTGGCCATATGCATTATTTTGAAAAGTCTCAAGTTTCTAAGTTCTAAGGATGCTAAGAAACCCCCTCTCTGTTTTTGGTTGACAAGATAGGATTACATTCTGATAGACTGAGATTTGTTATGAGATTCCTAGGAAATTAGGGCTGGCTCAGTGGTTAGAAGCACTGGTTGCTCTTCTAGAGGACCTGGGTTCAATTCCCAACACCCACATGGCAAATCACAACCATCCGTAACTCCAGACCCAGGGAATCCAATGCCCTTCTGGCCTCCATGGGAATGACACTCACATGGTGCTTATCCATAGGTACAGACAAAACACCTATACTCATAAAGTAATTACATATTTTTAAAAATTTACTTCTAAAAATTATGGATTTATATCTATGAAAGGAGAAAGGTCATTCCTGGTCATATACATTTAGGCCATTTGAACATTCTTATTTGAAGTATCTATAGGGAAAGAAAGAAAATGTTGTTTGTCCCCATGTAGGCAGCTTCATAGCAAATTTTGTTAACTGAAGTAGAGGCTCTGATTCTCTTCAGCCACACTCTGGAGCAAATCATCCCCCTCCCCTCCTCTCCTTATGTCCGCTGCCTTCTCTATTGCCGCAACAGCAATGCCTTCTTTCTTTCCATGGCTGCTGTGAAATCTGGAAGAACAGGCATAAGCCAAGTGCTCAGGGCAGAGGCTGGCTCTGGGGACTCCAGAGATAGCCACCATCATCTCCAAAGGGCAAAGGCTGAAACCAAGAAGTGGCCAAACATGTCCACACTTGAGAAGGACAGCTCTAAAGAGACAGAAACTGGAGCTGGAGAGAAGGCTCAGTCAGTCCCACACAAGCGGAACGACCTGAATTAGATCTCAAGAATTCAAGTAAGAAAAACTGGGCATGATGGCTTGAATTTGTAATGCCAGAATTGGGGAGGTAGAAAGAGGAAGATGCCTGGGACTCAGCTGCTGGGCTAGCCTGCTTAAGCAGTTTTACCATTGAGGTGGACAGCAACTAAGGAACACCCTTCACACATTCCATATACATACATGTGCATCTGAACAGATACCCCCCCCACACACACACAGGTACACTCACATACACATGTGCATGCACGCATATGTTTTAAGAAGCAAAGCAGGAACATATCATAGTTCCAGGACTCTTGGCCTGTATTGGTGACACAAACTGAGGCCAGTCACCATTTGATTTTCTCTCCTAGGAACTAGAGCTAGAGTCCCCCTAAGCAGGCTGCTATTCTGATGCAATTTGTAATTCCTTTACCAAACAGAAGAATTAATTACCAGGCATATTCTCTTCCAAAGGACAGAAAGCCAACTGGGATCAAATCTTCTTGGGATTCTGTTGTGGACCGTTCTGCTGTTCTGGTCAAGGGGTCAGGGTCGCGAAGAATGGAGACAAGGCAGAGGTTCTGGAGTCAAGTCTCAAGTCTCCTTTATTGTTTCTCTTCTATTGGCACATATTCACTCTTGTTCATTCCTCTTAACCCTATTTACTCATATACCTCTTAACTCTATTGACTGTATGTATATTCTTACAAGGAAATCCTGGGTATTTATAAGCACATGAAGGAGAACACAGGTGAAAACATTTTACCATGTGCACTATGCAGCTGGGGTCACTAACAGCAAAACAAGCTATGTGGGATAAACAAGATATTTGTTAGAGTGTGCTCAGCTCTTGTAGGCTGCTGAAAAACCAAGTCTCTATCAGGGTAAATGATTCCAGATGGCTACAAAGATGATAGCTGCTTTCTAGCCGCTTTCTGCTTAAAGTTGGCTCCCTACAGGATTCTGGTGTGGCCCTCTCCCATCTCACCACAGGAGCACCAGAATATTATAAATGTGCACTATAATACTTGGCCTTATAATACCTGGGGATCTGAACTCATGTCTCTACACTTGTGTGCCATGTGAGCAAAGAAGCATCAGTGTCGGGCAGTGTCATCCCACACAGTGGCACACAGTGATCAAGCACATGAATGCTTTTGAGGTTTCCCAGAGCTCCCCTTACTGGGAGTCTTTCCCCAACCCTTAACCCCAAACTGACTCCTGGGCTCTATGAAGGCTGGCCTGTCTCTGACCTCACTGAATGACAACATAATTCTCTAAATGTTGATATGCCCGACTCTAACTCTTAATTTTACATTCCTTGGAGATGAGGCCTGAGGGAAATAATTAGGGTTAAATAATATCAAGAGAGTGGGGCTCTCCTGATAAGATTAGAGACCTTATGAGAAGAGAAGTGGGGATTCCCTCCTCCGCGCCTTACAGCAGAGCACAGCGGCAAAGATCACCTGAGGTCAAGGGCTATACTAGTTGTCATTGAAACACTCACTGTGCTGTTTCCCTGAACTCAGACATCAGCTTCAAACACTGAGAAATTCTTACACAACACTGAAGCCACCACATCTGATTCTTCATGACGGTTTGAGCTGAGACAAATCCTGGAGAACCTTAGTAGTGGGCTCTTATGAGAGGCCTGAAACAGGCTCTTGACCCCCATGAGGCCAATCCAGGTCTATCCTGGACAGCTAAGGTCCTGGAGTTTCATGGGTATGGGTATGGGTAACTGGGAGTAACATGAACACCTTAAGCACTGCTAGTACAGGTGGCAGCTGGCCCTGAGGAGCTCTGGCTGGAGACAGACACATCCAGATAACTGTGGAAACTTCTGCCTGAGTACAGCAAGGGACTCTGATATGTCTGTAATACTTTCCCTCTTAGGTAATAGGACTTGACTTCAGGTTCTCTGACTTGCAACCAACAGAGTTTATGTTCATCTTTGAAAACCCATTTATGTACTAACAGATATAACACAGTTCTATACCAGGCACCAGAGAACCAAGGCACATCCCACTCCCACAAGAGTTCATTGCTCAGCAGTAGAACAACCCTTGACAAGAATTACTCTGAACACAAAGAGGTCTCTGTGAGAATTCATACTCCTATGTTGGAACCTTCACAGAATCTGGGACATAGCATGGAAACTAGAAGGGTAATTGGACAACAGTTGAAGCCCAGGGGTTAGAATTCCATGGATAAAAGCAAATACAGGACACTTCTCATTACCCTGCCTCAAACACCTTGTCCTCGAACATTTTTAAAGGGGATGCCAAGATCCAAGGTGGCAAGATGCAACTGTTAGTGCTACTTATGATAGGAAACAAGTTCTTGGACTCTCTCTCTCTCTCTCTCTCTCTCTCCCTGTGTGTGTGTATGTGTGTGTATGTGTGTGTATGTCTGTGTGTGTCTATGTGTCTATGTGTCTGTGTGTCTATGTCTGTGTATGTCTGTGTGTCTATGTGTATGTGTCTATGTGTCTGTGTGTCTATGCCTCTCTCTCTCTCTCTCTCTCTCTCTTTGTGTGTGTGTGTGTGTGTGTGTGTGTGTGTGTGTGTGTGTGCGCGTGTGTGTTCACATGTATGGAGGTCTCAGGTCTTTGACTTTGTTTGAGACTGGGACTCCTGTTGGGTGCTGCATATACCAGGCTGGCTGGCCCTCAAGCTTCTGGGCATTCTCCTGTCTCCATTTCCTGTCTCACCCCAGGAGCACTGGCAGTATAGATGTGCACTATCATAACTGACTTTACATGGGTTCTGAGGATTTGAACTGAGGTCCTCACACTTGTATACCAAGTACTTTATCCACTGAACTGTCTCTCCAGCGCGTCCTCTTCTTTTCCTTAAAGCAAACAAGTCATGCACTATAAAAGTTGGATCTCTGTTTTGCTAATGTCCTGTAGAAGGTTCAATCACATTTTTCTCAATTGGTTCCTAAAGCTATTGAAACTACCATTGGTAGCCATTGCTACCCCATGACACCAAAGTCACATCAACAAGCCCCAAACACATTTACAGTTGAGACAGATGGGGAACGAAGCTCTTATTCTCCTTATCCTGAATGTGATATACAGTGCTGCCTAGAATATGCATTGAAGTATATAAATGATGAATTATTCAAAAAGAAGGGGAACTACCTGGTGCCAGAAATTCATGCTTGTGAATTCTTAATCTCTGGCGGGATTACCGTCACAACTGTGAAAGACGTTCTAATTATGCAGCTTCAGAGCTGATTTCCTGCAAGGCCTGTGCTGATCTAAAAGGCATTAGGCTACAATAAAAACAGATGAGTGTGGGTTTCTGAATTCATAACCAAGTCTCCCTTTTGGAGAGGAGTGACACTTTATCTATGGATGCTTTACTCATCAGGAAGAAACTGAAGTTTCCCCCTGGTACAAGGGCTGACTGTTGGAGCATCCTTCAACAAAAACAGATGTGTGAGAGCCACAGAGGACCACTGCAAACCCACATAACCTTCAGTCAGCTCCTGCTCTATGCATGCTAGAACAAAAGAGTCGGATTGAGAGTGCTGTGTCCATTAAATAAACTCCCTGGTTCCAAGCTAGACTTGAGTGGAGTCGTTGCTTTGTTCTGTCTTCACATAGGGTGACTAAATATGTATTTATGTCTTCCCAAGAAAAGTTAGCAACAAAAACCCTGGCTCTTTAACATACGAAAAAGGGAATGTGAGTTTATTTGGTAAATCCATCTGTTGCTACATACTTGAGCTGAGTGATTGTCTCAATAAAGTAGAAAAGAAAGAGATTTCAGTCATTAGGTGTAAGTATGTGATGGTTAGTATTAATTGCACACATAGGATAATCTAGAATCATCTGGGAGATTGGTTCCTGGGCATGCTTGCTGGGGGTTATCTTGATTGTGCTCATTGAGATGGATGGAAAGACTTATCCACTGTGAGTGGCATCATTCTATAGCTAAGATCCTAGACAGTACAACTGGGAAAAGGGAGCTGAACAGAAGCATGCATTGATCTCTTCTTCCTTGGTGTGTATCTGATGAGGCCAAGCAACTTCAGGATCCTGCTGCTTTGATTCCCCACCATGACGGGTTGTATACCCTTGAGATATGACTCAGAATAACCCCTTTCTACATGAAAAAGCTTTTGTCAGCACCATATGTCATCACAGAAACAGGAAAAGAAACTAAGGCATTGTTCAGTAGATGTAGGAAATAAAGGACGCTATATAGGTATTTCCTCCTAATTGAAAAGCCCACTCTGGAGATGTTCCTGAGGCCCCTAAGACTCCAGAAACTCAGAAAGTCATAAGACTCATAGGCTGGTCCACAGGGATATATAACCAGTAGGCAACTGCTCAACAAAGAGAATAGACTTTCTGGTAGAGCTGCCTATAGGATGTGCTGGGAGCTCCGTCGCTGTAGTCACTGGCCACACTGGGTAGGCTTTTCATAATGTTGCTAACATTGAGTAACCCACATTCATGTAAGTAACTCCTCATATATGCTGCTGTTAGTAACCCAAATGAACTCACTGGTTCCAAGATAGAACCAATGGGTGGGTCGTTTCTTGGTTCTGTCATCAGGTGGGGTGACTAAACATCTGTTTATGTCATCCCAAGAAAAGTCAGTAACAAAAGGAGATGATGGTTCTATATACCATTTTCTCTATTGTGAATAGAAACTTTCTTCTACTTCTTTTGGAGTGTTTGGAAAATCATGATAATTTGATGTCTGGAAAGTGGCAAACATGGGGCAGGGCCGGGCAGGGGAAGAACAACAGGAATACGAACAGTACTGGGACGTTCATCTCCATCACTCACTTGCTCCCACTTCTGCAAACAATCGAGAATCATTTATTTAGCACCCACTGGGTGTTCAGTGCTGTGCCAACTGCTCTGATTAAATATTCAAAGCCACTTCTAATGTTGCTGAAAACCAAAGCAACCCGCAGTTAAGGGGGAAATCATATTTCTTTCCTTCAGATCCACTGGGAGGAGAGTTATTTGAAGACAACGCATGGTGTTTTCCTATTTTCCCTCCAATGTCTCTAATGGATCTTAAAAAAAGAAAAGCCATGATTTTAGAAATTGCCTTTGATTTTAGTGAGTATATGTCAACAAGCAGGAGGAGGGAGGGTTGCAGCTGACATTTTCCGGAAATATCAAACTCAATTTCCTGTTTACATCCTAGAGTAATTTAACCCAATAAAAAACTTGGTTGGCTGCCACCTTCCTCTCCCTTCCATGCAGTGGCCATGCCTTCTTCCACTGGTGCACATAAGGAGGCTTTCTGGTTACAAGCCTGGCTAGTGAAGCAAAGGACGGAAACCCAGTGCTGTGGTCTGAGAGTAGACATGCCACTTATTCTAATCAACTCCACACAAACACATCTACCATCTCTTTCAGCTGTGTTTTCTTATGCAGTTAAATGAATGAATTTTTCAATGATATAAACATGCTTCTGAAATACAATATTTATCAGCAAAAATCCCTAAGGGCATATTAAGCTTAGCCTTCCCATTTTTATAAATAAAGTTTTACTGGCTCACAGCCACTGTGAACATTAAGTACTGACTCCATCTCATGTAACAGGTCAGAACAGTTGAGCTGAAGTGTGGGCTGGTGGGCAACTGGGAGATATAGCTAGACTCTTTGGCCAATGTGTGTACATTTTTCCTGGTGGCTATGAGGAAAACTGACTTTCTATATGCCCCTACCTCTCAGCTAGCCCATACCCCATGCCAGCAAGTCTTACTATGGTTGTGAGGGACCTCCTTGACTCCTCAAAGGACTCACATTTTTAGTGCCATGGTAGATAACCCAGATATTTTTTTGTTGGGCCTTGGATGAGGTAACTCCATTTAACCTGCGCCCTTCGGTCACATAGCACACAGGTAGAGGGCGAGATTAGCAGGTCTCCACCTCCAGAGATTAAAATATTAATGAGTTACCTAAAGGCTGAACGTAGCTAATTAAGCTATCCCCTCTCCTTTTCCCCCTCCCTATAAAAAGTCAGGGGAGCCTGGCTTTTGTGGGGAAGCACATACCATCTACACCTATTCACCACGCCATGAATAATAAAAGCTTTGGAAAACTGGACTCCACGTGTCGCCTGGAACTTTGGAACCTTGAACTGCAGCCGCCAGCCCGCAGCGGCTGCATGCATGTGGGACCCTTCTGCCGGTGGTGTGGGAAGAGCGGTGGAACCCCGCTGCAGGCCCTCGTGGGACCCGCTGCCGGATCTCCTCTCCCCTCCCACCCCGGTCGAGTTTTTTTCTTCCCCACATTTTTTCCAAGATGATAGTTACAGGGGAAGATGTGGCTAATGGGTCATCCTCATATATCAATAGTGGCAATTGAAGTGGACAGAATTTTGACTTTCTGGTATTTCCATGAACCAATACTAGCCACCTGCCAAAACAAACAAACAAACAAAACTTTAACAGATCAATCTTAAAAGAAGAAACACAAATGATTAATATCTTTAAAACTATCCCACATGCTTTCTCACAGAGGAAACGCAAATCAAAACTGTCTAGAGATACCACTTCACCCCAGTCAATACTGCTATCTTTTTTTTTTTTTAAGCAACAGTGATGAAGATTTGTTGGTTAGTGGAACCCTTATTCACTGCTTATAGGAATGTAAGCTCGTTCAGTCACTATGGAGATCAGTATGGAGGTTTCTCAAAAACTAAAAATAGAACTATCAGATAATCCAGGTATACCATTCTTGAGTAGATACCCCTGAAGACTCTATATCCTACCACAAAAATCCTTGTACCTCACCTTTGTTGCTGTTCCATTGACAATAGCAAGGGGATGGGAATAATGAAATAAATATGAAAATAAAAATGAAATGAAGTATGGTATATACACACAATAGAATTTTACTCAGTCATAAAAAAGAATGGACTTTTTAAAATTACACAAAAGAGCACAGATCTAGAAATCCTTATATCTAGTGAGTAACAGACTCAGAAGGACAAATGCCATATATCTATCTTATGTGGATCTTTGCTTCTAATTTTTATATGTGTGTAAAATTGTGGGTGCGCAGGGGTGTGAATATGGAATATGTCACGAAACTAGAAAGAGGACCCATGAGATGGGAAAGGTATCATGGAAGGAGAAACAGAACATGGATATGGAACCATAAGGGAACAAGGGGAAAAACTGGGCAGGGGGGTGCAGGAAGAGAATACAAACAAATTGTTTTGAAAATGCTATAATAAACTGATTTATAGCCAGGTATGGTGGTACATACCTTTAACACCAGCTCTAGAGGCAGAGGCAGGGAGAACTTTGTGAATTCAAGGCCAGCCTGGTCTACATAGTGAGTTTCAAGATAGCCAAGGCTATATAAAGAGCAACAACAATAAAAACAAACCAATTTGCATGCTAACTAAAATATAAAGAAACAAAAAGGATGAGTCATTAACCAAGAAGAAAATGGCATGACCCCTCCTCATAGCAGGGGATAGGGAGGGAGGACTTGTCTAGAAGTCCTCACTTACATTGTCAAAGAAGGCTCACTTACATCTGGAACTTGCCAACCACTCTCCTATCTGGATGCTTGCTTCTCTGCTCATACTCTTGGTTGGTCCCAATGCCGTCTTCCCAAAGCAACCTTCCCTGGCAACTCCCTTACCCAACCTGGGTTTTCTGAATGTTAATTAGTTCTTAACCTAACAGGTATATTCATGGCTCTTTTCTAGTGTCTCGCTTGTTACAATTTCTGCATTAGAGCCCCTCTATCTTCTACTTTATCCGTACACACCTCCTACCCATGTTTTGCATTGTCAAACATGAAGAACACATTCTAATGGGGTATGAAGAACACAGGTACTGAGAGAGGTATTGTTTCCCTGAGCAAGGGAGTCATAGGGTTTAGATAGTTGCAGTCATGTTGGGAAATGAATGGTATTTACAGCATCTAGTCATTGTGGCAGCCCTCGGGTGTGTATGTGAAGGTGAATGTGGCATCAGCCAATCTCTTCAAACCAATTTCCTACCTGCTCTGTGCAGGTATTGATTAGCTTTGTTGCAGGGCTGTTGGGAGATGAGGATTGATGGCTCACAGAGCGTAGGTCTGAGTCGTACTTCAAAAGCTGATTGTGTGAACTTGTAAATGCCATGCCAGTAGCTCTTGAAGCAACTATCTTTTACTCTCTTTGCTTGCCGTGATCACTGGTTTCAGGACCCTGGTCTCCTGCTCCTTGTATTATTGAAATATAACAACTTCTGAGGTCAACTGAAGCTATTGAGTATTCTCCAGAGAACTTGGCTGAACCTAATTCCAACTCCTCATTACGTCCTGCCACTACCCCACCTGTAGTAGCTATTCCTGGTTGTCAGCTTGACTATATCTGAAATGAACTATAATCCAGAATTGGAAGGCTCACCTGTGATCTTGAGAGTAAGAGATACAAATTTTTGACCTGGATCTTGGCTTGGAGATCTTGAGGCATAGTGCCTATGAATCCCAGGAGATCAAGGCAAGGAGATCTCTGAGTTCAAGGTCATCTGGGACAAAGCAAGTCCCAGATCCAGGCGAGTTGGTACACACCTTTAATCTGGGCCACACTTTCTGCTGGAGACCTACATAGGATATTGGAAGAAGGAAGGCTCTTCTTCATCTGCTTGCCTTGTGAGACTGAGCAACTGCTAGATCCTTGGACTTCCATTCACAGCTGCTGCTGACCATTGTTGGGGAGTTAGACTACAGACTATAAGTCAACAACAAATTGCCTTACTACGTAGAGACTCCCCATCTGTTCTGTGACTCTAGAGAACCCTGACTAATACACCACTACTGGTGAATGGTCCAGTTCATTCCTGACCTTCACCTGTAGTCCCCCAGCACTTTGGGGGTGCCACTTTCTCAACACTATTTGCACTGGAGACCAAACCTTCAATACATGGGCATTTGCAGGCATACTTTGTACATAAACAACCACAAGGACTCTCCCTTGTGAGACAACAGGCTTCTGATTATCTGATGGGATAAAGTTCAGCAGAGCTCACCACACTCCCTAGTGGCTTCCATTCCTCTGTTATGTTTGTGGTGATCTCATACCCAATTGGGAAACCTACAGTACACTGACTGCAGTGTGATTGCTGAGCATCCAGAAGGTAAGGCCACCTGGAAGAATTAGTTCCTTTCCCACTTGCTGTTTGCAGTCACATGGCTTAGGGCAAGGCCATCGTACCATGTAAATACCGTCTTCCCTCCTGTGTTTTCCCCAGGTTCTCAGCCCAGTAGCTCCAATGATGTATTCCCAGCCAGCTTGGTCACCAAGGGGAAGTGGGCCTCAGATTCAATTTCTCCTCCCTGTCCATTGCTCACAAAGCATTTCTTTCTCTGGTTTCAACAGTGCTTTCTCTGGCCTGGCTTCTGTTTCCCTGATCCAGGTCTACCTGTACCTCAGCCACAGGTCTGACTGTACCTCACCTTGCAATTAAAATTCAAATCAGACTGCAGTCCTGTTTTGAAGTGAAGAAAACAGCCTAGTGCTGGAGAGCTGGAATGAACTGAGAAATACAACGCCAGACCGAGTGAGTAGCCCGTTCAGAGACTAGGAGGGAGAAGACATCTGGAGTCTTTAGCTAGTTTGAAGTGAATTATACATATTGTCAGACACCAGCAGAGATGGTCTCCTCTCTTCAGCTAAACCTTTCTGCAAACATCCTCTGACATCACCAAAAGCTTGTCTCCTAAGGGACTCTTAAGTCAGAACAAGGTGACAGTCAAGATTAACCATCACAGCTACCTTTGATCTCTTAATTTCCATTTGTCTCTAGAGTATTGATTTTCCCCCTCTTACAGTCAAGGGTGTGTTTGCGTGTTGTACATAAGAATGTATGTTCATCTACTGTGCATATGTGGAGGTCAGAGGGCAACTCCATCCAATACATGGATCAAACACTCAGGTCATCAGGCATGACAGTGGTGCCTTTATCTGCTGACCCTTCTCTCTAGTCAATTCTAGACTGTTGGGTTGCGGTTGTCATGAAACTTACATAAAACACACTTTGTCTGCAGTTATTAATCATCTTTCCAGTTTCAAACACCATTTTTATCTACCCACGTCTAACAGCAAGGGGATGATAATAGCAGAAAGAAATAAGATGATGAGTATGTTTACTCGGGGCAAAGGAGAAAAAACTAAGCATCACAAGGTCAACCAGGTGTGTTACTCTCAATAGATCCCCACATCATGTTGTGTACTGGATGGTTTAGAGTCATCAAAGAAGAAGAAGCCTCAGTTGAGAAAATGCTTCCATGAGATCCAACTGTATTTTCTCAATTAGTGATCAGTGTGGGAGAGTCCAACTCATGGTGAGTAGTGCCATCCCTGGGCTGGTGTCCTAAGTTTTACAAGAAAGCAGGCTGAGCAAACCATGGGAAGCAAGCCAGTAAACAGCATCCCTTCATGGCCTCCGCATCAGCCCCTACTCCAGACTCTTGTCCTGACTTCCTCCAATGGTGCACTGTGATCTGGAAGTATAAGCTGAATAAACCCTTTCCTCCCCAATTTGCTTTTTGGCCATGGTATTTCGTGGCAGCAATAGAAACCCCGATTAAGACACCTTTGTATCCTATCCTACCTTGTCTCCCTCTTGGTAGACACAAGGACATGTTTATGTCTTGTATCTCAGCCCATTGTGTCCTCGGAGCGCTTCCCAGACTGTGATCTTTAATCTGATTACTAGGCTCCCACTAAGGCTTATTTCTCCTTGCCCTGTCCTGTGGTTGTTCTATCAGCCAAGTCACTGTAAAATGCCACCAGGCTAAAAGTAGTAGGTCTTCCTCCAGTGTGTACACCCTGGCTTCCTTTATCTTGCTGTTGCTCCTCCACCTTGCTTCTATCAAGGATTACGTGAACATGCACATGTGTTGAATGATAGCAACATTACAACCTTCGAAGAAGCAGCTACCATTTGCAGAAACTATGACTGTCTGACCACCTTGTAAGCTTGTAGACAAGACAGGCTTAATTGTGAAGCTCAAGGCCACCTCTCCAAACCCAGCAGACGCCCTCCTGTGTAACTCACTTTAAGTCAAAGATGTTGTAGTTGGGGTCATCCTTGAAATACGTGGAAGGTTTTGCATTGCTTTGAAAAAAACTTAGAGTAAGTTATTTTCTATGGTGAAGAACAATTTCTTAGGGAAATTTTCATTATAGACAAAGGCAACACCAAGTTTTATTTGTACTGCTTTTCTTTTTGTGTGGTGTTTTCTTCTTTTGGATTGTTGGTTTGGTTTGGTTTGGTTTGGTTTGGTTTGGTTTGGTTTGGTTTGGTTTGGTTTGGTTTGGTTTGGTTTGGTTTGGTTTGGTTCAGTGTCATCTATAGCCCAGAATTTGATACATAGGCCAGACTTGCATGAAACTTGTCACGTAGCACAGGCTGCCTTCAAACTCTAGATATCCCTGGCTGGCCTGGAACTCGTGGCAATCCTTCTGTCTCAATTTCTAACATCATAATAATATAGGCATCAACCACCAAGCCTACTTTTTTGGTGGTGGTGGTGGTGGTGATGGTTGTTATTGTTGTTTTGCACTGTTTTCTCAAGCAAGTTGAGGGTAGTTGGCCTCTCCATAGGAGTGTCCATTAAGTCATATAGAAGCAGATTATCACAGATAATTGGATAAAGAATGGAGGTTTGACTCAAGTGTAGTTAAAACCTCTCAAAGAAGCTTTGTAATGAGGGACAAAGAGTCTGAGTCAATTAGTTCCAGGATGCTAATCAGGACACTGACGTCAACTGAGTCCTGCCACTGCACAGAACTATGTACACTGGGATGAGGAGAAGTTAGGTCACAGAGAAGACTGGAAACATTTAAGCAGTAAAGATGGTCAGAGCACCTTGGCCAGGGTCCCTAGTGCTCACCCATGCTTTATTCTAATGTAAGTCCTATGTGACTTGCATACTGAGAATTCTGCTCCATACAATCAAGCAGTTGCCCTGACTCTGGGGCATTGAAAGATGCCTTGGATGGCGCAGCACAAGCATCCATCAGCCTGGTATTTCCCTCATCTTTCTCAATACTAGAAGCTTTCACTTCCTCTGCTTCTTTCTCACTTTCCAGCTGTTTATGAAAAACTTCCAGAGAAGGCTGGGGACACACAGCCAGGTGCATTCTGAGAAGATGCCTGAGTCTTCATGTTGGGGATTTCCAAGGCTTAGTACACTTTATGGCTTCATTCAAAACTAACAGATTTTGCAAGTTGAAAAGAACTTTATGCTGAAAGACTACATGGTGATTTAAATATGCTTGCCCCATAGGGAGTGGCACTATTAGGAGTTATGGCCTTGTTGGAGGAAATGTGTCACTGTGGGGGTGGGCTTTGAGACTCTCCTTCTAGCTGCCTGGAAGACAGTCTCTCCTGGTTACTTTTGGATCAAGATGCAGAACTCTCAGCTTTTTCTCTACCATCATGTATGCCTACATGTTGCCATGCTTCCTACCATGATGATAATGGACTAAACCTCTGAAACTGTAAGCCAGCCCCAATTAAATGTTTGCCTTTTATTATAAGAGTGGCCTTGGCCATGGTATCCCTTCACAGCAATGGAAACCTTAACTCAGACAGACCATATAACCAGATTTTCAAGACAATCCTGGGCATTAATAATCTGTTTAATTTACAACCAATCTAAATCTAATATTTGCTTCAGAAAGTATTACCTTTCCTTTTGTTGAGATCAGTAGATAAAAGCAGATGCAAGAAATTCCCTCTCCCTCTCCTTCTCCCCCTACACCTCTCTTCTTTTTCCTCTTCCTCTTCTTTCTCCTCTTCTTCGTGTTAAGCAAGTACTCAGGCTGAGCTACATTTCATATTCTAGCTTTGGGAAAAATCTCCAAGAGTTTACAGTAAAGTTCATATGTTCCTGGGACTCTTGAATTACAGGTGACAGAAATTCACCTACAGCATGTACATATTAGTTACTTAACTCCCTACTGTGGCACAGTATGTGACAAGAAGCAAATTAAAGGTAAAAGGATTTGGTTTGTCTCACTGTTTGAATGTGCATAACTCCATGACGGCACGGAAGGCATGGTAGCCAGCAATATGTAGTTGAAACTCCTCCAATTTAGCCAAATCAGGAAGCAGAGAGAGGACAGGAAGTGGGGCCAGGCTATAAAAACCTTAAAGCTCACTTTGCAGTGACCCACTTTACCCAGGCAGGCCCTACCTACTAAAAGTTTCACAATGTCTCAAAATGATACATACTATCAGCCAGAGATAAAGGGTTCAAATAAATGAACCTGTGGGGACATTTTACAGTCAAATTATGACAGAAGGGAACCCACTATCTTAGGAATCTAAGGACAAAATGAAGAATTAGTATGGCCAGGACCCATCAGGAGGGAAGGACCAGTTTGGGTCCTGCTCCTGGGCTCCTGTCAATAAGATGGGAGGATCATATGAACCTTGGTAAGCCAGACAAAGGGTAAAACTTTGTTATTTTATCTCAGAAGGGGGGAGGGGGAAGGGTGCAAGGTAGGAGCTCCATAAACATCCCTCTTTCCTTTATGTAAATTCCATTCTACTTGTGAAACTCTGAAGACCAAAACCCAAAGGGAACTAAAGAATGCGCAGTTAAGAGACACACTTTAGGTGGAGTGAGAGGGATGTACAAGACTCAAAGAAAGAGGGAGAAAAACAAAAACAAAAGACTGTGGAGATCTTCCAGGCTCTTTGATCTCAGCAGAGGTACTTTATCCTCACAGAACCAGGGATGTTCAAGCAACCTCTCTACTGTCCAGGACAGTTACAGGAGATTATCATAAAGTGAAGGCTATCAAGAGCAAATTGTACCTCCTGAATTTCCAACAATTGAAGGATAGGCTAAATATTAAAATAGATCATGAAGAGAGAGCAAGAGAAAGGGGGGATGTTCATAACGCCCAAGGATAGAATTGGAGACTTTCAAAAGATTCACAAATGAATCTGAAATCACTCAGAGATGCCAACAGCCCTCTGGAATTAGCATATAAAAATAAGTGAGCATTCTGAAATCAAGTGGCTTGGAACTGATGCTGATTAGAAGGCTTCCAGTAGAAGATTTTCAAGGAGACAAAGAGGATGTAAAAGTACTCAGAACAAAACAGCCCTCACATTCCCTAGTTAAAGATGAGCTGCAGCATGACCAGCTGAGAAAGGCTGATGAAATGTTGTCTATAAAGTAAAAAAGGAGTGGGAGATGTCTCACCAAGTAAAGTGCTTGCCCTGCAAGAATGAGGACCCAAGTTCAGATCCCCAGCACCCATGTAAATTCTGGGCAGATTCTGCAGCTCACCTGGTACTCTACTGGCAGATATATAGGATCCCTAGGGTAAGCTAGACTATGTGAGTCAGCAAGCTCTGGGTTCAAGAAAAAGATCCTGCCTCAATATGTAAAGTACAGAGTAATCAAGAAGGATTCCTGACATCAACCTCTGGCCTCCACATGCATGTGCACTTGTGCCCACACACAGGAGACCATCATACCAAATGCACATCCACATCCACAGTATTATTATATAAAAATGACTAAAATGTTTACATTAATAAAAATTGTAAATTTTGTATTATGTAATGCACTCATTCTGGGAAAGCCCTGTGGTGAGAACTTACTCATGCATATTCATGATGAGCCATTTATGTGGGATCCCTAAGCCAATTCCTGCCCTTCTTTTCTATAATGAATATGCATTATGCATCATTAAAATCATTTTAAGAAGTCTTTTTAAGATAGCTCCTGCCATTGCTCAGAAAGCAGCTAGAAGATCATCAGCCAAGGGTTCAGATGGGATGAATAACACTAGTGTACGACAGTGGTGACCAGGCACCTTGAAGGAAGTATCCACATTCCAACTCCAAGATGGTCCTCATACTACCCAAGGGTGAACTGGGCACAAGAACAGCCAGGAGATAGACTCATAGCATCCAACTCTGAGTCACCTCTCCACACTCAGCATGTAGCAAATGTCTACATTTAAGCCCATGCATTCAGATAAGAAGATCCATTCAAAGTATCACAAAAATTAGTCCTGGACCAGCAAGATAGTTTAGCAAGTAAATACACTTGTTGCCAAATCTTAAGAGCTGAGTTTTATCTTCCGGACCCGAATGGTAGGAAAGAAGTAACTCCTGCAAGTTGTCCTCTGACCTCAAGATTTGCACTGTGACACCCACACCCCCATAAACACACACACACACACACACACACACACACACACACACACACACACACCAAATAATAAATAAATAACAAACCAAGAAGAATATTATTCCCTGAGCTCTCAGATAGATTTTTAGGTATGTATAGAAAACAACTTTTAAGGAAGTCTGGCTTCTGGGCTGAGGGATAGCTCAGTGAGTAAAGTGTTTGTTTTGCCAGCTTGAGGACCAAAGTTCAATTTCCAGCTATGATGTAAAAAGCCCACACTTGATGTTGAATGCTTAAAATACTAGTACTGAGGAGGCAGAAAACAAGCAAGTCCTGGGGCTCAAGGTCCATCCAATAGAGAGAGTCTGTGAGCCTAGTCAATGAGAGACCCTGTCTCAAATACACATGCACAAGCACATGCACACACATACACACAAAGTCATTTGCTAGGCTACTATCTCACAGCAGGTTGAGGGCAGAACAAGCAAAGCAGCCTCCTTCTCTCACACCATAGTACACCCTTCAATCACCAGAATGGCTGGAATTCCAACTGAGTTCTAGCCCTAGCTGGTCAGTGGGGTGGGGAGAAGGTTAATCCAGGAAACTTAATCAACACATTAATCAACAGTTGCTCATTAAGCATTTAGATGCTAGTCACCAAGGATCTAAAGGTAGAGATAATGACTGTCTTTCAAGGAATATACCTTATTCTAATAGGAAAACAGGGACTCCTAACAGGCTGGCAACAATGAGGAAGAAAGCTTGTGTTGAGCAAGTAAAAGAACCTTGATTTGCCTATCAATGTCCTTAGAATGTGTGGTGTGGCACAGGCTGGAAAGTCAGTTGAACACAGAATTCAGGGGCACCTCCTGCCTCCTTTTCCCTCTGCCTTACCTGAGGTTGGGTTTTGCTCCTTTTGTTCTTTCTCCCACCCGTTGGAATCCCTAACATTAGATAGAAGAGGTAAAAAAGATAAAAGGATAAAAAAAATAAATCCCTGAATAAAGTCAGAGAACAGAAAGGGGGCAATGTTATTGTTAGACTATTTCCTGCTGTCTAAGGGGTATCGAGTTCCTTGGGGCAAGTTTGATCCTCATTATCAGTATATTTAATTACCTTTTGTTGCTGTTTCTTCTCTGCACATGATTAACTTAACTTACATGTTAACTTAACTTAACAAACCCTGACCAACAACAACCAACCAGCAACCCACAACCTACCTCTCAGGGCCCTAGCATTTATATATCCTCTGAAAAAGCCCCAGAATTCTAAATACCACACAATCACAGAAACCATCTGAAGCTGGCAAAATCATGCCCCTGCTAGAGCATGAGGCAAATCATAGTCAGCTTCTGTGGACAGTCTGAAGTAGCCCCGTACCCCATACATGAGATTAAAATGAAAACATATTCTTATGTTTCTGTTTTTTAAAGAAACAAATACTCCAAAATTGTCACTGCACTTCCTCCATCACCTAGTTTGCACTGTGATTATTCAAGTGTCTTCCATCACTGCATCACAGAACACGTGGGTGATGCTAAGCAGAACAGTTATAAGAACCAAGCTCCCTGCTGGGGTCTAGCTCCTGGTTCTGAAAGATATAGAAAACTTATGAAAAGTATGAAAACTATGGAAAGTTTTTATGACCCCTAGACCTGAGCCAAAAATGTAATCCAGCCAGTTCACTACTTCCACAAAGAAAGCAGAACTAAATGTGAGATTTTAGGTCTTAGAATTCACTGCCCTGGGATACATTCTACATTCTGGGAGGACTACTTTATTCCTGAGTCAGAGGACACTTGCTGAATTAACATTCAGGAGAGGAAGGGAGAAGCTGATTAACATTCCTCAGACCTCAGGGAAGAGAACTCACCTGCGGGTGGGGAAGGCCCAAAGCATGAAGACAACATTCCAGGATGGAGGAGGTAGGGAATGAAAGAAATGGAAACTTTTTGAGACCCCTAGCAGATAGAATGAAGTCAGGCCAGCTATGTTCCAGGAACCTAGCTGACCATAAAGCAGCAGAACCAAGAATATAGGTCAGCTGGGTCATTCCAGGAACTGGCTGACCACAAAATATATAGTTGAACAAGGTTAAATTCTTATGTAAAAGATGTTTCCCACACCCCAACCCTGGATAATGGGTTGGGACTTTCCACTATTTTTATGGTATGGGCTGGGACTTTTCGCTATTTTTATGACATTCTTCCTTGGTTTCCCCCTCACTTCCCCTGGTTTGTGGTTTTTTTCCTTTAAATACCCTGTACTCCCCTGCCTCGGGGTTGACACTCTTTGGAGTCTCGGCCTCAACATGCTGATTCTGATCCTGAAATAAACCTCTTGCACTTGCATAGAGTTCGGTGTCTTGTGAGTTATTGGGTAGCCGTGATATCCTGAGACTTGAGTGAGGGTCTCCCCTCCAAGGGGGTCTTTCAGCTCCTGGCCTTACATCTCAGAATGGCCAACTGTAGCCATCACTCTATAGTATTAGATGGATTTGCTGAAATCCTACTGTGAGCTGATATGAATAAACAGAGGAAAGGACCATGAAAAGAGGAAGTACATCTCTGATTTTCACTCTGCTAGAGATAGGGTTCTCTCCTGCCTGTCTATCCCACCCCATTTCCCAAATCCAAAGTGGTGGTAAATATCAGGCTCATATAATTTTACAATGGGAATCATCAGCCTTATAGCTGGCTGCTTCCTGCATTGAACACAAGGTGAAAACTGAGCAAATCCACACAACCTGCAGGACATGTCCTTTCTATTTCTGCTAAGTGAAGGCTAGTTGGGGTGAAGACACCCAAGTATTTATAGAAACAGAAGAAAAGCCACAGTTTCCCTTCCCCTGCTAAAGGAAGCTCCTGGGGACTAGAAGCCAAGAGGTACCCTTCTGTTCTCCCTTCTGCCCTGCCACCAAATGACTGATCCCTGTAGCAGTTCATTTTCTCACTGTTGAGACCAAGTACCTGAGAAGAAGCAACTTGAGGGTCTATTTTGGCTCACCAGTTCAAGGATACAGTCCATCAAGGTGGAGAAGGTGTGAGAGTGGGAGTTTGAGGCAGCTGGTCACAAGTGTCCTCATCATCAGTCAGAAAGCAGACAGAGACAGATGCCACTGCTCAGCTGGCTGCCTTCCTTTTGTAGAGTGAAAAATTATAAAAATCATTTTATAAAATATATACAGACTTTTTCTTTAGGCTTTTCTTTAAAGGACATAGAAAATTTTCTCTGAAGCAAGCTAAAAAATGTGGACTGGCTAGTTTCAGAAACTGGAAGAGAGGAATGCAAGTCATCTAGGTGGGGCTGAGAAACTAGTAACCAGGTGACAGGGCAACAACTGAGAAATAGTTGAGCAAGTGACATGGCAAGACCACATTTTTGAGAGGAATGGGTGTGCAGAGTGCTTTTCACATGACCCTGAATCATTTAGGTTGGGTTCCTCTGGAATGTTCTGCTATTTTTATGTTATGTATCCTTGACAACCCCTTACCCCCCTCCCCACTCCCCTGGTTTGTGGTTTTCCCCTTTAAAAAGCCCCTCAGCTTGCTGGTCTTTTGTCAACTCAGCTCCTGCGTGAGCAAACAAGTTGACCTTGGCTGGCCAACTCTCCCTAATAAACCTCTGTTGATTGAATCCAGGTCTGGTGTCTTGTGATTTTTGGGTGGCCATGACTTCCCAAGACTTGAGTAAGGGTCTCCCGAGTTTGGGGGTCTTCACTTTCCTTTTTAAGTCAGTCTCAAGATCTGAAACTGCTAAGACAGTGCTTCCCACATTTAGGGTGGGTCTTCTCTCCTCACTTAAATTTTTCTGGGGAACATTTGCAATAGGCACACCCAGCGATATACCCCCTAGGCAATTCTAAATCCAATCAAGCTGATGTGAATATGAATCCTCAAAGCCCTTTCTCTACCTCCATCCATCAGTGGTGGGTTCTTCTATCAGCAGGATTAAATTCAAAGAAGGACATTAAAGCTTCTGGCAGAAGAGATGTGGGTGGAAGATAGAGTGTACCCAGCCTGCAGAAAAACAGCCGATCAGAAAACAGGCTCTAAGATCTAGTCTCGGTATTATAATTTGCTGAACAATAAGATTCTCATTTTCATTACAGCAGAGGTGACAATATTGTCTTATTTACCTTGGAGAAAGGGGATTTAGACACATGGAAAAAACCATCAAACAATAACTTCTTTAAGACTGTGGCAATAGATTGAACTGTATGTAACAGGAGAGAGAATGAGCAAGTGAGCTCAACTTCAAACCAAATGAGATCAAGGGGGATTTATGACCAAGAGGTAAGGTAAGGAAGGGGGTTGGCTATAAAAAATTATGAGGATAAGCATCAAGGGTTAGCACTTCTTACTAAATGGGCTGAACAAGATTCTTGTTAAAGGCCAAGGACTCAGACATCAAAGTTGAGAGATGAGGAATTTGATCAAATATCAAATTCTTGCTAAGACTGGGCAAGTTATAGACAAGAGAACAGTCAAGACAAAGCCAGGTCCAAGAGAAGGCTCAGAGGGGCCTGATTAAAGCTTAGCCAAGTTAAATGTACACACATCAGAAAAATGTCAAGAACTATATACACAGACCTTTGTAAAGTATCTAGCTCATCAATTGCTATGAGAGCTATTCAGCCATAGTTTGTTAAATAGCTAGTACCATGATAGTATTTCAAGTCCAATCAAACCAAACACATAGTCTTCAGGCTCTTAAAACTTTAAGAAATAGGAGCGTCACAAACGACTGGTTAGTTATTTGTAGCCACAATCCTATCTAATAGTCAAGTACACAATAGACTGCTGGGGGCTGGTCCTAGTACCTGAAGTCATGTCCATGGACAGTATCTAGGAGACTCTTTGAAAGTCTCTTTATAGAAGGGGTTTGGGGAGGAGGTTCTCCTAGTTCCAGCCAGCCTATGATAACTGTTATTGAAGCATAGATGAGCCTCTTACATACCAAGGGTTCCTGACCACTGCCAAGATCCTAGGAGTTTATTTCAATCATCTCACAGATCCAACAGAATCTCTACTAAAACTGGCTGCTTGGGCCTCCTGGGTACTTTCCTCTGTAATGCAGCTTTCTGATGCACGGTTCCTCACTAGATTGGTGTTTACAGAAGCATAACAGTAGGTGAATTTAGAACCCAGGTGAATTCAGAACCCAGGACCCAGAGAGGAGAACTTGCCAGGAGCCAACCCAGTCTGGAATGGTTTGAAGTGGAATACAGCATTTGACATAGAGGTAGCTTTAAAGACTGAAAGACTGATGGTCTCTGTATGTAGTTTTAAAGACTGATGGTCTCTGGCCTTCTAGTTCTCCAACTATATTGAGTGCTTACTGATAAATTCAAAAAAAAAAAAAAAAAAACCTTAAAACTTTCTTGCTTATTCTGTGAATAAAAACCACTGGCTTGGGCGATTAACTCCTGTTGCCTAGCAGTGGGGAACTAAGTAAAAAAAAATTACTGTTATTGCTCTCTTCTTTGTCCAGATAGACAGAATCCTCTCTGGCTAGGCTGGTTAACTCTTTATGAACCAGAGAAGAATGAAAGAAAAAGAATTAAAATTTGCTTTATACAGGCAAATATGAACAGACATATACATTCATTCATACACCCACACTCTGGCTGGGCCTGACCATCTGTCTCAATCAATTCCACAAGTATTCATGCATGTTTATATACATACACATATACCTACATACCTACCTACATACAGATAAAATATACATTTGGATGGATGGATGGATGGATGGATGGATGGATGGATGGATGGATAGATAGATAGATAGTTGGATGGATGGATAAATAAATGAATGGATGGATGGATAGGTGGGTGAATGGCACAGAGCTCCCCAGAGCCAAACCATCCAATCAACAACTTTATTTTTTTTCCTCTGGCCTTTTAAATACCTTCTTAGACAAAAAGTTCTTTAGAAAATTATCTCCGAAATAAAATGTTACATAAAATGGGAGATATGGAAGGATGGTGATATTAAGTTCAAAGCAATGTTTTATTCTAAATGCTCATTATAAGTTCAAAGCAACAGTTGTTACTTAGTGCACACCTCTGGCTTTATGTTTTTCATCAAACACAAATTTGTCCCAAGTCTATTTCTCTTTGTAGTGTGACTATGAAAGCTCATTTTATTTTTATTATGAAGCTTTTACTTATTATATGAGGAGTGGACACATTCTATTCTTGATTCCAACTTTATTATATCCTTCTAGCAAAACAATCTCTTAAAACTTTCTAAAATTATTTGAATCAAATTATAAACTCTATAGAATTGCTAATTCATCTAAACAGCATTAATTCATCTGTATGTTGATCTGCAGGAAATCTGATCAATAGGGTAAGATAATGACCAGGGATTATTATATTAATTTAATAATGACAGGAAAGGCATATCAGCTGCAAGAAGCAATCCTGAGATGAAGTCTCTTTGAGCCTTGTCATTGAGCTCACCCACCACAGACCATGCAAAAATGGTGGGCCACCTCCAGGAAGGCCATTTCCTACCCTAAACTAACCTAGATGACTCCTGACAAGAACTCAATCCAACCAAGGGCAGGCTTTGGCTAGAGTAGAAACTAAGACTCTGGGTGTGATCAGTGGTTCTCAGCCTATTATAATAGGACACAGAGCAGGCTGGTGGCAGCCAGCTGACGACAGAAGGAAATGATCTGCCCAATAAGCCAAGTGCTTTCTTCCCTCTATGGCTTCTGCCTACAGATTCTTCACATGTGGTAGAAACATGAGCTAATAGAAACAGTTTCCTGTTCTTGTACCATCAGGGAATTCAAGAACGTAGTAGCATCTAGAGACTCTAACATTGTCCTCAAGCCACACTCTCAACACCAAGAGAGCTCTTTTTCTAAAAAAAACTTTGTGGATCCCCAAACTCAACACAAATCATTCCCACTCAAGCTCCTGAGATTTCACAAGCCCTAATCTCTGCATATCTTGTTGGTCTCATTCTCTAGTTGTTTCTGTGTTAGGCTCACCCTCCAGACATCCTACATTCCCTTTGAGGATCCAGTGAGCCCTGTGGGACAATCACAATACAGGTCCTACTGATTCTGGAGGCAGCCTCACCACCATTAATTATTTTCCCAGGAAGAAAATGTCCACTGGCCAGAATTGGCCTCTGGAAAAAGTCTATTTGTCTCCATCCTGAGTTGGGACAGGGAGGCAGGAAACCTCTCCCTTACCTAAGTTTCTCCCTGGTGCAGGAGTAACTGATCCTAACCCTACTGATTGATTCATCTACAAGGCTGAAGTTCTCATCTACATTCAGACAACACAAGAGGTCAAATCCATATCCAAAGCCAGTGACCTTGGAAATGTTCTTACAATCTTCCTGAGAGGAAAGAGTGCAAAGAGATCTTGGTAGAAAGAGCCTTTTTCTTTGTCTCACACTCTTTACAGGGTACTGGAATGGCTCCGCTGTGTAACTCAGCCAGCCACTCTAACAAGTCACTATGGTCAGCTTCTTATAGACACCTGCTTGACCATCTTCACAGACATCTGGTTCCGTGGGGCTGCCAGGCTCCAGGCTTCAGATGTGGACTATAAAGGGCTCATTGGTCTTCTGGGAGGAAATTCTGTTGAGAAAGCAGGACCCACCATCTGTCCTGGATTATTACTATGAGAATGGAGGCCTGGGAACACCCTGGCCTGTGTCAAGGCTGAGAATGCCCACTGACAGCTGCTTTTTTTTTTCTTTCCAGGTGTGAAATCTCCAAAAGAAAAACTAGGATCGCTGTTCAAAGGCATCAATGAAATCCTATCAGCAGGCCAATGACGGATACCTGCTCTCTACACTAAATTCACTGGTAGAGGCCAGCAGCAGGATGACTAATAGAATCAAAGTAGCCTGCAAGGTAAAGAATCCAATGGAAGCAGGATAGGCCTGCAGGGTAGTGTGAGCCTTGAAGATTTGATTCTATTAACCTGCTAAGCTGAGCAAAAGGAAACCCTCTTCAAAGACGCCACACAGATATTTATATAAAGGGGGCAAAATGTAGGCCTTAGGATGTGTGTGGGAAACACATGTACGAATAAGATAAGCAGCCATGAAAAAAACGCTTGCTCTCAGCTCATTTCCAGGACTTTAGTACAACAGAAATGAGGATAAGTGCGTGTGTTATTGGAGATTTTAGAAAGAAAAGTAAAAGCCTGGACTCCAGAAGCCCCCAAAACTAGGCTCATTCAACTGTCACCAATGTATCAATGAACAGCAAGGACTAACTGGTGCTGACAGGCAGACAGAGGAGGCTTATCAGATGTGGCCATACTGGGAAGAACAGATAAAGGAATCCAGTAACTCCCCAAATCTATTCCCAAGGTGTTTTCATGAGTATTACTTAAGTAGGAGTGGACTGGGGCAGACATGATATGAGGTATTTGTAAGTAAACAGGCCTGCTCAAGGTGTAGTCCCTCTCATCCTCTCAGCGACAGTCTCCCAAGGGGATCCTAAGAAGTCCTTCTTGCTGTCCTCATTTCAGGGGACAAGCCTGGTTCTCAGGAGATGGTCAGTTCTGCTTCAGAGTGTAGCCTTGACATGATGGATCACTGCCTTCCTGAGGTTGGTGAGGTAGGATATCTTTCCTGCTAGGTTTTGCTGTTCTTAGAATCCAAGATGCCTGCTGGCTTTGGACAATGGCTTATCTCTGTGTCTTCAGGTTTGAAAGGGGATGAGCCAAGTTAGAAGGATTCCTTTGGGAATTAACATGCCTATGAGGATGTGGGCTGGTGACCCAAGTAAAGGAGGACGCAAAACCAGAGGCAAAGGCAACTTCTGTCCTGTGTTTGTTGATCTTGTGGGTTCAAGTGAGGAGTTCATGCTCTTTAAGAAAAGGAACTTCTGGGTGCCTGCTTCACATTAATTAAGTGACTCCCTTAGACCCCTGCTCCTAGTGTGCTAGTGCCCTCTTCTGACATTCCATGTGTCAAAGCCCCTGTACTGCCTTAAGGGGAGAGGTATGAGCAAGAGAATCCAAGATCACTCCAGGGTTTTGTCTACTGCCTTATGGCCACTCTCCCCAGAGGTGCTTATTGTCTAGTGAGTCAGTAAGGCACAGTATCTAGCTTGGGGCTGGCAACCGTAAATCCACCAATAAGGAGCTGCTGAGGCCAGATAACAGAGTGAACATGCAGGGGTGTCAAGAGCAAACAAGCTTGAAAAGCAGGAGCCAGGGCTGTTGCAGGGCAGAAGCAGGGATAGGAGGGTTACAGAGAGCCAATGAGAAAAAGCAGGACTGCTGTCCCTTTAGCAGTAATGTTAGGCCATCTCAGGGCACAGGGGTGCTTTACTCTGACCACTCTATCACCGCTCTAACTCTAAGATACCCACTTCTATTCCCAGGACCTCTAGAAAGCCCCATAAGAAATATCCTTAGGTGTGGAGGAAGGAGCTGGCCAAGACACCATATTGACTAGGAATAGGGAGGCCCAAGAGCTAACACAGACTCCTGAAAACTCTAATCTTCCCGGGACAGCTGAGCAGACATTCACTGGCAGAGCTATGACATATATCATCTGAGATAGGTATTGTATAGGTGCTGTCTCTGTTCCCAGGGATGTTTAACAATATCTATTACTACCACAGCTGGCACCTGGGAGCAAGGCCAAGGAGGCAGCCTAACATCTTTCAATGCCCAGGTTATACCTTCCTACACAGAATGCTCCGGATCATTCAGACCCCAATGTCAACAGGGCAAAGGATGGGGGAGCATTACCAGAATCTCACGGTGTCCTTGCAAGTTCCCTCAGATGATCTCAGAGGGATACACAGAACAGTGTAGAAGGAAAGACAGAGATCATAGAATAACAGGCAACTCTCAAGGGTCATAAGGAGCCATGCAGAGGGACATACTCTAAGGGAATGGGTGAACAGAGCAACCACTGTGTAGGGTATAGTCTTGAGAGATGAGAGTAGACAATAGTCAAAGGACCTAATGTCAGGGAAAACACACTCAAGGGTTAGAAGTGGCTTGTGGACAGAGAGATCACTGTGTAGGGGACATTTGAGGGGTGAGAGTGGACATTAGTCAGAGGGACCATTGTGCCAACCTCCATGGTTAGGTAGATTTTATCTTATTTGGTAAAATGTATTGAACAAATGGCCTTCCTAGGGGTGCTTTCCTGCCCGGGTGATTGGCAGGCCCACTTGGATTGGTCAGGGAACCAGTGATAGTATGTCTTTGTTCTTTATCCAGCTGTATAATATTTGTATGAACTTTGGGCAGATGTTGTGTCTCTACTCAAGGGTAAAGACAAAGCTCAGAGCCCATTCTTTTGAAGAGTAATCAGAGTCTTGCAGTTTCAATTCCAGGCCTTATAAGCTGCTCATTATGAGGGAAGGGTTCCTCAGTGCCCCTCAAACCTGCCGAAACCTTTCTATCTGTCTAACAAGGCTTGCCTAAGATCACTACAGGGATCACCAAAAGTGAAAATGCAAAATCTGCTCCCCATGTGACATCACCATCACCTGATTTGATGAGTAACTCAGGAGCCCACTGGTGAGAAGGAAGGATTCCTTGAGGATGAGAGAGAGAAAGAGAGAGAGAGAGAGAGAGAGAGAGAGAGAGAGCCAGAGAGCCAGACAGAGACAGAGAGAGACAGAGAGACAGAGAGACAGAGAGACGACAGAGAGACAGAGAGAAAGAGGCAGAGACAGAGAGGCAGAGAAAGACTGACTCAGAAAAGGAGGAAGAAGAAGCAGAGGAAGAAGAAAAGGGATAGCTGGCAGTGAGCTTGGCTGAGAGGGGAGAGATAGTGATGGAGGGGGATGGGAGTGGGAGATGGGGATGGGTCAACCTGTGCAAACACTAGGAACAAAATGACCTAAATCCCAATGACTGCCTCACTTAACCTACTAGGCTACATCTGTGGAAGTATCCCTGTGTAGGAGAAAGATAGCCTGAAGATAACTAACTTAGGGAGAAAAAAAATCTGAGGGGAAGGTTGTTACCCTGTGAAAGACACCTGCCCTTTGGTCTGACTTAGGCTAGGTGTTTTTTCATGTTAAATACAAGTTAACTGGGAAATTACATTTCTATTCTTTTATGATACCAATTAGGAAGATGAAAAAGAATCTGCCATAAACAATAGAAGGTAGCATTATTCAGATGATGCTTCAGCTGCAAGTTTGGAACACTGCCTGTGGCTAAGGAGCCCAAATTCTTAGTGTCCACTACACAGGAAAATGACCGAGGAAACAGAACTCTCAATGCTGGACCCACTCCCAATAGGACAGTGAATATTTCCCAAGAGCTCTCTCAGAAGCCCCTGGAAGGCTGCTCATAATTTAGACTGCTGTTTCCAGCTGCATTAGGTCCAAGCTCCTGTTGGGTAGAATCTGCCAATTCGCATTTCCAAGAGTTTCCCAGTTTTGCTGGGTTCCACACCCAAGATCTACGGCTGTGAAGCAGAGACCCAGGCTTCCAATGTAGCAATAGCTGACAATCTGTGAAGCTGACTTCTCCCTAGTTGGCAAGAAGCACCAACCAAGTAAAGTGAGTTTTTGTGAAGTGTGTGTGTGTGTGTGTGTGTGTGTGTATGTGTGTGTGTGTGTGTGTGTGTGTGTAATTGTGTATGTGTAATTGTGTGAAAGCCAGAGGACAATTTGTATATCTTCTGCCACTCTCTCACTAGCCTGAAACTCAGCAAGTAGGTTAGGCCATCTGTCTAGCAAGCCTCAGGAATCTGCCTGTTTTCTATCCTCCTGGTGCTAGTATTGCAAGCATGGGCCATCTCTCCTGGTTTTTTATCTTTTTTTGTGTGGGTTTTGGGGATCAAACTCAGGTCTTTGTGCCTGATGACAAGCTATTTCCCAGCTGAGTCATTTCCCCATCCCCTACACCTCAGTTTTATATATAATCCATGCACCCCTTTAAATAAGATTTCTCAACAAGCTATATATAGAGAAGGAAAAATATTCACTATATTGTGAAAATTTCCCTGTCCCTGAGCACCAAGGCTAACATTAACTGTAATGACTCATAGTGTCATCATGTGACCATCATAGGACATGAAGAAGAGTACAGAGTCACTGTAGTATTCTGCCACTAAATCTGTATCTCCAGCCTAATCATGAACAAACACCCTACATGGTGACTGGCAATATTCTGTAAGCAACAATGTTAGGGACCACAATAGAAACTGGGGCCATTCTTCAGACTGTAGAATAAGTGCCTTGGGAGCTGTATGCTAAGGGGATCCTGGATTCAATCCCCAAACCGAAAGAAACATGAATGGAAAATCTGCAGCTATCTAAACAAGTGTATAGCTTTATTAATACTATGCCAATGCCAGTTTCTTAGTTTTGACAAACATACCATCATTAGATAAGATGCTCACTCACACAGGTGGATAGGGGCCAGCGCACCAGGAAGTCTGCTGGTATCACAACTCATCTATACAACTCTGATGATTTCAAACCTCAAGTTGAACCATGAGAGCCTTGGGACTATAAGAACTTCCTAGACTCATCTCATCATATGGAAGTAACAAAGAGATCAGGTGGCTGGGAGACCCCTCTCTCAGTCATTTCTTGTTCCTTTTCTGCACAGGAAAAAAGTTACCACTAGGTCCAAAATGTGAGGGAGGGGTGCATAGGATTAGAAGTCGAGTGAACAAATGCTTTTCGGGAATAAGACATTTGTTTGCTTGAAAATGATCAGTATTTGCCAACCATAATATCACAACGATGTTAGGAAATGGAAGTTTATGAAACAAGATACAGTGCAGAGCTATGTGTTCCTGACTAAGGTAAGTAAGGCTAAATAAACTCTGTTTACCCAGTGTGATGGTTCCTTTTAGTTATCAACTTGATACAACCTAGAATCACCTGGGAAGGAAATCTCAATGGGAAACTGTCTAGATTAGGTGTTGATAATGTTATGGTTGTGTTAATTGAAGTAGAAAGACCTGCCCACTGTGGGTAGTACCATTCCTTAGGCAGGGATCTTGGCGTGGAGAAAGTGAGAATAGTACTAGCATGCATCACTGATTCCTTGCTTTTTGCTTAACTGTGGCCAAATGCTTCAAGCTTCTGCAGCCTTAACTTCCCTGCAACAATGAACTGTTATCTGGAATTATAAGGCAAATAAACCCTTTCTCCTTTAATTTGCTTTCATCGGAGGATTCTTATCTCAGCAATAGAAACAAAACTATGGTACCCAGTTGGACATCAGAGGCTAAGACAAAACACCCTTGAAATTCCTGTCCATGCTCATGTTCAGTAATTCGTGTATATATGCCTGGAACTTGGAGATCTGCCTGTCTCTGCCTCTTGGGGCTGGGATTAAAAGTGCTTGTCATGGGCACACTGAGAAGGGACAAGGATATAGCTTAGTGGTAGAGTGTTTGCCTTGTATGCTCAACGCCCTAAGTTTAATCCCTAGTGTTAGAAAAAAAAAATAAGAAATGCGAAGAAATTTAAGTAGTGATCTTTGGTATTTGTAATGATTTATAATTCTTCATAAGATAGTCCAAGTTATTTTATAAATTTTGTAAAAAGTACTACAGATTAGTTTTGGTTTTAAAATCCAGGGAAAAATTAAAAACGTACACGATACATTCAAAATTACTAACACTTTCATGATCAAGACAAACATAAAACACATCACGTATGAGAGGCCAGCGAGGGCCTGGGGTTGCTAACGGGCTCTTTCCTGAGTGGTATCTCAATCAGATAAAATGTATAAATATGAACGCCCAAGGGCTCAACACAATGCTAAAAGAAATATGCCTTTCAGTTTTCTCCAAAAATGGAACTGGCTTCCCTCTTGCCAGAAAGTCCCAAATTATAGTTCTGAATTCATTCCACCAACACAGGAGCCAGGCTGTGGACTTGACCAACAGTCAAAGTACACAACACTTCAATTTAGTGAGCTAACCCTGGAACATTAAATCAAAACTACAGAGAGTCTTTCATATCTGGCTGTGACAGGTATTTGAAGACTGGGCCTTTGGTAAGCCAATAACTAGTATGGATAAAATCACCAGGACAGCCCCATGATGGTGATAGTGTCCTACCAAGAACAGACACCAGAGAGCTGTCCCTATCCCCCATGAGGTCACCTGGCAGCCACCTCCAAGCAAAAAGAAGCTGCTGTATAAAACTTACTTTAATAGGCATCAGAGGCAGCTTCTGCAGAAGGGCATTGCTTCTTAGGAGGTCCCTCAAGGCCACAGCAGAGAACCTGGCTTCATGTTGAGCCTGCCTTCTTTGTTTTGGTCAGACTTTTGCTGGATTCTGCACAGATGTGATGATCATCCAATAGTGTCCATCAACAAAGGGTGGCACTGGCCAAGCCTAAAAGACTGAAGGCTCAGAGTTATCATCTAAAACCTGCAGCTACCTTGGAACCTAGGAGCTACAAAAATCCCACAGAGGCAGGTCACACTACTCTCCAATTGACAATGATTGTCCACATCGTCAAGCTGTACCTTCTTCTCAAAGGAACCAGAATGACCCTTCAGGCAATGACACCAATGCCAACGTTCCCAGACTGTTCTGTAGAATCAGGATGAGGGCAACAGCTAGCTAACCAATTCACACCTGGACGGAGCTGCTTGACTCTGTGTGCTTCCTGTTCCCTGCCTCCTTTCATTCTCCACTTAAACATAGAGCTTACATAGGTATCCCAAAGACAGACTTGGGGATCACTGGAATACTTTATATGAACCTCTTCCTGACTTATTGATTAGATCTTCTCTCTGCTTTCAGCCATTACTGGTCTCTAATTGGTGAGTTGAGACAGGTAGCCAAGTGAGAACCGGCTAGGGCTCCCAGAGCTGGGGTTTTTCCCTTGCTCTTAGAGCTCCAAGGTATCAATTTCTATTGCTGAGGCCACATGGGATGTATTTTGCTAAAGAAGCTTGGGTACCATAAAGCAAAACTGTATATAAAACCAAAGTAAGTGAATGGGACACGTACTCTGGGCACGGTACAGAACAGAAATCCCTATGAGCAGACACTCACCCCAAGTCAGCTACACACTGGTTGCCAGCAATTGCCAGGGTTCCACGTAAGACACTAGACCTGAACACAAAAAGATGATCACACTGAGCTAAGGAGTTAGGAGACTATACTATCCACCAGCATCATGTTCTTGATCTTCTGTAGCCCTCCTCAGAGCCAGTACTAAGAATGCAGAGGCAGTGTTCTGGACACCTCTCACTACCAGCATCTGCCTTTCAGCAGAACCACACTGCCCTGACCAAGCAGAATAGAAGGAGCCAGAGTAACAGGATATTGTCACACGACCCTGCTGGCAGTCCTTCTACTAATTGTAAAAATTATTCATCAACAAATCGGAGGCAGCATGACATTGGAAGGCTGGTTGTGAGCCATGTGCTCTGGACTCCCTCCCAGCTCATCCCCCACCAGCTGTGTGCCCAAGAGCCAGTTCTAACCTGTCCCTGTGCCTCTCTCCTGATTTGTGATATCTGGGGTAGTATAAAGAAAGCATCACCATTTCTGAACTCTAGGATACAATGCAAGAATTCGTTACTCAACAAACACACTGTGTTATCATTTGTTATGAAAAGAAGCTCCCATTTTGCCAAAGCCCCAGAGTGACATGGATTTCAGCTTTGGCTAATGGAGAAAATGTTTTCATGGCCACCAAGGCCAGCTCTGGTGCCTCTGCTCACAGCAGTCCCTTCTCTGTCACAGAATACACCCACACATACTGGCTTCTGGTGGAGTTTGCTTCTCACATAGAGATTTCTGCATTGAAATATATAGGAAGTGAGAAGACAACCAGAACTCTGATCTTGAACCTGAAACACTCAAAGGGCATGCCAGGGCCAGGCCCATGCTTACAATCACCAGGGAAATATACTGAAATCCAGGCTCAGAGTCCTCCCTGTCCCAGAGAAATTTTAAAGATTTACTTATATGTGATGTGTATGAGTGTTTTGCCTGCCTAAAATGTCTGTGCACCACATGCATGCCTGGTGCCCATGCAAGTCAGAAAAAGTCATCAGATCTCTTACAACTGAAATTACAGGTGGCCATCAGCTGCTGTGCTGGTGCTGGAAACCAAACCACATCTCTGCACGAATAACGAGAACTCTTATTCACAGAGCCATCTCTCCAGTCTCTAAGGTTATCTTAAGAATTGATTTTTGTTTATGTAAATCTATGTGTATGGATATATACCTGCAGAGGTCAAAAAAACCAGCATCAAGATTCCCTAGATTTTAAACCAAACTCAAGTCCTCTGCAAGAACACCAAGGGCTCTTAACCTCCAGAGCCATCTCTCTAGCCCTTCCCCCAATCCGCAGAGGTTATTGAGTCCATGGGTGGGTGAGACACTACACTTCTCCATGAGATGTTGATGAAAGGTGAACCTACAGTGCACAGTTAAGAGTATCACCACAAACAGTGCTCACCTCACAGGGAATAAGCAATGGTTTGTTCTTGAACCAAACAGGAGAGAGCATGGTTCAGGAATGGCAGATACACATCAAGCTAAATACTATGAATACCACGTTCAAGAGTGAAAATAGTTTCATGACGTTTTTACAGACAAAGGGAAAAAGAATGTCAGCACTCAAAGGTACTTTTCCAGAACATTGGTGGGAACAGCATGTGGGCAGATTACAGTCAGATGCTGTCTGATGACATTCTTAACTCTGGGATGGGTTGAAAGCTCGTAATCTACTAAACTAATATATTCCATAATGTCTTACCTAAAAATCACAGGGACGTTAGTTCTGGTGCAGAGGTTAGCAATAAATGTCTATTAAAGGGACCACAGAAAGCCCAAGATAATTTAACTCTGGATCTGTACCATTCCAAGTCTCCACAAACTTCTAACTAGTCAATTGACCTTGAGTCTTTAACATAGCGATATGTTTCTCTGAAAATTCCTGTTCAGAGAAGAACACAAGTCACGAGGACCCTTCTTCTTGGGAGCCTCTAAGCACCCACACAGAAATCAAGCTGGTAAAGAATCCCCAAGTAACCTGGAGTCTGTCGGCAGCTACTACGTTTGGCCTTGGGGACTTATCACTCAACCGTACATACAGAGATGGTGGTATTGTAAACTTTAGCCTCCATTCTTCTGCCTACCCTTCTGGCATGGTCTATCTCACGGTGGTACATATTATAGGCTACCCCTTTGTCCCATACACAACTCATCAGAAGCTTCACCCTTCAGCTTTCCATCTGTCCATGACCTGCTCCACATCTTCCAGGTGAATTTGGATCCCTGTTTTATGCCAACAGATGTTGGCTTATACTGCTTTCAAGCAATCATCTGAATCAATGAGACTTGGGATCTGTGGCCCCGGTTGAGCCACAGGGACAAAAATATGACAACATTTGCTAAGAGATTTTCCAGTTATGGTTGCCTGCCAATGAAGACACCCAAAGTGCTCGACCGTGCCCTAGGTTTCTGTAATAGTTATCAATATCCAAGCTACTTTCAGATGATCTAACTTGAAAGCAGCCCTTGAAGCCCATATATACATAGATATATACAGGGCACTGTATGTTTAATAAAACATATGCATAAATGAATTTAATGTGTATGTTTACTTCATGATCTAACATGAAAGCTGACTCTCATGCAAGCGTTTGAAGATACTAAAAGACACCCAGGAGGCTGGAGTCATAGTGAATAGGAAGTCACAATGGGAAAGAGAAGGGAAACAGAAAGCAGGAGTCTCTGTGGCCTGTGTGTGAGTTTGCACTAGTATGCAAGCACATTACAGGCCAGGAAGATGTTCCCCAGATTCTGTGTGGAGCTAAGTTGCTTGCCTATAATCCCAGCACTTGGAAACTGGGGCAGGAGAATCAGGAGTTTAAGGGCAGCCTTAGCTACATGCCCCCCCTGTTTAAAAAACAAACAAAGAAAACTTTAAAAGAGTCCATGTGGAGGGCTGGAGAGATGGCACAGTGGTTAAGAGCACTGCCTGTTCTTCCATAGGTCCTGAGTTCAATTTCCAACAACCACATGGCGGCTCACAACCATCTGTAATGGGATCACCCTCTTCTGGTGTGTCTTGAAGACAGCAACACTATACTCAAATACATAAGATAAATAAATCTTTTTTTTTTTCAAAAGACTCCATGTGGAGCAGGTGTAAGAAATGTAGGAGGTGTACACAGATGTAAGAGAAACTCAGGATCTTAGACTCCTGCAAAGAGCAGCCCTACCTGTGATCATATCAGTTTGCTCTGACAATCCTGTGACAGAGGGTGAACTAGTGTATTTCCAATATGCAATGTCCCATGCTTACTAATGTATTGGGACATGGTTGTCAGCTGGTGAGCTTTGGGGAAGATTGGATCCAGGGGGTGCTGACCTAATGGCTGAAATTAATCTCTTGGTGAATTTATAATACAGTCGTTATTGGGATGTATTAAAAAGTAGTAAGAACTAGTTGGGGAAAAGCAGGTCACTCAGACAATGTCCTTGAGGTACATCTTGTCCTGGTCCTAGCTTATCTTCCATGTCTGTATTTCCTGTCCAGCATGAGAATAATAGACTTGACATCTGATAACATTACTGTGGTTTTCTACATTCTCATAGGTCCAGAAACAACAGTCAGCCATGACAGATTGAAACCATGAGCAAAATAAATCCTTCCTTGCTTCCAGTTTTCTGTCAAGTATTTTTTAAATTCTTTTTTTTTTTGCATATGTTTTATTGAGGAGGTGCTACAGTGCTTGGATGTAGGGCAGAGGAAAATTTATGGAAGTCATTTTTCTCCTTTTTTTTTTTTTAACTGTGTGTGTCCCAGGGATTAAATTCAGATCAACAGACTTAAGAGATAAGTACCTTTACCTACTGAGTCATATCACCAGCTGTCAGCCATTTTGTCACAACAGAAGGTCTAACACAGTGACCTTTCTTAGAGCCACCCACAGAAGCTCAGCAAATCTGACAGGGCATCAGGTGGCCTTTCCTGTGGCAAGCTATTCCCTTCCTAGGCTCTTCGGCTTCCAGACACATCCCTGAGACTACAACTGTGAATTGTGTACCAGCTGTCTGTGGGTATCACTGTGATGGCAATGGTGCTAGAAGAACATGAAGAGAAGAAAGAGGAAAAGGAGGAGGAGGAGGAGGAGGAGGAGGAGGAGGAGGAGGAGGAGGAAGAAGAAGAAGAGGGAGAAAAGAAGAAGGAGAAGGAGGAGGAGGAAGAGGAGGAGGAGGGGAAGAGGAAGAGGAAGAAGAAGAAAAGTAATAAGGGTTGCTAAGGATGCACAAATTAGAATCTTCAGTGCTGCTGGTGAATGTAACAAGGTGCAGCTGCTGGGGAAAGCAACATGGCAGCTCCTCGATAAATCAAACTTGGACTTACTGCCTTAACCAATAAGCCCAATCCTAGATGTCTGCCTAAAAGAACTGAACACAGCATCCAAACAAAAACCTGACCCTGAATATTCACAGCAGCAATATTCACAAAAGCCCCATGGTAGAAACTTCTAGAACTTTGTCAACAGATGCAAGCATGAAACATGATTTGTCCACATGACAGGGTTGCATCTGGCCTTTAAAAAAAGGCAACAATAAGACTGGTTGCACTACAACTGACCTTGACAATATTCAAGGTATAAGAAACAGGAAGCCAATGAGTCTGTGTGTATAAAATTTCCAAGGCAAGTTTATAGAGAAATGATGTAGAATAGGGGTTGCTTTAGGCTGGAAGCAAGCATTGCACAACTAGAGGTAAAGGCTGTAAAGCATCAGGAATGTAGTAAATGTCACGGAACTGTTAACTTTACCACAGCTAAAGTGGTCAGTTTTACTCTATGTGTATTTCACCACACATTGGACAGACTTATCCCTCAAGCAAAACTGTCACCATCTTCTGGAGTTCTTCTTGGCTTGCTTGCAAACATTATCACAGCTGGGCTTGTTGACTATTTACCTTTCCTCATTAAAAGAGGGACCAGGAGGATCTCGGGACCTTCACATGAGTATCCATCCAGCCACCCCTTTTAACCAGTAATATGTAATTCCGCTCTAATTGCTTGTGGTCTTATTGGAAAGGCTAGAGGATATAGATAAGGAAGGATGAACGGGGGTGGGGGTGTTCCATCTACACAGCTGTAGGGCAGCCATCATCCCTACTGGGTGCTAACAGCCCAGTGTGGTTACTTGATGATGCACCTGCCATAACCTCCTCACCCATGTTCTTTAAGTAAGGGCAATAAATACATCAATGCTCAGGGTGAACTTTGGTGAACTCATACATTAGTTTGTCATTGGGACTTAAGCAGGAGTAGAAATTGCTTACATCTATCCCAGAAAAGCAATTTAAGCAACAACATAATAAATTAAGAATAGAAAAGATAGACAAAGACTCTGCAAGCCTGAGTTCAATCCCAGAACCCAGGTACAAGTGGAGAGAGAAGTAACTGCAAGAGGTTGCTCAAATGCATACTGTGGTAACTGCATGCCCACACACATATGTTGCGGCCCAAGCTGCCCTACGTTGGGCGCCAAAAAGTTGCAGACAGCTCTGTCAATGTTGAAACCTGCACTGCCAAAAGCCTTGGGGGCTAAATTGTTAGAGCCCACACTGCCCCAAGCTGCTCTAGTGAGCGGGTCAGGGTTCAGTAAGAGAGAGAGTGAGGACAGACACTAAGAATGGAGACAGGACAGAGTGTGATTCAATCCCGTTTATTCTTCAGTCTCCCTTCTTCTCTCCAAGTCCCTAGTTCCTAGCACCTAATCCTAGTTCCAGTTGCTAGTCTCTTTCCCAGTTCCAAGCTCTTTCTCCAAGTGCTAAGTGCCTAATGTCTAATGCCTAATAATCTGTTCTAGTGTCTAATACCTAATGCCTAATCTCTAGCTCCAAGTTGTACTGAACTCTTCTGTCTGCTTCTCGATTTTTATATGTCTCACTTCTAAGCCATGCCTCTAAATCACACCATAAGTCACACCTTTAAGTCTCACACACCCAAGGGAAGATCCTGGGTTATCTAAAACAAGATGTTATCAGAGTGTGCTCAGCTGTTGTAGGCTATTGTAATCAAGTCTCTGGTTAGGGTATATGGCTCAAAATGGCTGCAAGGATGATAGCCGCCTTCTGTCGGCTCCCCACACACATACATATCAAACACAAAAATAGATAGATAGATAGATAGATAGATAGATAGATAGACCTCTGACAGCCAGATCTTAGAATTAAAGAGAGAAACAATGCAGATTAGCCATCTTGGGCCACTGGAAACTGGGCTTAGAATTTGGATACAACAAGGATGTCAGTAAGGAAGATGTTCAGACAGTAAGTGGCATCAAGCTGGAAAGGAAGAAAAAAGAGGATGGAGTTGTCAGGGTTAGGACTTGAGATGCAGGGATTAAGTGAAGAGAAGAGATGTGGGAAGAGAAGCTGAGGAAATACAGCAAGTACAGAAACAGGCCAGGATCTTTCTGGTCCCCACATCTTCTAGGAGATTTGGTGATGTAGTGTGAGGCAATACAAGTTGAGTATGAGTCAGCCCTACATGGTGCTTACTCTGCTCAGCTCTGCAAGCACTCACCACTATCCTATGTCTGCAGACCTGGGCTCAAAGGACACCAGAACAACCACAATGATAGCCTCAAACAAAAACATCTGGGAAAGATTGCAGAAGCACGGAGAACATTCCAATCATATCCCAGCCTCTGCTGGGCTCCCACATCTTTCCCTCGTCCCAGTCCCTTGGGACTGGAGAAACAAAGCTTGGGAATCCTCTAAAGGCATGGACTCAGATTCTGGGGCTGTGCTGCTGACATTCAGTCCAGGCTGCCAGTGGGGACACAGGGGCTATGACATGTTAAAAGACTTCTTAGAATTTTGTGGATCTTGAGCAGTGGAACACACAGATTGGGCCAGGTCCTCTGTCCTCTGTGTGTAAAGTTAAGCTGGGGAAATGGGTGTGAGTGGAGTGGGAAAGGTGACAAAGATGTAACCCTTCAGCTCCACTATCCAAAAAGTGACCCTCAGCATTGGACAGCAATTAAACCTCAAATGCTTTGCCATCTCTTCCATCATCTTCAGTTCCCACTGAATTAAAACATGCCCTGCTGGTAGGAGAGAAGTTCTCTCAATTCCCCAGGCTTAGGAAGCAAGATTCACCAGACCCCTACTCCAACATAATCTAAGCATAAGAATTGCTGGGGAGAGGAGACGGGCCAGCCATGCTCCCTACAGATTGTTCAGAAAGCTTCAGGGCTGCAGCTCTCTGAGGTTCTTACCCATGCTAGATAGGCTTTGGGGTTGATAAAACTGCCTTTGAGCCACCCATGCTCCTGTAAGAAACCCTTCATTCCCTCTGCTATGTCACCTCAATAAACTCACTGGTTCATTACATTAGACTTGAGTGGAATCTTTCCGTTGGTCAACTGTCAGCGCCCTGTAGTCATACTTTCTGGCTACTTCACTGGGTTCTTCTCCATCCCAATCCCTTCCAACCCCCCAACACTAGGTAGGCAAGAAAGGTTAGAGGAAAAGGGGGTATATGTCTCTTTAGACTACTTCCTGCTGATCAGGGACATTGAGTTCCTTGAGGCAAGTTCAATCTTCCTCATCAAGATAGCTCCAACCAGCAATTAGCAACCCAGCAAACAGAAAAGCAGCAATGCAGCAAAAACAGCAGCAGCAGAGGCAACAGCAGGGGCAGCAGGGGCAGCAGGGGCAGCAGGGGCAGCAGCAGTCTCTGCAGCTTCTTAGGGCTCTGACATTTTTATACCCTCTGATAAGTCCCCAGAATTCCAAACTTAAATTATCATCAGCCAGCAGAATCACTCCTGTGCAGAGCACAAGACAAATCATAGTAAACTGCTCTGGACAGTCTGAAAGCAGCCCCATGTCCCACACCTGAGATTGAAACAAAAACATATTCACATAACATAACTGGGTTTTAAAAGATACCAAAAGTCTCACTACATTGCTCTATCTGGGGTGAGTAGCCATTTGTTCATGTCTCTCCAGGAAAATCTACATACTCGCAGTCCACTTCTAGCAGTCCTACAGTGCCTAGCCCTGGACTGTCATTTCTTCAGAAATGCTTCCTTCTCTGCATGGGCCTCAGCATCCTGGAAGGTAGGTGCCCAATCAAGGTGGGAAGCTAGAAAATCCAAGTAAAAGTAAGGACCTTGTTCCTAAAATGGGATAGAAAGTTCCTAGTGTCCCAATGGCTCATGTTCTCTGGGCCATTGAGCTCCTTAAAGCTGGAGCACTGCTCAGCTTTGGAAGCCCTTGCTGCTTGAAGGAGATGCAAGGGAAGTGTTATTCATGGCTTCTCTTAGGCATTCAGTTCCAGTGCCCTCAAGGTGTTAACAGAGCTTCCTAGGGTCACAGCCCACAAACAACTTCTGCCTTTCCTGCAAGTCAGGTCTCACTCCTGTGCTTACCCTCAGAGAGGTGTTCTCTGCAAAGAGCAACAACATTATTCTTGTAAAAGACAAGGTTACTGTGACTCCGACGACTTGGAAGACTGAGAATAATGGAAGAGCAACAGTGCCATAATTAATTAGGGGAAGGATTGAGAGATGGGATGCCCTATCTAACACTTCAGAACCTTAAGTAACTTACATCCATCCTCAAGGTAAAAGCCACCCAAATCACTCCATGCTCCAACAGTGAAGCACATATGTACAGCCTTAGTCACATTCTCTTGGCTTCACCCACAACTACCTAAAGACAGTCTCAGCCAGGATGCCTGGCTCAAAGACCTTACCCTTGCAACCTGCCTCTCTCTCTGCAGCAGGTCTCTTCAAACACTTGTGGCTTCCTTCAGGTCCACAAACACACTTACTTACAGTGTAGGGACTGTCTTATGAACAACTAAGCACTGGCCTCTTGTGAGAGGAAGCCCATTTAAGGTTGAGACTAACTCAATCATCAATAGATCATAGGATATGTGAAAATAAAATTTGTAAAAGACAAGGTTACTGTGACTCCGACAACTTAGAAGACTGAGAATAATGGAAGACTGAGAATAATGTCAGCTTAAAACAGACATGCCCCCTCCAGGGGCAAGGTGACCAAAAGAAAAATAAAAAGGCATGCCCCAGACAAGTCCAAACTAGCCCAAGTGAGTAATGGGCCATCCAGTGTTTACTTCTCTCTCCCTCCCTTTCTGGGAGGTCCGGGATTACTAGCCATCCTGCGGCCTCTGCAAGTTGCTGATATTTGAAATAACCAATCGCGTGTAACCGTGCCAAACTTTCCCGCCTTTCCCTACCCCTACCCATAAATAGCTCAAGCCTTTGGGGTTCGTGGTGGAAATCCCTTGTCTCCTGCGTGGGATGGGTTTCAACCCAAGGGCCCTTGCTATTAAACTACCTTATGCAATTACATCAAGGAGGTCTCTCGTGTGTCCTTGGGTGAGCGCCCATCGGACTTGAGGTAGGGTCCCCTCGGGGGTCTTTCAGATACACACCTACATGGAATATTCAATAGGCTGAGACAGGAGAATCACGCATTCAAAGCCACATGGGGCTATAGGGGGTGGTTCTGATGCTAAGGTCCTGTTCCCTAATTGGTTCTTGATCTATCGGTAAAGATGCCAGGGGCCAGTTGTTGGCCAGAAGGAAAGAGGTGGAACTTCCGGATCCTCGCATGGGGAGGGGAGAAGACGCAAGGAAGAAAACGAGTTTTCATCATGCTTCAGAGGAAGAAAAGGTAACCAGCCATGTGAGACGTTGGGAGAAGCAGGAAGTTAGAGTGTTGAGATGGAATTAAAGGTAACTAAACAACTGAAGCCGAGGGCAGATTGAGAGGTGCTGAGCTGAGAGTATTGGGAAGGGCACCATAGCCGTGGGAGATTAGAAGTACCCAGCAATTGAGCTAAGAGGGCAGCTTAAAAATATACTTTGTCTTTCATCCACAGATCCGAGGGAACCTGGGCGGAGCTGGTAGTATGGTCCACACAGAGCTTGGAAAAAAAAAAAAAACCTACAAGCTACTTGACTTTTAGGTCCTATTATAAGCCTTATTTATCTTATACTTCTACCTCAAATTCGAAAGCAAAGGGGAAATTTGACTCTTAATTGCTTGGCCTTCTGGGTAAACTAACATTATTAATCCCAGCTTGAAGACAAGTTTACAAAGTGGAGAAATATTGGTGGGAGGACAGATTAATCATTCAAAATATTGAGACATATGCTTCCAAATGAGCTGTGTTCACTGGTGGCTGTCTCACCTGGGACAGATACCCAGATAATAAAATACAGAAATAATCTGTAAGAATCCAGGTCTTCCAAGAAGCAGAAAAGATGGCATCACACTTGCAATGATCCTATCGTAAGGGAGCACGAGGAAGGAGCCGGGGAAGGGATAATCGTCAGATGCCTATGAAGGCTGGCTGAGAAGAAGCGCAGCTTTAGAGCATTGGGAAGTTCAGCTTAAATCATCATGAAGCCCTTAACCACAGTCAGGTGGGAGGGGTCTTCTGGTTTGCCTTACATCTTTGAGAGCCTCCTTCACTGGGTAGGGGCAGCCCCTGTAAAGGAGTGACCTTGGCACAAGGACAGTGACAAGTGTCACAGAGACAGGTGCCAGGCCAACAACTCAGTTATAGCTCCAGTACTTGGTGGTCCACAGGTCTGTTCTCAGGCCTCTGACAGCACCTGTTTGGAAGCAATAGAAAGATGCTAAGCCTGAGAACTCAAGCAGAGTCTCACAAAGGATAGACCGTGGAGAGGGAAACTGGCTGATGGTCCCCTGGGAGAGAAGCTTGAATCTGGGTGTGGAAAGGATCATGAAAAAATCTGTGTAAAGCACAGTGGGAGGCTGCACAGAGGGCCACTGCAAAACGACCAAGGAAGTGGCATTCAGACACTTGGGAGTCCTGGAAAACACAGATGACTACTTCATAGTTTTAGCTTTAGAGAGAACATCAATAGAAACTTCTGGAAGTCACAGGCTCATGATACAAGAATTTGAATTTTGCAATTTCAATTAAACACATCCTGTAGAAATTATTGTATCTCTTCTTAATACAAAATGAGGATCTGGAGAGGTGGCTCCATGTTTAAGAGAGCTTGCTGCTCTTACAGAGAACCCAGGTTCTCAGTGCCCACCCTGGGTGGCTCACAACCATCTCTAATTTAATCTCTGTGGAATCTGATGCCCTCTTCTGGCCTCCACAGGTACTGAATTCACAAGCCCATGCACAAAGATATATAATTTAAAAATAAAATATTCTTTAAGGCAACAAGAGAACAAAACATCCTGGAAGGTCAAAGATGAATCAGTGTTTACCGATCAGCTTTACTGACCCCCTGTTGTAGGGCATAGGAGGTCCATACCTTTAATTCCTATGAGTTCAAGGCCAGCCTGGTCTACAGAGTGCCTTCTAGGGCAGCCAGGGCTGTTACATGGAGAAATGTCATCTCAGAAAAGAAAACAAACAAACAAACAAAAAACTAGCCAGCTCTGGCCTTGGCTGTGACAGAGCACCTACTGCTCCTCTGTTTTTCACCAGAGGAAAAGATTAAGTCCTATCTAGAAGGGGAGAAAATTTGAAAATCACTAGCCATACAAAAGAACCATGTGACCCAAAGCCAAGAGAGAGTGAAGGGGAGACCACAGAACCAGTGTGCCATGGATCCAGATGTTAAGATTAGCAAACAAACTTGATAAAATAACTATTTTCAACACATTTCTAATGATAGAAAAAGATAGATATTAGATACGATAATAAAGATGATTCTAACATAGCTCATAAACTACAAAAATATTAACTAAATGGATGTTCTCCAATAGAAAACATAATGTTTGAATCAGGAGCTCATTAGCTGGAGTTACCAGCAAGTTTAACATGCAGAATAAAGGCCTCTCATCTTCACTGATTGTATTCAATAGAAAGCATCTAAACCGAGACATGAGAATGAAAAACAATGGGAGAGAACATGTTTCAAAGTTGGAGAATATACACTAGGGACTGGGAATTACTGACAGAACATAAAACCATCAGGCCTAGATTCCTAGGTTTGACTTCCAAAAGGGAAGAAGAAATTAAACATGCAGGACATAGTCAAAGTGTCTAATACCTATAAAAATCCATGGTCTAGAAGGAGGGGAGAAAAAGAGTAGGAAAGTAGTGGATTAAGACAAGATGGCAGGAGTGTTTCCATGACTGATGGAAGGAAGACACACATGGATGAAAAAGCATAACACTATAATGAAAACCAGAGAGACAGACAGAGAGGAAGTCTTACCAGTTAAGGGCATGCTCCAATTTACATTAGAAACCTCCCCAACAGGGTGGACCTCAGTCCTCACCCCATGGAAAACCCTATTTCCTCCACCCAGGCCGATCTTCCTTCCTTTGTCACTCAGTAGTAGGAAAGTGGGTCATGAGAGAGGATGTTGAACAGATGTCACCCTGTTCTCTGCAGTACCCGTCATCACCACAGTTCTCTTGTGTTGTTGGGCTTCTGTATATCATGGTCCAAAGCCCAGGCTTCCCTGCATGTGAAAGCTTCCATACCCTCAGGGATTACAGTCATCTCTGCCCTTACCTGAGGGGTACTGTGCAGTGAGAAGTACCCCAGCAAGGTGGCTAGTTCAGAGATGAGACAAACCCCACCTTGAGTCTTGGGAAACCTGGATATTCCACTATCACTGAAAATTCCCCTTGGTGACTCTGAGGAACAATACAGACATGAATATGGCTGTGTTTTTAAGGTACGGGGGTCTCAGTAGAATTCCCATCAGGAAAAGATTGTCCACCATGATGTGAAGAAGAGATCAACCAACTTGGTCACTGGCATCAGAGGTTTTGGTGAAAGACTGAAGAACAAAAACCTTTCTATGGATTCCAATAGATTCATTTAAACTAGAAAGATTATGAAAGGAAGCATAAAAATAAGAGATGCAAACTTATTAGCAAAGATGTCTAAGCCAGATATCTGCAGCACGGGAGATCAGACCGAATGAGGTTGATGGTGCTACAAATTCCCTCCTGACACACAAGAACTCTGCTAGAAGCTTTACAAATGATCTGGGCATGGTGGAGCCTGTCTGTGAATCCAGAGCTCAGGAAACTGAGTCTGGAGAATCATAACTTTGAGGCCAGCCTGGGCTACATACCATGATGCTATCTTTAAAAAAAAGAAATATATATGTGTGTGTGTGTGTGTGTGTGTGTATGTGTGTGTGTGTGTGTGTGTGTATTCATATATATATATGAAATCTGAGATTAAAATTCAGTTTACTTGGGATGCACAACTCTGTGTTCCATCTCCAGTGTCACATAAACAGGAGAGCATACCAATTATCCCAGCCCTCCGGAAGTAAAAGCAGGAAAATTGGAAGTTCAAGGTCATCCTTGGCTACAAAGGGAGTTTGAGGCCATCCTGTGATACATTGAACACTCAAAGAAGGAGAAGGAGGAGGGGGAGGGGGAGGAGGAAGAGGAGGAGGAGGAGAAAGAGAAGAAGGAGAAGAAGAAGAAGAAGAAAAGTAGTAGTAATAGTAATAGTAGTTGTTATTGTTGTTATTGTTTTAGCTGTTCCATAAACCTTAAAAACAGATTCCAAACCCGTGAGTCCCAGATCTAAAAACCTCTTCAGAAGATTGTGACTTATCCTGCAAAGCCACAAACACATGCGGGGCTGTTAGGTGCTGGGCACTTCCAGACCAGCCACTCACATGCCCATTTGGCAAGTGATCTCTGTTTTCATCATTACCAAGACAGTTCCGCAGTCTGATGGAGTCCAGCCATTTTTTTCCAGGGAACTGTGTAAAAGTAGCCTGTGTTCTAGACAGGCTGAGAAGCTGAGAGAGTATGGTCCACTGAGTTCACAGAGCTTTCAGATGTCCCTATACCCCATGAGGCGGCACACATCTGGGACACATCTGTACTCTTATTTCTCAAGCAGAGTCAAAGACCTCTTCCCAATGGGCAGTGCAGTTAGAGTATTCCCAGGAGCTCTCAAGAAAGGGAGAGGGGAAACCGGGTTCTTGGCACCATATCAGACTCTTCATGATGTCTTTTATATACTTTGACAAGCCTTCTGGACAATTAACAATGACATCACCTGGCCACTTTTAATCTACAAGCCCAGGGCAGGGAGTGTGTGTGTGTGTGTGTGTGTGTGTGTGTGTGTGTGTGTGTACATGTGCAGAAATATATTCCGCACATGTGGTAGATGATGAGGCCAGTGTGGAATGTTTCTCCCTGACAGTACTAAGTAGAAATTCAGGATGCCTTCAGTGTTGTCTGGGGTCCTGCTTTGAGTGACTTCATCTATTTCATAAAATGCTCTAGAGATGCCCAAATCCAGGTATGGACTTCATTCAAGGTCACTTTTATTACACAGAGGGAAAAGCATAGAACACACAGATGCTCTGAGCCTTTTGTATTTGATGCTGCAGCTTTCAAGCCAGCCAAGAAACAAGAATGCCCACCACACAGCTATGTTAACCCATAAACTCATTTTCTCTTCCAAGAAGCTGTTGCTGCTGTATCTTCATGCTGAGCCATTGACCAGAACCTATCTCTGCACATAGAAATACATGTTTGTGTGTTATTACATAAATACTGTATCTATTAGGCTGTAGCTTGACATGTTTGCCTTCCTTGTAGTTCCTGGAAAAACTCCCCATGCCAGTGTGTATAACGCAGATACTAAGAACAACAACTGAGTTGTCAAGGTCACGCATATTTTACTCTTAAAAGGCCATGTCAAGTTGATCTCCAAAAATCCACAGGGGTTGACAAAACAGGCTGCAAAATTAGCTCAGAAGTGTGGGTAAGCTGATTAACCTTTGTATGCCTCAGTTTCCTGACTTGTAATAGGTCATCCACCCCCTGCCTAGGTTCCAGCAACTGGGATGAGAACAAAATCAAATCTAGTGTGTGGCCACACTGGCAAAGCACAAAGCTGTGCCAATGTTAAGGATTAGTCACCACAGGGAGGACTGAAAGAGGCAGCTGGTTCCAGTGCAGCTGTGCTGGGCAGACCCAGGCTGTAGCCCGCCTGCTCCTGTTGCTGTTTAGAAGCCACACTGCTGCTTCCTCTTCAGCATTGTTTAACAGCTCCAGCCCTCTGCAACTGCAGAATGAGCTGGCCCAGGCTTAGCCAGGCATACAAATTACTGTGTTTCCTTAATGGATTCTGAGCATGTGCACGGGCATTAATTTAAAGCCATTCATTGCACTTCTTATCAGGGTAAAGGACATTGGTGCATTTTACTGTTATCTTGAAGTTAATTTGAGGCTTTAAATATTTAAGTGTTTGATAACTTGTCGTCTGGGAGGGTGAAATACCATGAGAGCCTCAGACTGTATGTATTTATCTCTGGGTTAGATACGAGATTCCTCCCACTTCTCCCAAACAACACTGACTTGCAAAGAAGTCCTTTTAAAATTCATTTTCAGGCTATTGATTCTTTCAGAATGAAGATGCTCTATCAAGAGGCAAAGAAATTACTTCTGAATAGCTTCCTGTTCTATGGACTGTGTGGGTTGGATCAGTGATGTATGCAAGTGTGCAAAGATTCAAGTGGTGAGATGAGATATGAGCATTCTAGAAGCAGCTCTCGAGTGGCCATGTCCCGTCTTTTTTGAGAGCCTTCATCCCATCACAGTCTGCCATGCCAGCAAGGCATGTCAGGGAGTTGACCCTCCTGTCAAGAAGGCACATGCTTTGTGCTGTTTTTAAAGTGAGTTACAGCTTTCATGAAGCACCTCTTTTTCCCCAGTCAAATGCCCTTCGTCCAGTTCAACTTTCCTTCATGAATAAATGAGTGAATGAATGAATGAAGACTCAGAAGGGTTGTCAGTGACAGCTGCCTTGTTTGAAACAGGATCCATGTTCAGCTGGATGCAGATGGAAGGCTTCAAGGTGAACTGTGTGTAAAGGAGAGTGTGCAGAGCCCAAGCCAAGCAGAGTCCCAGGTTGCTAAGCATTCCCTATGCATGCCAGCCTCAGGAGAGGTTTCTGGAAAGGAACTGTCTACCCATGCTTCATGCCAGCTCTCCCCCTCTCCCCTATACTTGGCCTTGGGCCAGGATCTCCTTCACTTAAACAGCACAGAAATTTTTGAAATCATCTCCTTCAGACCTTGGTTTATAGTTAATTATATGATACATAAGAGTACCAAACCCAGTTCCAGGTAGAGAGGTGAAAAGAATCCATGATGTTCATATTGCATTCAAGACCTCATGGGGACCAAGATAAAGAAGAATAAAATCAAGCCTACGGCTTGGGCACAATGGAATTAAAGCCATGGGGAGCTCAGAGAAGTTCTAGAGTATACAAACAGGATGTAGCATTGGGAGACCTTGCACCTACAGATGAGCAGTGGAGAAACAAGAATGGAGACCACAGAACACATACCTGAGGGGATTCCTCAGAACTGAAATAACCCCAGAGAAATTGGACCCTTGGGTGTGGGTTGGGGTCTGTGGTAGGGAATCCATGATTCTAAACCATGAACAGGCCAGGTCAAAAACCCATCCCATGCACAACCCACAGAGTGACAGATGGTGACTCTGTGAGTGACAGCTAAGACATTCAACATTGTGTAGGTTAAAGTGAGCCAGCTGGATGCCTTTAAAGTGAAACAGAGCAATGATATAATCCCAGCTATGCTCCAGGAAGAATAACATGGTGACAGCATTGAGCATGTCTGGGAAAAAAAAGAGTCTAGAAACATAAGACCAGGTAGACTCTCGTGTGCAGAGTCAACAGTGGCGTGAAGCTTCTACCTACAGCAGCCTTTAAATGTGCTGTGTTTTCCAGTCTGGAAGGAGGAGAGATGGAGTGGAGCCAGGGGAGAGCAAGGTCCACTGGGCTCAAAGGAAATTAACTGAAAGAGGAACTAGAAAAAAAAAGCAAATGAAAAATGTGAAAATACGCCTTTCTCCTGGGAAACCTAACATCAGGGTCTGGTTTCTGCAAAACACCATCATCTGTCACAATACCGTTGTGATTCGAACTTTATTGCTATTGTAATTCTGTTTGTATTTAGTTAATCACTCAATTTGGCTTCACAGTTGTGTGGAGTGCTAGCAGTGTAAGAATCTGCACCTTGTCTGTACATATGTAATATTCAGCACAGACTGATGACACCTACCTCTAAAGCTCTGGTGGAGGCATCTGCCAAGGATTCTTATTCTCCTGCTCCACCTACCTGTCTGATGGACACCTGGGACAAGGCACTCCCAAACTTGAATGGGTGTTCTTCCTTGAATCTGTTCCTCCTGCAGGTCCACAGCCCTGCAGCACCATCATTTCTATTGTGCAGTCAAAAACTATGAAATTTCCTGTCTCTCCTCTTTCTTTCTTACCCTATGTCATGTCAGTCAGCTGAGTCTCTTAGGTCTCTAGCCTCACCTTCATGCACAACCCTCATACAATTCAGCATCTCCATTACTGGCACCTAGGATCAAGCTACACAGACCTCTCTTCTGGGTTATTATAGCAGCCTTCCCCACCCCCTTCCCTCTTGATGTGGTTTGAGTTTGACTCCTCAAGGGTTCAGTGATATAAGCCTGATCCTTATATGACCATGTTGAGAGGTGGTGGACTTCTAAGAGATAGGGCTTAGTGAGTGGCCTTTAGGTCATTAGAGATGTCTCCTCAGAAGAGATTCCATGCAGTTCTCATGGAACCTCACTGGTGTGACCACATACATTATCTCGGTTTGGCTTCCTGTCTGCCACATGATTACACACCCCTGCCACAAGCCATCCAACATGGAGTTGGACTAGAGAACTCGGAAGAAGAATTATTAGACATTAGACACTTGGATTAGTAGTAGGCACTTGAAACTCGAGACAGGCAACTAGGATTAGACATTAGGTACTTAGCACTTGGAGAAAGAACTTGGAACTGGGAAAGAGACTAGCAACTGGAACTAGGATTAGGTGCTAGGAACTAGGGACTTGGAGAGAAGAAGAGAGACTGAAGAATAAATGGGATTGAATCACACTCTGTCTGGTCTCCATTCTTTGAGTCCATCCTCATTCTCTCTCTTGCTGAACCCCGACCCTCGGACTGGATCAGCTTGGGGCAGTGCAGGCTCTAACAATTTAGCCCCCAAGACTTTTGGCAGTGCAGATTCCAATATTGATAGAGTGGTCCGCGACATTTTGGTCCCCAAGCGTGGGGCAGTGCGGTTCTCAACATTTTGGCGCCCAATGTGGGGCAGCTCGGGCCGCAACAAAGCCTGACATGACTTAAGTTTAATCCCTAGTATATACATGAAGAGAACAACATAGCACAAGGTATCCTTTAATCTACACAGACACACAGACACACACACGCAGTGACATGTGTACACACACAACAAGTAAACAAATAAAATGTAATAAAAGGAAATCTTAACTTCTTAAATGAAACTTCTCTCCCTTCTGCCACCTCCTCAGTATCAAGTAAGCATCCTACTATCTCTCTAGGAATCTCATGGCCTACACAAGTAGAACCACACAGCAGTTGGCTTTTTGAAGCTGGCTTATTTCACTTAGCCCCAGGCTGCCTTTTAAAATTCAGCTGCTACTCTCTCCCTTGTTCAGCCTACTCCATCCATGTGGTCTGCCTGCCTGTCCCTGGACCACATCGAGCTCATCCCTCTGGGTCCATCCATGGAATACTCCAAATCCATCCACCCCACAGAAATGACAAGTATCTCTCCCATGCTGTGCATTTGGTTTTAGGAGTGAGCTAGAAATGAGCCATCACTGGAATCAGAAAGTTCTCAGGTAAAAACAACAACAACAGCAATAAAAACTAGAGAGCTGGTTATTGTCATCTGCTAGCACACCACTACTCTGCCTGGGATCAGTGGTCCTGAATTTTTCTCTTATCTCTTTGATTTCTGCAATGGAGCCTCATTAGAGATGTCCTTCTGGCCCCTCCTGTATATAGTCGCAATCCCTATGTGCCCTTCCCCTCTCCATCACTGCCATCTGCCTGACAAACCATGTACTTAACATCTATCTGTTTATAATTTGTGTTTTCCTTCCAGAATGTCAGCTCCATAAAATTAAGACCTGTGTTTAATGTGCTTCTTCTCTGGCACCAGAAGCAGTACCTGGCCTGTTGAGGCTGCTCCATATATATATGTATGTATTTGTTGAGTGAGTTCATAAATATATGCAATAGGTCATTTTATACCAATATTGATTTTCTAGTAATTATTTAATAAAGTGAAATCTATCAAATAAAAGAGCTAAGTAGATAGATCTGTGTTTGCGGCTACATAATAAAAAACTAAGCCTTAAAGTTTAAACTGTTAAACATCATAAAATAATGTATAAAACATATATAGGTGTATAGGTATATATTAATAAAAATGATGCTCAGAGTATAGAATGAGGCATTAATCACTTTCCTGTTGCTGGGATGAAATATCAGGACTAGAAGCAATTTAAAGAAGAAAGTTCACTTTGGCTTATGGTTCTAGAGACCATGATGGCAGAAGAGTCATAGCATCAAGTGGCTAGAGCAGGCAGTTGGCTGAGCACATTCTGGCACACTAGAACACAGAGAGAGTGAGCCAGAAGTGGGGCCATGTTATGTACTCTCAAGGCCCACTCTCTTCAATGTACTTTCTGCAGCAAGACTCTCTATGTGCTAAAAGTTTCATCACATCCCCAAACAGAGTCACTGACCAGGGTCCACATATTCAAAAACATGAGCCTACAGAAACATTTCTCATTCAGACCACCATACATATATATGTCCACAATTTAATTTCATATTTTCTCAATGTGATGTTTCAAACAGTGAACCCTTTAGGATTCAAAGCCTAAACTAAAAACATATAAGCTTGAGAGCTCCACAAAGGGAGACAGCTATGTCACCTGGACAATGATGGTGTCTAATAATTTCATACTGAAACATTAGGACTTTGAAAATGCCATGAGCTGATAAATTCAAGTGTTATCTAGATCCAGTCTGAGGTCAGAAGGAACAGGGCTGGACTATTATGTAGCAAGTCTCTCTGAGACTAAAGCCTTCCATTTTGGAGAGAAACCTCTTGACATGTAGACTGTAAAAGGGAAGTGAAACAACAAGATGTTCACACACGTGCATGCATGTGTGTGCGTATGTTTGTGTGTATGCGTGTGCGTGTGTGTATGTGTGTGCTGTCTCTCCTTAGGAAAAGACTGTAATAAAACAAGGTCTAGGGAGCATAAAGACTCAGAGGAAAATGGAAAAGGAGGAAGAGATATTCACTCATATCTGCAGGTAATAGACCCAGTCTGAGTAGTGAACGAATGGATGTGTGCTGGGATCTGAAAGGGGGAGAAGAACAAGGAAGGCATAGCATCAGCACACCCTGCAGACAATAGCATCAGGAGCTGAAGCATAAAACCAGTGAAGAAATGTGGGCTGGGGAAGAGAAGTAAAGCACTTCCTTTGATGAGAGAAGTACTTAGAAAGTAGACCTGTTGCTATGCTTAGAAGTCAACTAGTACCGAACAAAGAGCCTTTGTGTGTGGCTCAGCTGCCCTCCCATCATGGGTTCTTTCTCACTAGACTTCCTGCTAAGACTTAGCACCAACAAAGCAGCCTCATATTGAATCTCAGTTTGGGTTACAAGACCATTTGCGGTGGTTAGTGTTGACTGTCAACTTGACAGGGTCTGGAATCAGCTAGGAGACTAAGGCAATAGTTACCTGGGAAAGGCCTTTCTTACCAGCTAAGTAAGTCTGTAGTGTGAGCTGTGGACAAAGGGAGATGTACACAGTACTGCTTCTCTTTTGGGGGAATCAAACTGCTTATTCATGTCCTGAGTCCCCAATGGTCCCTTATTACACACTCCATTATCCACACATTCAATTAGGAGACATTTATCTTCTATTTTAAGGAATCGTGACAACTCATTATAGAAAAGAAAAAAAATGAGACTAGGCACACTTCATGATGTGTTTTATTCCCAATTAGATAATGATGTTGGTGGATAAACTTAAAAGTGGGTAGGGGTGGGGAATACAGGCCTTCTTCTGACTTGAGTTCTCACTGGGTTTTCTCAGTCTTTGAGCAACAGATATTGGAATAAAAATGGATGATGTGAGGTAAGAGAGAATGGTATACATTACCAGATCTTAAAGTTTTCCTGAGCCAATTGTTTGAGCCATTATCACCACTCGATAAAAAGAAAGAAATTAGGCCTGGTAATATGGCTCTGTGAGTAAACACTTGCTATGGAAATGTGAAGGCTTGAATTTAGAAACCCAGAACCTATGTAAAGCCAGACATGGTATCATGCCTCTGAGAATCCTAGCACTCCCTCCCATAGTGAGATGAGAGTTGGAGACAGAACCCCCATAAGCTCACAGGTCTAGCCTGACACATGTAAGAGCAGCAGAAGAGCTCTATCTTCTCAGAAGGTTCTCTGACATTCACATGTACAAGGAGCAAGCATGCAGCCACTCACACCAAACTTTAAAATAATTTTAATTTTTTTTAAAAAAGGAAATTTTCTTCTATTCTATTTAATGATGACCTTTCTAGAAAAGCATTATGGACATGACAAGAAAGGTCTTAGGAGTCATACAGTTGATCCCACCGCTAACCAGCCAAATGACTTAAAGCAAGGCACACACCCTCTCTACAATGCGTTTCCTCCTCTGTAAAATAAATTAAGCCTCACATCACAGGCTGTCATGAAGGTTAATTGTGTACTTTATGAAACTGTTATGACAAATTCTAGCAAGAGCAATTATGATTTCTGTTTATTTGTTAAATAAGAGTTCGGGGTATGGATATGTTATTAAAAATAATTGTGTCTTTTAAGCTTGTTGTAACTACCAATTATGTGCTTTTCCACATAACTCCTGCTAAATAACCTTTTAAAACAATCTACCAAATGAATCGATTTTATGTTTTCAAATGGCCTTAGCCAATCATTCTCTCGTCTGCTTCTGAGGTTTGCTTTGTAAGTCCCCACATCCATAATGGGAATATCCCTTACCTGACTGGAGGGTTTACCCTATACACAACCAATTCTCAGATATTTTATATTCTTCAGGGCAAAGAACACATAAAGTGAAAAGACGAGAGTCTATCAAGTAAAAGCATAGAAGTCTATTTATGAGCCTGAAATCTCTATGGGTTATTTGGTGGTTGATTGAATGTGTCAAAGCTGGCTGACAGGGTTGGACTCCATAAAAGTACATTCATTTTCACCCTGGGCAAGGGATTCCCATTTGTCCAATTCTGTTTGGAATCCAAGCAGCTCAGTGTTGATGAAACTGGTAACAAACAGAATGAAGAGAGTGCAGAAAGAATTAGCTGTCAGTTTTCAAAAACTGATAATTATGAGGAGCTTCTGGGCCTCCAACAACTAACCCCTATTCTCTGCTTGGAGGGCATAAGACTTGTGCCCCTATAGAGCACCAGTGTAGTCTACAAATGTCCAGAGCCCATGTCGAATCAGATGCAGTGGTATACATTGGTAATTCTAGCACTCCTATTGGTCAGATGGAAGTAGAATGGGCTTCGGAAGAAAACCCAGATACCCCCTTTAAGGAGAACAGGATTTATGGAATAGGGCCTCCTATACCCAGAGGGCAAGCAGCACTCAGTACAGAGCCTGTGTGTGACTCAGCTGCCCTCCCACCACTAAGCTCTCGCTCACCAGACTCCTGGCTTACACTTAACACCAATAAAGTGACTGTCTTGCTGAATCCCAATTTAAAGTATAAGACCACTGTTATGGTTAGTGTTGACTGTCGACTTAACAGAAGCTGGGACCACCTAGAAGGCAAGCCTGCAGGCACACCTCAGAGGGCTTATTCCTCTTCTGCTTTTTTTCCTGCATCTCTTCTCTACCCTTAGAGTTTTTCTAAAGATTTCTTATCTTCATTTATGTATATGAGTGTTTTTATTGAGTATATGTGCACTGAGCACATGTCTGGTGTCTGCAGAGGCCAGCAGAGGGTCCTGGATTCCTAGACACAGAAGTTACTGTTGTAACTTTCATTTGGTTGTAAGGCTCTATTTGCATGCTGATAATGGAATCCAGGTCCTTTATATTAATGGCAAGTGGTATTCAAGTCTGAAACATCTCTCCAGCAACTATCTCCAAAGATTCCATCTTCCAATATCCCAATAACTTCAAGGATAGAGGGGGAAACATAGGGGATGTCGGCACAGGACACAGTCCTGAAGAATCTTGAGCTGCCCCCTATCATCATGTTTAGATCATTGTGGTGGGCAGTTTTATGTCAACTTGACACAAGCTATAGTTATCTACAAGGAGAAAACTTTAGCTGGTAAAAAGCTGCTGTAATGTCTAGCTGCAGGCAGGCCTGTAGAACATTTTCTTAATTAATGATTGATAGGGAAAGCCAGTCTATTATGGGCTGGAGGTTCTGGGTTCTATAAGAAAACAGGCTGAGCAAGCAAAAAAGAGCAAGCCAGTAAGCAGCATCCCTCCATGGCTTTTGTAGCAGCTTCTGCCTATAGGTTTTTGCCTGTTATAAGTTTCTGTCCTGACTTCCTTCAATGATGAAGAGTGAGGTGAAGTTTAAGCCAGATAAACCTTCTCTTCATGAAGTTGCTTTTAACATGGTGTTTAACCACAGCAGAGAAAAGTAACTAAGACGACCATCATCTCCTTTAGCCTCGAATTTGATCTCTCTGTATACATCAGTCTTATAGCACTGACAGATTGAGTGCATTTGAGCATATGGAATGTATGGAGAATTCAGTGATCTGTACTGTAGCACAGGGTTCAACAGTACAGAGTGAGTCTCTTGTCCTTGGCCTTTATGCTAAATGAAGGTAAGAATTAAAATTCAACTCTTTCTGCCACTGCTTTCTTTAATGAGAAAAACAAAATTGAATTTGAAGTAGATTAAATAACTCATCTAATCTTGCTCGAGGTGAAGCCAAAAGAAGGCATTTGTGAGAATCGATGACATGTGTTGAACCATTTAAAGGACGTAAGACTCAAGTCATTTATTCGTCAGTGGTACACAGGGTCTCAAACAGACTGGAAGTTCCTCAGTGCTATGGACTTCCTGTTATCTCCTCTGTCATTCTCACCATACACAGGATCACAGGATTAGAGACCATAAGAAATATCCTCTGAGCCAAGGCAGTTCAATTGGTAAAGGGCTTAGCAAACATAAGGGCATAACTTCAGCACCAGCAACCACATAAAAAGCAGAGCATGCTGGCAATACATACCTATAGCCACAATGCCTGGGAGATGGAGGCAGGTGGAGCTCTGGAACTCACTGGCCAGCCAGCCTCGCCAAGCAATCTGTGACTTTCAGATTTAATGAAAGACTATCTCAAAAATATATCTCAATGGCGCCTGAGGAACTACACTGAAAGCTGTCTTCTGACCTCCTTATGCATGGGCACGTACCTGCATGAACACCCACATATACACAGGCAACCTCCATGAAAACACACACACACACTCATACACACAACTTCAATAGATGCCCAAACTTTAACAGGCAACAGCTCCAAATACATACTTCTCAGGCTGCTTCTTGAGAGACTCTCCTCTTTGGGGCCAGGGCAGCCAGGAAACATGCAAATCTACATACTGAACAAGTTCCACACCTAGCAGGGGGGAGCCATAGGAAATGCCACCACCTTCTGAATAACAGGGTTCATCCATCCTTTGAAGGTGTCCGTGTCTTGATATTACACTTGTGATGGATTTATAAAGCAAAAAGACCTACCAGGAAGAGGGATTCCACAGTGCCAATCCTTCCTGCAGTCCATCTATCTCTAGCATCTCCTTGGCTGCACATGGGCCGTGACATGCTAGAACCATAGTCATCTATTCATTTCATCCACACACATCCACCTTCTCTGTCAGTGCTTCAGGACAAACCTGGGCCGAGTTTAGCAAACTGAAAATGGCTTCATTCTGCTTTACCTTTGAGTTCAATATCCTCTCAATGACTTGGGGTGTTTGAGCAGGTCTGAGAAAGCATGAGTCTCAGCAGCTATAAAATACTTTAAAAGGTAACAGAACTATAGGCTTTGAAGAAAGCTATCTCTACAGGGCCAGAGGTCAAAGGTAGGAATATCTCCTGCTTAGGATCAGAAATACCTCTGAACCATGTACCATTATCATAAACATTAAATCATTATACAAGTTGTAATTATAGAGAAATCTCTTTGAAATATATTGAGCTTAACAAACCCTTTAGCTGAACTTGGTCAATCATTTCTTTGAATTTCTTGAAAGCTCATTGTGACAGCAAATGACCACAAATGTATGACATTAATGGATCTTTCCCATCAGGAACCCAGAGGGACTTTGCCTGTCACTCTTTCCCTGTCGTGAACTGACTGTTGGGATGCCTGAGGCTGTAGGTTCCCAATCAGCAGCCTTTAGATTTCTTTTCCTCTGTGGCTTCTATGGTTGACACTTCCTAAATGAAAAGTATGTCTGTCTACACAGGATGGCTGGTTGTAATATAGTATTAAAGGAAGGGCATGCAGGTTTGAAAAGTCCATCAAAGTCACCTGTGTCTGAAGTGTTCCTGGTGTTCTTGACAAAAGATCAGAATGGTGGAGAAATTAGCTCAGCGGCTGACATCTTAAAATGGAGACTCACAGGCACAGAACCAGCTTCCCCAGAACTGCTCTTTTATGCTCAATAGACTCCCTCCTCAACAAGGAACCCCAACTGGTTTTCATGAATGCAGGACCACCTTGATCTAGGCCTCTGTGAGTTCCCTTAAAGGAATGACAATCATTCCTTAAACAACACACCAAGAGATCACAGATCTGAGTAGGGTTTCACTAAAGCCAGTGCGGACTCCTGAGGGCATGAAACACACTTTTATAATTCCCACTGACAATACTATGCCTGGAGGACATTGTCCCCGCCACTCTGCTGGATTTGCTGTAAAGAAAGCTCCTGGAAACATAATGAGGTATGTGTGTGGGGATGGGAGGTATGACATCTATTCCAAGGATAGAGCCCCATTAAGAGTATCTGGCTTGAATACATTTGTCTGTGGGTTGAGCCTCTCAAAGTGGGATTTTAATAAATCACTATTAATCCATTTATATAATCCACTACTTGGGGCTTTCTATAGACAACATAATTTAGCAAGAAGCTGCCCTGGAGTATTAGAAGGGACCTAAGTAAAAGATGCTATTGATGTCAATCTCAGCTTTGGATACCTAAGAACTCATTAATCCAGCTGCCGGTTAGACCATGTAACTATTCAGCAAGCTGATGGGCATTCTCATTTACTTTCTATTGCTGTGAGAAGGACCAAGACCAAAAGCAGCTTGGGAAATAAAGGGTATATTTGGCTTATATATCTAGATCGTGATTAATCATTGAGGAAAACCAAAACAGGATCTGGGGCAGTCCAGGAACCTGGAGGCAGGAATAGAAACATGAAGGGATGCTGTTTGCTCCTGGAGCTCACGCTTACTACTTCTTAAATTCCTACTAGGACTACCTTCCCATGCCTGGCACTGTGCACAGTGACTGAGCCTTCCTCCATTGATTATTACTCAAGAAAATGTCCCCATAGACTCGCCTATAGGCCAGCCTAATGAAGAGACTTCCTTAACTGAGTTTCCCTCTTTCCAGATGACTCCAACTTGTATACAGTTGACAAGAAACCAACCAGCACAGTTGGGTTTTAGTTTTGGTCTTCTGAAACGTGGTCTGGTACCAGCAGGTATTATGCTCACAAGCACATGGGTGTATGGGTTCTCTTGAGCTTCTTTTTGGTTATAGGAGGTGGGCCAATTGATGATGACTGTTAATTAGGGGAAGAGACAATATATGTCACTTATTTAAAGAAGATGCAAGCAAAAATTTATGAAAGCGAAGTGTAGACTGACAAGTATGGATGGATGCACATGCTCACACCAAGGAAGAAACTCTTCCCCTAGAGGGGTCAACTTCTCTAATATAGTGTGGGGGCTGTGCTTCTTTGCCTAGAACATAGACTCTGTCAGCACAGGAGAAAAACCAAAGATGCTATAGAGATGTCTCTTATTAGAGGACCAGGATGACAAGTCTCCAGATGTGAACTGGTTTTTTGTTTGTTTGTTTGGTTGGTTGGTTGGTTGGTTTGGTTTGGTTTGGTTTTGGTTTGGTTTTGGTTTTGGTACATAAAAGAACAGATATCTGTAAGGACTTCCAGATGTTGGACAGTTGTACTGCCTCCATTGGTGACCAGGACCAGCCTTTCACGGCCAACCTCAACATTCATGGTTACTTTTGTCAGCATTAAGATCTCTTTCTCTTCAAAATTTATCTACCTAATAAACTGGGGCTCTTTTGGTAACCCCACAAATAATTAAATATCCGTGTCCTTTGAAAGGAAAAGTATTAGCTCAGGACCCCCAAGACCAAGTTCTCAGAAAAAAAAGATATTTATTTGCTCCAGAGGGGCAGGACTCAGGGATAAGGAACCAAACAGGAGATAGAGTAATGGGGAGAAGGAGAGGGAATAAAGGAGAGGGGAGAAAAGAAGAAAAGAAGAGAGGGATGAGGTATTTGTCCCAGAATGTGACAAAGGACTGCCTCTGGATAGAAGAGACAGACATGGCCCATAGGAAAATGGCAGTTTATAAAGAGACAAGGGGAAACCCCATGTTAGGATAAGGTGTTTATTTTTGATTAGACGTGTTGATTAGGTGAATCAAAGGGGTGTTGATTGCTGGACTTCAATACTTTGATAGTTGGACCTTGGTAGTCTGTTTGACGAGAACACTGAACACACCATATGTCAACCCACATCAGTGATGGAACACTGCCTGGTAGCCTGGCCTCCTGTCTTGGATAGAACCAAGACACACTACTGTCCAGCTTCAGCCATGCATGTCCTGCCTCCACTCTGGGATTTATTACAAAGGATGCTGCCCAAGCAGCATATGAAAATCATTGAACAAACTGCAAACACACTGGCCCAGACTCAGCTGGGCTATCCTTTCTGTGAGGCCCAAATAACCTTGTATTTTCCAGCATCACAATCTTGGTCAGAGGAATTTCAAGCCAGTTATGTTCGGGCAGCTAGAGATAAAAGTAGTTTCCATTACGTAATACAATCTTTCACTCCCCACTCCCAAACCCTGGCTCCCCTTCCACTTGACTGAGCTACTGACTGGCACCTGAACACTGCATTTAACTAAACTCAGCAAGGGCCAGAAGGCAGAGGATTTGGCTCACAATTCCAAGCCACCCACCAACCTTTCCCTGACACCACTTATTATATTTTAGTGTCAGAATCAATTGAACGGTGGGTTCTAAAGAGAACAACTGAATGCATTTGTGCTCTGGGAAAAGACAGCTTCAGCCCTAGTCATCCATCACTGTAAGATACAAGGGAGAATGCCTTCAAGAGGCTCATTTTTTTTTTTTCAACTGCAATATGCCAGCAGAGAGCATACGGATTCCATAGCATGTAGAAACCACAGAGATTTATCCTCACAAAGCAGTGTCTGAGCCAAAGGAGAACGTAAATCTCAACAAAACTACCTTCCTCTGTGGGGAAGGTGATAGGGCCATTTGTCCTTCGGGTACAAACCACATAAAGGTTATAGTGCCCCCTGGTGGTCGCTGCATTTATTTGCCCTGTGCAATGCCTGCTTCCATTCACTTCCTGGGAAGATCAAGCCAAATCCCCATTCACAATCAGGGCACCCAACAGCCTGATGTCCTGGAGAAGCCCAGAAGTCTTTAATAGTATGTGTGCCTGGTCCTAAAGAAGAAACTCTGAAATGGAAATCAAAGCAACTGATGTCGAATCGCCAGGTGAAAATGACAGGTATGCTCAGACACCTTTCCCTTGTGTCACACTGAGAATTGACACCTGGAAGAGGATGTGCAAAGTTCTCGTCATTTCTGTCCTGGATCTGCTGAGAAATCACAGTCAAGAAATCATCCAGGAAAAAGAATACAGACTTAGGAGTAAAGGAGCTGAGGTAGGACCTGGCTTAGCAACTTGATGGTCAAATGACAAGGGCAGAGTCGCAATGAGTCTACAGCTTGCCAATAAGTTCACTCAACTATGAGATGGTGTCCTGATTATATTTGTATTTTGTTTTGTTTTGTTTTGTTTTGTTTTGTTTTGTTTTGTCAACTTGAAACAAGCTAAAGGAAACCACAACTGAAAACAATACCTTCATTCAGGAGGATATTTTGTTAATTAATGATGATTCAAGAGGGCCCGGTTCATTGTGGATGGAGCCAATCCTGGGTAGAAGGTCCTGGTGTATGTAAGGAGGCAGGATGAGCAAGTTATGGGGAATAAGCTAGTAAGCAGCATTTCTCCCTCTGCCTCCAGGTTCCTGCCTCAAGTTCCTGCTGTGATACCCATGCATGATGACAAGTAAGATGAAATAACTCCTCTCCTCTCCAAGTTGCTTTGGTCATAGTGTTTATCACAGCAATAGAAACAATAACTAAGAAAGATGGGGGTGTAGCTGTAATACAACACCTAGCAGGAAGCAACTTAAGGGAAGAAGGGTAATTGTGGCTTACAGTTCAAGGGAACCATTCTATCATGGTGAGGGAAGCATAGCAGCAGAGCAGAAGACCAGCTACACTTTCATTGTACAGTTAGATAGGAAGTGTCCTGGGCTATAGAGCCTCAAGCAAGGCTCTACCTCCAGAAGATTGCACAATCTTCCCCCAGTTTGCCACTAGCTGGGGACCAAATTTTCAAACACATCAGCGTATGAGGGACATTTCATGTTCAAGTCACAATGGGATCCCACCTTATGAAGTCAGTATTCCAAACAAGCAAAGCAGCATGAGAAAGGGTTCATTGCAGAGTCTTTTAGACAGTGAGCAGTCCCTATACGGGCACTGCACTGAAAGTGAACTGCAGACCCGGACGCTATTTTACAATCTTGACATCACTCGGTGAGACTGGAAGGTAATGGTCATTTTAAAATCACATTCAAGTCATCAAACTCATACCCTCTTTCCTCTATGAGACCCCCAAAATAAAGAGAATTTAAGATGAGCCATCATATGTGCCCCGTATTTTTTCTTTCCCAAACTTTCTGTTGTGGTTACTGTACTATTGCTATGAAGAGACACCGTTGACCAAAGAAATTATTTAACTGGAGACTTTCTTACAGTTTCAGAGGATTAGTCCATTATTGTCATGGTTGGAAGCAGATAGGCATGATACCAGAACAGTAGCTTTATATCCTGATCCATAGGTAGCAGGCAAAGAGAGAGACACTAGGTCTGGTGTGAGATTTTGAAACCTTAAACCCACCCCTAGGGATCCACTTCCTCCAACTAGACCACACCCTCTAGTCTTTCCCAAACAGTTCCACCAACCGAAGTCCAAATTGTTCAAATGTATGAGCCTATGGGGGTTATTCTCTCTCAATCTGCCACACTACCCTGGGACTCATTCATCTCAATCTAAAATTAACAGACTTCTAAAGATGTTTTTGACAATATCTTGTGGGTTTCCAGTCAGAGAATTCCCATTTTCATTAATCTTATTTGCTCAAAATGATCCAAAGTCCTTCCTGGGGTCCAGGGAACCAAGCATGTGACTACCAATTTTAAGATGCCAACAGTCAAGGCTTATATGAGTCATCAATTCAAACTCTGAGATTTCACATGTCACATATATGGTAGTGTCACATAAAATGTACTAGCGCTTTGTATATTGGTTGGGAGTGGTTGTTACACAGACTTGCACAGACACATACAACACAGACAAGCTCTGTACATCACACTAATGTCAGCACCCTGTAGTGACATTGTACTAAAGTTAGACAAGATGTTACCCTTGGGGTGGGTGAGTAAATAGTATATGAAACTTACTAACACAGATTTTATGATTAATGATGAACTTGTAATTTTATCAAAATAAAAATTGAGACAATAACATACCAATAAGTTTGCCAAAAACTGACTGCTTATACATATAATAATTATTATACTTGAAGATGATAAAATATTAAGAGTAAGCTATGAACATAAATTACAATGATTTATATTACATTTTACATTAAAGTTCAGAGCTTTCTCCATTATCCTTTACATTTGGGTTTGCATTTTAACCTTGAAATGAAGATGAGTCGCATAGTGGATGCTAGGCTCTAGTTTAATTAGCTGCATTTTTTTCTTCTTACTGGTGATGAGAAAAGAGTTATGAACAAACTATTCAGGCTTTCCTGAGCCCTCTTTAACTTAACTTGATTCTTAGCCATAGCAACTGACAGGTTGTAACTCAGGCACACATCCCTAAGGTGACCCTATCCTCCTGCTTAGTGGATCCATGGCAACACAACGCACAAAAATACATCTTCAACTGATGGCATCCTCTATCAAATGACACATAACAAATGTCACTGTCCTTAGCACTGTTTGCCTGATATAACCTGCTTTCCTCCTGGCTTCAGGTAGGGTTGCTCTTAGCTTCCTTCTGGAAATTTAGTGTGGCTCTAGGACTTCAGCCAAACCACACCACAAACAATGTGCTCTAAAGAACACTTTACATGAGCGTGAGATGCATCCTTCATCTACTACTGTGACCAGCTGTGCTCTAAACACTGGAATCTAAGCCAGCCCACATCACAAAGGGAAAGAAACATGTATAAGGCCCTAGAACTAACAACCAATGTGAAAAGGGAACCATAAATGAATGAAATTATTCTGAGTGGTTCAGAGGTTGAGAGCACTTGCTGCACAAGCATGAGGACCTGAGTTCAAACCCCAGCTCCATATAAGAAGCTCAGTATGGTCTTGTATAATCTTAATTCTGGGAGCAGAGACAGGGGGATTGCTAGAAGTTGCTGGTTGCCAGCCTAGCAAAAAACAAAACAGAAAACTATGAGCTCCTGTTTCAGGGAGAGACCCTGCCTCAAAACAATAAGGTGAAGAGTGGTAAAAGACACTCAGTGCCCTTCTCTGGATTTTCATAGTTATGTACACTCAACACACACACACACACACACACACACACACACACACACACTTGTTTTTTAAAAATTTAAAGGTAAAGAAATTGTTATCACTCTGAGACATTAAGATTGAGGGCATGTTGTTACTGAAGCACAGAGTAGCATATCCTTCCTAATGAAAAGATGGCCAAGGAGAGACATGTTATAATTAGATAGTCATTTTTATTACTCACGATAATCATGTCCTATAAGAACACTGAACACTGACTATGTGAATTCTGAATCACTGTACCCAGGGGAAATAGAAAGTCAGATTCCTGCAAGCTCAAGGTCATAGATATTCAACTGAACAGTATGTGACCTTGCTTTCTGTGTTTATTTAAAGACTCCTTGCCTGATACTTGCTTTCACTTGTTAACTCGCAGTTTAGTCAGCAGCAGCGCAAGTCAGGCAGAGAGGGGTTCCTGCACGTCTTCACTGATCCATTTTCATCAACTGATCAGCACATAAGCTTGCCTTACATGTGTTTCTGCTTAAAGACTTCTTAGTTAATGCATTTTTCACTTGTAATGTGAAATACAGCCAACAGTAACAAGCCAGGCGGGATAGGAGCTTTGATTCATCAACATAGTTTCTCCAGTGAAGCAGCCCATGGTTTTCTTCTGGGTCATTCTGAACAGCAAAACTACCAAAGGGAGGGGGCGGGAACAATCAAAAGATAAGGTACAAATTAAGCTGCATGAAGGGCCCTCATTCACAACAGAAAAGATGAGCACCAGCTGTCAGCTTTGGCTGGGCCCAAGCACAATGTCTGACCTCACTGAGAAACATCTCTACGAATGACAAGGTTAGCTCAGAAGTGTTGATGTGAGCTTATAAACAGATCTTAGAGAGAAGGTGAGTTTATATACACAGAACTTATGGAAAGAGGTTTTTATTGCTTCAGAAGTTCAGAAAGTAAGACACCTGGAGCCCCAAGATAATGAGAGTCCCAGAGGATCTGGACTGGGAACATAGTTCAGTGGATAGAGAGCTTGCGTGGGATGTTCAAGGCTTTGGTTGCATATCAAGTACTCCTCCCCCTAATTTCCAATCTGAATCACAACATTCATGGCCCCACCAAAAAGTCATCTGCAATGTTCCAGACACTGTTGTTTGTATTGAAGGTGAAAAACAGCAGTATTTTGTTGTAGAAAATTTTAATCCCAATCCAGCCCGATTCACGTTTTCTACCCCACCGTTGGCCATTTGGTTCCCAGGTAAAAGACATCCAGAACCTTTATATTTACAATAAGCTTCAATCAGCACTACAGCTGGGCAGACATCTATCCTCTATGCTATTAAAATCTATTCTGTATCAAATATCCTGAGTTATTACTTGCTATGTTTCATCTGTGCTGCTCTTAACTTCAGTTGGCCAGCCCTCAGGGCCATGTTTTCTTGACTCCTAACCCAGGGTGACTTTTTCTTCCTCCTCACCTTCATCTTTTCCTTCTGGTTCCCCTCTGAAACTAAAATTAGATTATGGGGAGTATGTACATGCTTCCACAGGCTGGACAGCCTTTCACTCATAGTGAAATACCCTCTGATGTAGTCAGTGCTGAAGATAACAAGTACTCACTTCATAATTTAGTATGCCAGCATTTGTGAGAGCTTCCTTGATTAAGAAGTAATTGTAGCAGGGCCGTGGTGGCGCACGCCTTTAATCCCAGCACTTGGGAGGCAGAGGCAGGTGGATTTCTGAGTTTGAGGCCAGCCTGGTCTACAGAGTGAGTTCCAGGACAGCCAGGGCTACACAGAGAAATTCTGTCTCGAAAAACCAAAAGAAGAAGAAGAAGAAGAAGAAGAAGAAGAAGAAGAAGAAGAAGAAGAAGAAGAAGAAGAAGAAGAAGAAGAAGGAGAAGAAGAAGAAGTGATTGTATTCCAATTGGCCAGTACAAGGTGTGTTACAAAAAATCTTCCATGGGTAAAAAGATTCCAAGATAAAAAACCAACATATTTGAATACAAGGAAGGATAAAAGGATTATTGACATTTCATGTCCCACACTGTCACTAACTTTGGGGAAGCAGGTACTGTCTCTTTTAGCAAAGTATCAAAGACTAGTGACAAATATTGGTATGGTAATCCTTCCCTCAGATACTGAGGCCAACCCCCCTCCATTTGCTTTAGCAGGAGCAGCAGGTTTGAGAATGAAATTCTTTTGCTAAACCAGACACTACGCAGATTTCTCAGACTGGCTCGGCAATGCTGGTCTTCTCGTTACCTTCTCTTGGAAAACAGAGCTTATTTTGACTAACATGTTCTGTTAAAATGCCAGGCACTGGTCTGTTACTGCTATTCTAAATGAGTCAATATTCTCAGCATCTCAGTTCTAATATGGTTGCAGCACAGCAGATGTAACTTAATACACAAAAGGTCTTGGGACTCCCAATAACGTAAGTGTTTGAGAACTGTCGCTCATGTTATCGCCTACCTAAATAACAGTATCCTCACACCATCTATGTAAGCTCTTCTCATATAAGTTACAGAAAGCTGTAGACCAGAGACAAAGGAGAGCAGGAAAAAGTGGAAGAACTGGAGATTTTAAGTTAACACTCCTTCTTTCCTGACAGGCAGATGACATGCCATTCCTGACCTCCCTTTTTATAAGACTGCGAGTTTCCCAAGAAAGGTGTTTTTAAGCCAGAGTTCTTAAATGGAAATCAAGCTGGCTTTAGTGTTATCAAGTACCTAGCTCAGCTTCCATTTGACAACACTTCCTAGGCTGCTAAGCACAGGAATTTGCAAGGATCTGTTATTCCTGAATAGTCAGCATGGCCCAGCATGGCTGTGACTTCAGCTGCTGTTATTATTCCATTTTAATTAGAAATCTTTATGGCTTTGCCTTCATCATTATCACTGTACTTTCTTGTGAGCTATTTGGTTTGTTACATAATGAGACAATCTATTAGCATCTGTGACATTTTGGGTCCATAATTTTCCAGTTCCCAGATTTAGCACTGTGTGTCATGGTACAAATATGAGCCCTTCAGAATCCCGTTGCTGAGATTGGTGAGATACCATTACAGGTAATTATATAATGATAAACACTTATTGTTATTTAGTTGTTATATAAGTAATCTCAGAATTTCTTTGGACACTGAGGGTTTATTTTGTGGGTCAAAGTGTTTCTTAAGATGTGAGGGTGATTCCTTCCTATAACTTTGGCACTAGGGAGTCTGAAGTAGGATTGTGAGTTTAGGGTCTGCCTATGTTACATAGTGAGACTTGGTCTGATACCTGGGGCTGGGAGTGGCATTTGTCTCTCCAACAACTAGTCTCAGTGATCAGAAACACATGCTGATAACTCCAAAATTATCTACCAGTGGTTGAAATTGAAATTTGCCAGTGGTTCCACAGGCCCATCTATTTCCACAGACTAGCTTCCTTTCCAACGTAGATGCCATCCTCTCTCTCTCCAATACTAAATTGGCTCCTTGTAAGGATTCTCATCAAGACAGACGTCTGCTCTTTGCCACTCCAATCTCTTTACAAAATTCACCCTACCTCCTGGACATGCTTCAAACCCAGAGTGTCTTTGCAACATGACATTATCTTTGACAAAGCTTATGCTAGAGAAAAATCTTATCATATTTTAAGTTAATTCACTATTTTGTGTTGAGCTGACTCATAACTATCCTGGGACACACATTCATGGACAAGCCAGCAATCATTCTGTTTATCTAACTCCAGAGCTCTCACCCCCAGAAGCTCTACTTGCTCACAGGATATTCCCCTCTAGGTATCTCTCTGGCAGACAGTAGGTCTTATACAAGATCTCTTTCTTTGTCCCTCAAAACCAACACTCTCCTCTTTCATTCCTGCCCTGGGCCCAGGAAGCCACCTTAGTGGCCCCTATCAGCAGCTTCCCCTGCCTCTGACTTTGTCTGCAAAGCAGCAACAAGAGAAAATGAAATACAAGCCACAAGCTGTACCACATGTATAATTTTAAATGTTCTCATAGTCATATTTTTAAAATTAAAAAGAAATAGGTGAAGGTAATGTTAACAATATGATTTATGGAACCCAATATATCTAAAATATTGCTGAATTGACATGTAATCAGTATTTTAAAAGTACATAATTAGTGAAATATTTTATGGACTTTCCCACTAAGTCTTTACAACTCAGTGTGAAGGCTGCTGAGAGTGCATCGTGCTTTGAACTTGCCACATTGCACATGCCTTGTGTAGAGGTTTGGATAGGTTTGGTCCCCACAGATTCATGTGTTTGAGTACTGGGCCCACAGGGAATGACACTATTAGAAGATGTGTCCTTGTTGGAATAGGTGTGGCCTTGTTGGAGGAAGTGTGTCATTGTGGGGATGGGCTTCACCAATCTTCTCCTGGTTCCCCTTCAGATCAAGATATAGAACTCTCAGCTCCTCCCACTCCATGTCTGCCTGCATGCTGCTATGCTTCCCACCTTGATGATAATGGACTGTTCCAGAAGCCTTTGGCATCCAGGTTCAGAGAATCTTTCTTCATCCCTGATTCTAGAAGGGTGAAATTGAGCTATGTACAGGAACTCTCTGTCCCTGTGTCTCTCTGTCTCTGTCTCTGTCTCTGTCTCTGTCTCTGTCTCTCTCTCTCTCTCTCTCTCTCTCTGTCTCTCTCTCTCTCAAATTTCTAGAAGAGTATGTTCCAACTTTTCATGTTGCTAGCAGTCCTTGGTGTTCCTTGAGTAGTGGACACATCATCATCACCTGGCCTTCTTCTTGTATGTCACTTTTTTTTTGACAGTATTTCATGTAGTCTGGGCTGGCCTTGAACTCACTAGGTACCAGGATGATCTTGAACTCCTGATCTTTTTGCCTTCATTTCCAAGTGCTGCACTATAGGTGCATATCATCATGTCTGATTTATTTATGTAGTGCATGTTAGACAACTGCTGTACCATATAAGCTATATCACCAGACCTCTTGTTAAAATGTCATTTGTCGTATTGGATTAAGGGTCTTACCTAACCCCGGTCTCAACTGACCCAAAGCATGTATATTTGCAACAACCTACTTCCAAATTCTGTTGCATTTAATGCTCCAGGAACAGTAAGAGTTGGGGGAGCAGGGAAGTGAATGTCATCTAATCCATGCATTTCCAAACAGCAAGCAGCTCTAACCAAATAATGAGCAGGTCTCAGCTTGTGGTGATATGAATGACACCCTCTCCCCATAGACTCATAGATACTATGAATACTTGGTCTCAAGTTGATGGAACTCTTTGAGAAGGATTAGGAGTTGTGGCTTTGCTGGAGGAGGTTTCAAAGGCCCAGACCATTCCCAGTTAGCTCCCTCCTCTCCCCTCCTCTCTCTCCCTCATGGTTGTGTCTCAAGATGTATGTTTTCTGCTGCTGTTCCAGCACCATCTGTCTACCTGCTACCAAGCTCCTTGCCATAATAAACACACTGATGAGCCCGTACTGATTTGAGATCCAATCTTAAGCAAGTAAATACTAAATATGCTTATACAGTTGAATCTCTCCCCAGACTTTTCTGTTCTGTTCCAATGGCCAGCCTGTGCAGGCAAGTATTAATTCTGCACTAAGCTAGATATGGAAGCCTTATGATTTGTTTGCATGCTTTAATATGAAAGCTATATAGCTAAAGATCACTTAGCTTCATTAAAAATGATTAATAGTTCTTCTATTGAGCTGCTAAGGGCAGAGAGTTCTATATTATTCTCTCTTTCAAAATTCATTGAGATCTCTTTTGTGAACTAAAGCAAAGACACTTCTTTACTATCCTATATATGCTAGTCAATTTTATCGTAGTGATAATAGAAGCGTCTGACATGGGTAATGTAGAAAGGGGAAGATTTAACTGGCTCATGGTTTCAGAGGGTTCAAATATCTTATCTTATGTAATCTGGCAGAACATCATGGTAGGGAAAGCATTGTACAGGAAAGTTGTCCACACCATTGTGGACAGGAAGAAGAAACAAACAGGAAGGGGCCAGAGATATGACCCCAAAGATCTATCCCTAACAGCCATCAAGGTTTACCTTCTAAAGTTTCCACAATCTACCAATACATCAGCAGTAGGGACTAGCCCATAGGGGGACATAGCATATCCAATCCACAGCATCATGTGAACTTTAAGAAACTACATAATAGGGCTGGAAAGATGACTCAATGATTAAGCATTGTTGGCCCTTGTAAAGGACCCAATGTTGGTTCCCAGCACTAGTGTTGGCAGCTCACATCTGCTCATAATTCCAGTTTCAAGGGCTCTGACACACTCTTCTAGCCTTCCCAGGCACCCGTACTCATATGCACATAATCACATGCAGACACACATACATGCACATAATTAAAGATTAAAAATAGCTGGGCCTAGTTCTATATACCTTTGATTATAACACTTGGGATACAGAGGCAATCAATCTTTGAATTCAAGGCCAGTCTAATTTACATAGTGAGTCCTAGGCCTCTTGGAGATATATAATAGACCCGATCTCAAAAAGGTAAATAAATAAAATTAAAAATAAACAAATATCTATTATCTAGATTTTAATATATAAGATTTACTTCTCTGGTTGTGTTGATTAGGTCTGCTATATTCCTACTGAATTTTTCTCTGTGTGCAAATCCTTGAATTGACAGAGGTGGATTAAGACTAATATTAATGCATTCGATGGCTTCTCCTTGAATCTCTTATTGATTCTGTGGTATGAAAACTGACGTGTGCTACTGATGACTACACATTAATCATAGTGAGTGGCTGCATTGTGAAAGGCAGGCCCTGGCATTGTAAATTATCTTCTTTGTCTCCTATGATGCTTTCTGGTCTGAATTCCATCTTACTGGATGCCAAGCTGTCTGTCTTGCACTTCATTGTTTTTAATTTTATTTTACAAGGCTTCCCTTTACATATCTGTAATATAAAAGAGAAAGCTGGATTTTCTTTTAGTAAAAAAAATAATAATAAAACAAAATAAAAATGTTTTTTTCAATTTTGAAACCTTGTGTTTATCCATACACTTTTTCAGTCTTGTAACCTGAGTTGACTTTGAACTCATAATATTCTTGCCTTAGGCTTCCCAGTGCTGGGATTAAAGCAAAGCATGTGTTATCATGTCCAGCTATTCAATATATTTTGTCTTTTTTCTGGCAAACAATGGAATGCATAGTACATTGCAAACAGAGATGCCCAGATAGAGATATACGTGCATACTGAAGCATAAACAAAAGTCTTTCCACGTTTCAGATAACTTCCTATTCTCTAGTCTGTGTTTTAGAGTTTAGGAAGGCTTGAATTTCTCTGCAAAGATTTTATACTTTTATAAAACTTTTAAATAATATCTTACTCTGTCATCTTGTGGCTTTCATCTCTTGATCTCTGACCATAAAATATAATTTGTGTGTTTGAAGAGATGGCTCAGTGGTTAAGAGCATTGACTGCTCTTCCAGAGGTCCCAAGTTCAATGCCTAGCAACCACATGGTGGCTCACAACCATCTGTAATGGGGTCTGATGCCCTCACCTGGTGTGTTTAAAGATAACTGCAGTGTAGTCCTATAATTAAATAAGTCTTTAAAACATACAGAAACTATGGACTATTTAGAATAAGTATTTTATTCCCAGACAATGTCAATAAAGCAACCAATGATCTCATTCCTTTCCTTATCAAACTCCTTCTACTTTTGACAGCTGTACAACTGTCGTCATGGTGACAGCCCTTTTGCATTCTATTTTTCCTATGACCATCACTTATCTATTTAGATTCAACATCAGTTCTTCTGTCAGTGCTTCTGCTGTTATTTTATTTTGCTTTGTCTTATTTTCCGTTTGAGACAAGAACATCTGTAGCCCAGGATGGCCTCAAACTTCCTAGGAGCCAAAGATGACCTTAAACTTTCAATTCTCCTACCTCTGCCCCCCAAGATCATGGATGTGTACCACCACACCTGGTCTGTGCAGTGCTAGGGTTCAGATCCAGGGATTTGTGTATGCTAAATACACACTCCAATAAGCAGGGCCCCAGCTGTTTTAATCTACACAAGACTAAGCCTAACTACAGTCCATAGTTTCTGCATATTCATGACAGTTCACCTGTGCCTTTATCCACTAAGGAAAGCTTGGCTAGAAATGAAACTCTCAACTCATATTTTCCTCCCATGAGTTCCTTAAATATGCACTCACCTTTTACTGTGATTTGTTGCTGTTGAAAAGTTTCAATACTTCTTTCTTGGCAACAGCTTGATCCTTTCATTCAAATGCCTGGAGATTATTTTTCTTTTCTAGATGACATTTCTTAAAACACTCAAGGTTTTTCACCAGAACATGACCATAATCTAGCCATATAGAGTTTCTTGTTTCATTGTGTACTTTCCAGGAATTTTATGTCAAGGAAGAAAACTTCACACAATGTAATCCTTTGTATACTATGAGAGTTCCTCAAAGGGGCCTTGGAACTCCCTGAAGCCAGGTGACAAGATAGGGACAAGGAAGAAATGGGCTTCTTTTGGAGTCATGTTTCAAGCCTCTTGATCTTTTACTTACACGAACCCATGCATCTCTTTGTATCCCGCTGGTTGGTGGTAGAAGTAACTCCTCGCCCAGTCTTGAAGCTCATTTGGTGAATGCTCCAATCTTCTACATTCCCATCATGTGCCTATAATCCATCCGTCTGTGACATTCCTTCAGGGGCCACGCTCTCATTCCTTGTGATCTCAAATAGCACCTGCTCTATAGAGAATTCCTCCAAAGACTTGACATGTAGGGCATCTAGTCAACAATATATGTTTGAAGATTGATTAATTGGTTGATTGGTTGTATGATTTATTTCTTGTTTCTGTATGTATACCATTACATGCAGGTTTGCACAGAGGTCAGAACAGGGCACCATTGCCTGATATAGATATAATCCTGGGTCCTCTGCAAGAGCAGCAAGTGCTCATACCCACTAAGCCATCTCTCCAATCCCCAATATTTTTAAATCGTTTAAGAAAACAATATGTTTTATATCACCCTTGCAACTTTCATATACCTTTTCAACTTTAAGAATAAAACCATTACAAAAATTTTTAAGCTAGGAAATACTTCAATTGGAAAAATGTCTACTGAGCAAGCATAATGACCTGTGTTCAGATCTCCAGCACCTATATAGAAGGCAGACATGACAGAGAGTGTCTGCAATTCCAGGGGTCAGAGAACTTAAACAGACTGACAAATGGGGCTTGTTAATTTGCCAGCCTAGCTGAATTGGTAAGTTCCAGGGTCAGAGGAAGACCTTGCCCCAAATAAACAAGGTAGGGAGCCACTGATGACGAGACCCAAAGTCTCTCTGTCTCTGTCTCTCTCTATGTGTCTCTGTCTCTGTATCTCTCTATGTATCTCTGTCTCTCTGTCTCTCTTACACACACACACACACACACACACACACACACACACACGTTCTTTGATAAGTAAGCTATTTGTAAGAGGAGCTTCATAGTGGTGTTACTACTTGTAGGTGTTACTACTGGTAATACTCTTCCTTTTGAGGCTAATTTGAAATGACCCTAAATGTGTTGGTTCTCTTTCATAAGGCAGATATAGCCCTTGTCAATTGGGCAAAAGGATCCAGGATTTGTCCCAATTTCTGGCACATAGTAGGCATTCTATGGATATTTTGTGAATGAGCGAATGGACAGAGAGACAAGTCTGTATTCAGTCATCTACCTCCTGGCTACATATGATAATCCACAGGATGCAGCCCCTAGCCCCCATTTCATGAGATTTAGGAAAAGTTATTAGTGTTCTGGGTCTGGTTAAATCGTTAGGAGAGTAAAAAGATTTTCCATCAACTGGAAGAGCTTCGCTTCCTCGCTGAGTAGAGGGATAATTGAAGATTCATGCGAGACTAATGGATTCTTTGCAAAAGCAGCCAGTGCATGAAGGGAGCCTGATACCGCTGCACATTGACATGAGTAACGGTTATTTATCAGAAAAATAAATGAGACCCATGTGCCTCTGATGCTGCCCCTATTGTGATGCTAAGCACACATTGGCACCTTCCCTTCTCCATCTCCTTACTTTCTCTTCTCCCCAACCCCAGCTTCCTTTTTATACATCAGATAGACCCTATATATAAGAGTGAGGGTATACATAGGCATAAAACCCACCCAGCACTCTCCTGGGTATAACACCTCAGGAAAAAAAAAAACCATGTCACTACATGATTGCAAAGTGAACACACTCCAGCCGCTGCTACAGAACTGACCTCTAGTCCAATCCCATGAAGAAGTCCTTGTCTCAATTGCTCTCTCTCAAAAGATACCCCCACCAGGAGGGTTCAGTGGAGAAACCTCACTCATGTCCCATGTTGTAGAAAGAGAGATCCCAGGAGCTGGAGTGACGGCTCAGCGGTTGACAGTTTATAGTACTTGGCAGAGAAAGTGAGTTTGGTTCCCAGCACCCACATTGCCAACACACCTCTGCCTGTGGTAGGCACCTGCACTCAGATACATGTATACATACATATACACAAAGTTTTCCTTAAGAGTTCAAAGAGTTCACATTTGACCCCAACCCAGTGCCTTGTATAACTGAAAAATTACCTACCTTATAGAGTGTCAGGCTCTTAGTTGGGTGAGCAGATTCAAAACCAACTATCCTAGTCTATAGCCATGTGTCTATAAACACTCTATAAACACTCTGAACACGCCTGATCTTGTCAGAATAAATTGTCCTAATTTCTTCACAAAGTTGTTATAAGGATGTAAAAAATCAGTCACTATAGAGATACGAATAAGTGTCAGAGTAAGCAGGGTGCAGGTTGGAATAATTAAGCTCCATGTAGCTTCACTGTGGGATGGGACTGCTGACCTCACCCAGTGGGCTGGTCCTCCAGAACACAGGAAGGGATCTGGTTATACGGGTCTTGTCATTTCAACATACTTAGAGTCAGCCCCTATTTCCAAGAGACAATATGGCTGAGATGTGGTAAGGTGTGGAAGAAAAGGAAAAAAAGTATATAAAATAGTCTGTTAGTATCTTCATTTCTGTTCATATCAAGAAGTTGCCATATTGCCTTGGACCACACAAGTCCAGCTAGTCCAGGTCTGTGGCCTTTAATGTCAGAGGATTAGAAGATAATAAGATGCTTGGAAGGCCTTGACATCTCTGATTCAAGTGCACACTACTTTTTTTTTTTTTGCAAGGCAGCCTCTGAAGGCATCTTGGGAAAGTTTTTCTTGTCTAGAGACGGGAGGGGTAACATTTCCCTTCAACTGAAGGTTTCCTTGTGGAATCACAAGACCAATTAAAAAGTATAATATGCAAATTTCTCTGGCATTTATGCTTATAAATATGTTTGCAAATACTCCAGGGTGGCATGCTTTGACTGCCAATGAAGCAACTGCTGTTTTCTGAAATATTCTTCAAAATCCTGTTTTAGAAAATGACATTACATGACCATAAATAGTTTATATCCACGGTTTGCAAGATTTACTGGCTTGGTGGGAGATTCTATTTCTCACACCTAGGTGAGCCTTCCTCTGTTCACTAGAAGAACTCAGACACCTCAGTGCCACAAGCAAGTGCCTGCTCCGAAGGAGCTTGTGAGTTTGGCCACCATATTTGTCCTGTAACTCATTTTGGCATTGAGAACACAGCTATAGTAATTAACACTTTCTTAGGAAGTCGTTATTGAAGATAATGCAGTAATCCTGTGCACTGCTGCACTTTGCTGTTGAATCTTCTTAATCCATTATACTCATAATAAGAGAGGAAAAGTAAAGGGTAAAAGTATCTTTTCCTTGCCTGAAGTAATTGTCATATTAGAGGCTTAATGCCTCAGTCTGCTAACCTAGGCCTAGTTCTGGAAGCTTCTAGCCTCCATACAATCTTATATAGGCCTATAGTGTTTGCAGCCTCTGAGATTACTGCTGAATAAATTCACCCTTTCTTGTTCTCTCTGAACTCTGGCTGGCTGGTTCAACTCAGCTGTTCTGGCTCAAACTCCTCTCCAAGATGATTGATTCAATCTGGCTTCACTCAGTCTTTGACTGAATTGCTCTGCTTGGCCTCATACTAACTTTGGCAATATGTTCTAATCTTCTGGCTTCTTCTCATTCTCTGGCTTGCTCTGTCTTCATGTATGTCTAGCTTGTTCTTTTTCTGCAACTGGTCTCTGTACAACTGTCCTGGTAAGTCTGCTCTCCCTTTTCTTTTCTCTCTGCACTGCTTTCTTAATCAGCCTCTTTTTTTTCCTGTTCTCCTAAGAGTTGGGCAGATCCTATTCTATCTCTGATTCATCCCTTTGTCTATCACTCAATTAGACATCACTTTCAAACATGGGCACTTTCTTCTACAAACTAACTTTACCCTCATTGTTTGGGATTAAAGCTGTGTACTAAGAGCACATCTGTTTTCTAGCCAGAGGGATTAAAGCTATGTACTAAGGCTGAGCCACACCACAACTAGAAACAGGTTTTTCCAGTAAACAACACAATCTTGGGAACCGTGTGATCAAATGTCCTGCAACAGGAAGATGTCATTAAACAAAGAAAAATGCATACTCTCCCTGTGTGCTCAGTCACTTTTCTGCTGCTGGCATACAACCTCATGAAGAAGGCAACAATGTAAATAACAAAGGATTTATTTGGGACTTATGATTCCGGAGGAATAAGAATCCATCACCATCACTATAGGAAGTAAATCAGAAGGTACTCACAGTGCCTGTAGTAGTGAGCAGACAACTCATATCCTCAATTGCAAGCCAGAAGCCAAGAATACACTGGGAATAAGCATACACTGGAGATAATAGGAAACTTTCAACTCTCAAAGCCCAATGTCAGTAACAGACTTCCTCCAGACCACTGTAGATTGCTGTCTGTATGTAGGTGAAAGATAAGGCTAGAGTCTGTGATTGGGCAGTGGAAAAAGAAGGTGGGCTGAGAGTTTTAGAGAGGGCAGAGGGGAGACAGAAAGAAAGAGAGGGAGACAGAGAAGAGGAGACAAGATGGAACCTATAGGAGAGGAAGATGGACCTGATGGACGTGGCGTGAAAGAGTCACAGGTAGCTATGGATATCATAGAAGGACAATAGAGTAATGTAGGGCAATTTGTCCAGTCTAAGCCTCTGGAGTTTATAGTCAGTCTTGGCAGACTGGCTGCTGGGGACAGATGACTGGGAATGTGAGCGGTTGGGTGGCAAGCAAACCAAAGGAAACTGGGCAGATTGCAGCTTGGAGATAGCCATGGGGGAGGCAGGGAGACAACTGTTGCCAGCAAATAGCTGGCATTAGCATGGATTACTTTTAAAAATTACATGCTACAGACCACATCTCCTAAGTCCCCCAAAATAGTACCACCAACTGGGGACCAAGACTATGGGGGACATCTCATTCAAATCATCACACTGTGTCTTGCAAACAATGTGCTTCAGGACCTGTCAATAATTTTTCAGATGTGGATCTGGACAGATGATTCAGTTAATAAAGAGTTTGCTGAGCAAGCATGAGGACAAAGTTCAATACCCAGCAACCACTTCAAAAGTCAGGCATAGTTGTATAATCCCAGCACTGGAAAAAGGAGACCCTTAGGGCATATTGGTCAGAGTGTCTACCTGAATCTTTGAGTTCCACATTCAGTAAGAGACCCTGAGTCACAGGTAAACCTAAAGTGAGAAGCAATTGAAAAAGAAATTGAAATCAACCTCTGACCTCCATACGCACTACCCTATACGCATTGAACACATTGACATACACACTGTCTTAGTTAGGATTTCTATCTCTGTGATGAAACACCATGACCAAAAGCAAGTTGGAAAGGAAAGAGTTACTTTGGCTTACACTTCCACAGCATAGTCCACCACTGAAAGAAGTCGGGACAGGAACTCAAAGAGAGTAGGGACCTGAAAAGAGGAGCTGATGCAGAAGCCATGGAGGGGTATTTCTTACTGGCTTGTTAGACATGACTTGCTCAGCCTGCTTTCTAATAGAACCCAGGACCACCAGCTCAAGTATGGCATCACAAGTGATTGAGCTGGGCCATCCCAAATCAATCACTAATTAAAAAAAAAAATGCCCTACAGGTTTGCCTACAGTCTGAACTTGTAGAGGCATTTTCTCATCTGATGCTCCCTCCTCTATGATGGCTTTAGCTTGTGTTGAGTTGGCATAAAACAATCCAGGACACACACACACACACACAGGGTAAATATACTGTACTGATTTCCATCACAAGAAAGTCTTGACAAACTGCCTGCGGTATAAAGGAAAACTCAGAAGTTAAGCAAAACTTTGAGTAAGTTGCTATTTCTTTGGGGGTCAAGGAAGGAGATGAGGGGAAATTGGACACAGAGGAGCTACCTTTGAAGGACCTCAGATAGCTACCTTTCCACTTTATAACACAATTAATCCTCTCCTTCAGGCTACTTGGATCCAGTGCCTTGAATGTAGAAGTCAATAGAAGATTCAGAGCCGCAGACCATTAGCCAGTAGCACAGAGCCCTTGGGTCTCTGCAAAAGTAGAAACTGCCGTGAATGGACAGAGCGAGGAGGCTGTACCACAGGGTTCCCCTGCCTTTCATAGTCTTTCAGCATAGCTATTAACCTTTCTAAAGTGAAAAACTCACACCTGAGATTTGGGGCTTTGTTCTTTATACATGTGATTGGAGAAATCTACTTGGACTTCCCCATGAGTGCCTGGGAGGGAAAACAAAAATACCCTTGCCATAATCAAAGCCAGTGGGTACAGGAAGAAAAGAAAAAGTCTTCTGACCACCCCCAAAGTGCCGCCTCCCCTCCACGTAGACTACAGCTACTCAGACATTGTACCCCCAAACCCCACTGGAAAAAACCCTACAAGAGCCCAGGCAGCATCTTTCTTGCTAATGAAGTCCTTGAGCCCTTAGCTCTGTTTTTTTCCCCTTTCCCTTAACTACTCCCTAGAATTGGTTTGAGACAAGGTTTCTTGATGTTCACTGCTGTACATGCCAGGCTAGATGTCCCACAAGCCCTACAGAGATATCTTGCCTCCACCTCCCTTCTTGATGTAGGAGTGCTGAGATTCTAGATGCTTGCTACTATTATGGATGCTTCCTTACTCCTACTACTGTATCCAGCTTTATGTGGATTCTGGGGAGCTAAACTCAGGACACCACACTGGTATGACAAGCACTTTGCCCTCTGAGCCATCTCCCCAACCTAAGTTAGCGATTTTTAAAATCAATGGAAAGCAAATGAAACTATTATCCCTATTTATGTTTCCCCTTGACATCAGAGGACCCTGTGGAAATGTGTTCTCTGATGTGTCTTAGGGTTTCCATTGTTGTAGAGACACTATAACCAAGAGCTCTTGTAAAAGACAACATTTAATTGGCTTAGAGGCTCTGAGGTTCAGTCCATTATCATCAAGGCAGGAAGCATGGTAAGATCCAGACAGATGTGAGGTTGGAGGAGCTGAAAGTTCCACTTCTTGTTCCAAAGGCAGGAGAAGACTGACTTCTATGCATCTAGGGTGACGGTTTTAAAGCGCATGCCCACAGTAACACACTTCCTCCAACAAGGCCACACCTCCAAATAGTGCTGTTCTCTGAGCCAAGCAAATTCAAACCACCACATTCCACTCCCTGGCCCCCATAGACTTGTTCAAACATATGAGTCTATGGGGGCCATACCTAATCATAGCATAATGCAAAATACATTTAGTCCAGCTTCAAAGGTCCCCAGAGTCTATAGTAGTCTCAACAATGTTAAAAGTCCAAAGTTCAGAGTCTCTTCTGAGATTGATCTAATCACTCAATACTCTGCATCTCCACAGTCTTCAAATTTCCAACTCATTTTTCATCTTTGTTGATTGTAACAAACTTCTTTCTCCTGGGCTGCTTTCACTCAGTTATCAGCTTTCTTCAGCAAGTATCCCAAGGTTTTGGCATCTTTAACTTCTTGGAGACTCCAAGTCAACTTCAGCTTTACAGCTTCTTGTTCCAGTGTCTGGGATCCACACATGATCTTCTGGGCTCCTCCAAAGGGCTTGTATGACTTCTCCAACTCTGCCCTCTGTAGCACTCTAGGCTTTGCTTGACTCCCCTCCAATGCTGCTGCTGTTCTTGGTGGTCATCCCACGGTACTGGCATCTCCAATACACTGGGGTCTTCTGTTGCAACTAGGCTTCACCAATAGCCTCTCATAGGCTCTCTTCGTGGTACTAAGCTTCAACTTCTTTGCATGACCCTTCGGTCCTGGTCCATCAGTTGCACCTTCACCAATGATCTTCCCTGGCCTCTCACAGTGCCAAGCCTCAGCCACCCTCCATGGCCTCTTCATGCCTTCAAAACCAGTACCAACTGGGTGATTCTTATAAATTACCAAGTCCAGCTACAGCACGAGGTACAACCTTGGCTATCTCTGGAACAGTTTCTTTGTGCTCTCAGAAAACACTTCCCAAGAAGATTTCACCTCACTGATGCTGGACTCTTCTTAATCACTGCTAATTTCTTAGCTCCAGCTAACCAGCATCAATTGTTCCAGTAGCCCCTTCTATTCTTGACTCAAAAGCCAGAGTCACATGGCCAAAGCTATTGAGTTCTGCTGCTTGCTGGGGCTGGAACATGCCCCTCCCCCTTATTCTAGTACCAGATTTCTGTTTTCCAACTCCCTCACTGCCTAAGCTTGGCTGTCCTGGAACTTGCTCTATAGATTGACTTTGAACTTAAGATCTACATGGCTCTGCCTCCTGAATGCTGGGATTAAAGGCGTGTACCACCATGCCTGTACTTAAGCTTTTCTTTACCTGGAATTTGCTCTGCATCAGGCTAGCCTTAATCCCGTAGATCTGCTTGCTTCTGTCTCCTAAGATTAAAGGTATGTACTACCATTCCTGGGCCTAAACTTTTCATGGCCACTATTCCTCAAGATCTGGATTAAAATCCTGTGTCTTCCAACCTCAAGAGCTGGATCACAGGGGTGTCCCTATTTATGGATTACAGTTTATTCCACAGTAAAAGTCCAAATGAAAATAATAACCAGGTAATAATAACACCTAAATACAACTATTTCTTGCTCACCTGCAAAACCATAAACAATAAGTTTAGCTGGGTTTGCCTTAAGATCACCACTTCCTTAACCTGTTCATCTTCTTGAATACTGGATTTAGCTCCATTCTACTTCCTGGCATTCCTTTAATACTTGAACCACACATTTTCGGTATTTTTTTTCTGTCTTAGCTTGCTCCTTTTCATTAAAATGCTCTTCTTCATAAGGGTGAACTTTAGTAACCATACAACCGAATTTATATCAGACTGTTTTGAAACTTCCTTTCTCAAAGCAATTAATCTAAATCTCTTCACCTTGGCCTCAGGCAGACTCTTTGGACAATGGCAAAAGGCAGCCACATTCCTTACCAAAATATCACAAAGACCAATCTCTATGCCACATACTAACATTCTCCTCTGAAACTTCTTGAGACAAGCTCCCACAGTTCAAATCACCCTCAGCACCAAAGTCTCTCATATTCCTAATAAGATGGTTCATTAAGCCCCACTTCTTCCCAAATACAAAGTCCCCAAATCCACATTCCTCCAAACAAAAACATGGTCAGGTCTATCACTGCAATATACCAGTCCCTGGTACCAACTTCTGTCTTAAGGTTTTCATTACTGTGAAGACTGACACTATGACCAAGAGATCTTATAAAGGACAACGTTTAATTGGAACTGGCTTACAGGTTCTGAGGTTCAGTCCATTATCATCAAGGCAGGGAGAATGGTAACCTCCAGGCAGATATGAGTCTGGAGAAGCTGAGGGTTCCACTTCTAGTTCCAAAGGCAGATAACAGAAGACTGGCTTCCAGGGATCTAGAATGAGGGTCTTAAAGCCTATGCCCACAGTGACACACTTCCTCCAACAAGGTGATACCTGCTCTAACAAGTCCATCCCTCCAAATAGTGCCACTCCCTGGGCCAAGCATATTCAAACCACCACATCATGGCAGGAGCTTACTGTTGCTCTTATGGCAAGTTCCTAAGAACTGAGTAACTTAAAACACAGATAAATTGCCATGGCTCTGTATTTTGTAAGTCAAGAATGAGTCTCAGGGGATTAAAAATCTGCATTCTCTGTGGTAGCCTCAAGAGCATGTGTGGCTTGGCTTTACCTACTACATAGAAGGCGCTTGACTCCTCCAACCTCTCTCTCCTGACTCTGACATTCATAGAAACCCTGGGATCACCCAGATCATCCAGGGCACTCTCCAGAGCAAGATTCTCAGCTTACTCCTTTTCTGTGCAAGAAATGGTTTCAAATTAACAGCTATGACACTTTAACACAAGACACAAATATTACACAGGGCCAACATTACCGAAAAGTATCTCTTATTTGTCTGATATTCTAACTGAATTGAGTGCCCTTTATTGTTAGTTGCAAAATCTGGAAACCCTTAGGGCTCTCATAGAAATGGTCTGGAAACATCTGGGGCAGATGCTGTGAGAGAACCAGTGTCTCATGATAAAGCTACCAAAGAGTTTTGTGGATGCAATGTACATTACACACAGGATTTGTCAAGTTTATAAATTACACTCATGATTTCCTTAGCACTTTCTTATTTCCCCATTAATAGCTTTATGATCTGAATTTTATTATCTGTTCTAACTTAGGCTTCTGCCTATTTGAAATTTGTCCAATTTTACCCGGATACTAAATATATATTTCAAAACTGTGATTCCAACCAACGTTGCTGTCTGAATTTTTTATTTCCATAAAGCAAAGCCACCACCTGTTGCCTTCAGTAAACAGATGTGTGTCTCTCATTCAAACTCATGATCGAGCCATTTGCTATTAGGATTCCTCCCAGTTGTCAGGAAGATGACATTCATGTTAATAGCTAGTTATATTCCTTGCGCATCCAGATATCCCCAGGGGTCTTTAATAAAAGGCTATAATTCTTCCAACAGCAGTATAACCTGGGGTTTGAAAACGGTTTGCAGGGGTTTGAAAACAGTTCCCAGCGAACAGGTTGAGAAACAGTTAGAGATTAAGCCTGTCCAACAGAGGCAATGGCAATCACATACATAATTATGGATTATCTGGCAGCTACATTAAGAAAAGTAGAAACAGATAAAGTTAATGATAGTTAACTTTCATTTTGCTCAATATATTCAAAGCATTATCTATAAGACATGTAATCAATAGGAAATATTAAAGGCATATTTTTACATTTTTTTTTCTGGTATGTCTCTGAGCTAGAGAATATATTCCACATTTCCAGTTCCTTGGTAGATACATGTGACTACTGGTTACCATACTGGATAAAGCACCCTGACCTGAGTTCTACATAAAGCCAGTACAGCAAATCTCTAAATCTAGAGATCAGAGCAAGCCAGAGCCTGGTGCTGATGGATACTGCTAGGATAACTGTGAATCTTCCCTCAACAACTGGGATGGCAGGTTACTTTTAAAATCCCATGCAGTCACCCATGAGTTTCAGTGTCATGTCTTCAAACATATAAGACCAGTGCTCAAACATGCAAAGGCAGTTCATTGGAAGAAAGCATTTAGGAGAGGACCATGTACCCACACAACCCATTCCCTTATTCCTACAAAAGGGAAAAAATAATGCAGAAGAGTCAACTTTCTAAAATGCAAGTTTTCACTTAGGTTCTAAAGTAAAATGACTTTCAGTCCTATGAAAAAGAGGTGTGGCTATTTATGGCTCTGAAGCAAATTGAAGGTTCCAGGGACCATGAGCCCTGGGAAAAATGAAGTCTTTATCTTTCTGAACTGTGTACCTAGAAGTAAGGTACCATGGATGCCACAGACACAAAAGTGCTGGCAGACCCTGTGGTCCATGAGCCTGAGCTGCTCTTTGCAGAAAAGCAACCCATGGCCTGGAGGGACTGGTGACTAATCATTATGGAGCTTTGTGGAAACCACATTATTCCAGGAAACCAATTTTCCCGGCCAGTCTCATACCTGGAATTCACTCCCTAGACCATGTCTGTCATCCACCAGGTCAGAGGGTGGATGCAGATGGAGACAGGTGTTTAGCTGTGCTTCTGTAACTCAAGGAAGTGCCAAATAAATGCCCCACGTCTACAGTTCACACATTCTATTTTTGAGGTTAATAAACTATACCATAGGAGGCGTAATTGCTTCCTTGGAGCCCACGCTGTTAGGGCATAAAGGTTGTCACCATTTACAACACCACTGTGAACAGACTTTAAATTGGAGCTGTCAGAATGTCCCTTCAGTAACAACAGAAGCAAAACTTTTATGGCACATACTGGACAGAACAGCTGTGTTCTACAGGAAAGGGGCGGGCCCAATGCTGCCATCCCACATTAGACCAGTGACTTGAGCTAAATGCCTCTGGTCAATACTTATGACATGCGGCCTCATTTTCTGAGGTTAATGCTGAGAAGTATGTGAAGACTGACAGAGCCACCAACAGTATTTTGAATATCTAGGTGGAAGCACCAAATATAGAAGGGGGTCAGGTAACAAACCTAACAGTCACAGTGAGCGCTGAAGGTGTCACTTGCCTGGTGACAAAGCTATGTACTATCTAATACTTAAATTACAATGTGATAGACAGAAGCTTCCTACTCAGAAGAAAAGTTCTACAGGACAAGGTGCCACATCCCCTGTCCCGGGCTGACCAACTTCCTGACCCAGTAACCTGAGATACTCTATTCCTTCTGGAAGTTTTTGGAGATGGGTTTCGGAAGAGGAGGTAGGGAGGTAAGCATGATGGACTGTCTCCATGCTGGGGCCTCCTCCCACATTCATGGATCACTGAAAGCCCCTGTGTTGCTGTTTTAGGGGCTTGGAGAGTCACAGACATCCACATTTGTCACTGGCTTCACATGATCCCAGTTCTGAGAATATTCCTGACTCTCTGGGTGGGCCTAGTTGTAAAGTGACCCAGTCCCCAATTGGAGGGCTGTCTGTGGCCTCAGTTCGCCAGAGGCTCTGAGAAGTAGTGTTCTAGCCCATGATTCACCGATGCCACTGTGCACTGGAGCTTATGACCTCAACATGGGGCTGCTGCTTTTGCTGGAAACACCAGTCTTCCAAGGCATCACATCTCAAACCAGACACTAAGCAACGTAGGAGTGATGCCCAGTGTGATGGAATCTCTGCATCAACCAGCAGCTTGGTCTCCAAAACAACACCTTCCCAGTGACCCGGTCCCTCATTGAAAGGCATGGAGCTTAGCAAGGAGGGTTCTGGCTCTTATTCCTTATAAATGTGGAGCCCAAGTATAGTAGCCAGCCATCTCTACCCAAACAACAGCAACTACAAACTAAAATGGTTGTTAACTACTTCTTAACTACTCCTCCAGGCCTTAGCTGGCACCTTTATACAATCAGGCTGTGCCAGGCTTAAACATGCCAGGCAGATCACACTCCTCATTTTTAACCAGTGATAGCCTAACATTGTAGCTAATACCAATGGATGATAACTTAAATATTACTTGACAACAGAAGATCAAAATACATGAGCAAAAGTTGTTTTTTAAAAAAAAAAAAACTACCAACAGACAGTTTCACAAAAGAACATAAGGGAGAAATAGACAGTTTCCCACACTATCCTCCAAAGAGAGGCAGTGAGATCACTTCCTAAAACATACTATGAGGTCAGCATTATGTTAATAACAAGATAATATATTTATATTACAGGGAAGAGAAGATGCAGACCAATACAGGAATGTAAGTTCAAACTCCTCAACACAATGAGCAAACAAAATTCAACCAATGCCATCCATCAAATCAGGATACTAAAGAAGAAATATCTGGTCATATCAGCTCACGCAAAGACACTTGACAAAACTTTACATTTATGAGTTTTGTTTTTTAACTCTTAGCAAATTAGGTACAGAAGGGAATGATTTCAATTTAATAAAATTGGTATATACCAAACCTAAAATAGCATATACCTAACAGTGACAAGGTAACACTCTCTCCCTAAGCTAGGAGCAGGTGAGGATAGATATGCATATTTATATTAACATTTCTGGGTTTATGGGAATACACAGGTTGACAGACACACATATACCCACTGCTCTGTCACCTGAATGGGTTTTAAAAGACTGACACACCAGCAATGGAGAGCATAGAGAGAGCCCATGTCTAGGATCCTTCAGAAGTAACTGCTTCTAAGAGAGGTCAAAGGATACACAGGGTTGCCAAGAGAACTTTCTAGTCCTAGAGACAAAGATGGGCTTTAAAAAAAATGGAGCAGCAGCCAACTGAAAAATCAACAAAGGGTCACACTGTAAAAATTAGAGCAAGAAAACAAATTAAATAATAAATCATATTGGGTTATAAGCTAACATATTAATAAATGGATAGTGTTCACAGCAGTGTAAGAGTGATTAAATTGGCAGGATATAGACAAATCTTCCATCAGTAGGAACTCCAAGGAATATATACTGACTGACCCTGCGCCATTCACAGAAGGAGCATAATTCCTTTCCTTCAGTGGGGGCTACACACGGTGATTTCCCTCTGAGATTTCAACAAGGGAAGAGGATCCCACCCAATGCTCACACAAGTCTCTGAAAAGGGGCCTGTTATCACTTCCACTTCACAGATAAGGAAAGTAAGGGAAGATGCTTCCCTGAGGATGCCAGGCAAAGCTGTGACTACAGTCGGAGCCACATAGTCCCCAACTCTATGCTTCTAACTGCCTGCCAAAAAGCCCATGTTACATGGATCAATGTTACATGGTAGCACACTAAATCATTATCATGTGGAGTGATCTGAAGTCTGAATCATGGTCATGCCGCCAAGGGCAGTCTCAGGAACTAAAAACTCTAAGGCAACCCTTCCTCTTCTTTTCTCTTCTCCTCTTCTTTTCTCTTCTCCTCTTCTCTTCTCTTCTCTTCTCTTCTCTTCTCTTCTCTTCTCTTCTCTTCTCTTCTCTTCTCTTCTTCCTTCCTTTCCCTTGCCTTCCTTCTCCATTTCTCTCCCTCTCCCTCTCCTCCCCTTTCCTCTCTTCTCCTCTCCTCTTCTCTTTTCCCTTCCCTCCCTTCCCCATTCCCTCCCCTCTCTTCTCCTCTCCATTCTTCCTTCCTCCTTTCTTTTTCCTCCTCCTCCTCTTCCTCTCTACCTCCATTCCCACTCATTCAACTTCTCTATATTTGACAGTATGTGCACCTCTCCCCAATATCTCCAGAGATAAGCTAGTGCTAGAGCTTCTGGAATGTACTCCTGAGAGGACATTCCAAGCACAAGTTGGCAAACACGTTGCCAAACAGACACCAACTCCACTCTCCCAGGAGTGCCAGGACAGCCCCCTTTGCAGCCTCTCCTTTATTTGAGGAGCTCTTGTATCACTCTGAAAGAGACTAAGCGTGTGATACTTGCCAGTGTCTATACCCATTCTGTTAGGTTTCAAACACAGGACAAATGGCTAACTGACCCTGGCCGCCTGGTTCTCCAAGCATTGTTCAGTCCCTACCTGTTACAGGGCCCTCCTTACTAGTGTATACCACCTACCCTGAACTCGAGCCTGGGGCCTGGACCACCTTCCCCCAGTTGTTCTTTCTCTTATAATCCAACCAATTTGACCAAGCCAATCCATTTACCCCTTTTACCCCCTTTTGCCCCTTTTCTCCTTTCGGCCTCTTGGTTTCCTGGCTCTCCCCTTGCCCCTCTTCTCACATGGCCCAGCTCAGAGTCATGTTCACTCTGGACTTTCCCAGGTGTGTCTGCCTCTGCCTCTGCCTATGCTCTCCTCATAGCTACAGTAACCTTCTCCTCCATACCTAGGAGCAGTTATGTCCTCCTTCTTAATTCTTTATGGCCAGTGTCCACAAAACAAACAAACAAACAAACAAACAAACAAAACCAGCTTTCATCTTAAAGGAGACAAGAGAAAGTTTATTTTGGAGTCATTTGGAATGACCATTATCCAGGAACACAGATTTAGATTACTTCCAATGTGGAAGCAGTTTCCTGGAGTTTTTATACCTTTATATAACAAAGAAAGTAATAAATCAAATCAAGTTTGAAATACATTGATGGGTACATTAGAGAGGCACACACAGTGAGATTTGACTTTTCTATAGGACCTAAGATGCTATCTGATAAAATTCTTTGTTTTGGGGGTTGGCAGAAGCCAGTTGTCATAGTTAGGGTTACTATTGCTATGATGAAACACCATGACCGAAAGCAGATTGGGAAGGAAAGGGGTTATTTGGCTTATACTCCCTTATTGCTGTTTATCATTGGAAGAAGTCAGGACAGAAACTCAAACAGGACAGGAACCTTGAGGCAGGAACTGATACAAAGCCCATAAAGGGGGCTGCTTACTGGCTTGCTCCTCTGCCTTGCTCTGCCTGCTTTCTTACAGAACCCAGGACCACCAGCCCAGGGATAGCATCATCAACCTTGGACTGGGCCTTTACCGTCAACCATTAATTTACCAACAACACCACCAAAAGCCCTACAAGCTTGCCTATAGCTTGATCTTATGTAGGCACTTTCTTAATGAGGGTCCCTCCTCTCAAATGACTTTAGCTTTGTCAAGCTGGCATAAAACTACACTAGTGGTCTGCTAAGTTAATAGATTCCAAACAAAAGGCTTTTATCTATTGTCACAAGATGTTAGTTCTGACACAGAGGTGGACAGGACTGGCTGTTTCAGAGGGCCCAGTATGAGGTAATTAGCCTCTGGACCTGCGACATTCCAACCTGTCTTCGGGGCTGAAACTCTAATCAGCCAATCAGTCTCTTCAGATTCCTCTTAGGAATTTTCATTTAAAAGCCGGATGCAGCATCTTTTCAGAAGTTTTCATTCACACCAGGTACTGATCTAACCCACATACTGAAAAGAATAGATTGCATTTTCTTTAAGACAGGCACCAATGGCTACCATTGTGTCAGTGTGTGACTACTAGATCAGAAGGTCCCGAAGGTAGTCTAGGAGTAGGGGACCGACTTACCTACTAGCAAGCCCCGTCAGCATGCCTCGCAGACAGAGGATCCAGCTGAAGACCCCAGAACACAATAGAAAGCCTGACTAAGTGACAAAGGCAGGAGTACCTTGGTCTAGAAAAATGAAGGAAGAGAAGCACCCAGTGACTATGTGAGCTCAAAGGACCTGAGAAGGCTTCTTTGGGCTTTGATGGCACCCAAGAATAAGTAACCATGGGTAAAAGGTAGGATGCAGCTCTTCCTGGGCCAAATGAGAAGCAGAAGTCAGTCAAGATAGGGCCTAAATCTGCAAGGGGTGGGGTGTGTGGGTCTCCCTTTTCTTTGTGAGTCATAGGTTTGGAAGGCTATAAATATGATGGAGAGAACTTCCTGGAGTCAGCTTCAGAGAGCCAGTTCATTTCAGTGTTCCAAGGATAAGATATATAAGAGCTCCTCGGGTTGCAGGAAAGGCAGATTGGACACAACATAGCACCAAATTAGCATACGGGTGGAAGAAAGAGCAGGACTTCTGTGCTGAGTCATGTAGCATTTGCAGGAAGCTCTGCACGGGGTCATCCTCAAAACAGGGTCAGACATCCGTGCTCAGAGACACTCTCCAATTTAGGTCAGATGGAGAAGAGGAAGTCCCGGAGTGAAAAGGAGTCCTCCATTTTATGCAGAGCTCAGAGAGCTATTTGAATGTGGTGGTCTATGATCGGAATGGCAGGACCTTCAATCAAGGTAGAGACAGAAGGTCTTGAGTACTTAGAGCACAGGGCAGGACAAAGGTCATGGAGGAGAACTGACAGAGGTCCAGGTCAGGCTTTGAAACTCTACTTACCCATCCCAAGCAGATTTGAAACCTCTGGCAGACACTAGGTGGGCTGGGGGAAGCTCTACCCCTGAGCAACTTCTCAACAAGACCTAAAAACCCACAGTGGACCAAAGAGCTCTCAGATCACACTAGCCTCCCAAGACCCCCACGGCCCACACACACCAAGCCTCTGAAACCCACTGTGCAAAAATCCCACCCAAAGAGAAGACAAAGTAATTCCAAGAGAGACTTCCACTGGTGGTGGTGGTGGTGATGGTGGTGGTGGTGGTGGTCGTGGTGGAGGTGGTGGTGGTGGTGGTGGTGGTGGTGGTGATGGTGGTGGTGGTGGTCGTGGTGGAGGTGGTGGTGGTGGTGGTGGTGGTCGTGGTGGAGGTGGTGGTGGTGGTGGTGGTGGTGGTGGTGGTCGTGGTGGAGGTGGTGGTGGTGGTGGTGGTGAATGGTGAACTCTCTCTTCCCTTTGTTTTTTCCAGACCTTCTCATACACACCTCCTTACTCCTTTAAACTCATGGCCTCTTTTTTCACTAATTATTATTGCATGCGAATATGGATATGTAAATATATTCCTTCTGTTGCCTCCTTTCTCCTGATGACCTGGCAATATGCAATATCCTTTTGTGGCTCAGTTCACCTCCTTAGAGCCTTCCCTGACCCCCATTAAGTCCAGTGAGAAGGAGGTGGTAAATACCCAGCTTGGGAGTCTAGCCATTCAGATGACCATTCACTTTGGTAGCAGCAATATAATGCAAGCAGGCTTCTCTACTTCCCATAGCTGATGGGTTTTGCCACCTTGAATGCTATTGAAATCTTTCAGCCCAGTAGTAAAAAACTGTGATGTGGATTGGTACATAAGCTCCAACCATCAAGCTGGCGGCTTGCATGCCACCACATCCTGTCCATCACCAGTGACAAGTTTGGCAATGCCCAGAGCACACATCCTACTGAGGAGACAATGGGGACAGAACCACTCTCAAGATCCCACTCACTGTCAAAGGAAGGAAACCTGATAAGTCAAAGGCTTCAGCACCCCATCCAGTGGTTCCCACATGGCTGAGAGGTAATAACTGGATCTCCTGTCTGCATTTCAGATGTGCTTACCAAACAAAAGACTGCATGTGCTCATTAAAACATTCATTTTCAAAATTGTTTTGGTTGACCCTATAACAATGCAATGTGGTATGCTGGCTATTAACTTCTTAATAAACGCACTGTGGATATGAAGTCTTTCTCAGCATGCTATCATGGGGAAGAGCAGTTCCAGAAGATGTCCTGATGAACAAGGGTCACCCATCATCCTTAGGCTAATGCCTGGAGACATTGGAGATATTGCCAAGTTTGCATTGCAAACTTGGGGTTGGGGCTGGAGAGATGGCTACTGTATAAGAGTGCTTACTGCTGTTGCAGAGGACCTAGGTTCAGTGGCCAGCACCCATGGTAACTTACAAGTGTCTGTAACTTCAGGGGATCTAATGTCATCTTCTGACCTCTGCAGAATCCAGGCACACAAGTGGTACACATGCATACATATAGGCAAACATTTACACACATAAAATAAAAATAAAATTTTAAGAATGAACTAGGTTCACAAATTTATCTCAAGCTAATTTTTATTTGCCCCATTCTTGGGTCTTGTGTTTATGTGGGTTTCTTTGTTTTTTGTTTTCTAAGAAGTTCTAATATAGTCTAGGTTGACCTCAAACTTTCTAGATATCCAAAAATGATCATAAATGTCTGATCCTCTGCTTCCACTTCTCAAGTGTTGGGACGACAAGCATGTGTCACCATGCATCTCCATGCATGCTAGGAATGAACTGAGTTATCTCTCCAGCCCTGTATGTTTTCTTATATATTTGAATTCATCTCCAAGTGGGAAGATCATTCAAATGCACATCCTCCAGGCCCATCAACACCAATGGGCCCAGACCCACCTGCCCATATCGTTGGTAGTAGCCCTCCTGCTACTTACTTACTTGCTTACAGAAGTTGAGTGTCTGCCTTTTTAGTCAGTGACTTTACCTTGAGATATGATGTCCCTGTCTGGTTGAGATACCTCAGCAATTTTTCAGTGGAACTCTATTGCTTTTCTGCATCTCAGGAGCAGAGATTCTATTAGATGTTCAAGAAATTCAGAGTCCAGGATTCTCTCTGTTTCTGTCTCTGTTTCTGTCTCCATCTGTCTGTCTGTCTGTGTCTGTCTGTCTGTCTGTCTGTCTGTCTCTCTCTCTCTCTAACACACACACACACACACACACACACACACACACACACACCTCATTTAATTTTAAAGGTGCAAATTTCCTCCCTGACTCAGCTCTTCTACTTCTAGAAAAAGACCCCAAGGAAATATGGTTCCCAAAATGCATGCATAATAATGTTCATCAGAACACTGATTAAGTACCAAAAATTGGAAACAATTTAAATGTCTGGGAATATGGCATGAATACATAATTTATCACTAATGATAAGCTATATAGCCATTAAATAATATATGCCATCATTAGATATACATTAATAACATATTAATGCATACAGTTAGGTGTAAAAAATATTGCTGTAGATCGAATTCACAAGGCTTGCTTTTCCTAGGGCCTTGGATGTTCACTCAAGAAAAGTCCCAGCCACTGCCACCAACTCCGGTGTTCCTTGCTGCCTACCCAATCACTGTCTCCAGGCAAGTGACCTATTGTTCTAGGGGCTAGGTATGCATCAAAAACCTCACAAAGGCCACAGCACCTCCCATCCCTGTTTACCCAAAAGAAGCATTGAACCTAACAATGGGAACTGGTTTCTCCAATGGCCGCCTCTAAAACCTGAAACAAAACAGATCCAGGAGCCAATCTCCTATGGGGCAAAATTTGACCTATAATAACGACAAGAACCCCTTCTGTGAAGAGCCGTCCTTTCTGTCCTTGGTAGCTGTACACAGACATCTATATTTGCTTTGGCAGTTCTCCATAGTTCAATAAGACATCATCTTCTCCTTTTTTTCACTGTTCCCTGAGAATATACACTACAGAAAAGCCTTAGGAGAAAGAAATAAAACCTAAACCTAACCTGAATAGTACATGTTTCCTGTCATGATTCATTTTGATTTTGATTGTCACTTGATTATATTACATAAGCTTAACCCCTAATTGAGATATACCCTTGGGTATGCCTGTGATGACATTTCCAGAGAGGGCTAACTAGATAGGGAAGACCTACCCTGAGTGTGTGCAGCGCTATCTCATGAGCTGGGGTCTCAGCCAGGATACATTTGTTCTAGCTTACGTTGGCTTTTGTCAGGTTTTTGGATCCAGTGACAAAAAAAAAAAAAAAAGACTTGTTAATTTTAATGATGGATATAATTACATTTATGGTACCTTAAGTTTATTTTTTAGTTTTCCACTTATGATTTTAACTACCCCATGAAGAACAGCCAACTTCAAAGCTAGAGGGAACACAATCTGTAAGACTGTGTTTCTGTCTGGTACCTCATGTCTGGTACCAACAAAAAGTTTGGGAGGATTCCCAAAAAATCACCCTCGTTTTTGCTAACCCTCCCAAATAACTCACAGATCTCATCGAATGCTGATAAACTCTGGGTCATAAGGAAGGATCCACTTTAAAATCAGCCATGGAAAGAGGCTCCTACAGGAAGTCAGGGAAAAGAGTGAGCAAATGTGGAGTTTGTGTCACCTCTTGCTTTGGGAGTGAGGGATAGTATTCTTTTCCTGGTTCTAGTGGGTAAAATAATGTGTGGAACGTATTACTAACAACAGTTGTCAATGCAACTAATAGTTTGAATGAAAATGCCCACCATGGGCTCATTAGGGAGTAGGCTTGTTGGAGGAAGTGTGTCACTTTGTGGGAGGGTGGTTTGTGGTTTTATTTATTTTTTTTTAATTTTTTTATTGGATATTTTATTTACATTTCAGATACCAACCCCTTTCCCCATTTCCCCTCCCTAGAAAACCCCTATCCCGTGCCCCCTTTTCCATTTTGCTTTTATACAATTTTTTTAAATGTTAATCAAAGACTTTATAAGTATGGTAATGCTCAGTCAGAAGTGTAACCTACTACCCAACCTAACTATGTAAACTATCTTTGACTGGTGGAGACATGTGAACTTCTGCCTCCATGCCCCCTCTCTTTCTCTCTCTTCTTCTCTCTCATTACCTAGCTTCTCATCTACTTCATCTTCTCCTCTCCTTACTCCATCTTTTCCTCTCGGTGTTCCTTCCCCCTTAGCTCTTCCTACATATTACCCTTCCTGTTAAAATAAAACTTTTCTCACAGAATACAATTAGAGCATAATTATTCCTATTTGTACCAGTGAGGTACAAGACAGTCTTAATACCCAGTCCCTCCTCTTTTTGACTAACCAGAATCTCTGTCGTCTCTCTTGACTAAAACACTTAATTTTGAACCTGGCTTTTTCTTGGCTTTAGAAGGAATGTCAGCTGAGAACCCTCCACTCAGATCTTTTCTCTCAAGATAAATAGCCAGGCCCAATGTCACTGTCTCTTTTGCTGCCTACCAATCCAGATGTAGATGTCTCAGCTCCTTCTCCAGCATCATGTCTACATGCTACCATGTTTCCTGCCATGACAATAGACTAAACCTCTAAACTGTAAGCCAGACCCAATTAAATGTTTTCTTTATAAGAGTTGCCATAGTTACAGTGTCTCTTCACAGCAATAGAAACCCTAACCAAGACTGCAGTCTTCCTGTCTAGAGCCTTTACTGGAGTTACAGCATGGAGGCACAACTTGAACTATCAAGTCTAAGAAGCTACTTTGTTTCCAGCCCTTTCAAAGGTGAAATGATCCCACATGACCCAAAGGTTTTCTTGGTCAACCAGTGGAAACTCAACATTACAGTATCTGGCTGACATTTAAAAAAGCTAGACACTGAATGAAAGCATGCATGTTTCAAAGGCTTAGAGTTGACTGCCTAGAGGTTGAAGGCAAAGACCAAATATCTTCTGGTTACATTCTTCACAACAGAATTTCCACCCCAAGTAGTCTGTATTGCCTTCAAGTCTCTGATATATCAAGTCTCAATTTCTGCCAGAAACTTACTGTCTTCATAATTTCCATTTTCCTTCAGGTCTCCATGGCCTTCGGGTCTTCATTCCCTTCTGGCCTCTATTGCTTTTATTACCTTCACTGTCTTTATGGCCTAGATGCCTTTTAAATCTTCCTTATTATCTTTAATATCTGGCTACTCATAAAGAAGAATGAAGTTCTGTCATTTTTCAATGAAATAGATGAATCTAGAAGAAAGATTCGATGTAAACCAGTCAGAAAAACACATACACCACACCATAATCTTCCTCACGTGTAAGATCTTTTGTTTTGTGTTGTGTTTTTGAGACAGTCTCACTAGGTTGTCATCCTGCCCAACCTCCCCATTGCCATAATTACAGACCCATGCCCTATACGTAACTCATATGTAGACATTAACCATGGTCTGATAATACAATAGAGATTACTAGAAATTTGGAAGACTATGTTAGGGAAAAATGAAGAAAAGAAGGTTGAATATAATTCATACACAATGTATATGGGTTTGAAGTATCTCACTGAGTTCCATTAATATGCACAATTAATATATTGTTAAAAGATTATTGTCAGGCATAGTGGTGCATGCCTTTAATCACAGAAGTTAGGAGCTAGAGACAGATAACAGCTATCTATGTGTTCCAGGCCAGCTTAGTCTACATAGGATACCTAGAGACATCCTGTCTCAAAAAATCTTTGGTGATTATTTTGGAGGGATGAGTTTTTGATGCAGTAATTTATCTTATTTTATGTGTGTGAGTGTTCTGCCTGCATGTGTGTATCTGTACTACATGCATGTCTGGTGCCTATAGATCAGAAGAAGGTATCAGATCCCCTGGAGCTGGAGTTACAGATGCTTATGAGCCACCATGTGAGTGCTGGGAACTGAACCCAGGTCCTCTGCAAGAAGAACAAATGTTCTTAGTCATTGATCCATCTCTCCAACCCATGTTGTTGTTGTTGTTGTTGTTGTTGTTGTTGTTTTTAAAGACAGGATCTTACTCTGTAGTCTTAGCTACAAATTGAGTAAAGATCAAACAAGGTAATTACCATATACACTACCTCAAACTGTGATGTTTGTTTGTTTGTTTGTTTGTTTGTTTGTTGTGGGGAGCACTTCTGGAATTAACTTTGACTGACTTCTTGCTTGTGATTAGTCGTGAATGAATCTGCCAACATCTTTCTTTGGTTTTAATTAAGATGTACGTTAAACTTGACAGGTTCCTCTGCATATGCATACACCCTTGAGAGACTGTCTTAGCCTGAAGAAAACAGTCTTAGTCAAACATAGATAGTGTGTACCATAAACTCACCACATAAAGATTTGTGATCATTGTTTATCTTCCTGGAATTGGTCATGCTTGCCTTTAAAAGACACCAAGAAAATACGTTTGCTCACTGGCATGGTATTGACCAGCAGCCCTCCCATATCTGCTTCTTGCATCTTCTTTCTCCCTTTCCTATAATCGCCCTCACTTCCCCAGTTATGGTTCCCACATTGACTGACCAGCAGGCCTGGACCCCGGCAATTTGTGTTTTTGAAGTAGGGCCTTACTATGTAACTTGGAATGGCCTCAAACTTTCATCCACTGGTGAATATTTAGATGGTCTCCACTAATCTCCCAATAATCTTGGAAAATGTCATGCTGATGTACTTTCCTTTGGAGCTACACCCTGCTGTGGAGTTGCCCAGTCATGGGTCTTAGAGTTAGTTCATTTATTTTGTCTGTCTGTGTAGAATTGTGTATGCTCATGGCTACACAGCAAGCACCCTTCCCTAAGTATAATGTTTTTTAATTCTTTGAGAATTTCATACAATGTATTTTGATCATAGTCATTTTTCTTAACTCTTCTCAGGTCCACTCCCACCTCATCAACTCCTGATGACTTCATGCACTCTTTTTTAACCCACTGAGGCCAATTTATGCTGTCCACATACTACTGGGTAGGGGGCATCCACTGGGGCATGGTCAATCTTCCCAGGGGCCACCCTTAAAAACACTTAATTCCCTCCCCCAGAAACTTCAACTTTCCTTAGCTGGGGGGAGTGGGTGGTGAGCTACTTCCCCTTCCATGATGGAGTATTGACTGAATCGATTATGTTCAGGTCTTTCTCAGGCAACCACAGCTGCTGTCATGTCCAGAAGATACTATTTCTTTCTAGTCCTTCCCCACATTTCACTCTTACAGTCTTTCCATCTGTCTCCTGCAATGATCCCTGAGCTTTGGAGATGGGGAGGAAGTAGATACAATTTGTTGATGAGCACCCAGTTGTGAGTGCCTGTATTACCTGCTGTGCACAGCCCCACATCAAGCCTTTTTTACCCAATGAGCCATCTCTGCAACCATTAAGCCGTTTTACCAACCTGTCATCTGAGTTTCCTGAGAACCGTCAGTACTATCTTCCACAATGGGGAGGAATGACTTTATGTTCCTATCTATGCTGTGTAAACATTCCCATTTCTGCACACCCCCTCCAGCTCCCATTCCCTTTGGTCTTTTTGTGAAGAACTTTCCTAACCTGGCTGAGCTCCTATGTCTTTTTTTTAATATTTACATTTATATTATATTTACATTTCAGATTTTATCCCCTTACCCCCATTGCCCCCACCACCCAGGAACCTCCTATCCTATCCCCCCCTCTTATTCTTCTATTAGGGTTTTACCCCCCCCTCCCCCCCCCCTCCCACCTCCCCACCCTCAAATTTCCCCCCCACTCGGTGTTCATCCTTCATGGGACCAAGAATCTCCTCTCCCACCTATGCCTGAGAAGGCTATCCTCCCCTTCATGTACAGATGGAGTCATGGGTCCCTCCCTCTGTGCTCCCAGGCTGGTGGTTTAGACCCTGGGGAGCTCTGGTTGGTTGGTCTTGTTGCTCTCCTCATGGGGCCACAGACCCTTCTGAGCTCCTGTCTCTTAACTATTTGTAACTTCATTTCCCTGGTGATTCTAACTATAGTTTTGAGCTGGTTGTCTCAAAGTCCCCTGCTTACAAGCTTAGTCACCAGTGTGACACTTTTGTGGAGAGGATAGAACCCTTAGAAACTGGGCTTATTAGAAGAATGGTCTCGAGTTGTGCCCTTGAAGGGACATTAGGACCTGAGATTTTTCCTCTCTCACTTATTGCTTCCCAACCGCCATGAGGTGAGTTCCCTCCTATGTCACATATTCCTTTCATTTCTGTCTGTGCCAAAGCCAATAGGAGCAAGTAATTATGGGCTAAAGCCTCTGAAACTACAAGCAGAAGCAAACCATTTCTCTTTATAACTTGGGTATCTCAGGTACTTTGTCATAGTAGCAGAGTGGGCTGACCCACAGTGATACTGAGCATATTGTGTGTCTAAGTTTATCTTGGCCACTGGTATGTCTTCTTTTACAAGATACATGTTAACATCTTTAGCCCATTTACTAATTAGATTATTATGGGTTTTCACAAACTTAAAAGCCAGCTATGTCTTACATATTTTTCTAAGCCCTTTTGAAATATCAAATAATTTCCAAATTATTTATCTTCCTACGAAATCCTTTGAGATTGTGTTATCAATGCCTTCCATTAGCCACATACGCTTGCATACATCTTGCTCAGGGCCAAGAGCTCCAAAAGGTTAAGTCTGAAAAGTATCCAAGTTCTGGGCCTCCAGCAATAACACACTACACTAGAATATAGAATCCATCCTACCAAGAGGTGGTGTTAAATGTTTCCTGCCAAACCCCCTGTTATTAACACACACCTGAGAGCTAATGGCTGCCACACAAAGATTTATTATATACTAATTGAGAGGAATTGATATATTTGAATGTCTATCAATTAGTTATTCATGCAGAGGGTCTGGCATGTGGTATATTTGATGGGCAAATGAAGACATTAAGTTGTTTGCCCAGGCAGAGGACTCTATAACACAAAGGAAATTTTTGAGGATGCATAAAAACAAATGGGTTAGTACTGCAGGGAGGGGTCAATAGGCACAGAATTGTCAAAAGCCCTCTCTTTTCCTTCATCAAATAAGAGCTGGCAGACAACTTTCTGAGGTGAGGATAGTTAAAATACAATTAAATAAATTTATCATTAGGTTCTTGCATATGCTGTCAGGTTCATTAATCGGTGCCCATAAGGCATAAGTTGAGAGAATCTAAGATTTTCAAAGATGGAAGTGGCCTTGAAGGTCATTAAATTTAACTTTTTTATTTTGCATAGAATTTTCATAAAAAGAAGCCAAGATCTATCTATGTATGGCATCCAAGCAACTGGTTTAAGCCATTTCTCTCTCATGTAAAAATCACCACCTCTTTCCCCCTGGAAACCCTGGTTAGGTGCATCCCACAGGATCTCCTCAACTTCTAGCTTCCCAGCAGTCTTCTTGTCCTTAAAGAAATCATTCTCTTTCCTAACCCCATAACACACAGCTTGTAGGGCTCCTTGGTCTTTCATTTCCGTGGATGAGGCTAGAACTCAACAGTAGTTGTTGAATGAATGTTTCCAGGCTCTGTGCTTGGGTTACTGCAGCACACCCCAGGCTTGTGTGCCAGGACTTGCTCACTCAATCACGTGCCATAGCTTTATTCAATATCTCTTTTCTCATCTGAGAAGGGACAGTCATTATTGCTCAGATCATACGTTTAAAGATGGTCTGCCTGTGTTCCGTCTTTCCCACTAATTGCCTGGCTTAGGTGTCTACTTCACTGCCTTTCTTGTCTGGATAATAGGGCTAATAATATTACCTGCCTGGGATGGTTAATTTCAACCATCAACTTTATTGGATCAAGAAACACCTAAGGGGACTAGACAGATAGGTGGCTCATTTGGGAAAGGGCTTTTCGTGCAAGCATGAAGACCTGCGTTCGGATCCCAGCACCCATGTAAATAGTCCTGCTTGTTGAGAGTAACCTGTAATCCCAGCACTGGGGAGGTAGAAAGAAGGAGTCACATGGAGCTTGCTGGCCAGCCAACCTAGTCAAATTAATGAGCTCTAGGTTTAATGACAGATCCACAATCAGAAAACCAGGTAGGGAACAAGAGAGAAAGATAGTATATGTCAACCTCTGACCTCCATACGCCTGTGCGTTCTTGTGAGTGTGTGTGTGTGTGTGTGTGTGTGTGTGTGTGTGTGTGTGTCCACATAGGACATTGATAAAACATACACATGAAAGTGTCTTTCAGGGATTTCCCATACAGGATTAACTGTGTGGTAGAGTATGCCTGGAAAGTAGGTAGCACCATCCCATGGGCTGTAGTCAAGGAATGAATCAAAGTGGGAAGGAGAGAGCCAAGTGAGTGCCTGTGTTTCCCTTTATCCCCTTCCTGATCTGCTGCAATGTGAGCAAGCAGCCCCACACTCCTGATGCCACAGCTGAGAGCAGCCCCTGCCACCATGCCTCCCTTGGCCATTAGGACTATGTCTTCAACCCCTTCCTGCCTGAACTATTCTTGTCAGGAACTTGAACAGAGAAGCAAAAGAAGTAACTATAACATAACTTCATAGGGGGTTGTGAGGATTGAGTGGGTCATTGATATAAGCCACTGATAACAGTGCCTAACTGAGGCTTGAAAGATGGTTCAGCAGTTAAGAGTGCTTGCTGCTCTTGCAGAGGACCCAGGTTCAGTTTCCAGCACCTATACCAGGCAGCTCATAACCTTCTGTAACTCTGGTTCCAGGGGATACAACACCTCGTTCTGGTCTTCAAGGATACCTTTACTCATGTACACCACATGCACATGCACAACTAAAAATCAATTTTTAAAATGAACAGCAGTAAATAGTAACATTGGTTTCCTCTTTTCAAGCCCAGAGCAAAGCCCAGTGTATGGTGAATACACAGTACATAGCTACTACCAGCAGTTTCCTTAGCATCTAAAGATACTGTCGCTCCATTCTAAGACAGAGAATTTCCAATTGTCAGAAGGACAAAGAATTCAGAATAGTCTAGTCAAAGTGCCCCTCAGATAGTCATCAAATAGCCAGGGAAGTCAGAGGAAGGCTCATCTGCTGGGGAGAGATGTGTACAGCTACTACAGGCTCTTAACAATTCCATAGAGTTGCATGAGCAATTAAAACACATTAGGGACAGATTCCATTCTTGCTCCCAGAACCAAGGAGGGTAATTGTGTCATTGAACTCATATCATTTCCATTTAGCCGAAAGAGTTCTCAGGTCATAAACACAATGGTTCTTCATTCCACCACAGCCAACTGTGGAAAACATAATAGAGACCTAATGACCCATCTTGCTTAATCAAAGCGAGGAATTTTTTTTTTTTACCTTCCAGAAGCCTCTGCCATGAAAATTGTAGAAGCCAACCATAACCTGATGTCACAGCCCACACACAAGGCAGTGTTCATCCACCTCTGTGAAGCGCTCAGCTTTGAAGATTGAAAATGCTTTGAGCCAAGGACTTTGAACTCGGGAAAGCAAGCATTTCCTCCATGAAGTCGTGAGTGTGGCATTCATTATGAGGCATGATTAACCTCCCTTGCCCTGTCACATCTCACAGACGATAAAGCTGGTGGCTCTCTGATTTTGACATTAGTGTCTTTTCTCCAATGTTAAATATCAGTCTTGGGCTCTTGTGGCAGTGAAGTGGGGGATGGAGGTGAGGGAGTGGCGGAGAGAAGGTCCCCAAGTCTTTGTGTATGTGTCAAAAAATGTGCAGGTTTTGTGTTTGAGTTTGTATATTGGTTTTATTTGTATTGTTTTGTTTTCAAAGACAAGATCTTTCCCAACCTGAAACTCTCCAAAGTGGCTAAGGCTAAGCAGGCTCAGGGCGTCCTGTTCCTACAGCATTGGAGTTATAACTACTGCATCATACCTGGCTCTTTACATAGATTCTGGAACCAAGCTTGGGTCTTCATGCCTGCAGGGTAAGCACTTGACTAACTGAGCCATCTCCCTGCCACCAAAGCACCCACATTTTATCACAGTCTTTTTTTCAACCTAATTGGATCTCAACCTTTCCTGGCACTAGCACACACTGAAAACTCTGATGTTGCCATATGTCTTCTCATCCACATTTGCACAAGCTTTGACAAAATAGCTAAATATGTGGCTTAAGAAAGTCTTTGTGGTGCTTGAGGGATGGCTCAGATGTTAAGAGCACTGGCTGCTCTTTCCAAAGGTCCTGAGTTCAATTCCCAGCAACAACATGGTGGCTTACAACCATCTGTAATGGGATCCAATGCCCTCTTTGGTGTGTCTAAAGACAGCATATAGTGTACATTAAATAAATAAATCTTTAAAAAAAAAAAGGAAGGAAGGAAGAAGGAAAGAAAGAAAGGAAGAAAGAAAGTCTTTGTGTCCAAGTCCATAGGTCTGCTTGACAAGCAAAGTGTACTTGCCATAGGGAAATAGAAACAGAAGTCTCTGTCAAAAATAGTGTCTTCAGTGAAGTGAGCCTATTTCACCACATCATTAAGTTAGCCCCTAAAAGCCACTGCCTCTGATTCTTATGAATTGATCTTGATGTCTTTCTGTCTTGGTGAATGTTATTTTGCACTTACAGAGAGTCTCCTCCTCTTTGTAAAGAAGCAACCCCACTGTAGAACACCGTTCTGTCTAAGCAGGAGTCACCTTCTGTTTCAGAGCATGGCAGGGGCCTGGACTTGCAGGGAGAGAGCTAACAACCAGGAAGATGCTGCGTCAGAGCAAATGAGCTGAGATGCGCTAAGGACAGGAGCTCTCAATGGGTGAAATAAATGGTGACATACACACCACTGATTATCAACAAGCTATTTCCAATGAGGTAGGGTGACTAATATGGACTGTTCTCCAGATTAGCTTCATATCAGGTGAAAAGAGCCAGGCCATGAACAGGGAGTGTGATATGAGGGTGTAGTGTGTGTAACTGTGGTTTCTCTTCTGACAAGCTCTCAGGTATCACCCACTGCATGCATGTGTTCATCTGTGTAGAGACCAGAAGGCAACTTCATTGTCATTCTTTACGGGAACGATTTTGATGGTTGCTTTGGGTTGCTTGTTTTGTTTTAGACAGGGTCTCTCACTGTCTTAGACCTTGCCAAGTAGGCTAAGATGGTTGACCTCCAGACATTATGTGGCTCAGATCAAATGAGCCACATCTCTAGCCCAAATATATTGTAATTCTTACATATGCATAGGATTTTGCTAGAAGAATACATTAGAAATTGATAGTGGTTGTCTCCAGGGAGACAGCCAAGGACATAGGAAAGAGAGACTTGCACAGACAGAAGAACTCTGTGTGAACAATGGCTGAGTTCTTATCAGGAGTGAAAGAAGTCAAATGCATTGAAAATGGGGGAAAAAAACTCTCAAGCTAGAACTGTATGTCCGTAGAAGCAACCTTCTGAAATAAAGACTTTTTCAGATAAGCAAAAAAGGAGAAACTTGTCAAAAGCACACGAAACAAGAAATATTAAAGGAAGTTTTTCTAGACTAAAGGAAAATTCAGAAAGTGTCAACTTGTACATAACTATAAAAGACTCTTGAGGATACAGGGATAGCTCTGTATATACTCATACGTAGAATGTGCAAAGATCTGGGTTCAAACCCAAGCACTAAAAATAACAAAAGCAATAATAACAACCCTTTTCCTAATCCTACATTATTAAAATAACATTTATAGCTTAAAATAAAATTTAAACATTTTGTGGCTTGTAACACAGACAAAAGTAAAATATATGAGTATAAAAAGTAGATAAATTGGGACTATGTATGATACCCCTGAAACAACCCAAAAAATACATCTTACATACAAATCACTAGAAATTCAATAGTAAATAAAAAGATAAAATAAGAGCTACTCAACACACACACAATAGAAAAATAAAAGTACAAAATATAAATGCAGAAGACTTAAATTCAACTATGTTAATAAGTAGATTAAATATAAATTGACTAGACAGTCTAATTAAAAACAGATTATCGATCTGAATTAATAGGATGACTCAACAATAGCCTATTTATAACAACTTTAAATATAAAAATAAATGCATAGTGACAGTAAAATAGCATGCAAATGCCTGTATATTTCTTAAACTTAAGGAAGATGATATAGATGCATCAAATGTGTAACCAATGTGACTACTCTTGGCTGAACACTCACAGCTGTCACCCCTTGTCCAAGAATTTATATTCTGCAGCTACAAATATCTGCACCATGAAGAAGAATAAAATTGTTTTTGAAAAAAAAAAGAGAGCACATTCTTATCAATGACAAAAAAAAAATAATTCAAACTCAAATGTGTCTTGAATCTGAGGTAAGTCTGGCAGCATTCACCCACATTGCATTAGATGACTTCACTGCAGGCTAGGTTCTGAACACACAACATGAGCACTTTGTACTGTGCATGGTGTCACACAGCACATACCAGTGAACTCTAAAGGGGCTGAAGAACAACCTTGGGTCCTTGGGTATCATCCTCAGAAATACCATCCACCTCCTTGTAATGAGGTCTCTCATTAGCCTGCAGCTCACCAATGAGGCAAAACTAAAGATTCTCCATCTCCCCCAGATAGTTCTTTGCCTTGAACTTGAGTCCTAGTGCTTGTCCGAGTCACCCTCTGCCCTCCTGACAGGGTTCTTATTACCGGGTACAGTGCTGATTGAAATCAGAGCCAGGATGTGGACCTGAGCTGCTCTTGCTCCCATTCAGGAACCTTCACTTCTACCCTGAAGCATCCACCTGTGTGGCCTCTGCTCTGAATGCCCTCCCTGCTGCATCCAGAGTCCTCTTGTTCCTTTCTTTCAACCTCTGCTGTTTTCTCCATAAAACTCCCATCCCACACATAGTCCACTGCAAACCAGTGCTCCCTCTGGTAGTGCTCACAGGCTACCTGTCTCTCCAGAGAAACTTATCTATCCCCCTTTCCCATGTTCTCTGATTGCTTTCCTGTGCCCCCTAAGTCCTGGTGCGTGCATCAGGGTCCTGGATGGCATGAGGAGGCTTCAGAAACCCTGGCAGGCATGGAGAGGTCCCCATTGGAGACTCATTTCAAGTTCTGCTGCTCACTGACCACTTGAGCGTGGGTACACAGATGGGTCTCTTTACGTAAACAGGACAGCAATTTCCAAGCAGAAGGACTCCTGTGAGGGTGTAGAGGGTCTACCCGTGTAGTCCTCCTTCTAATCCACTTTCCCTGCAAGAGAGTAAGGATTCCCTGAGCTGCTGGGGCTGAATTTCGTGAGATACACTAGTTCTCCAATCTGTCTCTCAGAATATACATTTTTAATATGATAAAATGATTCCAACTTATTAACGGTTAGAAATGGTCTTCTCAGGAGCTTTTAAATTTCTAGCAGGAGGTTGTGGTTGTGCAGATATTTATTGAGCTTAAGGGTCTCATAAACAATACTCTTGGGCATACTTTCTGTGACTGTTTGAAGCAGACCAACTTAATATTTCATAGTCTGGTTAGTTATTAAACGTATCACCTTGTTCTGGTATCTCTGCAGCTACCAGCATGCAGGAGTCAAGTAGAGAAAAAGCCAGGCTCTTCAGAAGACTGAAGTGAAAGGATTTTTTTCTTTTTTAGCTCAGAAGTTCTAGACCATTTTAGAAACACAGCTACAGGCTGTCAAACAAACAAACAAACAAACAAAAAACAACAACAACAACAACAAAAATACCTAAAAGAAAGTTGTTGCTATTTTTGTTTTGTTTTGTTTTGTTTTTATTAAGCTGCAGGTGGTGACACACACCCATTATCTGGATAATCAGAAGGCTGAAACTGAAGGCTGGGGAGTTGCAGGCTAGTCTCTACTATTCAATGAGACACAGTCTCGAAAAATGACTGAATGTGGTGATATAGATGAGAAACCGACCTATAGCCTCACATATTTGAACACTTGGTCCTAAATTGGTGGTCTTTTTGGAAGAAAGTATATCACTTGGGGTGAGTTTCAAAAATTCATAGCTTACCTTGCTTCTAGTTCATTCTCTCTATGTCATGTTTGTGGTTGAGATGGGACCTCTCAGTTTCCTGCTTCTGTTGCCATGCCTGCTTGATACAGACATATCTCCCTCCTTGACGTGATAGGCTCTTATCTCCATGGAACTAAAAGCCAAAATAAACTCTATCTTCCTTAAAACGACTTTGGCTACGGTGTCTTATCACAGCAACAGAAAAAAAAAATACTAATGCAATGAATGAATTAATTGATTAATGGAAAAATAAAATGATAAAAATATCTTCATATGGGACAAGGAAGAGAACATGGTTCTCAGAGCCCTGGTCAATACTACCTTTCAGAGTGGAATCTTAAATAAAGAAACAAACCCATGACAGCCTTTATTTCTCATATGTAAAATGGAGACAGCAGCAGCACCGAACCTGCAAAAAACCAAAAATGGTTGAAGCATTTAGTTGGCAACTGAACGTGATGGTATACAAGCTGTCAGATCCCAGAATTCCTGGTACTGTGTGACTGCAGCTGTTCACCAAACACACCTCTGAGAGTCCTGAGTACCTGGCCACTAGGGAAACCCAGTTTATACCATTTTCAGTGCTCAGTAAAAGGAAGCTCAACCATGTTTTTTAAGACAGGAATTTTAACACTGAAAGCGTTGGGGAATTGGGTCTGTGAATGCACATGGGAGACAAGCAGTTCCTAGGGAATATTTCGAATGGGACGTCACAGGAACAAGCTGTGGTTCCTGGGAAGGGCTCCTCACAGAGACACCTTATCAAAGTCAAGGGCCTCGTGCCAGGCAACCATTTGGCAGGGAGGTTCCTGGAATGCAGATGTCTGATCCCTGCTGAGCTTTTTCTCAGCCTTCAGAGCCTCTCTCCATTGGAGAATGGCTTCATTATATATAATCCTCCAAAGGACTGGAGTGAGGGAGGAGAGAGAGGGGAGAGAAGGAGAGGAATGTTCTTCAGCAGTCAGCTTCATTTATTCATAGGGCCAAGAATCAAGGATCCACAATTTCCTATAGCTGTCTTATTTGACAAGCTAGAAGGAGATTAAACCCTTTGAGAGAATGTAGAGAGAAAAAAATCCCTAACTTAAGATTTTTTTTACCAAGAGAAAAATCTCTAGCTAAAGGATGTCCCTGCTCCAAAGTAAATTATTAAGCCACAATTCATACCAGTGGGTGTAATTCTCATTTGCCTAATGTGCAAATATTCAGTAAATATCTACTGGGCATCTTCCATCAGCCTCAATGATGTTATTTTTTTTTTAATAAAAAGCATATAATGAAAGCAATAGCAAACATTCATGGAGTCCTCTATATGAGCCAGGGAACAATTCTGTATATTAAAGGGATTTTATAAAACACTGGCAATGGGTCTAGATGTGAAGATTGTGGCACAGCCCTTGCCTAGTATGCTTGAGGACCTGGCTTCTATCTGCAACACCACGGGAAAGCCCTGGCATATGCATGCAGATGCTTTGAAGCTTCTTTAAACTATGACCACACTGGGACCAGAAAGAACCTCTTCTCTGGGCATTTCTTACAAACAGCAGCTTTCCCGTGAGCTGCAAAGAGATGCTACTTCCTCCTAGCTGTCATCTCTAATGTATAGTGAGTTGGCACCATGCATGCTAATTATCCCTTCCAGAAAGAGAAAGCCTTCCCCTTGTTCAAGCACAGTGACCTCAGACCAGGCAGCTGCCTCTCTAGGTAGAATATCAATGGCTTTGAAGTATCCCTGAAGAAAACGGCACCCAGCCTACCTATCTAAAACTAACAGAGGTATTTATGGGATTGAAGGAAGGAAGGACAACTTTGTGATCACTACCCTGGAAAAACAGGATCTACCCACACAGGCCTTGGCATGCAGATCACATGTACACATAGAGAGCATATGAACATACACACAGAGCGTATGTATACATAGAGATACTCAGACTCTGCCCTTGGAGAGGGAAGAAGGAGTATTCTGCAGATGGAAGGATAGAAGTGGATCTTATAGCCCAAAGCAGGTATGCCAGTCTGAACCATCCAAAACCACTGCAGGTGAAGCCATATTCAGGAAGGAATTGATCTTTATTGGTAAGTTGGAAGCTCAATGATTAGCCTTTCATGCTTAAAAGCCAAGTCTGCATTGGAGTTGTCTCAGTTAAATGCTGCAGCATGTGCCTAGAACCTTCTCCTTAGTCTAAACTGCCTCCTCCCCAAACCAATGAATCCATTGTGCGCTCTCTCTCTCTCTCTCTCTCTCCCTCCCTCCCTTTTTCCCTCCCTCCTTCTCTCCTTTCTTTTCTCTCTCTCTCCCTCTCTCTCTCTTTCTCTCTCTCTCTTTCTTCTCTCTTTCTCTCTCTCTCTCTCAATGGTGGTAATGACACTACTTCCTAATTGTCCCTCACTCCATTCAACATCCCATCCTACTTGAAATTAATCCACCAAGTTTCCCCGTGCTAAGGCAGGCTCTTCCCAAGGTCTGTGAAGCATCAGATATGTTCCTACTCATCTCCCGAGGCTCTGCTTCCACGGTCCTTCTTGTCCCCTACAAACCTGCTCAATCTCTGTCTTTCCCTTCTGGAGTTTCATTTCCCAGCCTAAGAGTGCTTGGTCTTCTTCCCTCCCCCTCCTTGATCTGCTCACTCTCCTCCTCTTCCCAGTTCCTGAGTCATATCCTGGAGAATCTCTCTAACCCTTGGTATAATGAGGCATCATGGACCTGACACAATAATTGTTGTTGCCCATTGGTGTCTGTCTGCCATGGATACCAATTGGTCTGTGGTGAGCTGTAATGCTTAATCTAGATTGCCAACCAGAATGACTCCAGAATTACCATGGAAAAAAACCTCTGGGTATGTCTATGAAGGAACTTTTAGGTTGGGTTAGCTAAGATGGGCAAACTCACCATCAAAGTGTGTGATCCCATCCCATAACTAGAGTCCCACACTGAAAGAAATGGAGGTGAGCACAGGCATCTCTGTCTACATCCTGGGTGTGGATGCAGAAGCAGTCATGAGAAAAGTAGCTGGTGAGTGATCACAGCACAGATTCTTACAGGTTCTAGGAAATTTTGGCAAAATGTACATGTTAAAGAGAACAGGCTAAGGTCACACAGCAAGCAGACTCCTGACTGAATCGGGACTTACACTTGAGCAAGTGGACAGGCCATGGAATGAGTGACCATCTCAGAGCAACAGGCTCCTGACCTCTGCCTGTAGTCAGATCAGTCACAGGCTCAGCACAGTGCAGGTATTTCTTCCCAAGTAGACATGGCCATCACCAGTAGGAAACGAAGCAGCCTGGTGACCACATGAGGCCCTTCCTACACTGAGAATATGGATGTTCTCTGTTGGGGGGAATGAGGAGAGGAGAATCATAGGATCCCTCCCCTTCCCAAGATCCTACTAAATAAGAGGTGATGCTTCACGTATTTGGACATGTCAGTGCTGAGGCTGCCTCCGAGTTGCCCAGGTTCCTGCAAACTCCTTACTAAACTCATTGGTTCTCCAGTCTGTACTTAAATGAAATTTTTTAGTCTGTGGATGCTACATTTATCTGGAATAAATAGACACTTTCTTTCTTTCTTCTTTTTATTTTTCTCTTCTTTCTTTCTTTCTTTTTTTTCTTTCTTTTTTTCTTTCCTTCCTCCCTTCCTTCCTTCCTTCCTTCCTTCCTTCCTTTTTTTTTCAATCTGCTAGGAAAAGTCAGGCAATACTCAGCTTTAGAGAAAGTGCTAGGTGGGACAGATACACTCCGTGCCCTTCAGTTTGCTGCAGCACAGGTCCAGCATCCCTCCCTGCCCTCCTCCCTTTTTGATGCTATAGGCACATTCCTGGCAGGGATGCTGTCAATCCCACCACATGCTCTCTTGGGTGTTCTGAAATGACCACCCATGGAATGATATAGTGCATTCAGGTTCCCTGTGGTTTGGGATTTGGGGACCACATTTCTGAAAGAGAGTCATTTTTCCTTCATTTTCAGACAGTTCACAACAATCTTTCACTTCAGCCACAAAATATCGATGGCTCAGTATTTCAATGTTGAGGGTTGCGTGTAAGCAAAAGTAATAGACTTGAGAGACTCTGGACGTATCTGTATCTCCTCCTCTAGATCCCTGTCGCCACTCTACCACATGTTCCAGGTCTGACACTTCTGGGATAACTCTTTATACCAAACTCAGCTAGTCTGACTCTCTGGGAGCCCGAGGGAAATGCACCAGCTCCCACACCAAATATCACCAAAGAAATTTAAGCAGAAAATACTGACAAGGCTTTGTTTCCACACAAAACTCAGCCCCCGGGGAAATTACGCTTCGATGATTTATGGAATGTGGGTCTTTAGCCGTATTACACTCTGCGATGCCGACAAAGACAACAGTAATGTATAATTGATTCCACTTGGATCTCAGTGAGTCAATAAAGAACTTTGTTTATACATAATTTTGTTGGGCAAATCTCCCAGATGGTGCTGAAATGTTGCATTTTTAAGATGCTGAGCTTGGTCCAGGAGGATTATAAATTATAAAGATAATGTGTCTTTTGTATCGTTACAGCCATCTGATTGTAATCACAATTATAGTCACTGTGAAATCTAACTACATTCTATTGCAACATGACTCCAGACATTTTTAAAGCTTCATTTATTTAAGAGCCAAAAGTCAAAATAAGGGCTCTGGTAATCCCAGCGCTATACCTGCCATGCAAGGGCTGCTCTGCAAATTAGAACCTATTACACAAATAAAAATTTAATATTCTCGTAACAGGATGAGACAGGACAAATACAGACTTTTCAATAGGATGTGGGTTAACTTCTGGATCCACAGCAGATGGATTTGCCTAGGCTCCCGGGAAACTAACACCTTTTATCTCCACAATAATTTTCTACTATGCAAAACAGATAATTGATGCCTCTCTCAAAGATGCAATTGTGTCTCTTTTATTGTCACATCGATAGATGATCACAAGGTTGGGAGAGCAGACCTAGAATGACATCGCTGAGAAAATGTCTTTGGGGCATTGGTGGGTGACCGCCAGGACCAGCCTGGCATGCTAGTGTGGCCAAAACTGGCCCAAAGCATACCCCATGTGACTTGCTTCCAGGGGAGGAATAGGTCCTGCATACTAAGACACTATAAACAGAGGAAACAAACAGTCATTTCCAAAATGAGTCCCAAATGGAAAATTCCTCAAGCCTGAGGTCCAGATTGCAGGGATTGGCTTACAATGAGGCTGTTTATCCCAAGGGTGTCTGCCCACCTTACAGGCTCTGGGTGAGAGGGCTTAGGGATTTAGATACGAAAAGACGGTTAATGATTCTCTCAAGGAATGGCAGGAAGCCCAGGTGCCTCTAAACATACCAGGAGGATGCTGGAGCCAGGAAAGAGGGCACAAGAATAAACAGGCATAGTTTCTCAAACTTGACCTTGTATCCATATGACCTGCAGGGTGGTTGGGCTCAGACTGTAGGATTGTGCCTGCAGGAGTCTGATGCCTGGTTGGTGACACAACCTGAACATTTGTATTACTCATATGTAAGTCCCAGAGCTGCTGGCCTAGAAAATACACTTCCAGAAAGCAGCTGCAAGAAAAAGCATTGGTGTTGCATGTGTGGTCCTTGGACCAAGAGCCTCAGCAGCCCCTAGGTAATCCTTGGAATTGTATAATCTGAGAACTACTAGAGACCTATAGATTCGGAATCCACTATGAAGCAGACTTTCTGAGTGGCTTGTGTGCACATTAAAGTTTGAGAAGCACCGTTGGATATGATGTAAGGTCCTTCCAGACCCTGGATTTAGCTAATTTCATGGTCAGGTAGTTCCTGATGTGCAGGCGCAACCATATGCTTTGAAATTGGAATGTGGGGAAGGAAAGGCTAACCTCACGTTACTCGCTCCTAGTCCACCCTCCTCAAAACTAAAATAAATGTCACATGGAGTAGCACAAGTGCCAGCAGTGCTGGCACTGAGCCAGCTGCATCAGAAACTATGACCTTTATTTGCCTTTGAAGTGCACCTTGAGCTTGTGTCTATAAGGAAGACAGCCACCATCTTAACTTCTTGATCTTTCTCTGTCTTTGATACACATCAAGACCTTGGACACTCATATGCCTCGCAAATATTTAGGTGTTGTCGAAGAGCTGCTGGCCGAGGACACATTGTGACGCACTACTTCTGCCTGTGAGAATAAATGCTTACAGTCCTGCATAGGACTGCCCTCACATCAACTCCTTTGTTCCACTGTCTGTGGAACACAGCACATCATCCATCCCCAGGTTCCTTCCAAAAAGGCCTCTGATACTCGGATCTCACGAAAAATTTATTTATGGCCCCTACTTTTGAGTCTCATGATCAGTATACATTATGAATTTTTTCAACCTTATATTATATAGGAATTATTTTTTTTTTAATCTTTCAGGCAATATAGATTTGGTCTATCCAGGGGCCAAGGCCAAGGCTAAGTAAAGCCTAGCACCATCTTCTGTTTAAATGGCATTATGGGCACTTGTCCTCTCCCTGGTGAACCTTAGTGGAGCGGAATCAAGCTCAAATGAAAGGGTACTTCTGAGATGTACACCAACTATGCAATAAATAGGGACAAAACTCTGGAATAATCTAATAGAAACAAACACCAAAAGTTTCTCAAAGAAAACACAGATTTCCTGTGGATGAGCAGCAATGAGATTGGGGACTCCTTGGAGAAGTGTAGACCAAGGGGGCTATGAGGTGCCTTCATTGTGGTTAACAGAAAGCCTACAAGGTATACAAAGCAGTACTGTACCATGTCAGAAGGTGCAAGAAAACAAAAAGAGGTTGTTTTGGCCAGAAAAGGTTCACCTCAACCCTGACCTAGAGGTGTTTGAAAACAAGATACCCTGAGAAGACCTGAGTGAGGGGTTTGGATCTCTCATAAGCCTCAGCTGGTAGGCGAATCTTGGTTCTGCATCCAGAAATGTTACTGGTCTAACAAATACGTATTGATTATCTATGATGTGCCAGCTGCCTACAGTGTCAGGGACTGCAACACAAATATTGCAGCATTTCTCAAAAGTTAGTTGGGTGAGAGCTGGATAGATGGGTCAGCAGGTAAAAGAACTTCCCATGTAAGCCTGATAACCTGACTTCAATATCCAAAACCACCACCACCACCAAACAAACCAACAAATGAAACAGATGCAGAATCTCACAGCTGTCACCCCAGCACTCCTGTGGCAAGACAGAAAGTAGAGACAGGCAAATCTCCAGAGAGCTCGCTGGCCTGAAGTATGCCAGCCCAAAATCAAGAGGGACCCTGCCTCAAGAAGGTGGAAAGAGAACCAGCTTCTAGAAGTTGTTCTCTGACCTCCTCCCTGTGGCAAGTCTACTCACTCACACACAAATACACCCAATAATAACAAATGAAATAAGAAAAATCACAATCTAAAAAAGTTTGCTGGGTAGGCCAGACAGATAAGAAAGATAATATAGATAAGATGGAATAGGTGGAAGTTAGGTAGATAGACATGTACAAAGATAAATATAGGTAGGTAGGTAGGTAGGTAGGTAGGTAGGTAGGTAGGTAGGTAGACTGATAGACAGATGATATATAAATAATAGATTGATAATTAGATGACCGGTAGGTGGATGATAAACAAATAATTAGATAATATATGGTAGGTAAATGTTATGGATGACTCCCTGCTGCCTGCATTTTGATGTTAATTTCTGCTCTCTTGGGAGGGGCTGCAAACAAGGAATGAGTCACCTACTCAGATGACTTCTTGTGAACCAATCCCCTATGAATAAAGGAGCCAATCACTGGGAGAGTAGGAGGAACTTCCGGGCTGGATAGGGGAAGAGAGGAGGAGTGAGGCGGGGAGCCTTTTGGATGGCAGGGGTTGAGCGCATGGACAATATGTAGTAGTAGAGTTCCTCGGTATCATGGGTAATCACTGGAGGATTAAATTTAATAAGGCTTACAAGACTAGGTTTTAGTTGTTGTGCCCAGAGATTGAGTTACCATTGTTCCTAAACTCTATGTGATGTTTTCTTCTAGCGGTGACTCGACCGTGTTCGAAAGAGAATGGTACGGCAGCAAAGCCTGGGTTTGCATGATGTGCCCCTCAAAGGCCGAGGGGGTTTGAAGCATGGAAATGGCATGGTAGTGACCCGCCAGTGGGAACTTAGAGAGCTGGGTATTGGAGCAGGAACTTGGATGGTGGCTGAGCTGAGAGCCATCAGATGTCCATTTTGAATATTTCCCACTACAGGTAAATATAGCTGACAAATAGATATATAAATAGATTATAGACTCATATTTAAATAAGTCATAGATTAACAGCCACCATGACCTATCACCATTGCTTAGGTTAACACCCCCTAGAATCCTTCTAGGTCATGAATACAGAAGGACTAAAGACTTGGAGCTAGCCCAAAGAAAGGATGTGTCAGCTAGTTGCTGTAAGGTGACAAGGTAGCAGACTCTGGCCAAAGACAGAGCAGCCTGGCAATGGGAGAGACCCTCACAGGAAAGGCTCCTGTGTTATCTGGATGTCCAGTGCATTTTTCTATATGTTTTAAATTGGCTTCTATTTTTTTTAAAGGTTAAAAGGTTCAAACCAAATAACACATACCTGTGAGTTGCATGTGTCTTGTGTGTAGACCATGGCTTGTGATTACTGTTTGGAAAGAGATGAAAACACATGATAGTCCCAAATCCATGCCACACAGTAAAAGTGGAGACTAGAGCTGAAGAGGGTGTGGTATGAACAGCAAAGCCAAGGCTGGTCCCAGTGAGATATGTTCAGGACACCATTACCAGTAATCTTGAAGGACAAAAATGATGACATTGACCGTACAGTGTTTTACTGTATTGACTCCCTCATCAACTGCCAGGCCTTAAGTAAGCCCCAGAAGGGCACAGTACAATCTTGAAGGCAGGTGACATGGAGTCATCAGATAGAGATGTCATGAGCAAGCATTGCTTGGCAGGGGCAGATGCTCAGAGCCCAAGTGGTCATAACTGTGGAACACTCAAGAGTGTCTAATAGCTGGCTCTGGCACTCCTGGTAGTGGGCAGATCCTATATGGGGAGCAAACCCACCACCCTGCTTCTGTGGTCTGTAGCAGCAAAATCAAGAACTGTTTGAATATTGACAGCAGGTCCATTCACCCTGGAAGGGCCATCACTGGTTCACTGCCAATTAACTGAGCCCAGGCCAATTCTCATGGAGGGAGAGAGATCACATGAACACTACAGACCTCTAAAGATCCATCAAAGGAGTATACTGCCGGGAAGATGCTACAAGATAGGCATCAGACATGAGAACTGCCTGTCCTCAGGACATTATAGGTGAAATGCAATACTTTATTTATATACAAACTCAGTGAAGGGCAGGTTAGGACAATGTGTCTGGAAAGGAGAGAGTGTAGGAATCCTACCAGATATAAGACATTGCAGGTTGCATTGAAGGAATTATTGTGCTGTTGCTAGCATATAATCCTACTTAAAGAAGAGAGGCTTGTGCCTGGTCATGGACAAGGTGCATCTGCCAATGGAGAGGGGGCAGTGCATTCTAGTCTCCTGAAAGAGCACCTGAGATGTTTCTGTCTTCCCATTCATCAGAGATGGATTCTCTTAGAGAAGTGAAAAATGATGTACCTAGACTCTGATTGTGATGGTGAAACCCAGAGTTTCACTTTTATCTGTTCTGTGAGCTTACCACATAGGCTGCCTATCATCCATCCCTCCATCCCTCCATTCATCCATCCAACCATCCATCCACTCACTCATCAACTCACCTACCTACTTGTTCATCCATCCATCTTTTTAACCCATTCACGCGTCCGTCTATCCATGCATCCATTCATCTCTTCCATCCACCCACCCATCTCTTATCTATGAAATAGAAATGATAGGAACAGTTTCTATCCTGAAAGATTATTCTGGGAAAATGAGTGAATGAAAACTCTGGTTGTATTTTAACATGTCTGTAATTCCAGCACTCCAAAGCCAATGTAGACCTATCAAGAGTTCAAGGCTAGCGTAGACTACACAGAAGGACACAGTTTGTAAATGCATAGGAAAGACACCATGATGCTGTTTCTTGTACCTGGATAGGATTTGTCATTGCTGTTGGTCATGATAAACTGTCTAGTTCTCACAGGCTTGGGCATCTGAGGAAACTCCAAGTCGGCTGTGGCCATCAGTTACCTCAGACAACCCAACCTTGACTCTACTGTGTTACTTTTCAGTACACTGCAAGTCTTCTCCCTACCTAGGAAAAGGCTTGGTCTTTCACACTCGCCTGTGAAGAGCCCTTAGAGGTCACTCACCAAGAGCTGGGAACTCACAGTAGCTGCAGCCTACTCTGACATTCTATTCTTGCCTCTTATTCCACTTGTCTTGAGGCAGTTCCTACTCTTTGGTAACCTCAAACAACCAGACCTTCTCTATGATACCAAGTCACTGAGCTTTTCCTCCAGACTTGTCATACCCAGACTTAACTCCTGTTAAGTGTGTCCCATCCATCTGGGTTGGAAGCTGGTGACTTAACTCCTGTGGCATG
>JANHMN010000003.1:122173840-122198130 GCA_030674055.1 Rhabdomys pumilio
ACACACACACACACACACACACACACACACACACACACTTTTTAAATCGTAATAAATCTTTTTTTTTAATACAGTAGCCAGCAGTAATTGTATGTGTGAGTGGCTGTGCAGATCCCTTCAAAGCCCTCCTCCTTAGGACTCTTCATAGGCAGAAACACACAGAGCTATGTGTACCTATCATGTTATCCTGGTCGTACATTACATCATCCACAGGGTAAGGCTGGGGAAACCTGAGTACTTTCCTGTACTCCTGCAGGCTTTCATTTTTAAAAGAGAAATTTTTAAAGTGTAATAGGTTTTATTTAATGGCATGTAAAACATTGCTGTCATGGGGACAAAACCCCCTTTTAAGTAGCTTATTGAAACATTAATCATCCAAAGTCCCAAAGATATGATAAAAATTTTTATAAAATACAGTTGCACTAGAAAAGCTTTGGCACACAGCTACCCCCAAATCCCCAGTGTAGATTTCCTTTGATTTATTGGAATAACTGAATGCCAGCCGCTGAACTTGCTTTGTTAAGATACCAGGCAAGAGTTGTCAGAGCCTGAATCCCAACATCTCTCAGGCCTCCCCAGCCTGCACACTGTACTGTGATCCTCCACAAGATACAGGAAGCCAGGGGCTTTCTTCCCCTGTGTTTCTGTTAGCCCCTCATTTTCACTGTGTGAACTGACCACATCATTACCCATCCTACTAACATCAGAGAATGGAATGGGAAGCCCTCATCCTCAAGGACCACCCTGGTGCCATGTTTTAAAAAGAGATGTGTGTAGGGGGGAGAATGAACATTCAACAACAACAACAGCAACAACAATAATAATAATAATAGACAGTGAAACCATTAAGTTGAAAGATAAAAGAATGGAAGTCACCCCCAGAATGTGGAGGTCACTTTTGAGTGCACCTGAACACACTGACAGGATGTGTGTACTTCATTATGTAGATTAATAGGGAGCCATTGGTGGTCTCTAAGCAGAACAGTGAGGTGATTGTAAATTTGGCCTTGGAAGATCATGCAAAACTGATTAAAACTGCCAAAGCTATCATGTTCCTGTGATGGTTTGAATGAGAATAACTCCCAAAGGTTCATATGTTTGCAGGCTTAGTGCCCACTTGATGAGTTTTCAGGGAAGGATTAGGAAGTGTGGCCTTGATGGAGAAGGTATGACCTTGTTGGGGGAGGTATGTCACTGGGAGTGGGCTTTGAGACTTCAAAAGCAAACAGCAAGCCCAATTTCTCTTTCTCTCTCTGCCTGCTACCTGCAGATCAGGACATAAAACTACTTCTCCAGCACCATGTCTGCCTGATGCCGCCAGACTTCCCACCACAATGATAATGGACTAACTTTTTATAACTGTGAGAAAGCTCCCAATTAAATGCTTTGTTTTCTAAGACTTGCTTTGGTCATGGTGTTTTGCAACAGAAAATGACAACAATAGTTACTCTACACTAGTGGTTCTCAACCTTCCAAATGCTGTGACTCTTTGATATAGTTCCCCATGTCATGGCGACCCCCAACCATAAAATTTCTGTTGCTACTTCATAACAGTAATCTTACTACTGTTATTAATTGTAATGTAAATATGTGATCTATAGGATGTTCTTAGGTGACCCCTGTGAAAGCGACATTTGACCCCAAAGAGGTCACGACCCACAGGTTGAGATCCACTGCTCTAGAAGGAAGTCAGTTTAGCCCACTTTGAACATCTCTGCAGAGCTTCCTCTTTTGGAGTCGACTCCCTTGTGGCACTGTTTCTTGGTCCTCGTGTGTCTCACTCCTCCTGGCAGACCACCAGCCTCCTGCAGTAATAATTATGCCTGACATCTCTCCAAGCATGCACCTGGGGAAGGAGTCATGGGAGAAAGCTATTTGTTATCTGTCTTTTTCAAGATCCATGCTTTGGGCTGGCAGTAGAGAAACGTAGGTGTTCTGTGGGTAGATGAACAAGTGAAAGAATTCAGGGGTGGTTGAGGAAACTCAAGTGTTCATCATCAAAGAGGTGTCTGTTTTGCCCACAGTCCAGAAAGGCCTGCACAGCCAGGTCCTCGGAACCTCCGAGAGGAGAGGAGGAGGCATGACAATGTGACCAGAGAAAAAAGGGAGAGTTTGGACTGCTGGGATAGAGGATCCCCTATCAAAACAGAATGTGCCCACATTACTGGGCACCAACTGAGCCTGCCTCATGTAGCCAGATGGCATTCCATTGCTCCTCACTAAAGTTCCTCTTCCCTCTGCTTCCTCCTTCCCTAAGAGTAGTGAGTGACCCTTCTAAACCCTTACTCAACACTGCTTGGGTAACCAAGAACCAGAGACTAAATAGTCCAGAGGCCTAGGGTAAAACCAAACACTCTTGTCTAATTCATTAATTTCATTAAATTAAAGAATAAATTAAATGTCTCCTAATGATATTCTGCAATACTCATAGATCAGTGTCTTATCAGTCATCATCAGAGAAGCTTCCTTCCTCCTACAGCAGATGGGAATAGATGCAGAGACCCGTAGTCAGACATGTGAGAGAGAGAGAGAGACAGACAGACAGACAGACAGACAGACAGACAGACAGACAGAGACAGAGAGACAGAGAGACAGAGACTGACTCTGAGTCTAAATGAGCTGTCTCTATCAAATCCCCCCCCCCAAAGCTCAGAGAACTCCAAAGATGAGGAGGTGGAGAGAATGTAAGAACCAGAGGGCATGGAGGTCTCCAGGAGAATAAGCCCCTCTGAAGCAGCTAAGTAAGGCTTATAGACTCAGAGACTAAAACAGCAAGTACCTCTGTGGGTTTGTACCAGGTCCTGTGCATTCTGTTATAGCTTTTAGTGTAGTCTTTTTATGGGACTCCTGGGTGTGAAAATGAGCGAGTCTCTGACTCTTTCGCTCATTCTTGGATTTCCTCTGCTCCTGTTGGGTTGCCATGGTATGATGAATTTTACTTCATCTTAGTATATTATATTTTGTCATGTTTGGTTGTTATTTCTTAGAAGCCTGCTCTTTTCCAGTGAGAGATAGAAGAAGAGTGGATCCAGAGGGGAGGGGAAGGGGGAAGGAACTAGAAGGAATAGAGGGAAGGGAAACCATATTGTATGAGAAAAGAATCTATTTTCAACAAAAGCCGTGGGGAGAAGGGGAATGTAGAGACCCTTCTAAGACTAGCCGCATAAAGATTGCTAAAGCCAGGATTCAGGCGCAAGTATGCCCAACCTTCCTAAACACATTGTGAGAACCACTGACTCTTCAGGAAAGTGAAGTGTCCACTGCTGGGACTGACTTAGCCAGGGCTGTAGAGTGGCACCACATAGCTCTCACCCAGCCCCACCTCTGCACAGATCAGCTCTAGCCACACCCATACCTAGAGTCTACCCCAAACCCTAGTACTGCTCTCGGGTTTCTCCACCCACTGTCCATGTCCCTAGTGAACTAAGCCCTGAGTGAGAACATTTTTTAAAAGTCTACCTCCATATCAGTAATAATGGAGAGATTGGACTGGAGAGAAGCACAGTGTAAGCCAGGCACGGCAGCATGTGCCTGCAGTTCCAGAACTCTGGAAGCTTGATCATGAGTTCAAGGCCAGTCTATGCTCCATGGGGAGATCTTTTCTCATAAAACAAAGCAAGAGGAAGGAAAGAAAGATGCGTTCCATTTCTTAATTTCCGTATGTTGAATCATTCTTGCACCTCTCCTGGGACCAATAAGAGTGTAGAGGGGTCACTCTTATTCGTTCCCTTAAAATACCTGACACCCACAGACCTCTGTTCATGATCTGAGTGAATACAGATGTTTGGAGCCTGAATAGTGTAGTCACAGGGTAAAGGAGAGAGATAGGTCCCTTAGCTTGTTGGCCTTTATGCTATTTGTATTGCAGAGATACGAAGTTTCACTATCAGATATTTTATGAGAAATAATTGCAGCTCTAAAAAATGTGTAAAAATATTAATATACACATAAATTATAATTATTAAATACATTTAATAATGTATATATTTAACAATAAAATTAAATATGTTTAATTTGTATATTAAAATTAAAATATATTTTAAAATATGATTATATTGTATAATTAAAATATAATTGAAATTAAAATATATTTAAAATAAAATAATATATATTATAAATAATAATAATCAATATATATAGTGGCAGAGATTAAGAGTATATACAACTGAAGCAAATTTAGGTGGTAGGCATTCACAAATCACAAAAGAAATCTATCAGAACTGTGTCAACACTCACGTTTTGTATATTACACTCAGAAAGTAGCACAGGAGAATACACTTGCTTACAGAAATTTGGTCTCTTTTCCATCCAGCCCCATGCTCCCAGAAATACGACTCAGACACAAAATATATTAACAAACACCATGGCCACAGAGCTAGGCTCTTCTCTGACTAGATCATAACTTAAGATAATAGTCGTTCTCCTTCTCCTTTGTATGTGGCAGATGCTTTCATAGTGGCCTTACATGCTTCAAGAACTTCCCTATGCCCATCAGAGAACAGGGCTCCCATATCTACTGTCCCTGCCTATTTGAGAACTCGCCACCAGGCAAGGGGTTGTATTTCTCTTCCTATACTCTTGCTCCAAGGAGCGTTTTGGGTGTTTTGTTTTGTTTGTTTTTGACTCTGAGGCTTGTGATTTGGAATCTGTTCTGCCACGATCACCAAGCAGAGGTAGGTGTGTGTGTGTGTGTGTGCGTGTGCGTGTGCGTGTGTGTGTGTGTGTGTGTGTGTGTGTACACACATGCACGTGTATGTCTGCAAACTTTGAGATTTGCATTTGAGAAAAGTCTACAACTCTTCTTCCTGTCCTACCTGATGCACTCTTAACACCAAGCAGAAGAGCATGAAGTGGCTTCTCTAGAGTTAGTCATGCTATCATCCAAGAACAAGTGCGTGAAATGTGTGTTATTTCTGCCCAGGGGAAAAAAAACAATTCAATCTAACAAATGATTTATAGTAGTTTTTTTAAAGTCTTGCAAATAGAATAAGAATGAATAAACAATGGGTAAATACCTGCTACTGCCTTCTTATTCTTACAAGCTTTCTTTTTCTCTATAATTGTATGTAACCTGAGCGCAGTGTGGTGATTCAGTACATGTGTCCTACCTGGAGCCACAGAAGCAGGATGGCTAGCATTTCCAGCTCTTGTCCTGGGTTTCAGAGCCTCCTAAGAGTGTCGAGTTAACTAAGTATATGCTCCACATAACCAACTTTATGGGACAGAAAAAATCTCTATGGGGATTTCTATTCACTAGCCAGTTACACTTAACACTAGAAATTTCTTTGCTGGATTTTTTTAAAAAAGATATATTTATTTAATGTATGTGAGTATACTGTAGCTGTCTTCAGACATACCAGAAGAAGATGTAGGATCCCATTACAGATGGTTGTGAGCCGTCATGTGGTTGCTGAGACTTGAACTCAGGACCTCTGGAAGAGCAGTCAGTGCTCTTAACTCCTGAGTCATCTCTCCAGCCCGCTTTGTTGAATTCTTAAATCTTCCATTGGTAGACAGCCATGGTTGGCCTAGCTGAAGTACAGCTTATAAGCCTTTTAATTAACACACACACACACACACACACACACACACACACACACACACATTTGTTCTATAAGGAGATTTGTTCCTCTAGAGAACCCTGAGTCACAACTGGATACAATGTGACCAGCTGCCTCGAGCTCCCACCTGCTTGACTTCCGCACAAAGATGGACAATAGCCTTGCCCTGAAAAGCCAAGATAAACCCTTCCTATCTCAAGCTGCTTATCTCACATATTTCATTGTAACAATGAGAAAATTGACTGAGAAACGATGTTCTGCTCACAAACGTGGGGCCAAGTTACCATGAACAGGTGCCTCTCAAGTTGTGTGCCACCACAATGCCTTCCTCATTTTAAGCTGTGTTTTGGTCACAGCAATGCAAAAGTACTAATGTGCTTCTCCTAGAGGCTGAGAGGAGTGTTGAAAGGATTTGAAGCCACATGGAGATCTGGTTCTGGTTTTTCCTCTCCTGAGGGATAGCCTGCAGTGAAGTCACTGCAGAGCCTGTTTCCTGTTTGGAAACATCTTTGTGAGAAAGACAAAGTGCTGATCTATAAACACCAGCTGTGGCATCCATACACCTACCTCACCCTCCTCTCCACTTCCCTGTGTACCAGAGAGCCAGAGCCTTGTGGGTGGCTTTCAATTCCCAAGAGACCTGAGGTTGGACTCTGAGGTACGGTCTTAGTTAAGGTTACTATTGCTAGGACAAAACACTGTGACCAAAAGCAAGTTGGGGAGGAATGGATTTATTAGGTTTACACTTAGATATCATTGTAGTCCATCACTGCAGGAAGTCAGGACAGGAACTCAAACAGGATAGGAATCTGGAGGCAAAAGCTGAGGCTGAAGACATGGAGGAACGCTGTTTGCTGGCTTGCTGGCATGGCTTGCTCAGCCTGCTTTCTTAAACAGCCCCAAACTGTCAGGCCATGGGTAGCCTCACTCATAATGGGCTAGGCCCTCCCCCATTAATCACTAAGTAAGAAAATGCCCTGCAGGTTTGCCTATAACCTGATTGTTATAACATTTTCCCAATTGAGGTTTCCATCTCTCAAATGATTCTAGGCTGTCATGTTGACATAAAGGTAGCCAGCACAGGTACTGTTAGCTAGATGTGTTGGGATCTGGAGTCCCCTGAAGCATCTGGGTCACAGAGGGCTAACCTTTGTTGGCATAGGTTTGCTCAGTGTCTAAGATCTGGACCTGAGCATCCAATCTGTAATGTGAAGCCTTCCACACTGCACATAAACCTTATATAACCCCAGGTGTGTAAGATGCAGAATCTCGTCCTCCACATGCATGGAGAACCAAGCTAGGCAGGCCATCCACTGAAACTTCGGCTAGAAGAGCATCAGTAACAAAAACACGAATATCACACATAGGCTGTGAAGCAGAAGGGAGCAGCCTCCAGTTGAAATTGGTCAGGAATGGAATTACAAGGACTATTGTTTTAAGAGCGGGAAATTCTTCTCTTTTAACCTGCCAAACTTAGCTGAAACTACTTTGTCTTTATTTTCTAACAAGATTTAACAGGAAAGAAACCACATTTCCACAACACCTTTCAAATGCCCCCAGCACATATGTGGGATGACTCTCAGTCAGCTCCACAGTCGGGATGCTAGGCACAGGAAGACTTACTTGTTGCTGATCCTATAAGGAGACAAACTACACACCCAAGATGACCTTCCATCAGCTCTGCAAATGGAAGACAGGCAGAGCTTGAGTTTAAGAAGTTGCTCAGTAGCTTTTTGTGATCACGGGAATGTGAAGGGTTGTTAAGCCCTGAAGAAGAGCTTGAATGGACCAATGGATGCAGTGAAACCTGCAGCAGGCTTTGTATGTCTATATCCTTTCATTTCTCTGGAAAGAGATCCATATGAATGACTGTGCTTTATAACCACTATCCCTGAGAGCTTTCTGCATTGATGCGAATGTTCCTGGTCCAGACTTAGGACCATTAGTGGCATATGAATATGAAGGGATAAAGTGCTTTATTTTACTTTAATTAAGTAGTTCTAATTTTAAATTGCTAGGGACATGGCTCAGTGCTCATGGGCAAAGTGCTTGCCTTAAAAGTATAGTAGTCTGAGGTGGATTCCCTAGAGCCCTTGTAAAGGATCTAGGTGTAGCCAGACGATGGTGGCACACACCTTTGATCTAAACTCTTGGAAGACAGAGGCAGGTGGATCTCTATGAATTTGAAGCCAACCTGGTCTACAGATCAAGTTTCAGAGTAGCCAGTGCTACACAGAGGAACCCGATCTAAAAAAGCAAAACAAACAAAGAATACAGATGTGGTGGCAAATGAGACACAGGTAGATTCCTGAGGCTCACTGCCCAGCCAGCCTAGCCTACTTGGTCACATTAATGTCCTTTTTGCATAGGCTTGTCTCAAAAAGAAGGTGGATACACTCTAATGGGTGGCCCAATACTTGTGGGTGTATGGGAAGCCCAAAAATAGACACAATGGGCTATTAAAGAAAAAGAAAACACCACGAAGTTGAGAAAGGCATTTGGTGGTGGGGGAGAAGAGTTGAGGAGAGGAGGGGTGTGGATCTGATAGTATGAAATTCTCAGAGAATCATGGAACATATTATATATTCTAAAATAAGTAGATGGCTCCTAAGGAATGACAGCTGAGGTTGTCCTCTGGCCTCAACATATGCATGTGTGCATGCACCGACACATAACCCTGTATACACATAAATGCACACAAAATATCTAAATTTGAAAGAGAAAAACTTGAAATATACAGAAGAAATGAATGACTGCCAACAGCAGGGGCTGGGAGAAGGCTGAGCATGAGGCGCAGGCCAGGGGATGTGTCAGACAAACATTCTCCTTCAAATCATCCTTGCTGATTATTATGTGACTTCAAAGCTCCTGGGGCATCACACACACAAAAGAGTGAGTCCTGAACTGCTAAAGTTCTAAGGTGCTAAAGGCTAAGCTCACAACCAAAATGTCAAAAAATAGTGGGTTCTGTCATAGGCAAATTGAAAACTGTAATTCACTGCGTGTGACTCTGGCTGACACACTGGATATGTAACTGCCGACTGTCACTTTTTTAAAAGCCTCTGGGCACATGTGCCAGCAGTGAGTCAGCTGGACTTTCCTGCCCACTATGACATTGTGTGCCCAAGTTACCAGAATGCCAGAATCAAGAGCATTCCTGCATCCCAGATAAGAGCAGCCACAAAGGGCACACTGACTCCCTCCTCTGTTCTCTCCATCCCCACTGAGTAAGGCTAATTCTACTTGGCAAGCAGGAAACTCTTGTGGGAAGTCTTAAATTAGTATTCCTGGATCTTCTCCAGGTTTGAATGAAGTTTCCCCCAGACAACCAAATAGGCAAGGAGACCCAACCATACAGTTACATCAATGATAGCTTTCACCCACACCAATAGGCACCTTGTTAGACGTGTAAGGAATAAATTATTATTACCCATTCTCGGTACAGTGTTCATGTAGAGTTCATCAGAGAATCAGGTAAGCAGGTGGCATTGAACACCTGTCTTCCCTAGCTGGCAGCTGGTGTCTACTTGGATACATGCTCTCAGTTCATCTTAGAGTAGAAAATCTTCAGGCAGTCTACTATGTGACTGAGTCCATGTACCAGAAAAGGAGGGATCTCAAGTCCCGGAGGGGGGGGGGAACAGATAAGGCTCTGTGTCCTGAAACAATAAGAGGGGAGTCTAGGGAAGGAACAATGATAGACACCAGGAAAGTTGTACCTCCCTGAAGAACTCAGCCAATGAGAAATTTAGGGGTAGAGAAATGCAGTCAGAGAAATACAAAAACCACTATTTTGTACCAAATCCACATGCCGGCCACTTCTGCTTTTCCTCTAGGCTGAAGTCCAACTTCGCAGGATTGTAAATGAACTGCTTCATGATGGCTCGTCTGTGTCTCCAGAACTCATATTATGGAGTGAGGGCTTCTGTTTCTCACAGAAGCTAGCTCCCGGGCTCCTGTTGATTCGTAAACGCAACTCCAACTCTTTTCCTTTTGGCACTGATAATTTCCCAAGGCTCTCCTAAACGCTTCACAAGCTGGGCGGTTTAAAACAGTAGATGTGTATTTGTTGTGGTTTGAAAGGCTAAAAATCTGAAAACCAGGGGTCAGTCAGCATGGTTGGTTCCCTCTTGGAACCTTCAAGAGAGAAGCTACTGCAGGTCTCCCATCTCCTGTTTCCGTTTTGGTTGTTTCCTTAGTGTTCCTGGGCTTGTGGTAACCTCCGTCCAGCCTTGGCCTCCACCTGCACAGATTTCTCTTCTCTACCTCTGCCCCTATGTCCATCTCTCCCTTTTCTTAAAGGATATCAGTCAGTTGATAAATGACCCTGACTCAGTGAGACCTCAACTTGACTAATATCTACAAAGATCCAGTTCCAAAAAAGTAGTACTCACAGGTACCAGGAACTGAACTTTTTAAAGGTATAACTCACCCCTAGAGACCACTGCCATCTTTGAAGCAGAAAATCTTCCCTCAGAATGGACTGTCCTAGAGCAGGACAGCTTCTGCTCTGACAGTCTTTAAGTGTTTGTGTGCTTGTGCTTCTGTGTATGTGTTTCTGTGTATATGCATGCATGTCTGTGTGTGCATATGTTTATCTCTGTGTGTGTTTGTGTGTGTGTGTGTGTATTTCCAGTACAGCATCTTTATCATGATACCAATGTCATCTTCTTGACAAAGAACTGCTCTCGATCCGTGCTTCCCATCATTGACCCTTGGCTTCCAGCAAAGATACCCTTCCTTTTGCTGCAAGGTGGGCTCCCAAGCCAAGACTCTGGCACCTTCTGCCCCTGTAGCTCTGGGGAATTTGCTAGAACACAGTGGGGAACATGAGTAGAGGAGACACAACAGAATAAAAAGAGCAGGATTTAATTCCAAATCATCATTGCTTCATGTGACATTGGGCAAAGTCACATTGGGGTCAATTTCCTCCTTAGTGGCTCATGACAGGACGGTTCTGTCACAGAATCACTAGAATAATTAAATAGCACACTGGGCACTTAGATGCTGAGTAGTGAGTGTTAATTTCTAAATCTTCTACTTCTGACATTTTCCTTTCATATTTTTACATATATTAGTAAGTCCTTATTTTAAAAAACCAATTTCTATTTAATGTGAAAATACAAACAAGAAGACTAAATTAAAATATCTGTAATTTTCCCACTGCAAGATAATTATTATTTACGCTTTGGTGTTTTTCTTTAGTCTTTTTAAATGCATATATTTACACACAGCTCTTCTGTAAAATTGGTTTCACTTTGCTCCTGTTTGCTTTGTTACCACCTCTACTTAACAAGATAATACATTTTCATATTTAATTACTTGGTCTTCTAAAGCCTAGCTCATAATGTGTGCAGAGTAATATATCCTGGGTACAACATAATTTCTTCAATTGGTACATTTTACCTGTCATTGAAACTGTTCCCAATATTTTCACATTTATTTATTGTGCTAGCATGTGAGTATGTGCACTTGAATGTCATAGCATGCATGTCCAGATCAGAAGATAGCTTGTGGGAGTTGCTTCCTCATCTCCATCATATGGGTTCTGAGGATTGAATTCAGGGCTTCAAGCCTAGAAGTTGCTGCTTTTGTCTGCTGAACCATGTGGCTTGTCTAATATGTTTTTTAAAGTTTTGTGGTGTGTGTGTGTGTTGGTATACATACACATACATGTGGGGGCTATTGATACACTTGTTTAAGACAGAAAACAGCATCTGATAGCTTGGAACTGAAATCATTGGAGGACTTAAGATGCTTGTCTTGTTATATGGATACTGGGATCTGAACACTGGTCCTCTTGATTGTGCAACAAGCACTGTCAAGCCATCTCTTCAACCTTTAATATTTTAATTTTTTATTAATTTAATTTAATTTTTATTGTTTTGGACAATACTATGAAGGATTGTCTTTATTTTTTTAAACTTTACATCCCAATCGCTGTCCCCCCCCCCACCCAGGTCTCCTCTCCCACAGTCCCTCCCTCTCCTATGAGAGAGTGGAATCCCCCTGGGCATCTATCCCACCAGCATATCAAGTCTCTGCAGGGCTAGGTGCTTCATCTCCCACTGAGGCCAGACAAGACAACAAGACAGCTGAGTTAGGGGAACGGATTCCACAGACGCACAACAGCTCCTGTTCCAGGTGTTTGGGACCCACATGAAGACCAAGCTGCACATCTGCTACGTATGTATGTGGAACCTAGGTCTAGCCTGTGTGTGCTCTTTGGTTGGTGGTTCAGTCTCTGAGAGCTCCAAGGGTCCAGAGTAGTTGACTCTGTTTGTCTTCCTGTGGCGTTCCTATCCCCTTCAGGGCCTTCAACCCTTTCCCCTAATCTTCCAAAAGAGTCCCCAAGTTCCCCAAGTTCTATCCAATGTTTGACTGTGGGTCTCTGCATCTGTCTGAATCAGATGCTATTGTGGAACCTTTCAGAAGACAGCCATGCAGAATATCATTAATAGTGTCAGGGATTGGTTTTGCCCATGGGATGGGTCTCTACTCAGGCCCATTATTGCTTGGCCATTTCCTCAGCCCCTGTTCCATCTCCTGTTCTTGAATTTTTGTAGGCAGGATAAATTTTTGAGTCAAAAGTTTTGTGGGTGAGTTGGTGTCTCTACTGCTCCACTGGGGTTCCTGCCTGGCTACAAGAGGTGGTGGCTTCTTCAGGTTCCATATAAGTGAATATATACCATGCATGTCCTTTAGGGCCTGGGTTACCTCACTCAGGATGATATTCTCAGGCCATCCATTTGCCTGCAATCTTCATGATGTCTTGGTTTTTAATATCTGAAGAATATTCCATTGTATAGATATACCACATTTTCTTTATTCATTCTTCAGTTGAGGGACATCTAGGTTGTTTCCAGTTTCTGGCTATTATGAATAAAGCTGCTATGAACATAGTTGAGCAAGTGTCCCTGTGGTATGGTGGAGCATCTTTTGGGTATATGCCCAAGAGTGGTATAGCTGGGTCTTCACGTAGAGCTATTTCAAGTTTTCTGCGAAACCACCAAATTGATTTCCAAATACAAGTTATACAAGTTTGCACTCGCGCCAGCAATAGAGGAGTGGTCCTCGTGCTCCACATCCTCACCAGCATCTATTATCACTTGAGTTTTGGATGTTAGCCATTCTGATGGGAAGATGGAATCTCAGAGTCATTTTGATTTGCATTTCCCTGATGACTAAGGATGTTGAACATTTAAGTGTTTCTTGGCTATTCAAGATTCCTTTGTTGAGAATTCTGTTTTGCTCTGTACCTCATTTTTTTTTAATTGAGTTATTTGGATTGTTTGATGTCTAACTTCCTGAGTTCTTTATAAATTCTGGATATTAGCCCTCTGTCAGATGTAGGGTTGGTAAAATTCCTTTCTCGTTCTGTAGGCTGCAGTTTTGTCCTTTGCCTTACAGAAGATTTTCAGTTTTATGAGTTTCATTTATTAATTGTTGATCTTAGAGTCTGAGCCATTCGTGTTCTGTTCAGGAAGTTGTCTCTTGCACCAATAAATTCAAGGCGATTTCCCACTTTCTGTTCTATTGGGTTTAGTGTATCTTGTTTTACATTGAGGTCTTTGACCCACTTGGACTTGAGTTTTGTGCTGGGTGCTAGATATGCATCTATTTGCATTTGAAGGACATTCTTATCTAAAAAAAATCTGTATAGCTCTTTGATTGTTTTGGAGAAGCTGTGAAAAGTAGAATTATTTGAGCCTCCTCCCTAAACGAGCACATGATAACTCTTCTCTGTCTCTCCCTTCTTCTCCATCTCAATGGAGAACCTGCCCTCCTTTTTCATTGCATTAGTTCTTTGAGAGATTTATACAACGTGTTTTGGTCAGGTTCACCCCCGACTTTTCCCAGATCCTCCTACATGCTCCACTTCCGTATCTCCCTAATTTTTGTCCTTTTTTTAATTTCTCTCAAACAATCAGACAATATGTGCTAGCCAAATACTCATGATCTCCAAATGAAGTGTGGCCAGTTTATTAGGGGCTCCACTCTTGGAGAAAACTATCATTTCTTCTCCTAGCATCTAACAATTGTCAATAGCTCCATAGTTAGGGGTGAGATTTTGTGCTGAGCTCTCATCTCCGTGCTGAGATTTGGTCTGACTTGGGCTTAGACAAATCCTGTGCTTGATGTCACACCTGATGTATAAGTAAGAAGATAATGGGGTTCTTTTGTTGTTGTTGCTGTTTGGTGGGCTGGCTTTTGGTTTTGAGGGGTTTTTGTTTGGTTAGTTGGTTCACTGGTTCATTGGTTGTTTGTTTAGGGTGTTGTCGTTGTTGTTTTTATGGTTAACCAGTGGCTGTGGCTCTTACAATTTTCCCATGGCCTTTTCTGAAATGATCCCTGAAGCTTGAGGGAAGAGAAGTACCTTGTATATGTTCCCTTTGGGGCTGAGCCTTCAGCAGTCTCTTATTCCCTGCGTTATAGCCAGTTGTGGGTCTCTGTGTTAATCACCATCTACTGCAAATAAAAATTTTCATGTGAGGGTTGAGAGATGCATTCGTCTAGGGGTATGAAGATAAGTCGTTAGAAGTCAGTTTAATACTGTGTCTGTTTAGTGGAATAATAGAAGTAGGTTCTCCCTCTGGGAACTGTGACCTGTCTAGACAGGTTCTTGCTTCAGTAATGGTACCGCATATGAGTCTCATCTTGTAATTGGGGCTTAAATCCAACAAGAAAGTGGTTGATTTCTCCCATTATTTCTATGCTACTGTTGCAGTGGGCATGCCTTACTGGCCAGTCATTGCTGTAACTCACAAGATTCACAGCTTGCTATGAATGGTGATTACTTTTCTCCACCAGTAGCAAGCACCTCCAGCTCGACACACACAAACCCTGTGTGTCTTTCCACCTCCACCTGTGCAGTGTACAACTCTCATCTCTACAAGCGTGGTGTACCCAGTGCTCAGGAGAAAGCATAGGTTCACTCTCTCACTCTTTTCCGAGGGAAATTCTTAAATGTACATCCATTAGCACCATCCCTGGACCTAGTCTTTGACTCTGCTGGCACCTTGCGCGATTTTCCTTTTACTACATTGGTGCCTATCCTTGCTACCTGGATTGCTGATTAGTGTGCTTCTAGCCCCTTGATACAGCCTATTTCTCATGCAGAAGGAAAACTTTGAACATCTTAAATCACCTTGAATTGCTCCTGTGCTCAAAACCCTTCGGTATGATGTGTTCAAGACTGAGACAGTAGCCAATGTATTGACCAAAGTCAGAATCCAGAAAACCTCAATAATGTGAGTTAGCAGTCCTTGGAGCCCTGCCTGCATTTAAGTATATCAGCATGAGGGAGTTTTGAAAATGCCAATAACTGGGTCCTCCCTGGATCACATGAACCAGAATCTCTAAAAGTTCTCCAAATGATTCTACTGTGAGGACTGGGGGTATCAGAACTCATGTCTAAAGTAAGAACACAGCTGGGCATGAGAAAGCAGTAGACTTCAAACTGTCGGAGGGTTTTTTCATGTGGACTTAAAAGATTCTCTGCAGCTTCAGGCAGAGAATGTTGGTTCTGCACACATTCTTGGGCTTCCCCCCAAGGCTTTGTCTTAGATATTGGTGGGAAGTTGATGCAGCACCTAGGTCCTTCACATGCAGCACATGGACCTTCAAAATCCTCAAATTCATCTGTGGGAAGTTCCATAATCCAGAATAAAAGAATGGAGTCTAGAATATCTCTGAGATCTGGGGTCTTCTGTGTCCGTGTAGGCAGTCTCTCTACCAAAAACCCACATCCCAATTCTCAGATCCAGGAGTATGTTGAGTTATACAACAGAAGACACATAGGATACTGATCAAAGGAAGGCTCCTACTCAGCTTACTCAATATACTTAGCAGTGGCTGGATGTGGTGTGCATGCCTGTAACCTAACATTCAAGAGGTGAAGACGGGCGTTAGGAAGTTCAAAGCTAGCATGGGGTGTATAACAGACCCGTTCTTTAAAAATGGTGTGTGTGTGTGTGTGTGTGTGTGTGTGTGTGTGTGTGTGTGTGCGCGCATCAGAGGTGGGGATGTTACACAAGTAGGTCCAATGTAATCACAAGTATGGCTCATTGAATAGTGTCTCCTAAAAGTGAATGGGACCTGGAGCCTCAAATTGTGACCCTATGTAGAAATGGGGCCTCTGCCTAGGACAAAGGAGGCGCCCAACAATCAGTGGGAGTGACCTTAGTTTTAACTCACTACACTGGGGATATGGAACCTGAAGAGGCCACCTCCGGTAGCCAGGTAGAAACCCCAGTGGAGTGATAGAGATACCAGCTCACCCATAAAACTTTGACCCAAAATTTATCCTATCTACAAGAAATGCAGGCACAGGGGATGGAACAGAAACTGAGGGAGTAGCCAAGCAATAACTGGCCCAACTTGAGACCCATCCCATGGGCAAGTACCAATTCCTGACACTATTAATGATATTCTGTTATGCTTGCAGACAGGAGCAAGTTGTCCTCTGAGAGGATCCACCCAACAGCTGACAGATACAGACACTCACATCCAAACAGTGGATGGAGCTTGGGGACTCTTCTGGAAGAACAGGAAGAAGGATTGCAGGTCCCGAAGGAGTTAGGAACTCCACAAGAAGACTAACAGAGTCAACTGACCTGGACCCTTGAGGTTCTTAGAGACTGAACCATCAACTAAAGAACATATACTGGCTGGACCTAGGCCTCACCACACACTTGTAGTAGATGTGCAGCCTGGTCTTCAGGTGGGTTCCAAATAATTGGAATGGGGGCTATCCCAAAAGCTGTTGCCTGTATGTGGGATATGATCTTCTAGCTGGGCTGCTTTGTCTGGCTTCAATGGGAGAGGAAGTGCCTAGTCTTGCAGAGACTTGAAGTGCAGGGATGGGGGGATAAGAGGAGGGCCATCCACTCAGGAGAAGGAGAGGGGGATGGATGGGGGAAGGATTGTGGGAGTGAGTTCCTGGGAGGGGAACAATGAGTGGGATGTAAAGTGAATAAGTAAAAATAAAATTAAATTTAAAAAAAAAAAAAAGAAATGGGGTCTTTGCAGATGTAATTGGTTACATTAAAATAGTATAATTTGGGTTCTGGTGGGTCCTAATCTAGTGACTGCTGTTCTGAAACAAGGACACAGAGATTCAAACTGAAGGACCAGGTGATGGAATTGAGTTACACTGCCATCAGTCACACACTGCTAGGAAGGCAGGAGCCACCAGAAGCTAGGAAATGGGTATGGAGCTGGTTTTCCTTCACAGCCAACCTTCCAGCTAAAGACATGGAGGGAGGAGCCAAGAGGCCATGCACATAAGCAGTTTCCAGAGTCGGGGAACTGCAGAAAGCAGAGAAGCAGACTCTTCCTTGAGCCTTCTAGAAAGAATGTAGCATTCTGGAACCTAGATTTGACCTAAGAACCGTTTTTTGGACTTCTATCTTCTAGGACAGTTAGGGAATAAATACATGGGTATTGTTTTAAGCCAGTCAGCTATGGAGCTTTATTAAAGGAGAAATAGCCCAAGGGCATAGTGTCAGTAAGAACATGCTTTTTTCTTTGATGTTTTGGTTAACCTGAAATGGTTTTTATTATACATATTTATTGTGCATCTAGAAGGATGAATGCCATAGCACATGTGTGGAGGTCCAAGGACAACTTTTGGGAATCAGTCCTCTCCTTTTTTTTTTTTTTTTAAGATTTATTTATTTTACTTATGAGTACACTGTCGCTGTCTTCAGACACACCAGAAGAGGGCACCGAATCCCATTACAGATGGTTGTGAGCCACCATGTGGTTGCTGAGAATTGAACCCAGGACCTCTGGAAGAGCAATCAGTGCAGTCCAGCAATCAGTAGATCTGAGGCTGGACTAGGTTGTCTTGCTTGGCAACAAGCCCCCTTTACTCTCTGAGCCCTCTCTCTGACCCTCTCTTGGTTTTTGTTTATTGGTTTCTTTTTAATACACAATAATTCAAAAACATTTTTTACTAGGCTAACTCTTACAAATTCCTTTATTGTTTTCTCTCCCATAATTCTTAGAACTCCTTTTTCACTGACACTAGATAAATATTCCCTCTATTTTCTTCATCATTCCTAATTCACTTTTAGCATTGATTTTACAATCCAGTAGCACTTAGCATTTATTTCTGGTTGATGATAGATGCTTTAAGAATCGGTGGAGGCCAAAGCCACTTCCCTGAAGAACACAGGCACATGTGCAAACCTTCCCCCACTGATATGCTGGGGGAGGGGGTGTGCTGCCAAATCCTGAGTAGGTCTCTTGAAGATAAAGATGTGTTCTTCCTGATGGACCAGAGGTGACTCTGCTCAGCTGGGGGGTAGGGCATTACACTAGGCATTATTTGGCTTTACTTCACTGTGACCAAACTACTTGAAAGAAGTTTTAATTTGGACTCCTGGTTTCAGAGGTGAGAGTCCCTGTATCACTGTGTTGTTTCTGGGCCTGAAGTGAGGAGCAACATCAGAGAGCATCATCAGAGAGAATGTCTGTGCTGGAGAGCTTCCTCCTCCTTGCCACCTTATTCTATCTGGACCTCCACCCTAATAATGCTGCTCGATTTCAGGGAGGGCTTTTATTCATTGTCTCTAGAAATATCCTCATAGACACACATGGAAAACTGTGCTGTCCAATCAATCTCCCTTTCTTGGGGGGGGGGGGAGAAGAGGCTTCTCATAGCCACAAGAAAGAACTTTTCAAAGGAAAGAAAAGCAAGCGAGGAAGTGATGTGTCTCAAAGACAGTAAGGACCCTACTATGGCTGGACCAATGTGTGGAGGGAAGCTACAGAGCCAAAGGGACTCTGACACATCTGTTACTGATATGATCAGTACATGGACCAGGCAGGAAGACATCATCCTGCACATTGAGCATTAGAGAGAGCATCAAGGCCTCTGATGGTTAGTGTTGTCAACTTGGTAGACTATTGCATCAGTCACACTTGTGAGACATTATCTTGACTATATTGAGGTAGGAAGGCTTGGTCTCCTTTGGTGGTACCATTCCTGACTGTGAACCTAGCCTGTGGCAGTGAAGAAAGGGAGGTGGGCATGTTTATGCTTCTCTGTCTCAGATGCCATGTGGCTAACTGTGTCAAGTCCTCCCTCTGTATCTTGCCCCACAATGACAGGCTGCACCTTGAACTGTGAGCTGAACACCCCCCCCTTCATTAACCTTCTTTTGTCAAATATCACAGCAACTGGAAAGAAACTAAGGCAGGGCCTGAGGAAGACCTAAGCATGAAGGAAAAGTACTCAGGAAAGTTCTAAGAGTGTGGACAGATGTGTTCGTTGGAGAAAATTCACCTCCTGAGGCACTTGGATGAAGTGGCAGTAGTGTCATTCTCTCTCTATGCACAGGTGTGGTGACAAACTGGGGATCCTCCCCCCATGCACAGGTGTGATGACAAACTGGGGATCCCCCATGCACAGGTGTGATGACAAACTGGGAATCCCCCCTTACACAGGTGTGATGACAAGCTGGGTAAGCTGGGAAGATGCTTTCCAAACCGCCTTTGCACCAACAGTCATCCACACTGAGACCCAGAGAGAAGTTAAGACAGTTGTCCAAAGCCAGTGATTTGTGGAATTAGTCACCCAGAGGGCAAAAGTGGACAATGATGGCATAGTTAACACAAACTTTAGCAGAATTTATAAAAGCAGAGCTTTTCAGAGCTTGAAGTGCTCTCCAATCTGATCTTTATCCCTCACTAAGCGATAAGGCCTCTGAGACCCGAGGAGGTTAAGTAACTCCTCTGAATCACCGAGGCATTAAAGCTAATCTTGATCTAAATTCTTGGGAGTTCATAAGACTGTGAAAAAATATATATAATACCCTAAGTAGTGACAGCAAACCTCTGCCAGAAATCCAGTAGAGTTTGTTATAGAGTCCAGAGTTAGATTCAGACAATCTTTATGAGCAACCCATCAGGCAATATGCCTCTCTCTGTGCCTCTGACAAATGAGCAGGGACATATACACTGTTTACCAATGTATGTTTTATTGGACTGAAGCTCCTGGGAGGTGCAGAATCTTTAAGGCCCTTGCCTCTGTTATCTTGTGGCTTGGGGCCTTTCTACTACAAGCTCACATTTCCAGCTAAAGCTACGGTCTAGTCTTTCTTCATTTTCTCCATGTCATGTAGCTGAGAGCCAAGCAATAGAGAATCCAACCCACTGCCATCCTTGGGACCACAGTGTCTGGGGCCTCTGCAATACTTTCTAAGGTAGCCCCTGCTTTCTCTAACCCTGCCCTGGAAACTCTGCTTCATTAAAATCTTCCCTTTTAAAAACTCATCTTCAACACCTATGTTCATAGCAGTAGTGTGCCTGACACCAAAGAGGGGACAATAGCACAGTGTCCCGTGGCAAACAGATAAGCCAAATGTAGTGTCACATGAAAGAACGTGACTTGGGCTTAAGAAAGAAGGAAATGTTGGTGTGTGGCCCATGGGTTATGAACCTCACTCAAGGACATTGCACTACGTGAAGTAAGCCAGACACAATAAGGTAAACTACATATGGTACCATTTGTCTTAGCTACATTTCTGTTGCTCTGACAAAACACCCAGCAAAAAGTAAATTGAACAAGAAATGGTTTCTTTGGACTCATGGTTTGAGAGTATAGTCCTTCACAACTGGGAAGGCATGACAGCAGGAGAGTGAGGTGGCTGGTCACATTTGGATCCACAGTGAGGAAGCAGACAGCTGTGAATGTTGGTACTCAGCTCATTCTGTTTTGGTCAGTTCAGGACCCAGCTCATGAAATTTTGCCCCACATTCAGAGTGGGTCTTTCCACCCCAAATGACATAGAGCAGTGGTTCTCAACCTTCCTAGTGCTGCATCCCTATAAACCAGTTCTTCACATTGACCCCTGTATTTTACTGCTGTGAACAGACACTGTAACTATGGCAACTCTTATAAGGACAAACATTTAATTGGGCTGGCTTACAGGTTCAGAGGTTCAGTCTATTATCATCAAGGAGAGAACATGGTGGCATCTAGACAGGCATGGTTCAGGAGAATTTGAGAGTTCTACGTCTTCACCTGAAGGCTGCTAGCAGAAGACTGGCTTCCAGGTAGCTAGGATGAGGGTCTTAAAGCCCACGCTCACAGTGACACACCTACTCCAACAAGGCCACACCTATTCCAACAGGGCCACGTCTAATAGTGTCGCTCTCTGGGCCAAGCATATACAAACCATCACAAACCTCAACCATAAAATCTTTTTATTGCTACTTCATAACTGTGATTTTGCTAGTGCTGTGAGTCATAATGTAAATATCTGATATGCAACCCCCAAAGGTTGAGAACTGCTGACTTGGAAACTACCATACAGACAGGCCCAGACATTTGGCTCCTAAGCGGTTCTAGATTCTGTAAGTTGGCAATCAATGTCAACCATCACATGGCTTGTATAAAGAACTACAGCTGCCAGATCTACAGCCAGAGAGTTGGCTGCCAGGATGCTGGGGGTGGTATGGGGTGGGAAACGGTGCTCAGTGGACAGAGACACAGCTTAGAATAAGGCAAAGTCTGGAGCCTGCACAGCCATGTGAGCATAGTTCTGTGAGACAGATGAGAGGGACCCAACTCTCCCTCAGAGTATGTGGCCTTGTTACATACTGCTAATTACATCAACGTAAGGTTTTCCTTGTAAGTATCTTTTAAGGTTCACTTTTCCTTCAAATAAGCTAAGCTGCTGGAGGCCAGATGACTTGAATCATTGATTAGTAGCTATTCCGGTCTCTCCATGTGCCTAGTGCCATAAGAAGGAAGCTGTCAATCAAATCTTTGATAGCCAGCTGAACTATCATCAGGCACCCCTGCTGTTTTGGACACCCTGTGTACATCCTGAGGAAATTACCAGTACTCTAGCTGTACAGAACACAAAAGCATGGCTGAAGCTATAAGCCCCTCCTTCAGGAGGCAATGGGCACAGACATTGGAAGACTCTACTCCTGGCAAGAAAAGCCTCAGTGAATCGTAGTTGGTCCTGCTCACCCTGCAGCTGTTTTCTCTTAGGATAGGAGGACACCTTTCTAGTGACTCAGACAAATCCTGTGATTGGTATAGTCATAGTGTAAGGCCTGTGCTTGATGGAGTTAGAAGCTATGGTGTGATTGGTATATTTACAATCTCCTGGAAGACTTGGCACGCCCCTTTCCAGCTCTGAAAGCAGGCTATTCTTTAGTCTTGTCAGGTTAGCATGGTAGGTTCCTTCTGAGTATTTTCCTCCAACGTTGCAATATCAGGCGCCAATAAAGGCATCTCCCAGAGGGTCTTTTGCCTGCTCTTGGATAGAGTTGGTTGAGCCTATTTTACAAAAGGCACAAAACAAACAAAACATCCTAGGGTTCCCTTCCCTAGCTATGGAGGCCTTAGACACTGCATCCAGAATGAAGAGTTTCCAGCGGCAAAGGGCTCTGGTACTTGGAAGTTCTGAGCTGCTGTAGCAGCTGTTGACCAGCCAAGAAGCCCATACTCAAAGCCAAGCTTTCACAGTAGGCAGCAGTTGAAGACTTTCCAAATGTGGCTAGCGTATAGACATGACCAGAAACTATGAGGAACAGCAGACACATTGGAAAGGTGAGAGATAGCAGCAAAGCTACGGCTATAGGAAATGAGACAGCAAAGAGGCAAAGGTGAGTGCTAAGGACAAGCACTCCAACTCTGGAGGAGTTTGAGACAGCTGCCAAGGGTTAGAGAGCTCAGGATTCCAGGCTAAGGGGCTGCAACTCTTGGTGGTCACAATTTAGAGCAACTGGGCACAAGAACAAAGACCTGCTGGCTTTGAAAGCTTGGTTCTATAAGCCCCTGGTTCTAAGACTTGGAGCCATAAGCCTCTGGTTCTCAAGGCTTGGAGCTCTAAGTCTCTGGATTTGGAAGCCCAGCTCAAGCTTCTGAGCTCAGTACCACCAACAAACACTAAGGAAGCTTTTCTTGTCAGATGAGTCAAACATACCTTCAACTCACTCTCCAGCCCAGGCTTGCCTTGAACTTGTAGCAATCCCCCTGCTCCAACCTCTCAAGTGCTGGGATTACATGTGTGCATCATCAGATCCCACTTCCAACCACATTTTGTATCCAGATAGAGCCAAAGTATCCAGCTGACCTCAGTAACGACATTACTGAATTAATTGCTTAAAAATGGCAAATGAGGGGCTGGAAAAATACTCACTAGTTAAGAGTGCTTATTGCCCTTACTGAGGATGAGAGTTCTACTCAGATCAGGCTGTTCAAAACCATCTGTAACTCCAGTTCTGTGAGATCCAACACCTTCTACTAGTCTCTCCGATTACCCACAAACACCTACACATATTCATACACACACACACACACACACACACACACACACACACACACAATTAAAAATAAACCCCATCTTTTAAAAAGCCCAAGTGGTAAGTTTTCTATTTTTACCACTATTTTTAAAATTTTGCATATATATTTGTATTTCATACATATGGGTGTTTTGCCAGTGTATATGTCTGTGTGACACTCACATGCCTGGTGCTGCTGGAGGCCAGAAGAGCCCAGAAGATATCCTGTAACTAGAATTACAGATGTTTGTGAGGTGCAGTGCGGGTGCTGGAAATACAACCTGAATCCTCTGAAAGAACGGACAGTACTCTTAGCAGCTGAGTCATCTCTCCAGCTTTTGCTGCTGTTTATTTTAAACAGAACTGTTTAAAACATAAGCCTATGCTGGTCCAAGGATTCCTTTAGTCCCCCAGTGAGCGAACTGCTTCCCCCCTGGTGTCATGGTCACCAGGTAACTACTAGTCTAGGTAACAAGGTCCTCTGGAAGGAATATGACTTGACACTGATAGAGTCGGCAGCCCTGAACCCAGCATTGTCCCCAGGCCAGGTCCAGGGCTCAGGGTACCTTCCTGTATCAATTAGGACTCTAAATGGAATGTTTCCTGGAGGCATTAAGCATTCTCTGGCTCCTTGATATGATCACAGGCTCACAGACACTCAATCTGATGCCGACAGGTCATTTGTAAAGAATTGGTTTGACAAGTCAGACACTTTCTTCTTGAAAAATGGAGTTGAATATGAAAATATTGAACATCCCAAAGGAATGGCATGATTTACAGAGGCATTAATGAGAGTAGAGCCCTGACCAACTCGACTCTGCATGGTGGCCACAGACTCGCCTCTATCTCCTTCTTCACGTTATTGGTCCTGCAATCCACTAGCCTATGAATATTGCTGTAGCATATGACTGTGGTGTTAGGGTGTCAGCTGATAAAAGGTGTCTAAGGTGCTCCAAAGTATGTCGTGGAGAGAGATGGCCTGGGGACACAGCATGGGAAATGTTCAACACAGAGACTGAATTGGGTTGCCCGAGGGCAAGCAGGCAGGAGGAATAAGGAACCCCAGAAGTTGCAAAGGCCAGGCTGTCCCACCTGAGCACCTAGCTGCTGATTGCATGGTGCTTGAGAATATCAGAGCACTCCCCCAGGTTCCAGCTTGTTTCCATGGTTCCCCTACCCTCTTGTTTCATCCTCATCCAGCACAATACAGACACTTGACTAAATGGCTTCCCTGATGACAAGCACAATCCTGACTCACAATGGCTCAACACTTCCTGATGGGCAAGCCAAGTACTAAATGTTCTTAAATGGGCCATCTTGTTTAACCCTCCAATGACCAGACAGTAGACTCCATTTTCTGCATGTTCCTATGAAGAAAATTAGTGTGTGTGAAGGTCAGCCAACCTGCTCCAGGACCTG
>JANHMN010000003.1:122198140-122208822 GCA_030674055.1 Rhabdomys pumilio
GAGCAGGAGCAGGAGCAGGAGCAGGAGCAGGAGCAGGAGCAGGAGCAAGAGAAAAAAGAAGTACCTTATGCTTGATGAAGCCAAAGCTGTTGACAGCAAATGTATGCAGAAAGCCATCATGGAGATAAATAAGGAACTCATGACATCCCCAGGGAGCAGAGTCCTGCTCACAGAAGCTCTTCTTCAGCTCAGGTTCCCCTAGACACTCTTGCCTTGGAGCCATCCCTAGGAATGGCCCATTTAGTTAGAGATGTGCATGGCCACATGGGGAATCAGTCACCGTTACCACACACTAATCTCTCCAGCAAGAATGTCACACACTATCCAACCTGACCCTGGTGGACTGTTTAAGGGTTGTGGCCAGCATGTCAGTGAGGCCAGTGCCTGGAGAGGTTGACCATGTGGCACCATTGCCAAGGACTGGACAAGGGGCTCTGAGACCATGCAGTTCTAGGACTCCTTGTTCCCTGGCCTCTGATGCTCTGGTCATCTCACAGCCTGGAATGCTGCAGTGTCTGCCTCATTCCTGCTTCATTAGTGCCCAATAGCATGAGAATGCACCAGCTCTCTAGGACCCTCTGACCTGACCCCAGCCTCCTCTACCCAGGAAGGGCACTCTTACCAAAGTTGCACCAGAGCACCACACGTCTGCTTTGATGGACCCTCCTAGTCTCACACTTCACCTTCTCAGCAACCTCCACTATAGGAGGATACATTGAGCAGCTGGAATCCCTTCTTGGCTTCCAGAACTTGACCTCTGTGTTCCCTTTCGATAGTGGAATGCTCTTGCTCAGCCCCTGAGCTGGCTCTTTCCTGATTCTGACTCTAAATGATGAGTACACAGCTCTGCCTGTGTCTTCCTTTCTTTCTGCCCATTTTTCTAGGAATCTTATTCTGGCTCTAGGCTCCAGGCACCCTCATCCTTTCCTCCTGCTTCCTCTTCTGTTGTTGACAAGGCTCCTTCAGTGCTAAGAATGACCTTGAAGGAAACATGACAGATACAACTTCTTATTCCCTGATCTCACCATGACAGCTGTGACCCCTTTGTCTCTTGCTTCTCTGTAACATCATGATGACCCACCTGCTTTTGAAACCTCAATTTCAGGAAGCTTCAAATAATCTCTTTATCTTGTTCTCTCTTGCAGCCCATTGCTGGGTTCTGTCACTTTCAGCTCGCAGGATTTACATCTGTGGAGATCCCTAGCCTGTGGGGACCTCCTGCCCCCGTTCCCCTGCTGCTCCATGTTCTCAGTCAGTCTACTCTTCAAGCAGAGATTGAAGGCTGTTTGAAACCATGGACCACTACATCTAAGCATAACCTCACCCATCAATCACAGCCCTCCAGCCCCGCTGACCTCTGTCTTTATCCTGGTGATCTCTCACGAGTAGCCTCACCAGTCACAGGCTGTCCTGTTCCTTCAATCCGTGAGCTCCTCACGTTGGGTCTGGGCTTTTTCCAGTCCCTCTCCTCATGTGCTCTCTACATCTTATGTGTATTGTCTTCCCACCTTTGTATACTGTCTGTTACTACCTCTGCTTTTATCCTCTTATGTCTTAATCTATCTCATCGGCTTTCTTCTTTCTCCTTTCTCTTCACCTTACCCGCTATGGTTGGACCAGTGCTCATTAGTGCAGTCCTAAGCTATTGTACTTTACTTACTTGCTCATTTATTTACTTTAGCATCATCATATATGGATGATGTGTGTGATGTGTATATGTGTATATGTGATGGACATGCCATGGAGCACATGCCATGGAACACACACACATCAGAGGACAACTATTTAGGATAGGCTTTGTGTCCAACCGTGGGTTCCAGAACTGAATTCAGGTTGTCATGTAATAGCAAGTGCTATGACTCACTGAGCCATCTCACTAGTCTGGGGAGTAAATTCCAGCTGACTCAAACAGAGAGGGATCAGGCCTGAAGGAGGGAACTCTCCTCCAAAAGCATGTATCCCCAAGCATATTCTGAGAACTAAGCCACCTACAGGAACAATGAGGGACCAGGCCCTTCATTGCACCTATTTGGGTCTGCAGGGCAGGAAGATATCAAGTAAAAGGCTTTCCTGAGCTAAGAACAAGTCCAAGGCTAGTCTGGATAACTTAGAGACCTTTTCTCAAAGGAAGAAGAAAAACAATCCAGCTCCTAAAACCAATGCAAAAATGGAAGTGATGCCATGCTGTCTGGTCCGGGCCAGTTTCTTGCAGTTCCTCATTGGAGCCAAAGCCATCATTACAGCAGCAGCTGGAAACACCAGGGATGGGAACAGCAGAACAGCACAGGGATGGTCAGCAGAATCTGACCATCAGATTCCAGCTTCAGAGAAAGGGTTACGTCTACCTTTATCCCCGTGCCTGGCAGCTGCCTGCTCACCACCATGCCATGAGAAATAGCTTTACTATTTGCTCATCCATCACTGCCTTGGTTTCCTTTCATCAGGATTTGGATTTTGATCAGTCATGTTTCTATAATTATATGTCAGAATTATATTTCACTCAGAAAACCACTTTGAAGCCCAAAGTATAGGTCTTCTATTTAGACACTCAAGAGAAGGAACCAATACAAGGGTGGTTTGTGGACCTCAACCGGGCAATGACCCAAGGACAGAGTGGCCAGTGACCAATCCGTGTTAACACTTGAGCGGTTAGGGTTGTGGCTATAGCTCAGTGCTAGAGTGTTTGGCTAGCATGCATGAGACCCTGGGCTCAAACCCCAGTACTGTCAAACAAGCACTTAACACCCCTACAGCATGAGCAGTAGCTGTTCCAATGAATACTCTTTGTGGGCAGAGCATAACAAATGGGGTGAAGGCTTTTCTTTTTGGGTCCAGGAGCTTTTGCTCTGTGATATATCATTAGAACTCTGAGAAGTAAGATTTGTTGCTAGGCCCTGGGGAAAAGGCCGGTCATTGCACTTACTTGGGTACATGGGGGTAGAAGGATCTCAAGTAGAAGGCCTTCCTGAGCTAAGAACGAGTCCGAGGCTAGTCTGGATAACTTAGAGACCTTTGCTCAAAGTAAAAGTGGAAAATAGGGCCGAGGTGTAGCTCAACAGATAGAGTGCTTGCATGCATGCATGAAGCCCCGGGTTGCATCCTCTGTGCCACATAGATGAATGGGGTGGTTTGTGCCTGTATTCTCAGCATTTGGTAGGCATATGAATCTGAAGTTCAAAGTAATACTTGGCTCTGAAGTGAGCTTGAAGGCATGGGATACATGAGACCCTGTATGTATCTACCCGGCCTCCTGCTCCCACCCCACCTCCCCCAAAGAGAAAAAAAGTAGAGCTGGAGTTTGGGCTCAGTAGCAGGGGGCGTGCCTAGCATGTGAAATCTCTCATCTCATTTCTCCTTCTTTCCCATCATCCACTGGGCTCTGCCAGTGCTGCGCTTCTTATCAGCTTGTTTCTCTTTCACTCACCAGGTTTCTTCCTGGTGGGTGTCTCCCTACCTAGCTCCCTACCCACATCTCACACAGCCAGGTTTTGTCTCTTGCTTGAACCTCCCAGAACCTCAATTGTTATTCCAGGCTGTTCCCAATTGGTTCAAACTTGTCCTTCAGGCATTTACTGTCTACTCCACTTCCAAATTGTACCCATATATACTTAGGTTTGCTTTAGTGCTAAAGGTGAGTGGTGGGGGTGGGGGGACCAATGTGCAAAGCAAGGAGCTGCAGGATACTGGCCAGTGCAGGGAAATTCACACAGGATGGTGAGTCATCTGACCATTTGAGGTACCATTTACAATAAGCCAAATGGCTCTAATATGGCTAATTGTCTCATGTGAAGTCTCCTCATGACCCCAGGTCAGGCTTCTACTGTCTTCAGTCAAAAACAAAACAAAACAAAAAAAGCAAAAGCCCAAAAAACCAAGCAAGCAAACAAACAAAAACAAAACAAAACAAAAAACTTAACTGCAAGAATAAGACAAAGACATCTATTGGTCCACAAGATGTGTGTGTTTCTTTCCAGAGTGTTCGCCTTCACTGTGAAAAGATGTGATTCATGACGTGATTTTATCCAGCTGCCACGAAATGTGACTTTTTGATTCTTTTTAAAGATTAATTTTTAAACATAAATCAGTCTTTAAAATATGAAGAATGAGATTTAAAATCATCTTTCAGTTCACTTCTATTTTAATGCTGAGATTAACAGACCTGTCTGAGATTTAAATTTTTTTCTCTTTTGCTCATTTACTATCTTAGAATTAAATATTTATTATTAATATTAATGAAAACTAAAAAATGATTAATTAGACCTAAATTATAATCAAGTCAATTTTTTTCAAATTAATGTGTGATCTCAAAACAAACACTGATCACTCCTTTCAGCTCATAATGTAATTACAGAGACAGCCAACCTGCTATTTATCTAGATATCCACTCAACCGTGTTATAAACTATTAATTTTCAGAGAAAGCACAGTTGCCAAGCACTGTAGACTTCTGCTTGAGCATCTAAAATATATTCATTGCTCCTCCATCTACTGTAATGGCAAATGACAGTGATAGCATTTCTGGCATCAGCTGCCTATTAGCCCAGTGCAACTATGGAAAGACTGGACCATTTCAGTAAGCAAGTAAGATCTCTCTCTCTCTCTCTCTCTCTCTCTCTCTCTCTCTCTCTCTCTCTCCCTTTCTCTCTTTCATTCTCTCTCATTCTTTCTCTCAGTGTGTGTATGTATCCATGTGTGTATACATGTTTGTGTGAATGTATGTATGTGTACATGTGTGTGTACATATGTATGTGTGTGTTATATCTTCCTCAGTCACTCTCCAACACACTTTTGAGACAAGGTTTTTCACTGAACCTAAAGCTAACCCAGCAAGCTCCAGGGATCTGCTTGTTCTGGCCTTTCCAGCATTGAGATTACAGTCATGAAAACCCAACTCTTTATTTACATGCTGGAGATCCAAACTCAGGTTTTAACACTTGTGGGGAGCCAACGGAAAGCGGCTATCATTCTTGCAGCCATCTTGAGCCATATACCCTGACCAGAGACTTGATTACAATAGCCTACAACAGCAGAGCACACTCTGATAACATCTTGCTTTAGATACCCAGGATCTTCCCTTGGGTGTGTGAGACTTAAAGGTGTGTGACTTAAGGGTGTGACTTAGAGATCAGATTTAGAGACCTAAGGGCATGATTTAAGGGCGTGACTAAAAGGCGTGGCTTAGAAGTGAAACATATAAAAGGCAGGGGCAGACAGAAGACAGTAGTTATTAGGCATTAGGTGGAAGACACTTGGACTAGAGAACTCAGAAGAAAGCAACAGATTATTAGGCATTAGACATTAGGCACTTAGCACTTGGAGAAAGAACTTGGAACTTAGAGGCACTAGAGACTAGGAACTAGGGACTAGGAACTCAAGACTTGGGACTTAGACTAAGAAAAGAGACTGAAGAATAAATGGGATTGAATCACACTCTGTCTGATCTCCATTCTTCAAGTCCATCCTCACTCTCTCTCCCTTGCTGAACCCTGACCCGCAGACTGGAGCTGCTTGGGGCAGTGCGGGTTAACAAGTTAGTCCTCAAAGCTTTTGGCAGTGCGGGTTCCAACATTGACAGAGCGGCTCTCAACATTTTAGCCCCCAAACATGGGGTAGCTTGGGCCGCAACAAACACTTGCATTGGAAGAATCTTACTGACTGAGGAATTTTCTCAGCCTTGAGGGTTTGTGAAATTCTGAGAGTAGCACATACAGTCTATCGGGTTTTGTCTCTTCAAAAAAGCAGATGGATTGCATGTGCAAGGGGCCCATGGGAAGAAGGTCAGAGGAGCTGGACACACTCATCCAGAAACTCTCATAACTGCCCCTCTTGATTGTACTGTTGACCCAGGGGCTGAGAAGAAGAGAAACATTAGGGGATAGAATGAGAATTGATAGGAATAGTAGAAAAACAGAGAAGTCAAAAAATCCCACTGTAAATGAGGGATGGGAGTGGATCTGTGAGCTTCAGTAGCATGTTACCATGTATCTTAATAGCATATAAAACCAAGCTGAGTGTAATTTCAGAACCCCCAAAAGTAGAGTAGAGGTAGATCGATCAGAGGTTTGTGGCTGGACTGAGCTACATATATAGCAAGACCCTGTCTCAAAAACAAAACAAAATAAACAAGCATGTAAACAGAAAAGTCAACAGGAAGCTCTGGAAGTGGAACAGTCTTTCTTATCACTAATTGCAAAGTTTGGAAAACACCAATTTCACTAAAAAAGTATACTCAACAAATAACAAACAACTGTAAAAACCAAATTCAACACAAAGGACCATGAATCACAAGAAAAAGAGGGTGTGCTGTAAATCTGCCTTAGAAATGTGGAGGACGGACATCACTAGAAGTCTGTCTCTGGGTTAATTCTAAATCCCACCAAGATGGTGATCAGGACTAGTGATATCATGAAAATGTTTTAAATTCTTTTGTCTCCCATGTCCTTAGGTGTGAAAACTGCTAGTATTAAAAATAAATAAAGAGAAAGAGCAGAGGAAAAAAAACACGAGTAATCCCTGGAGGGCAGCAAAGTGTGACCACAAGGGAGTTTAGAAGGCATAAAAATTAGTTAAAATGCTACAACAGAAGGTTTGAACAGCTTTTAGGAAAGTTCAGGATGAAATGGCAGAACACATAAAAGAATGAGAGAATGCAGACATTTATCTCACATCTCAGGCCAAGCAGGAACAAGGAATTCAAGAATGAGTAACACAAAAGGAAGCCCAGAAAGAAGTCACAGAGTCAAAGAAAAAATAACTTTAAATTGAAAATAATAAATGAAGAAGTATTAAGAATTGTTTGAGAAAGAAAACAAATTTTAAAAATGGGCAAAAACCAAAACAAAACAAAACAAAAAATTAAACATGCAGAAATCAAGAATTCCTGAAGGAGACTATTAAATCTCAGGAAAAAACACAAATATTAAAAACATAATTCAAGAAAAAAAAATCCCTGTAATAAACCAGAGAGATGTTCAAATGTTTATTGAGAGGGTGTGCTGCCCATCAGAGACTGCTGTCTCTAATGACCAGCAGCAAAGCACTGGCTGGTGAAATCACTGAGTTGGAAACACACAAACAAATGAAGCTTTGTGTAAAAAAACAAAAACAAAAACAAAAAACCTTAAAAAAAAAACTAGAAAAAAACCTAAAAACGTAAAGGCTTATAAGGGAAGGGCAGTTCATTGTTCTTAAGAGAGTATTACCTGTCATGTTTCCTGCTAGGGGAAGATAGAATGCACTGAATTTCAAGGAAAAGAATAGAAAGCCAGAAATATTTTTTATACTCATGGATATGAAAAATTATTTAATGAGCATACTCCTGAGATTATATATCTTTAGAACACCCCAATAGTCTTAAAAGAAAGTTAGTTTCTGAAGAAAAATTAACATCAAAATATATGTTAATATAGAAATACTCCCTTGACTAGCAGGTAGGAAGAAGTTCTAAGTCATGGATTTTTATACCCAGCAAAACTGGCTTTCAAATATGCAAATACATCATCGTGAACCTACAAGAATAGTATTTCCATCAGCTCTTCTGAAAGGATCCAGGAGAGAATGAGGGCAACAGAGGGTAATATCTGTGGTGGCAGCAGCAGAGACCGACATGGTCAGGTAGCTTTACTCTTTTCTTGGACCTCTTCGTTTATTTCTGGCTTTTCCATTGGAAAGTGCTGCCCATTTTAAGGGTCTGCCTCCTCCCTGCTGTAAATCCTCCTTAGAAATGTCCTCACAGACATCTCCAGAGGTCTGTCTCTGGTCTAATTTTAAATCTCACCAAGCTAGTGATTGTAACTAGCCATATTATATACAATGTATTAAATTTGTTTGTTTCCAAGGTTCTTAGGCATAAGAACTATCAGTATGTGTAAATAAATAAATAAATAAATAAATAAATAAATAAAAATAAATACAATGAAGCACAGGAATAACAACAATGAGCTGGAGAAGACACCTTTTTTTTTGCATTCTGCCACCTGGCACTTGAATAAGAAGGTCAGTGTTGCTGGGCAGTGGTGGTGCATGCCTTTAATCCCAGCAGAGATTGATGAGGAAGAGACAGGTAGATTTCTGAGTTCGAGGCCAGCCTGGTCTACAGAGTAAGTTCCAGGACAGCGAGAAACCCTGTCTCAAAAAACCAAAAAACCAAAAAAAAAAAAAAAAATGTCAGTGTCAATACAGGAAAGATATTTTCCCAGTCTAACTACTAAGAAGGCCTAGAAATAATAACTCATCCAAGACTTGAGTGAGCTTTGTGTGACAGGGCACTTGCCTAGCATATATCATGCCTGGGGCCCATCCCCTGCTCCTCAAAATAAAAATCCATTAGCAACTAGCTTCCTTGGAGCTCACAGGGTCATCTTGAAATACAGCACCTCACTAAAAGATGTTAATGCTTCATTGAGAAGTGACTGACTACAAGCTTTCATAAAAAGATGACCTGTAATACCATTTAATGCCAGCTTGTATGGACGCTGGCCAGGCTTCAAAAGACTGCTGACATCACATCTCAAAAAGCCAGGAACCAACGTGAACTGCATTACACTCATGAAAGATAGAGCTATGAGTACCAAGCATGGTAATACTTTGTGAAGAGCTAGGCCTGGTGGCACAGGTTTTGTGGTTCCAACTACTCAGGAGGCTGAGGCAAGAGATCATAAGTTCAAGGCCCACCTGGACAAATTACTGAGTCCATGTCTCAAATTTAAAAAGTTCAATAAGAGGCTAAAGCTCAGTGGTAGAACACTCGCTTAGCATGCCTAGGGTTATGAGTTCAATTCCCAGAACCATCCAACAATAACAAAAGCAAAGGACCATTTAATGTAAACCCATAACTTCATAACATCTTCATAATGAAAGGATCACATCTGGAGGGTGACAGGACAAACTCCTTACATGGAAAAGATGACACTGGAGATAAAAAAAAAATCAGCATAAATTCTTCACCAAATGCATCATCCCATAACCCTTCTAGGGACCATCTAGGGAATGTTACTGGCACAGGTATGTAGGAAAGCCTTCTGGGGGTGGCTGGCAGAGTTGCAGTTCTGAATTTGGCTGTATTGACTTGTGACAGTTTCTACATTTAGTATTTATCCTAATTTACTTTCTATTTCTGTGACAAAACAATGACCAAAACAACATGGGAAGGAAAGGGTTCATTTCATCTTACGGCTTACAGTTCATCATGAAGGAAAGTCAGCAAGAACTGAACAGAGGCAACAGAGGAATGCTGTTTACTGGCTAGCTCTCTAGGGCACACACAGTGTATACTCTTATTCTCTAGGACCACCTGCCCATGGCTGGTACAATTAATCATTATTCAAGAGTTAACACATGGTATCATTTAAGTGCTCTATGGATTTGCCGACAAGCAGTCTGATGGAGGCAATTTTTAAACTGAGATTCCATTTGCCCAGGTGACCTTTGCCTTGTGTCAAGTTGACCAAAAACTAAGCAGCACAGTACTCTGCAATAAAAAGATTTAAAACAAAAACAGAAGTCTACCCGGAGGACTACTTCCATTTGCCAGCTCAAACCTCCTCTGTCTCGTGTTCTTCTCTATACTTCAGGAAACAACTACTTCTGGAAAACAAAGAGGCAGCAAAAACTCCAGGAACCATGCATGCCCTATACTGGAGTGAGCACAGACTCAACTACTGTTCATTTCGTGGCTTATCATGGCCTTTTCAGGCTTCAGAATGAGACACACGTACCCTGGACATTCTTCTAGGACAGGACTCAGTAGCATTTCTTCAACAAAACAAAAACTGAATTCTTTCTGGGCTGTGCTATGGCTCAGCCAGTGAAATATCTGCCTGACAGGCATGAGAACCCCAATTGGGTCCTTAGAACCCACATAAATGGCTGGGGATGTACAGCATACATATAGTCTCAGTGACTGATAAGGTAGGAAACAGAGACAGGCAGATCCCTAGAAGCTAGAAGGCCAGGTAGCTTAGTCTGTGAGCAAGGCTATAGTCACTGTGGGGCAAAGTTCAAGGCCATGAAAGACCTTGTCTCAAATGAAAGGTAGAAGGCACTTGATTGACACTCAAGACTATCCTCTCACCAAAAGGGTGTGCTGCACATATGTATTTGAGTGACATATGAATTTGAGTGAAAACACATGTACTCTCACACATACACACTTCAACATCATCGGCTTAGAAAATCAATCTGAGATTATTTAATTTCCTTGGCAAATGGTAGTCCCATCTGGTTACTAAAAGTCACCCTTGAAGGTTGAACCTGAGCTAGCCAATGAGACTCTGGCCTGGATGGATGATTGAGTTCCCACAGGTTTGAGTGGGACTTCATACTCCCTGAGACCACAGCTTGGCCCCAACTTTCCTGTCCTGCTCTAAAACTGGAATCTTTCTACCTTCACTTTCACTGGGAGCTTCCAATGCAGGAATTTAGCAACATCAGGCCTCTCGTGGCAAAAGATCCTGACCACTGTTTCTCCACCTTGCCTCCACCACTGAAGCTGAAAATAAGCACTTTCAGTGCTGGAGAAGAGAGCCACCTGAGGGGAGCCCAAATAGTGGGAGAGGGTGAGGTCCTCTTCCCCAAGCCCCATCCCCCATCTACTGGGATCAATGACAAACAATAGAGAAATACATCCTGTCATCCATCTATCTATCTATCTATCTATCTATCTATCTATCTATCTATCTATCT
>JANHMN010000003.1:122208832-122255525 GCA_030674055.1 Rhabdomys pumilio
TCTATCTATCTATCTATCTATCTATCTATCTATCTATCTATCTATCTCTTGTAATATATATTTAATTTCCTTGGGAAATTAAAATTAGGAAATTCCTAAGGACTAGTGTTACAGCTCAGAATATACATACATACATGTATATGTATGTGTATGCATATGTATATGTATCTCACTTACATATATCAGTGAGTGGCAATGTATAACAACACAGTAGTGAAAGGGTCTGGGTGAGATTATGTAAAGTAAGGCCACTGAAGGTCTCTCTCTCTTACACACACACACACACACACACACACACACACACACACACACACACACGAGATGATTTTGGTCAGGTAGTTGAGCTACTGCCTGCTGCTTCCATGTCAACAGCTCCTCTCCCTATATCCAGTCCTCCTCAGTTCTCCAGCATCTTTCTTTGATCCAAGAATCTCCAGAATCTTGCTGCCTCGGTGACTTTATACTGTGGTGCAATCTGGTCTAAATACTATGCCCCCAGGCATTTACAATTCTCCTTATCATTCCTCAAATTCCTTCATGTTCCACGGGCTTTTTAAAAAGACCCTGCTAAAAGTGTACACACAGAACTAAGGGCTTGGCACAGAGGTGGAGTATTTGCTTAGCACTGCCTAAAACAAAGTGGGCATGGGCAAGTATGCTACTCAACACTCTTCTTCTTCTTCTTTTTTTTTTGGATATTTTTTTATTGGTTAATTTATTTACATTTCAGATGCCATCCCCTTCCCCATTTCCCCTCCCTAGAAAACCCTATCCCGTGCCCCCTTTTCCTTTTATACAATTTTTTAAAATGTTAATCAATGGCTTTGTAAGTATGGTAATGCTCAATCAGAAGTGTAACCCAATACCCAACCTAGCTATGTAAACTATCTTTGACTGGTGGAGACACGTGAACATCTGCCTCCATGCCCCCCCTTTCTTTCTCTCTCTTTCTCTCATCACCTTGCTTCTCCTCTCCTTCATCTTCTCCTCTGCTTACTCCATCTCTTCCTCTCGGTGCTCTTTCCTCTTTAGCTACTCCTACATATCACCCTTCCTGTTAAATAAAACTTTTCTCTCAAAATACAATTAGAGCATAATTATTCCTATTTGTACCAGTGAGGTACAAGATAGTCTTAATATCCAGTCCATCCTTTTGTTGACTAACCAGAACCTCTGTCGTCTCTCTTGACTAAAACACTTAGATTTGATCCTGGCTTTTTTTCTTGGCTTTAGAATGAATGTCAGCTGAAAACCATCCACTCAGATCTTTTCTCTCAAAGTAAATAGCCAGGATTGGCTATGAGACTATAGGTCTTCAATGCCGTCAGAAATCCAGAATGACTGAGTTAACTGAAGTTATGGGAAGCACTAAGCATAGCTTCTAAAACTTAGTGAATTTATAGAGACTGCTGAACACCTGGACAGCCCCTATACTACCGAACGTTAGAGCATCAAATCTTCAGCCTTCTGGCCCAGACTCATCTGACAGACCTTTGTGATGCAGAATTATTAGGGACTGATTACTCTGTCTAGGCAGATATAACCAGTCGACTATTCTGCGAGTGTGTCCTTTTCTGGACAGTAATTTGTTTGTAGATGGAAAGAGGCAATTCTTGCCTAGTGGCTGTCTCACCACAACTGGAGTAACTCCAAGGATGCTCAATTTCTTCTCAGAATCCAAGACAGGAAGCTGTCAGGAGCAGACAGGTCTCCAATCAAAATGAACATTAATATAGAAATATTTGTAACGTCAATTCTATGGACTTTTGACGTTTTGAAATCCAACTATCCATGTAAGGTAACCTGGACTGTTGTCTGTTAACTCCTCTCAGCTATTTCTAAATAAAATATAGAAAACACCCTAACAATAAACTCAAAGCCATGAATTTGCTATAGTCCCTTAACTCACAGGATAACTGTCCCAAATCAGTTAAAAAAGTTAAAGAAGGACTGGGTCTAAGCCTTGTATTCCTAAATGTGTTATACAGGCACAATGCCCATGAGAGTATCAATATTCATTTCACTTTTATATCAATAAGAAGCTCATACCAATGAAAACCTTAAATTTGAAATCAAAGTAAATTTTGTACCATTTAAGAAATTATAACTTCATCTTGATACTAATTATACAGATTTCTAGCAATAGGTTATGGCTATGCCATAAATCCTAGCTAATCCTCCCTGTTCCAACAAAACCACTACTTTTCCCCAGAAAGACAGCCCAATATTAACCACCTTAGTCCCCAAGCCCAGGGAATAGGGGCGCTGACTCTTCTTTAACTTCTTCAAGCTGATTATGGGCGTTGAGATATTAGAAGAGGGATGGGGGGAAGAGTAAATTGATAAGCCTCTGACGCTGTGTCTTCACTGCATCCAGATGGAATTCCAGGACATCGGAGGTTTGAGCAGGTCTGCTCATTTTGCTTGATGAGTAGATACACCAAGGCTGTGTATTCTGCAATATACAATTCTCAGAACAAGTTTTAGTATCAAGAATTTTTTTTTCCTAGAGGGCTGACATTTTTTTAAAGATGTTGGTTCTAACAGCTTTTCTTTTTTTTTTTCCTTTTTTTTAATTGGTTATAATATTTACATTTCAAATTTTATCCTTTTATCCCATTTCCCCCACCACCCAGGAACCCCTTATCCCATCCCCCCCCTTGTGATTCTATGAGGGTGTGATTTTCCAGTTTCTATGATGCTGTTTCCATTAACATAAACTGCCTCCTAAATTTCTAAATCCTTCCATTTGTGTTATTAAATCTCCTATTTTTCTTCTTTTCTTTCTTTTTTCTTTTTTTTTTCCTTTTTTTGTCTCTCTCTCTTTTTTTTTAAATTGGGTATTATATTTATCTTTCAGATTTTATCCCCTTACCCCACTTCCTCCCACCACCCAGAAACCTCCTATCCCATCCTCTCTCCCCATGCTTCTATGAGGCTGTGCCCGCACCTATCCCCCACTCCCACTACCCCCTCCCAACCCTCACATTCCCCCCCCACTCTGTGTTCATTTTTCATGGGACCAAGAATCTCCTCTCCCACCTTTGCCCAACAAGGCCATCCTCCCCTACATATACCGCTGGAGTCATAAGTCCCTCCCTATGTGCTCCCAGGCTGGTGGTTTAGACCCTGAGGGGCTCTGGTTGTTTGGTATTGTTGCTTTCTTCCTGGGGTCACAAACCCTTTCTGCTCCTTGAGTCTTCTCTCTAAGTTCTCCATTGGGAAACCCTAGATCATATCAGTGGTTAACTATGAGCAAAGTCCTCTGAATGTGTTAGTCTTTGCAGACCTCTAAGGAGACAGCTATATCATGTTCTTGACAGCATGCACTTCCAGCCATCCACATCAGTGTCTAGCTTAGGTGACTGTACATGGGATGGACACCCAGGTGGAATGGTCTCTAGATGGCCCCTCCTTCAGTTTCTGTCCCATGTTTTGTTTTCACATTTGCTTCCTTGAGTATTTTTGTTACTCGTTCTAAGTAGAATTGAGGTATCCCCTCTTGGTCTTCCTTCTTCATGAGCTTCATGTGGTCTATGGGTTGAGTCTTCGCTATTCCAAGCTTTTGGGCTAACATCCACTTAACAGTGAGTAAATACCATGTGTGTTCTTTTGTGATTGGGTTAACTCACTCAGGATGATAATTTCTAGACCCATCTATTTACCTAAAAATTTCTCGAATTCGTTATTTTTAATAGCTGAGTAATAACTCCATTGTGTAGATGTACCACATTTTTTGTATCCATTCCTCCTTTGAGGGACATCTTGGTTCTTTCCAGCTTCTGGCTATTATAAATAAGGCTGCTAGGAACATAGTGGAGCATATGTCCTTATTATATGTTGGAGCATCTTCTGGGTATATGCCCAGGAGTGGCATAGCTGGATCCTTAGGTAATGCTATGTCCAGTTTTCTGAGGAACCGCCAGACTGATTTCCAGAGTGGTTGTACCAGCTTGCAATCCCACCAACAATGGAGGAGTGTTCCTCTTTCTCCGCATCCTCGCCAGCATCTACTATCACCTGAGTTTTTGATCTTAGCCATTCTGACTGGTGTGAGGTGGTATCTCAGGGTTGTTTTGATTTGCATTTCCCTGATGACTAAGGATGTTGAGCATTTCTTAAGGTGCTTCTCAGCCATTCGAGTTTCCTCTGTTGAGAATTCTTTGTTTATCTCTGTACCCCATTTTTAATAGGGTTATATGGTTGTCTGGAGTATAATTTCTTGAGTTCTTTGTATATCTTGGATATTAGCCCTCTATCGGATGTAGAATTGGTTAAGATCTTTTCCCAATCTGTTGGTTGCCGTTTTTTCTTATTGACAATGTCCTTTGCCTTACAGAAGCTTTGCAATTTTATGAGGTCCCATTTGTCAATTCTTGATCTTAGAGCATAAGCCATTGATGTTCTGTTAAGGAACTTTTCCCCTGTGCCTAGGTATTCAAGGGTCTTCCCCACCTTCTCTTCTACTAGTTTCAGTGTATCTGGTTTTAAGTTAAGGTCTTTTATCCACTTGGATTTGAGCTTTGTACAAGGAGATATGAATGGATTGATTTGCATCCTTCTACATGTTGACCTCCAGTTGAACCAGCACCATTTGCTGAAAATGCTGTCCTTTTTCCACTGGGTGGTTTTAGCTCCTTTGTCAAAGATCAAGTGACCATAGGTATATGGGCTCATTTCTGGGTCTTCAATTCTATTCCATTGATCTTCCTGCCTGTATCTGTACCAATATTATGCAGTTTTTATTACTATTGCCCTGTAGTACAGTTTGAGGTCAGAGACGGTGATTCCCCCAGAAGTTCTTTTGTTGTTGAGAATAGTTCTCGATATCCTGGGTTTTTTGTTGTTCCAAATAAATTTGCAAATTGCTCTTTCTATATCTATGAAGAATTGATTTGGAATTTTGATGGGGATTGCATTGAATCTATAGATTGCTTTTGGCAAGATGGCCATTTTTACTAAATTAATCCTGCCAATTCAGGAGCATGGGAGATCTATCCATCTTCTGAGGTCTTCTTCTATTTCTTTCTTCAGAGACTTGAAGTTCTTGTCATACAGATTTTTCACTTGCCTGGTTAGATTCACTCCAAGATATTTTATATTGTTTGTGACTATTGTGAAGGGTGTCATCTCCCTAATTTCTTTCTCAGCCTGTTTATATTTTGAGTATAGGAAGGCTACTGATTTGTTTGAGCTGATTTTATATCCAGCCACTTTACTGAAGTTGTTTATCAGGTTTAGGAGTTCTCTGGTGGAAATTTTAGGGTCACTTAAGTATACTATCATATCATCTGCAAATAGTGAAATTTTGACTTCTTTCTTTCCTATTTGTATCCCTTTGACTTCCTTTTGTTGTCTAATCACTCTAGCTAGGACTTCCAGTACTATATTGAATAGGTAGGGTGAGAGTGGGCAGCCTTGTCTAGTCCCTGATCTTAGTGGGATTGCTTCAAGTTTCTCTCCATTTAGTTTGATGTTGGCTACTGGTTTGCTGTATATTGCTTTTACTATGTTTAGGTATGGACCTTGAATTCCTGCTCTTTCCAAGACTTTTAACATGAAGGGATGTTGAATTTTGTCAAATGCTTTCTCAGTATCTAGTGAGATGATCATGTGGTTTTTTTCTTTGAGTTTATTTATGTAGTGGATTACATTGATGGATTTTCGAATATTGAACCATCCCTGCATTCCTGGGATAAAGCCTAGTTGATCATGATGGATGATTGCTTTGATGTGTTCTTGGATTCAGTTTGTGAGAATTTTATTGAGTATTTTTGCATCAATATTCATAAGAGAGATTGGTCTGTAGTTCTCTTTCTTTGTTGGGTCTTAGTGAGGCTTAGGTATGAGTGTAATTGTAGCTTCGTAGAACGAATTGGGTATTGTTCCTTCTGTTTCTATTCTGTGGAATAGTTTGAAGAGAATTGGTATTAGGTCTTTCTGGAAGGTCTGGTAGAATTCTTCACTAAAACCATATGGCCCTGGACTTTTTTTGGTGAGGAGATTTTTAATGACTGCTTCTATTTCTTTAGGGGTTATGCGACTGTTTAGATGGTTTATCTGCTCCTCATTTAACTTTGGTACTTGGTATCTATCTAGAAAATTGTCCATTTCATCCAGATTTTCCAATTTTTTGAGTGTAGGCCTTTGTAGTAGGATCTAACGATTTTTTAAATTTCCTCTGTTTCTGTTGTTATGTCTCCCTTTTCAGTTCTGATTATATTGATTTGAGTGCTGTCTCTGCGCCCTTTGGTTAATCTGGCTAAGGGTTTGTCTATCTTGTTGATTTTCTCAAAGAACCAGCTCCTGGTTTTGTTGATCTTTCGTATAGTTCTTTCTGTTTCAACTTGGTTGATTTCAGCCCTGAGTTTGATTATTTCCTGCTGTCTACTCCTCTTGGGTATATTAGCTTCTTTTTGTTCTAACGCTTTCAGGTGTGCTGTCAAGTTGTTAATGTATGCTCTTTCCATTTTCTTTTTGTGGGCACTTAGAGATATGATTTTTCCTCTTAGTACTGCTTTCATGGAGTCCCACAAATTTTGATATGATGTGTCCTCATTTTCATTTAAGTCTAAAAAGTCTTTAATTTCTTTCTTTATTTTTTCCAAGTTATCATTGAGTAGAGCATTGTTCAGTTTCCATGTGTATGTCGGGTTTCCGTTGTTTTTGTCCATGTCAAAGACGAGCCTTAGTCCATGGTGGTCTGATAGGGTACAAGGGATTATTTCAATCTTTTTGTATCTGTTGAGGCCTGTTTTGTAACCAATTATATGGTCTATTTTGGAGAAGGTACCATGAGGTGCTGAGAAAAAGGTATATTCTTTTGTTTTAGGATGAAATGTTCTATAGATGTCAGTTAAGTCCAATTGGTTCATAACTTCTGTTAGTTTCATTGTGTCTCGGTTTAGTTTCTGTTTCCACAATCTGTCCATAGCTGAGAGTGGGATGTTGAAATCTCCCACTATTATTGTTCAACACTCTTCTTAAGGTTTCCCTAAATGTGTGGGTGTTACTTAAATTCCTTCCCTGGGGGAAGGAATGTCTATCCCTTGGTCTAAGGACAAACTGAGGCACAATTCCACCAATGTTCACTCCTGGGAACCAGTGGGTTTATGGAGTTACTTACAGAGGTGTGGGTGTTCCTCAACAAATAGGCTTCACCGGAAAACCTTTCCCCTGCAGGAATGATGGCTTACCCATTGCCACATAGATGGAGACCACTCCACCCCCTCACATATACAGTCTTGCCTAGACTGTATACTCTAGTCTCTCCCAAGGCCATGTTTGATGAGGGAAGAGCAGTTGCTGGATACTTAGGTGAGAATCTTGTGACCTTCCTTATTTATCTATGAAAGGATATAAACAATCAACATACCCAGCTGGGGTAATCCCTTCAAAAGAGGCTGAATCCAGACTCCCCATGTTGTCAGTTACTGCCTCAGAGGACCATCACTTCAGCAGTGGGCCATTGTCTCTTCCCACTGTAGGCTAGCTGAACTCTTTCCTGCTTACTGGAGAGAATAATCCTTCTCTGAGCAGAGCTTGTCACTCACATCCTCAGTCTATAGACTTGGCTAGGCTCCACGATTCAGTGACTAGAAGTTGAAGATGACCTCTGACCCTCATCTCCTACCATAGATGTGAACTTCTACAGCTTCCATTACTGACTGTACTGTGTGAGAGTTTCTCTTTCTCTAAGTCCATAGAGCTTATGTGTAATGTGGTTTTTAAGTATTCTCTGTCTGACAAATCCAAGACCTCTTTAATATCTCCATTTGTTTCTGATCTATCCTTCCCCTGACCCAGGGACATGTTTTCCTGTCTCTTTATATGGTTTATAACTTTTTTTTTAAAAAAGAAGATAATTGACATTAATTCTAATAAAGGACAATATTTAACTGGGGCTGGCTTACAGTTTCAGAGGTTTAGTCTATTATCATTATGGCAGGAAGCATGGCAGTGTGCAAGCAGACATGGTGCTGGAAAAGGAGCTGAGAGTTCTGCATCTTGGTCCAAAGGTAGCCAGAAGACTCAAATCACATTGGTCAGACTTAAGCATATACTATGACCTCAAAGCCCTGCCTCCACAGTGACACACTTCCTCTAACAAGGCTACTCCCCCTAATAATTCTACTTCCCATGGGTCAAGCATATTCAAACTACCACAGACATCATACATAATGCATCCTTTAATAGTCCTTGGACTTTGTCTTAGGGTGTACTTAAGTCCCCTGGGCTCAGCTTCATTGCCTTGACATTGGTTTTTAGTTTTATTACCAATCAGAGCAACCTATGCTTTACTGCTGAGCTGGCCTTTTTGCCAAGGTAGGACCCCTCCTTTGGATGATAGCCTGACATCCTTCTAGTGAGAAGGGTTACCCATTATGGTTGCAGGAAAGTTCCATTATTGAGCTGTCTCTGAGAACACTTCAGGCACGGTTCTCTTGTGTTCTTTTTGTGGCAGGTAGGCCTCTTGAGTTTTGGTCTACACATTCAGTATTCAGACAAATACTGTCTCTCTCTCTCTCTCTCTCTCTCTCTCTCTCTCTCTCTCTCTCTCTCTCTCAGAAGCTTACCTACCAGCCTCAGCAGACAAGAAATGATAGTAAACACAGTCAACTTGACAGGATCTCGAATCACTTAAGAGACAAACCTCGGGGTGAGTCTGAAAAATTATCTAGATTAGGGAAGTTGAGATTGGAAGACCAACTCTAAATGGGGATAGTGTCATTCCAGCAACTTGGGGTTACTATTGCTGTGCTGAGTCCCCTTGACCAAAAGCAAGTTGGGAGGAAAGTTTGTTCAGCTTATGCTCCCACATCATAGTCAATTATCAAAGGAAGTCCGAACAGAAACTAAAATAGGGCAAGAATCAGGAGGCAGAAGCTGATGCAGAGGCTATGGCGGAGTGTTGCTTACTGGCTTGCTACCCAGGATTTCCTCAGCCTGCTTTCTTACTGCCCACAATGGTCCAGGTTCTCCCCCAGCACCAGTTCACCCCACTCTGCTTCCTGTCTGGAGGTGCAATGTGATGGGCTGCCCCAAGCGCCAGCTAACTGTCTTCACCACCACGATTGAGTATATTCTGAAACTGAGCCAAAGCACACCTTTCCTTCCTGTGTTACCTTAAAAAAAGATTTTATTTATTTTATGTATGTGAGTACACTGTCACTGTCCTCAGACACATTAGAAGAGGTCATTGAATCTCATTACAGATGGTTCTGAACCACCATGTGGTAACTAGGACTTGAACTCAGGACCTCTGGAAGAACAGTCAGTGCTCCTAACCACTGAACCATCTCTCCAGCCCCTTTAAGTTGCATTTGTTAGACTTTTTTTTTTTGTCACAGCAATGAGAAAACCAACCCACTAGGCTTCTCTGAGATTCCAAATCTGCCTCCAAATCTGAGCTTTGGGCTCTCCAAAGTCCCCTGTCTTGTTCTGCTGCCCAGAGCCTGCCTTCATAAAAAGTGGGGGAGCAATAGTAAATACCATACTTTTTTCTAAAGTTGTGCTGGCCAACTGTTGCTTCATCTGGGTCCTTGCTGGATGGATCTCTGCTCATATTCTTCCATGAGATTTGCAGAAAGCCAAGCAGTCAGGTAACATTGTCAGAGTTGGACAGCTACCAAGGTCTTGGTGACAGCTCTAGCTGACTCAATGAATGAATGTAGCATTTTGAAGGACACTGAGGTCCCAGAAGTGGCCTGGCACCCTAGATCCAAGCTCCATCAGTTCCAGGCAGCTCCTTTTGTAACCGTCCCTGGCCGCAGTCAGAGCTCATTTCCTGTGTACTGGGAAGTACAGCTTGGTCTGCATCTAGAGTCTGTCACACAGGCCCCCAGGGCACAGCAGCATCCTCTACTTAACAGTATATTTGTTCCGTGTGGCTGATAAAAGTTTAATGTCTGGGGAAAGCCTTACTCACCTTTATGGAGATCACTAAGCAGGGCACCTGCTGGCCGAGGAGGCAAAGCACAGGCAGTCAACGTGGCTGGTTTAGCGTGCTGATGCGCAGCCGCCACTCCCAGTCACCGCTTCTCAAAGTGGCCTTGAATCCCACGCCTTTTCTTCCAGCACCTCGGTCTCACTGTAGAAAAAGTTTCAAACATACAAATAAAACGGCAGAACACAACACTCCTAGACCCTTCAGCAAGTGTGAATAATTCTGCTTCATTTTGCACATGGAGGCCAGATCAGGACATTGTGTGTCATGTTTTGAGACAGTGTTTCTTACTGAACCAGAAGTGTTTTGTTTTGGCATTGGATGACTGGTCAGGGAGCTATCTGGATCTGCCAGCCAACAACCATCCCCCATGTTAGGGTTACAGGCCAGTGTGGTCAAGGTTGGGTTTAAAACAACAACAACAACAACAACAACAACAACAACAACAACAACAACAACAAGATTATTTTGATTCATACTCAGACGCCCCCATGCTCGCAGAATAAGGACTCATACCTATTCAGCGCATTTCCCCAGCCTTCTTAGTTTCTTTTAATTATTTCCCAATCTCTTCTATTTCTGTAAACTGGAAGTTTGGTCCACAGTCACTCTTATTCATGACACTCGACCACAGTACACATCTGGTGTGATGTTCATTCCTGCCACTGGGTCAGTGGTCCAACAACCAGGTGCCTCTGCTGCAATACCGAGTCCCTCCCTTTTCAGCTGTCAAACCAGCTATGCTTAGGCCTCCAGCTGTGAATAGACTCCTCATTTCCTTGTCCATTTTCATCTGTTTTTCTCCCAGAGTGGCCCCGTTGATTTATGAGGCTTTCTAGTACCTCTACCAGGACAGATTTTTGCTGACTTTATCTCAGGGGTTTGCATAGTAAAGGCATTCACATTAAAAGTACTTGGGTGTGTTAACACATGTCTAGAATCCTAAAACTTATGAGACAGAGAAAGCAGATCAGGAGTCCATCTTCAGTCGGCTGTATTTGAGAGTGAATTTGAAGGCAGCTTTGGCTACATGAACCTGTCTCTCACACATGAAATGAATTCAGAGTGGTATGTACACTTATAATCCCAGCATTCGGGAGGCTGAGACTGGAGGATTTGAGTTTTAAGTTAACCAAGGCTGCACAGTGAGACACTTAATATATATATATACATATATATATATATGAAATCAAGATTTAAAACTAATATTGTTATGGTGATCACTGATTCTGCCAGCCCTCTGTTTCAGTGGGAGTTTACTAGTCTGTGCTCCTGCTGATGGTTCAGCTGGGCTGCTGGGCTATGCATTTCTGAATGGACTGCAGTGCTGGCTCACTACCCTGTGGTTACATTAGCTGAGGATGAGATTCATTACTGATTTCAGGAGCTCTAGGCTTTGCAGTTGGCAGAGGTGTGAGGTCTGGCAGGAGATCTGTGGCTATGAGTCAGGAGTTCAAAATGCCACTGCCACAATTCCAAGGCTCACGGAACCAGTGAATACTGAGCCAGTGTGGTTACACAGAACAAGGAGATAGTGATATTTTGAGCCACAAGATGTGACTATGCCTGCCCATGGGTAATGACCAACCTCTGAGCTTCAAGGAATATGGGCACACAGACAAGTCCTCAGTCGTATTGTCTCCAACACATGGCCATGGTTCACTTGAAGTTTTACAACTGACTTACAGGCCAGAGAAATGAGTGTAAGTCTGTAGTGAAATGAGGTAAGTCTGCTTGCTGTCAAGCCCTTAACCTGAGATTGATATCTGGGAGGTAGGAAGAGAGAACAAGTTGTCTTCTAACCTCCATGCATGCGGTGGCAGATTCCCACCCCCCCACCCCCTCTTGAATAATAAACTAAAAATGTAACATAAAGTTAAAACTCTGATTTGCAAGCCTATTTTAGTATGGCATTATACAAGAAATCAAAATCCCGATTAAGTCATGATACGTGTGTTGTATGTATATGTTTGTATAGGTGTATGCTCCTGCACACATAGATGTATGTGCACACGTGTGCATGTGCAGGTAGAGTTTCACAGGTATACCTCAGTGGCTGGCTAACTCACTTTTGAGGCCAGGTCTCTCATTAACCTGGAGCTCAAGGGTTGGACTAATCTGCCTGGCCAATGAGCTCCTGTCTCTGACTCCCCATCTCTGGGGTTACAGGTGTGTGCTGCCATGCTTGTTGTTTTTTTTAATAGAGCTTCTGGGGGTTCCAAACTTGCATATCAGGCATTTCACCCACTGACTCATTTCCCTAGCCCCCTGTACCACTCATTTTTATCAGAGTGAAAATGGACACCATAAGGTTATTGAACAATGAACACGGAGGGAGGGAGAGACAGGAGGCAGCTATCTATAGGTCTGCAGCTGATTTACATAGCTACACTTTCTTGAGAGCCTCAGGATGCCCCATGAGGTTGGTGTCAGCAGTCCTGGTTCACGCATGGGGCCGTTAGGATGCTAAGGGTTAGCAACAGGAGGATCAGGCAGAAGCAGCGGCAGAGTGATTGCACAGCTGGCCCCAGCAGGGCATGCCTTCAAGGACTGTTGGATCTCAGGCTCCTGGTTGTTCTGTACAACAAGCCATCTTTCCTCATGTGGAGCTCAAAAACAGAATTGACATGAGGCACAGAAGATACCATGTGCATCCCTGAAATCCATCTTCCTGGTTTCCTTTCATGGATTTCCAGACTCCCAGGAAGACCTAGAAAGCCCTTCTCTCCAGGAGCTTCTCTGGGGTCACTTCCCTGAAGAAGCCTTACTGGTCTCTCTCTTCCTTTAAACACCAGCATTCCTACCCACCTCGGGCCGCTTGCACATCCAGTTAATCTCCTATGTCACCTTGCTCATTTCTGCTTATTCTTAAAATTCAGACTTAAGACAGTTTTCTCAGGGCAACTCTTTTGACCTAGAATGGGCCAGGCACTTGACACTGAGCTCTGAGCACCCCACTTCTGGTTAGCACCTTCAGTTGCTTCTCCTTGGAGCAGTCTGAGTCACTGGAATCACACCCTCAAGGCCTGGACCCTTGAGGTTTCTGATAGCCGCCTTTTAGTGAGTGTTGGAGACCATGTGGGAGGTGATCCCAGGCTGCTTCCTTCTGTGGGACTGAAGTTCCTTATCAGCGAAAGGAGCCTGTGACTTTCTATGAATCAGTGGTTGCATTGCTAGAAATCTTAGTTGTACATTATCTTAAACAGGGGAGGTTCTGTCTTACCTTTTCCACCCAGGAGCTCCTGGCTATTTAAGCTGCATTCTGGACAGGTTGACATAACTGCTCCAGGCTAGGGTGCCCCGACCTTTCCAATTCTAGATGAGTTGTTCCCTTTCCTGCAGTCTTACACAATGTAGCCTTTATTCTTTTACACTTTCATTCCTTTAGACCTTAAAGGCTCCTAGGCCAGTGCATTTGTCATTGTTTCTAGGATGCAAGAGAGAGAGGGGGGGGGGCACTCAGTAGAATACGAAATCTCATTTACTCCTTCTAACGGATTGCTGTGGACCCGAAGTCCCATACCACCCTTTCCCTTAGTTTTAACCTTTTCTTGGATTCTAATGAAAACTCGGGGTGTGTCTGTGTGCAGGCTTTTGAAGAACTGGGAAGTATTGCACTTGTGGGTGGCCTGGCACTGGGTGAGTCTGAGACCAGCCTCCTTCAGATTAGAGTTGCTAGGAGGCTGAGCTGCCTGTTCTAGGCTTGGGCTGGCTTCCTTTCTCTTCCCACTTCCTCTCTTTCCCCACATCAGCAGGCCCAACTCCTACTGAACGCCTTAAAGTTGCTGCAAGCCCAGAGCCTCTTTGTGAAGCTCCAGGCCCTCAACACCTAAAGGGAGCTGGGCTGTTCGAAGCACCCAGGGGCTGTGAATTCTTTTCCTAGGCTTCTCTTAAGCAGTGCTGACTGTATGTCACGGCTCAGTGCGCTTAGACCCTAGCAAAATAGGTGCCCACTTTGTGTTTGCTGAATGAATGAACGAATGAACCACGAAGAAAGAACTCCTAGCTCTGATCCAGTGCTCTACACCTGGACAGAACCTGGATTTCACACTTCACACCAGTGAGTACATGTGTGGTGTCTATTTGTTTTAGGTCCAGGACTGGAGGGCTGTAAGGATTAGTGTGTGTGTGTGTGTGTGTATGCACGCGCCTCTCTGTGAGGTGCAGGAATCAGAGTGTTCAGGATGGTGTGTGTGCAAAGACAGTGCTTCTGCACTATGCAGGGTGCAGAGTGTTCAGGATGCCGGATGCTCGGTGTTCAAAGTAGAGTGTACGGTACATGATAAAGAGTGCTGAATGCCGTGCAGAGTAGAGGGTACAGGGTGAGGGGTGTACAGGGTACAGGGTGAGGGGTGTACAGGGTGAGGGGTGTATGGTGCAGATTAGTAGGTGTGAGATGCACGATGTTCAGTTTAAAGCAGAGGATGCGAGTTGCACGGTGCGTGCAGCATGTAGGGCGTCCGTGGGCTCCGAGCAGCGGCCTGGGTCCCTCGAGGGACGCGGCGGGCCGGGCTCAGGGCACGCGCGCCTGGGCGGGCTGCAGCCGGCCGCCGTCCCGCCTCTCGCCGGCGCTCCCGGCCTTTCCCATCCGGCCCGCGACGCTCCGCCCGCCCCGTCCCACATGACACCGCCTCCGCCGCAAACTTTTTCCTCCCCATCCTGTCGCGGCGGGGAAGGAATGGAAGATGGCGGCCTAGGCGCAGAGTTTCCTGCCCGAGCAGCGGCGGCGGTAGCGGCGGCTCCAGTGGGCTGCGGCCAGCGCCACCATGACGCGCTGGGTCCCCACCAAGCGAGAGGAGAAGTACGGCGTGGGTGAGCAGCGCGCCGCCCCGCGCCCGCCCCGCGTGCAACTTCCCCGCCGCGGCGCCCGCCTGTTGCCGCGCGGTGCGGAGCCCGGCCCGCTCGGGGCTGGAGCCCGCGTGGGGAACCCAGGGACCCTCCGGGGGCCACCGTGCTCCTCATTCCCGCGCATTCGCTCTGTCGTAGTCCCGTGTGCTCCTGCGTGCGCGGGGCTCCCGGGGTTATTGTTTGTGTGCGTTTTGGCTTCTTCGGGAAACTTCTGTTTGGCATCCGGGACTCCGGGTGGACACTTTTCATTGTGCAGCGCTCGGATCTGAGAAGCCTCCTTTTCTCGCGTGAGGAGTGGCTGCGCCTCCCGGGCTGGGTCGGTTGCCGCCTTTCCCGCCCGGGATGTTAGGGGACACTCAGGCGCTCCTGTGTCCCTGGGGCCCTGGAAATGGACCTTGAGGGCGGAGACCTCGTTTTGTCTTTGTCGCTTCCCCAAGGGGTGGAGGGAGTCGGGTTGCAAGCTTATATTTGACTCAGGACACATTCCAAGGAGCCCGGCTTGCCTCAGTGGCCAGACAGTCCCAGAGCCCTGCAGAGACCTTGTCTCTTCCCCCTCCCTCCGCCCCCAGCTAGCCCACATCAAACACTCAGGTCTGTCTAGGCCTCAGGGCTCGTTGGCATTCCAGATCTGACTATTCTGCTTCCAGACTTCTCTTTTTCCCTGAGGATCCTCTGACACCCAGCCTCACCTGAGCAGAGACTCTATCTGACTTGCAAGCAAGCTTTTAGGGGGAGCTTGCTGCCTTTCACCCTAAGGGTTGCCTCGGGGCACTTTCTCAGCAGCTGTCTGTTGTAGGCACGCCTTCAGCACCGTCTTGCAGGCCTGGTTCATGTCCCAGCCGGTTGACTTTGGAAGCTTCCTAGAGACTCCAGTCTACAAGGCTGTGCCCTTCCTTTGAACTCCAGTTACTTATTTCTATAACTAGTAGGGGATGGTGGTCCTGGAGCAGGGCTGGAAAAGCCCAGGGCCCCTACCTCCACTCTAGGCCCACACGCAGGTTTGGAGGACGTTTCCTGATTTGCGAACACTGGGATGAACTCCACCTGCACTTGGCAGACTTTTCTGAGGCCCGTGGCAGAGCTGGGCTTTCTGAGGGTGGATGGAGTGTGTAAGGCGCTAACAAGCGTGTCATGTACCTCCTGATCGGCCCCATGTGGGACAAGGGCTGTTAGAGTCTCATCTTATTTGGGATGAGGATCCTACTTAGGATGACTTCAGTGTGAGAACAATGTCAGTTTTCTCCTGGGGTTGCCCAGGACTGTTCAAAGAACAGCTAGAAGAGGAGCAGTAGCAAGCAGAAAGTGGCAGCAAGATGGTCAGGAAGCAGTGAGGAAGGAGAGACCCTTGGGCTTGCAGAGGAGGCTCGGCTAGTGGAGAGAAAGTTGCTGCTTGCACTTTACCCGGGCAGCATAATAATGGGAGCATACTGGGTTTGAACCCTGGCAACAGTGGGTTCACATTCATCCCTGTTCTGGTGCAGCGGTCACCATGGCTTGTGATTATTGGGTAGGGGACTCTATTTCTTTGCTTTTTGTTTATTTTTTTTGAGACAGAGTTTCACTATGTAGCCCTGGTTGGTCTGGCTTCATACAGAGGTCTACTTGTCTCTACCTTCTAGGTGCTAGGTTTAAAGGCATGTGCCCTCACACCTGGTGGGTCTCCTCCCCTCACCTCGCATCCCCCCCCATCCCCCCTTAAGCTGGAAGACTGTTTTGTTGACATTTGAGAGAAAGAAATTGGCAGGCTGGAAACCTCAGCAGCCTTGGGAAAGAAGGGTTGTAGATAGGAAAGAGAATGGCTTGGTGGGGGGGCGGGGCTTAGTCCGATGTGCAGGGTGGTAGTGTGGTGCATACCGATAAAGTCAGAACTTGGGAGGTCGAGGCAGGAGGATCAGAAGTTGAAGCTCATCCTCTGCAGCATAGGAAGTTTGAGGCCTGTCTGCGCTACAATGGGATCTTATCTCAAAAAGAAAAAAGTCATATTTTCTAAGCAAAAGGCCAAGAAAACATTTAGTAGTGGAAGCCCTGTGAGTTCCTTTGTTGGGTGTGGGATCTTCATTTGAGAGTGATAGAGTGAGAGTGTGTGCACGAGAGAGAGAGAGAGAGAGAGAGAGAGAGAGAGAGAGAGAGAGAGATAGATCAAGATCGAGATCCAGTGTTGGGGTGTGGGGTAGGGTGGTGGTGACACTACATTTTGCTGTAGTGTCCTGTTCCCCTAGAGACCAGGATGTTGCCATCAGTGAGCCTTTTGTAGTTCTGTAGTGTGGTTTTACCAGGAGAAGATGGGGGAACATTCCTATATAGGGTCAGGAGGGTCTCCGTCCAGAGGCAGGAAGCAAGCAGCCCAAGAGGCTGTGACTATCTCAGGCCACACACCCTTCCATAGGCACTCTTGAATGTGACCTCTAACATCAAGTTTTTTGTTAGTGCATTAATCTCAAAACTTTTTCAGAAAGTTCTCAACCTTCCTAATGCTGCCACCCTTTAATCCAGTTCCTCATGGTGTGGTGGCCCCTCCCCCAACCATAAAGTCATTTTTGTTGCTACTTCATAACTGTGATTTTGCTACTGTCATGAATCATAGTGTAAATATCTGATATGCAGGATATCTGATATGTGACACCCCCCCTCCCCCCGCCACCCACACACCAGGGGCCATGCTCACAGGTTGAAAACCGTTAGTCTAGGGGATAGTTTTGCCAGGAAATTCTAGCAAAAGTGTGAAAGGCTGTCTGATGTAGGAGAACGTGGATCTGTGTCTATCTTCACTAGGATGGAATAAGACAGCTGAGCTTGGATGTAACACACATCGGAAGGCACCTTGAAGATTAGTGTCTCCATGTGTCAGAGTCGGGGGGAAGTCAAGGGTGGAGGCATGGAGGCAGCCCAGCTCTGCGTGTCTGACAGTTTGCACTGGGAGGATCCTAGTGGCTCATAGGGCAGATGCTCACTGGGGGTGGGGTCGGGGGGAGGATGTAAGTTCTTGTATGCAGGCTGATAGGCTGTTTTTTCCTAAGGGAAAGTCACTAAAGATCCCCCATACTAACCTCAGCCTTCTCCTTGGTAGCCTTAACAACAGGCCTGTGTTTCTCTCCTGAAGCTCTGGTGGGTGGACACTGCTTCCACTCGAGCCACTTGGCCCGTGAATGAATCACGAGGGAGAATGAAAATGATCAAACGCCATTGCTTTTGGAAACATGAATCACAGCTCATTGTTCAGAAGAGCTTGGGGACTCTTAGAAGCTTTGTTTGTAAATGAGACGCTGCTGTTATTTATTTGTTTATTCCGGAAAATCGAGACATGAGAGTAAATGGCTGATGTGTGGCTCTTGCCAGGGCAGGAAATGGGGGGTTCCCATGGTTCATTTTGTGGGGTTGCTTCTTGTCAAGGCTGCCAGTTGACTTTCCTCCCCTCTACTGGGCTTGGTTTGGTAGGCAGTGTTTAGGGGACTGGCTTATTCACGCAGGTGTTACCTTTGATTTAGCTGTCACACCAATGGCTTGGCTACATGATCTTTTCCAGCATCCCAAATATGACAGGGTCTTGTGTTCTCGAATCAGGCATACACAGCTTGATCTCTACCCTAGGAATTATGATATGCTAATACAGAGGAGAGGCTTTGCAGTGTGATTGGGCTTATGAAGTTTGGGATGGGGTCACATGGGCTCTGGTAGCTTGGCTGGCTGATCTTGGCAGAGGGAGTGGGAAAGAGGGACATGCTGAATGGGAAGCTGAGTTCCAAAGCAGAGAAAGACTTGATGAACAGCTGCCAGGAGACATATAGGCGTTCACTGGCAGGGACTAGACCGAGGCCCCAGAAAGCTAAGATCTACCAGGCAGTGTGATCTCATAAAACTGTATGATTCTGCAAACACCCCAGATGAGCTTGAAAGCAGATTTCTCCTGCAGTCTCCAGGTGGGAGCCCTGCTGGCTAGGCTTCTGTTTTGAGACCCACATCCACTGGGCCTCTGCCTACAGAAGTGTGGAGCCATGCACTTGGGTAAGCGGAAGGCAATCTAACTGGGGTAGTTTGTTATAGCAGTAGTAGAAAGCCAGAGCCTATGATGTGGACATCGACTTGGGTCAGGAGTCTCCTGTCTGTGAGCCCTGTTGGGTGCAGGGAAGATAGTGAGCCCAGCATTCCTCACCCTCCTCTTTCACGTAGAGATCCCCAGGAGGAACAGGGCATTGGGAAGCTAGACTCCTTACATTATTCTTGGCTCTTATTGTTGTTGTACTTTTTAAGAAAAGATTATTGTATTTATTTGTGTGTGCATGCATGTGCACAGGGGCCATGCATGGTGCAGATGTGCATACCATGGGACAGCTTGCAGGATTTGGTTCTTCCCTTCCACTGTGTGGGTCCCGGGGATCGAGCTCTGGTCATCACTCTTAGTGCCTTTTACCTCCTGACCTATCTTGCCGGCTTCCACTTTTGTTCATTATTTCATAAGGTACAGCTTTAAGAATTGTGGTGAGGAAGTTGGGCGTGGCAGCACATGCCTTTAATCCCAGCACTTGGGAGGCTGAGGCAGGCAATCTCTGTGAGTTTCTGCTCAGCCTGGGCTACATAGTGAGTTCCTGGACAGTCAAAGGTACATAGTGAGACAGACTATCTTGAAAAAAGTCAAAATGCCAAAGGCGAGGGAGAGAGAGATGGAGGGTGGCGGGGTGGTATAATAATGAGGGACTTCCTACTTAGATGGAACCCCCATAGTTCCTGGGAAATTGATTTTCTTCAAAAGATGATTTATTTTATTATTTCATTTTATTTTTTGAGAATCTTACTACATTGCCCAGGCTAGCCTAACTCTGTGGCCCAGGCAAGTGATTTCTTAAAATCCTGTTTGGTCAGTAGGAAACATGGGGTATGTTCTTGTTGGCTTGGTCTTGCCTTCAAAAATTGGAACATCCAAAGACCGCTAGGAAGGCAGGGGAGGGAGGGAGATGGAAGTCTCTTTCATTACCCAGAGTGGTGAGCAGGCTGCTGCTTTGGGATAAAACATTAGATTGGTTGGATCCTAAGTAAGTAGGGACCCACACATTTTCATTCACTGGAGTTGCAGCAAAACCGAATTAAGGCATGGATTATATTTCTCCAAATCCAATTTTACTCTGAAACTCAAATGTTTTAAATGTATTGTTATATCATCATTCTAGAATATTACCTGTCTGAACAGGATTGTGTTAGGGCATGGGAATCAGTTTCGGGCTGGTTCTGGGTCACTACTGTGGCTGCAGGCAGTGAAGGCTGGGAGCGGAATAGGGCTGAGTCCTGGGTTCATTAGGGAAACACAGCAGTTTTTTTTTTTTTTAGTAGTACTTGAGCTCTCTTCCTCTCTCTTTCCTTCCTCCTCCCTCCTGTCATCTCTCTTCCCTACCCTTCTGCCCTCTCTCCTTTTCTTCCTCTCTTTCTCTCCACTTCCTCTTCATTAAAGTTGGTATTTTCAAGCAATATAGCCACATGCAATCATTAAAAAGAAAACAAAAACTGATAATGCAAAGGGATCTTTTATTCACTTTTTCAGTTTGCTTTCTAGCAGGCTGACTGTACAGTCGCTGGTCCAGGGGCTGGTGATGCAGTCAAGCTTCAGTGTCCCCAGGCCCCTCGTGCTGTCCTTTAGCAGCCACCGCTATGTCCATTGCACACTCCCCAAGACCTGGCAATTGTTAGTCTGTTCTGTGGCTAGACTTCTGCATTTCCAATGGATTCCTACATTAGGCAGCCTCCACTGGCCTTTTGTACTCAGTGGCTTCTCAGTCTTGGTCCACCAGGTTGTTGAATCTATCCATTTCTCTCCTATGGAGTGTTCTTTATGACTCTGCCACAGAAGGTTTGACTGTTCATCTGTCAAAAGATATCTGAGTTTGGGCTGTTACGAATAAAGTTAAGCTGCCTTCTCTCTCTCTCTCTCTCTCTCTCTCTCTCTCTCTCTCTCTCTCTCTCTCTCTGTGTGTGTGTGTGTTGTGTGTGTGTATGTTGGGGTGGGAAGAGAGATGCCCAGGAATGCATTTGCTGAGTCCTGTGGTTGATGGATAATGTGCCTATTCATTTTCTTCCCATTTTGAGAAAGAGAGAGAGACAGAGACACACAGAGAGAGAGAGAGAGACAGACAGACAGACAGACAGACAGACAGACAGGGAGAGACAGAGAGAGAGAGAGAGACAGAGACAGGGAGAGACAGAGACACAGAGAGAGCGCGCCAGAGGTCAATGGTGGATGTCAGGTGCCTTTCTCCGTAACTTTCCGCCTTAAGTTTTGAGGCAGGGTCTCTTACTAGAACTGGAACTCATCGTCTTGGCTAGGCAGGCTGGCTGATGAGCTACAGGGATCCCTCTGTTCCCGCCCCCATTATTGCTGTATTTCTGGGTGCACACTCCTGTGCCTGGCCTTCGTGTGGGTACCACAGACCACATTCAGGTCCCCAGGCTTGTGATGCAAGCACTTTACCTTCGAGCCTCCTCTGCAGTCCTGGCTATTTGGCTTTTAAAAGGAACTGGCAGCCTTTGCCACACTGGCCACCTTTACCAGCCATGTGCCACTTCCTTCCTGTCCTTCCTGCCTTTGCTGTTGTCTCTATCCCCTTTACCAAGGCTAACGCTGGAGCATCAGTGTCTCAGTATGGTTGGAGTTTGTGTCTCCCCAGGGTAGTCATTCTCTGATGTCTGGGCATCATGTATGTGTGGAGGCCAGCATGTAGCTGGCTGATAATGGTGGAGGTGCTCCAGGGAGGGACAGCAGGAGCTGGGCCACTGATCTGAGAAGTTGTTCAGGGTGGAGCCCTCAAGATAGCTCAGTGACTAAAGGTACTTTCTGTTCAAGGATCTGAGTTTGATGCCCTGGACTCCCATGGAGGAAGGAAAGAACTGACTCCTGCAAGTTGTCCTCTGACCTCTGTGGGTTCCATAATACATGTGCCCTTCCCCCAACAAAAATAAAATAAATGCCGACAAAAAAGCGACCGTATAAAGGTAATATTTTCTTTACCAACAGGAAGGAGAAAATGGTTCATGTTTTCATGGAAGGGTAGTTGTTCAGTCTGAAGGGCCAGCGTGGAGGCGGTGGCCCAGCGTGAGTGGCCCGCCTTGTAGGATCAGCAGTGTTTAACTGAGCTGTGGATCACCCATCCACACGATCGCTTTTGCAATTGCTTCAGTGTGCTAAGAAGCTCTTGGGAGACCGTCTGCACTAGTTTGCTTCCTGTTGCTGTGATAAGTCATCAGGACCAAAAGCAACTTGGGGAGGAAAAGGTTAAGTTGGTTTACAGGTTGCAGCCCATCATCCAGGGAAGCTGAGGGAGGAACAGAGCAGAGACTGGCTTGCTCAGTCACTTTTCTTAGACAGCCCAGGCCCACCTATCTAGGGACAGCACTTCCCATAGAGGTCTGGGCCTTCTCACATCAACCAGCAATCAAGAAAGTAGCCCACAGATGTGCCCACAGGCCAGCATGATGGATGGAGTTCCTCAGTGAGGTTCCTTCTTCCTAGGCATGTGTAGGTTTGTGTCAGGTTGAGAAATGCTAGCCAGCTGCTGGGCAGTGGTGGCGCATGCCTTTAATCCTAGCACTTGGGAGGCAGAGGAAGAGGCAGGCGGTTCTGAGTTCGAGGCCAGCCTGGTCTACAGAATGAGTTCCAGGACAGCCAGGGCTACACAGAGAAACCCTGTCTCGAAAAACCAAAAGAAAAAAAGAAATGCTAGCCAGCAAAGAGAGGAGGTGTGCAGCAGCAGAGTTGGCTTTTAGCCCTGACAGGCTGCCGACAAGTACCATCAGCTGCAGCCCCCTGCACACAGCTTCCTAATGAGACCTTGACATCTTCAAGATGGACATGCTGCAGGTGACTGGGGCAAGCTTCTGAGCCTCTTCCGAGCCTCCTTTGCACCTCTCCCAAAAGTGGGGAGAATGCTAGTTGATGTGGGGTGCACAGGACCTAATGCTCTCTGTAAGGCAGTTTGGAAGTATGGTGGTACAGGGACCAAAACCACTGCTGTGGATTTGATCTTAACATGATGGGGAGCCCTTGGGGCTGTCATGAAGACCCATGTGCACAGGATGTGTATTAGTTTAGTGGGGCTGCTATGACAAAGTGCCAGAGACTGGGTGCAGATACTTGTATCAGCATTGTTCTTGAGCAGGAATTCTTAGGTGGGTATATCATGATGTGTGTTTGTTTTTAAAATCTGAGACCTATCTGCTTGGCTTGTAGATTGTCATCTTCATCCTGTCTCATTCTGGTCTGTGCGTCCTAACTTCTCCTCCTTTTAATGAATGGTGCCAGAACCTATTGAACCGGGGCTTTTTCTGAAAGCCTCATTTTAGCCCAGCCACCGGATGAATGGCCTCACCCTACCCCTCTCCACCCCCTACTTCCATCCTGGGGCTCTGTGATGGTTCCAGTGAGAATGTCCCCATAGTGGTGCTCCTTGGGGAAGCTCCAGATTTGTGGCCATGCTGGATGAAGTATATGAGGTGGGCTTTGAGAGCAGAGGCTTCTTCCTTTTCCAGTTTGTTATCTTTCTGCCTTTTGTTTGTGATTGAAGACGTGAGCTTTCAGCTTGCTCTTCCAGCTGCTGCCCTGTCTGCCTGTTACTGTGTCACCCCACCATTTTGGGGACAGACTCTTGTGTCTCTGGAACCACAAGCCCAAATAAACTCTTCTTTCTATAAGTTGCCTTGGTCATGTTTTATCACAGCAACAGAAAAGAGCATAATAAGTTTTAAAGTGAGATTGTAACTCCAGCATTCAGACGTAGGGGCTCACAACCCAGCCTGCAGCGTGTACCTTAAGAGTCGGCTGAGTTTCCTTTGTCTTCATGGCCCTTGGGCTTTGTTTTGTTCTTTCCTGTAAGGTACCCAGAGGGATGTGGCAGATGAAATGTCCTTGGGTCACCCTGGAAGTCAGCAAAGTTCGTGCCAGAACAACGTGCTCGCTCGGGCAGTTTTAGACCTGAATATGAAGGTGCTGTTGTTTTTCTTAAGCCTCACTGGGCCTGGGTGCTCACACACCCTGCTCAGATTCATTTCCCGGTTCTCAGAAGGTGTGTTTTTGTGACAGTAGCCAGCTGCACTGTGCTTCCTGAATCTCAGCTCTACAGCGAGGACAGGGATGGCCTTTGGTGATGGGACTGCACCTTTGCTACTGTCCATGGGCTGCTCCCTCACTGCCTGCTTCCGTGGACTGCCTCAAATACTGCAGTGGGAGCCTGGCTTCTCTCCCCTGGGCAAACTCACAAGGCTCTCAGTGATCTGGCACCAGAGTGGGAGGGGAGCTAAAGGGGTGGGAAGGGACTGGTCTTCGGACAAATAAATGCCTTCAATTTTGTGATAATTTTGAAGCCATGCTGGCTCTGTGCCCACCGAGTAAGTCGCCACAGCTGCACACAAGAGGGAATCTGGGTACATACACACTGGCACCCTCTGCCTTCAGCAGGCCAGGTGGCTTCTCCCAGACAGGACAGCAAGTTACATTTCCTTCTGGGTGCCTTTGGTGCTTAGCATGTGGTGGATGACATTAAAACACTCTCAGTTTGGAGGCACAGAGCACATTGTTGTGGATTTATTTATTTTTTGATAGTTGTCTTTTGAGACAAGATTTTAGTCTGTAGTCTGCTGGCCTAGACCCCACTGTGTAGCCTAGTCTAGACTCAGTCTCTAAGTAGCTGAAGATGACCTTGAACTCCTGATCTTCAGGCCTCTACTTCCTAAGTGCTGGGAAAACTGGTGTATGTACCCACACCTGTTTTTTGTTTTTTTGTTTTTTTGGTTTTTTTTGTTTGTTTGTTTTGTTTCATCATTGTTTTATAGCTTTAACAGCTTGCGGAGTGAGAGGCGAAGCTGGGTGAGCTTTAGTAAGTATCACTGAGATGGGGTGAGTGGCCATAGTTTTTTCTGGTTTCCCTGGGAACCATAAAAGTACAGGGTACAGGCTCATCTTGAAGGTATCACTATGTCTCCTGAAAGCATCCCTCAGCCTCTTTAAAGCTGTGATTTGCCATTACTTTGGGAGTGTCTCACACAATTCACGTGCCACTCTGAGTGATTTGTTTAACAGAATCACATTAGATAAGCTTGTAGGGAAATGTAACAGTCATGATTTCCTTCCTGCATCTGGCTGCTTGCTTGCTTGCTTGCTAGCTGCTCTCTCAAATGTTCTGCTATTATGTTGCCTTTTTGATACAGGGTGTCACTATGCAACCCTGGCTATCCTGGAACTTTATACATAGACTAGGCTGGTCTCAGACTCATGAGGATCTATCTGCCTGCTTCTGGCTGGACAGTGCATTCTGCTTGCGTCATACAATTAAGGTTTGCTTTATGTTGGTGTCACGCGGGTGGTTCACAGCTCTGCTGGACCCACAGCAGGTAGGTGGAGAAGCGTGTGCCTAGAATGTGGTAATCCTGTCCACCCTCTCCTGTTGACATTTGTTTTCCATTAATCAGGAAGTGGGTTGGAATGGGTCCTTTAGCATCACTGACTGTGAGCAGTTTGTATGGACTTTTCACCTCTTTATTTTTGAAACTCAGTGGTAAACGGTTGTTTGCTTTCCCCAGAGATGGGAAGAGATGCAGCTGAGAACTGGGGCCATGTTTGGTGGCGTCTGTGGATTTCAAGATCATCCCAAGGTGCTGAGTCCAGGAAGCAAACTGTTAAGCATCTTTTCTGTGTTGACCTGCAGCTTCCGAGTGTGCCCCTGGAAAGAGCACATGGGGACTTCTTATGGTCTCAGTGGGCAGTGCACTGAAACCTGTGTGGGAGAATTGCCTGGTTTTACTAAGTGCTAGCGTTTGTCTTATTGCTTCCTGGAATCTGTATTCTGAAGTAACTCTTACGTTTGTGATGGAGTGTGTATCAGAAAAGGTGCTCCCGGAGAACCCCGTAATAGTGTTAGGTGGCCATGTTGGAAGTGAGGCACAGAGCACTGAATTGTGGGGAGAACTGTGCTGATGGAAAGAAAACTGTTTTTTTCAGTAGCTACCTCCCTCTTCCCCTCACTCCTCCTGCCCCTTTTCCTCTCCCTCCTCCTTTCCTCTCCCTCCTTCTCATATTCCTCCATCTTCCTTCCCTCTTACTTTTCTCTTCTTCCTTCTCCTCCTTACCTTCTTCCTCCCCTCCCTCCTATTTTTCTTATTCCCCTCCCCTTCCTCCTCCTTACCTTCATCCCCATCTTTTTTTCCTGTGTCCATACTTTCCCCTTCCCCCTTTCCCTCTCTTCACTATACTTTTCTGTTCCATTTCTGCTCTTCCTCCTCCCTGTCTTCCTCTCCTTTTCCTTTTCTTCCTTCCTGTTCAGTTTCTTCTCCCTTCACTGCTTTCTTTCTGTCTGACCTTTTCTCCTCTCTCTTCTCCTCCTCCCCCTCTCTCCCTTCTGTTTTTCTTTCTTTCCTTCTTCCCTCCCTCCCTTCCTTCCTCCATCTCCCTACCTCCTCCCTTAATTTCTGTTTGTGTCTCAGCTTTGTTTAGTACTGGTAGTCCAGAGTTGTCCTTCTGGGTCCCACATTCTAGCACAGTCCCCTATCTGAACCCATGAAAGCCAATGTAGTGTCATAAATTGGGATGTTGTGATGTGGACAGACAGGTACAACTAGGTGGCTCATGTATGTTCCAGATCCCACCCTGTACAGTTCTGGGTGACACCCAGGAATCTTGTTGAGTATGTAGATACAGTGGCAATGGGGTGTGGATATGTCTGATGTAGGGGCCCTACTCTCTACTCAGGTTGGGGTTCTGCCACTGAATGAATTTTTATCCGGTTCTAGAGCTTTGAGGATTTCTGGGTGATCTATGGGTGTTACCTGTTTTCATGGTGGTCTCATGTCCTGTTGACCTTGGTTTGGCACATTTGTGTCTGATTTTGCTCAGCTCCCAGTTTTGTAGGCCTTGTCATGTCTGCCCCTTTACTGTTTCTATTGCTCTGAACCAGGCTGTGGGGATAGATGTGAGGGAAGGTTGAGGACCCATTGCGAATGATTCTGAGTCCCCAGATCCTGAGGGGAGGATAGAATGAGGAGGGGACTGGAGACAGGATGGGAGCCAGCAGGTGTGTCCCTCTGGGCTCTCAGATCTTCATTTTCTTTACAGGAATCCCCACAGGCAGAGTGTTGAGGATGGGCCTCTGTGGCCGGGGCATAGTCTTAACAGCTCAGGCCAGGAGCCAGCTACCTCTCTCTGAGGAGAGACCCAGCTCTTCCAGCACTGTCCACACAGGGATCTTATGTTGCCTGCAAAATGGAACAAAGAAGAAACTTTTGCTGGCAGACCCCGCAGCCTGGCTTCTGTGCCCCAGTCTTTAAGGGTGTTTCCTCAGCCTTCCTGTTTCTCAGGTTGTACAGCCTTGTGCTGAGCATGGATGATGGAACTTTCTACCTCAGGGAAACACTCTGGAATCACAGGAGCTAACTCGAGCCAAGCAAGGTTCTCAGCCTGGGCACTTCTCACTTCCTGGGCTGAGTCAGTCTTTGTAACAAGATCTATCCTGCACCTTGTAGGATGCTCTTAGTATTTACCCAGGAATCTAGTATCACTTTCTGTCTCTGGGTGGGAAACTCTCCCAAATGTCTCAGACATTGCTAAGTGTTTCCTGGTGGAAGATGGCTAAGTTCTGACTTGTTTGCTGTAGGAGGAGCTAAGGTGGGAGGAGCTAGGAGAGGAATGAGAGAGGTGGACATGGAGGCTGATGTTTGCTTGACTGTAGCAGTCAAAGGTAGTTGGTATATCTGGGTTGGGTATTGGGTTACACCTCTGATTGTATGGGCATCTTGTTATTGATTATTACCAAATATATAAGTCTTTGATTAATCTTTAAGCATTAGAGTCTCATTTTTCTACCGGGCCCGCGTGGATGGCAGGATGGTCTGGGCAATGCTGAGCCTTGCAGAGACAGCGTGGAAGATTGGCAGAGCCATCTCCCATGCTGGCGTCTCATGGGTGGCAGGGCTGGTGTTTCTGGTGGGCCATTTCTAGCTGCGGTGTCCATGTGACTTCTGGCCACTGAACATGGCGTCTGATCTAGCCAGAGTTGCCGCAGCCTAGATAGTCGGCTTGACCAGTGGCTGCTTTTTTAAACAATTACTTCAACAGTTTGCTGCTGCTCCTGCTGCTCCTGCTGCTCCTGCTGCTCCTGCTGCTGCTGCTCTTGCTGCTCCTGCTACTCCTGCTACTACTCCTGCTACTCCTGCTACTCCTGCTACTTCTTGTGTTCTTCCTGCTCCTGTTATTTTTCCTGCTCCTACTGCTTCTGCTACTCCTCTTGTTCCTGCTGCTTCTGCGGCTCTCCCTGCCAGGAAAGTGTCTTCTCTATGCCACTGGCCTTGCACTATGTTCTAGTTATTTCTTCTGTCACTGCAATCAACACTAAGACCAAAACAACTTGAGGAGGGAAAAGATTATTTCATTTTACACTTCAGTCAAAGTTCATCACTGAGGGAAGTCAGGGCTGGAATTCAAGGCAGAGACTGAAGCAGAGGTGGTGAAGAAGTGCAGTTTATTGGCTTGCTCATCTACCTTGCTTTATAGCTCAGGTGTACCTGTTTAGGGTTGGCACTGTCCACACTGGACTGGGCCCTCCCTTCATCAAATGAGCTATCAAGAAAATGCTCCACAGATATGTTCCTGTCTTGTGTGTGCTGCCAGAAGCCCTGTGAGTTCTTATGTGCAGCTGCCCTGCTGTATCCACAAGATGAAGCTTCATCCACAGCCTCTGACTCTTACACCATTCCTGCTCTGCCCCATTCAGTGATCCCAAAGCATTGGTAGAGGAGGCATGCCTCTCTCTCTCTCTCTCTCTCTCTCTCTCTCTCTCTCTCTCTCTCTCTCTCGGTGTGTGTGTGTGTAGCATGTTCCCTTTAGGGCTTCATATTTTGTAGTTTCTTCTCTGTACTGTGACTAGTAGGTGGGTCTCTGTTAATCCTCTGCTACAAATAGAAGCTCCTTATTTAAAAAGATTTAGTTTTATTATTTTTAATTGTGTGTGTGTGTGTGTGTGTGTGTGTGTGTGTGTGTGTGTGTGTCAGGGTGGTATATGTGCGGAGGGGCCCCTGAAAGGTCAAGGGCATGGGATTCCTCTGGAGTGGAGTCACAGGCAGTTGTGAGCTGCCTGATGTGGATCCTGGGAACTGAACTCAGGTTTTCTGTAAGAGCAGTATGTGCTCTTAATTGCTGACCCATCTCTCCAGCCCCTAAATTTTTGTCTTTAAATTACATTTATTTTTATGCATTCATGTGTATGTGTGCCACTGTGTGTTATATGGAGATCAGAGGACAGCTTGTGGTAGTTGGTTCATTTCTTCTATCACGTGGGTATTGGGGAACAAACTCAGGTCTTGGCAATGTTGCCTGAGCTATCCCACCTGTCCGAGTTTTCTGGCAGTTAGATAGATCTCTGATGATGAGCTGGGGACTAACCAGCCAGGCCTGCATTTTCTGTAGGTGTACTCAAGCCAATCACTGGAGACCTGTCTCAGGCAATCATGTTCAGAGCTTGTTTTTTTGAGACCGGATCTCATTGTGCAGCTTTAGCTGTTCTGGAACCCACCATGTAGACCAGGCTGGCCTTGAACTCACAGAGATCTGTTTGCTTCTACCTCCTGAGTGCTGAGATTAAAGGTGTGTATCACCATGCCAGGGAACACTCAGAGTTTTATTTGTAGAAATAAAAGCACTTTCTAAGCCTCTTTTTTTTTTTTATTTTTCTAAAATAATAACTTATTTTCTTTAACATAATTGATTTTACCAGGGGCAAATAATGATTTAGCAGGAGGAAAATGTGATTATTTTTCTTCCAAATTACCTCACTTCTATTAACTTAGTACGATTTATTTCAAGTCCTTTCTGTCTTGTGTGTTTGGCCTGCCCATTTCTCAAGAGTGAGAGCGTATGTTGGGTTGTTTAGCACTCATTCCAGGCCACTGCAAACCCTTGGGGAGTTCTTGGTGGGATACTGCCTTGAGGACTAGCCTGGTGAAGATGCAGGGATGGAGGACTACCTCTCACAGTAGGGAGGAAACTTGGGCCTGTGAGCCTCACATGACTTCTGTTGTTTTTACCCACAGGCTCAGTGGTCTCTTAGACTCCTGGCTCTGTGTTCTGATAAGCCACAGTGCATTTCCACAGGCTTCTTTAGCTGTCTCCACATGCTCTTTGTTTGCACCTGGCTTGGTTTTCCAGGCTTCTGCAGTACCACATGCACTTCTTCTCCAATCCCTGTGTTCCCTGTTACACATCCAGGGATGCATAGCTCTTTCCTCTGTTCCCAGCATGTGATGTTTATAGGTGAAGGGCCAGATTTTTATCTCAACAGCCCTGAGGTTGGAGTCTCGTGTGTGTGTGTGTGTGTGTGTGTGTGTGTGTGTGTGTGTGTGTGTATTGCATGACTTATGTTGCTGTTTCCAGGTGAGTGTTGGGACTCACGGAGTGGCCTAGTAGATGTCTGGAGCAGTGACCTCAAACTCCCTTCCCTCTCCTGTGTCCCTGCTGTTTGAATGAGTGGTCACATAAGGTGGTTGGGGTGAGCCATATTTTTATCTTTATAGCTCAGATATTCTCTTGGTAAATTGGGGCCGTCACTTGCATTTTTGGGATTTTTATGGGCTTAGAATTTCTCCCACTGTTGCTATATACAAGGCAAGTCTCTTTTGAAGATAAAGACTTCTCCATCCAGTAATGACTAGAAAGAAGGTGAATGAATGTGGGAGTGGGTTGAGTCCTGGTTCCAGCTCCACAGTGTGGCTCAAGCATATGTCTGGTCTCAGATAATCCCTCAGGGAAGGTTCTGCCCCTGGCCTTTCCTGCCCCAAATGCAATGAAAAGACAGGTGTCAAAGGAGAGAATCGATGCCAAACATTAAACAGCGACAAGGGACAGTTAGCAGCCTCTGTTCAAACTGAGATGGGCCGGTCTTCTTGTCTAGTTCACATGATAAGTTTGCTTGACTTTGCATACCAAGAGACACGATCCAGGGTGCTTGGAGGCACTAATACAGTCACTGACAGATGATACTGCTGGGAAGTGTTATATCTATGAAAACAGTTTGTCAGTTACCAAAAAAATAAATAAAAAATAAAAAATAAAAAATAAATCACATATTTCTGTATTCTTATACTGTAGGAACTAATCCCCACCCTGTGGGTATGTTTCCTATAGAAATAATGACAGCTTAAAAGACACATGCAAATGTTGACAGTGGCACTGCTCCCAGTACTCAGAAGTGAACATGCATAAGTGTCTACTTTTGATGAGTAGATAAATTGATGAGTAGATAAAACAATGAAATATTGCTGAGTTATAAAAAGGAGTGAGTACAGTGTAGATGAACTTTGCAAACGTTAATGCTAAGAGACCATAGCTAGTCACAGAAGGACCTATATTGCAGGACTCTGCTGATATGTGTTATCTACAACAGGAAAATCTACAAACAGATGAGTGGTTGCCTGGGGATAGAGGAGGGGAAGTGATTACTTTACAGTCCTTTTTCCTCTTACAGGGATGAAAATATTTTAGCAGTAGATGGAGGTGAGGGAGGCTCACAATATTGTGAACTTCTGGTTACTAACTATTGTGTACCTAGACACTTTAATTTCAGCAGTGAGAAAATAAAGACTGGCTTCTGGACCCTATTTAGCCTGTGGACCTCACATTGCTCACACCTGCTTATGGTCTTAGGGTCTTTGTGTTTGTGTGTATGTGTGCACATGTATGCACACATGGGTGCAAGTAGAGGCTGGTACCAGTGTCTTCCTTGATCACTCTCCATTATGGTTTTCGAGACTGAGTCTTTTACTGAACCTAGAGCTCACACTGATTTGCAAGGCTGGATAGCCAGCAGGAGCTTCAGGTCTGTCTCTCTCTCTCTCTGTTCCCCAGTGCTGTGGTTATAGATGTTTAGCACCACATCTGGCTTTTTTAAAATATTGATGCTGGGAATCTCAACTCAGACCCTCATGCTTGTGTGATGGTCACATTACCCATTGAATCATCTCTCTAGCATTCAGAATCTTTTAATTTTAGAACAATCCCCATTATTTTTCGAGTATTATTTTGTGCTAGTTATGAAAAGAATATAAACAATATAGAAAGTGTAAAGGCATTAAACCCCAAATCTCAGTAGTCTCCATTTAGCTGTAATCAGCATTCTGAGTATATTGTTGTCTCTAAGGCCCAAAACCTGTTTGCCTGTGAGGTGTTGAGGGAGCAGCACCTGTCATAGTTTTCTTTTTCTATTGATGTGATAAAATACTCTGACAAAAGCAGTTTATGGGAGAAAGGGTTATTTAGGTTATTCAAGGGTCCAGTCTGTCATGGTGGAGAAGTCAAGGTAGCGATTGCTTGAAGCAGCTGGTTGCATCATGTCTACAATCAGGAAGCAGAGAGAGATGAGTTACTGCTGCTGCTCAGCTTCCTATCTCCTTTTAATATACTCAGCCCAGGGAATGCTGCCACCCACAGTGGGCAGGTCTTCACATACCAGTAAAGGAAATCAAGATAACCCCCTCAGGCAAGCCCAGAGGCCTCTCAGATGATTCTAGATTTTGTCCACTGATAACCATAGTGCCTTTGGTGGTTTGAGTATGCTTGGCCCAGTGAGTGGCACTATTAGGAGGTATAGCCTTGTTGGAGTAGGTGTGGCCATGTTGGAGTAGGTGTGTCACTGTGGGTGTGGGCTTTAAGAACCTCATTCTAGCTGCCTGGAAGCCAGTCTTTTCCTAGCAGCCTTCAGATGAAGATGTAGAACTTGCGTAGCTCCTCCTGCACCATGCCTGCCTGGATGCTGCCATGCTCCTGCCTTGATGATAATAGACTCAACCTCTGAACCTATAAGCCAGCCCCAATTAAATGTTGTCTTTCTAAGAGTTGCCTTGGCCATGGTTTCTCAGCAATAAAACCCTAACTAAGACAGTGCCTCTATTGGAGGCCTCCCTAAGAGTTGCCTTTCTTCTTCCATGTGAGGACTTAGCACAGAGAGGATGTCTATGAACCAGACATAGGCCTTTGCCACATATCAAACATGCTGATTCTTTCATCTTGGACTTCCAGCTACCAGAACTATGATGCATTTGTGTTACTGACTGATATTGCAGCTAGAACAGGCCTCTACACCATGCCATGTATACGAAGAAAGCAGGTGGAAAACTAGGAGGATCTCTGGCCCTTTCAGCCAGTAGGTAGCTTTCTTATTTATCTGGCTATGGACATGGAGGGGTGGGAGGGAGAGCTAAGCTCTGGAAACCTTTGTTTAGAGCTATAGGCAAGGCAAGAGACCCTTGCAGTGCTCAAGTCTGGGCTGGGATAGTGCAAGTTGGGTGAAAGGTTTTGAAAAGTTAGGGAACAGAGACCCAGTTCTTCAGGGTCTCCACCTCTTCAGCCCTGTTCTAGATTAGCTAAACACAGAGTCTCCATATAAAGTTTTTGTCTGACTGGCATTTACCTGTGGGGACCAGATGTGGTCAAGGGCTCTTGGACATTTGTCTGCATGGCATCTCCCTTTGATTTCTGTGATTTATAGGCAGGAATGTCAAGGTGGGATTAGCATGGAATGAGCCTTCAGAATGAGAAATCACAGTCCCTGGAAATGAAGGATTGCATGAATGTGTTTCTTAAGGACAGAGGTTGAGTGATTGTGGCTCACAGGGCACAGCACCAGGACTTGTGTGGTTGAGCACTGCAGTGTCATTTGCAAAGTGGGCCGCTTGCTTGCGAATATGGCTAGCGGCTTTGTGTTTTGCTTTTAGATCTGTCTACATTTTATTTTATGTTTTTACCAGTTTATAACATTTTTACTGGGAGACTAGGGAGACAAGAGTGCTCGCTGTACTTTACAAGAGGATGTGGGTTCAGATCCTAAGCACCTACATAAAAGCTGGTCAGGGCCATACATGCCTGTCCACTTCTCCCACTACTGAAGAATAGCAGAATTGAGACTTGTTTCCTGTTTTTATTAACATTCTGGTTTCACACAGCCTGCATGTGAGCCAGTAGGACTAATTTGCCACAGGCTTGTTCCAAAATGCTGTCATTTACACACACATACACACACACACACACACACACACACACACACACACGCACGCACGCACGCACGCACGCGCACACACACACACACACACACACACACACACACACACACACACACACACACACACACACATTAGAAGTTAGAATCAAGTGGACTCTATGGCAGGTCCCAGGCCTACTTCTCCTTGCTGTTTCCTTCCACCCAGGGCATTTTGGGTACATTTCTAAACACTCAAATTTGCAGAATTGCTGTCTCCTCTCTTACCTGATATTTGTTTACCTTTGATCAGCTGAAGTCTGAAAATGGCAAGTGGAAAATTCCAGAGATGAATGATTCATGTTTTAAATAATTGAGTACTGTCTATTGCTGCAATTGTTCTGTTATTAGTTACTGCTACTGTTCTCTTCCTGGGCTGGTTTTGTAATTGAACCTTGATTGTAAAATTTGATCGTGTGTGTGTGTGTGTGTGTGTGTGTGTGTGTGTGTGTGTGTGCCTGTGCGCGAGCGTGCAGTAGAGTACTCAGCTTGGTCCTCTCTTTCTTCTGGAATCCACTGGGTCACAGGACACATGCCTGTTGATGAGTGGGGACTGCTGTGCGTGTGTATGTAGGGGAGTGGGTGCCCCTGCACAGGGGCCATGAGCCCAAAGTGTACCGGGCATCTAGTTGAAGCCACAGTGTCAGAGGGTTTTCCTCCAACATGTGAGAGTTTGAGAGTGCCTGCTGTACTTCTTGAAAAATTATTATTGCACTTTATTATTTTATGTGTATGTGAAGGTATAGGTGTTTGCCACATTATACATGTGGAGGTCAAAGGGCAACTTGCATTTAGTGTTCTTTCTACTGTGTGAGTTCTGGGGGTCAAACTCTGGCCCCCAGGCTTGGAAACTGGTGACTTTACCTGCTGGTCTATCTTGAGGGCCCTGAACTCTTTTCTGGAGAGGAAGGGAAGTTAGGAAATACCCAGATTGTCCAGGCCATGTGACTGCTGACTGTGAGGAGAAGTTTTTCTGTCTGTGAGATGCTGAGTGAGGTGAGGATTCTCTGCCTGTGAAAAGTAAAGGAGAAACCAAGGAATGATGGGTGGCCATGGATAGCTGGCTGACCATGCCATTTGGGGCATCCACAGAGAGCCTATGACTGGGATGAATGGACCTGATGATTTTATATAATATTTTATTTTTGTGTATGTGTGTGAGTATGTGTGTGTAATATATGTGCATTTGTGTGTACAGTTGTATGCACATAGATACCAGAGGAGAATGTCAGGTGTCTTGCTCTAGCACTCTCTGATTTATTCCTTGAGACAGGGTCTCTCACTGAAACTGGGACTAGGCTGGTAGCAAGCCCAGTCTTTGTTACACATAGCACAGGGATTACGGGTGCCTATGGCCGTGCCTGGCTTTTTACCTAGGTAGGTGCTAGTGTTTCAAACTTAGGCCCTCATGACTGTATAGCAAACACTTTTATTTACTGAACTCTACCCAACCCTTGCTCTGGTGAACATGCAGGGGCTGTGGAGGACTCATGCAGGCCAGGATGTTGGAAGAATGAGTCTAGTGTAAGTGGTATCTCAAGGTCACCAGGGGTGTAGGATCTTATGGTTGACTAGAATAGGAGCAGGGGAATCCTCCTGATGGGCTCATCTCATGGCATAGTGAATTGTAGGTTCAGTGTGATAGGTCCCAGTGTTATAGCTGGGACCTGGGGAGGTTGGGCCTTGAAACAGTAAGAAAGGCCTAGAAGCTGAATCTGAGGTACCTCTTGGCTAAGTTTGAAGCCCTGGCTGTCTGACTTGGTCCTGGCCAGGTTAGCTCTGCATGCCTGTGTGTAAGCAGAGGTGGACAGCCCTTGCATTCTCTACTGTGAGAGAACTGACAGGAGCTAAGCACACATTGACTCTGTCACCTGTTAACCACCTGCACATGGAATGCCACCCCTGAATAAAGAAGCCTGAGAGGTCCCCCATGACAGAGCCATCTAAGTTTTCTTCTGTTAAAAAAAAAAAGAAAGAAAGAAAGGAAGAAAAGAAAAAAAAAAAACCAACCTACAAAGCCCCAAGAATACTAGAGAGCTGTTAAATAGAATCATCAGGTTTCCATCTAAATTACGTGATTTTTTTTCTCATTCTAGAACTACTTACTACTCTAGTCTGAATTGAGATTTCTAGAAAAAGTAGAAAAAAAGGAAAAAGATTGAACCTTAAAAGCCATTTTTTATCATTTGCATATATTTGCATTTCAACTTGAGGGAAAACATAGCTACTTAGCGCCTGGGTTCAATGACTGTATCATTTCATAAATATTATGTGATGGAAGGTAGTGTATATTACAGGTTAAAGTATGACCCTCAATCCCTTCAAAAGGGTTAAGGTCCTAACTGAGTGTCCCAGAAGATGACCTGGTTTGGCATAGGATAATTATTGTGAGTTAGTGTGAAGTTATCCTGGAGTAGGTGGGTATTTCAGCCAGTCGCACTGTGTCCTAGTGTGAGGGACAAGCTGTGCACTGGTGACCAGAGAGAAATGCTGTCAAAGCCCAGAGAGGATGAGGAAGTTCTTTGGAGCATCCAGAACTACCAAAAGCTAGAAAGCTAAAATAACAGATTCTTGTTAAGACTTGGAGCACAGCCATGCTGACCCCTGCTCCAAAGCTGTGTAAGAAAACATTTCTGTTATAAATGCCTGAGTTTGTGGTACTTGGTTATGGAGCTGCAGAGAGCTGGTGCAAAGGTGCAATTAGGCCACAGAAAAACTTGGCCATTTGGAAGGAGAGACTCATAAAGAAATAAGACAAGAGCCCAGTGTGATGCTTTCAATGAAAGTGCTCCCATCGGTTCGTCCTATAAATTGATACTTGGTTCCCAGTTGATGGAACTATTTGGGAAGGATTAGGAGTTGTGACCTTGCTGGAAGAGGTATGTCACTGGGGCTCAGCTTTGAGGTTTTTAAGGCTCTAGCTATTTCCAATTAGCTCTCTCTGCCTTGTGGTTGTGTCTTAAGATTCGTGTTCTTAGCTACTTCTCTAGTGCCATTTTTGCCCAGCCTCTGCTATGTTCCCTGCCTCAATGTTCACATTTTTTGCATCTAATTTTTTGCACCTGTGAGTCATAATGAACTGCTTTCTCTTATTATTTATCTTAGTCATGGTGTTTTGTCACAGCAGTAGAAAGGTAACTAAGATACCCAGTGAAGACATTCATCAGATGCAGGATAAAGTCAGAATCAGGAAAGATACAGAGCCTCCAGAGAGGAGGAGTGGTGCCTGATGGGATTTCCTTGGGGCCTGACCTTTTATATGGTTGGTTGCTGTGTTCTGGGCTGGTGGTGGGCTCTGCTCCTGGGGCCTCATGCAGCTGGACTTGTGCACTTACTTATCTAGTCTCGTCTCACCATCTCATCACCTGACTCCAAATGATGAGTAAACAGGCAGAGAGGAGTTACATTCAGGTTGTCTTAGTTCCCTTGACTGCCATCTTGACATAGGCAAAGCTTACTGAGGGTATGTGTGTGTCTCAATTGAAGAAATGCCAATATTAGATTGGCTTATGGGCATGTGTGTGGCAGGGGATTGCCTTGATTATTAATTGATGTAGGAGGGCCCAAGTCAAGATGTAGGGCACCCTCTTAAGGCAGGCAGTCTTGGTCTGTCCAGAAAGCTGGCTAAGTATGTGCTCCAGAGCAAGCCAGCCAGGAGAGTTCCTCATTGCTTTCTGCCTGAAGTTTCTGCCCGAGTGCCTGCTCTGACTTCTCTCAGTGGTGGGCTATGACCTGGAAATGTAAGCCAAATTCTTTCCCTCCCTTTAGCTGCTTTTGGTCAGAGTGTTTCATCACAGCAATGGGAAGGAGACAAGAACACTGTCTATTTGTATTATGTTTTCAGAAGAGAGAGGTTAGAGCCTTGATGGTCACCTCTGTGCTGGGTATGTGATAATGTGAGCAGATTCCAGGGCCGGCTTCCAGTGTTCTTCACTGTGGATTTGGTGAGAGTTGTAGGTGGGTGGATGGTAACTAGCCACTGTCTCTCCAAGCAGCAGGCTTTGTAGAGTGATCTGGCACAGGCAACTGTTTGAGAGAGGACTGGGTAAATTGTCTCTTGTTTCCATAGCATATTCTGAGTTCTTTTCTTTATTTTCTCTTTAAGACTTATTTATTTGAATAAAACATTTACCTATTTAATGTTAAGTGTATCTGTGTGTGCCTGAGCGAGTGTATGTAAGGAGCGTTGTGCGCTGCCGTGTGGATGTAGGAACAGAACCTCTGTCTTCTTCAAGAGCAGTAATTGCTCTTACCTACTGAGCCATCTCTCCAGCACCTAGATTTATTTGTTTTACTATTTTATGTTAATGGATATTTTGCCTGCGTGTATGTACATATACCACTTGCATGCCTGGTCCCTGCACAGGTCAGAAGAGGGCATTGGATCTCTTGGAACTGGAGTTAAAAAATGGTTGAGTCACCATGGGTGCTGGAAATGAAACCAGGTTCTCTACAAGGGAGCAACAAAGTGTTATTAAGCACTGGGCTATCGCTCCAGGCCTTGTCTGAGTTTCTTTATTCAGTCCCTCACATGTTCCTTCAGCCAACACTGAATTAGAGCTGCCAATATGGCAAAGACACAAGGCTTAGTATCTCCCCCAGAGCATTGGCTGTCTGTGGCAGAGATGGACTTGAGACCAGTCAGTTTTAGTTCTGAGGTGAGTGTTCTCAGAAAAGGCACCTGCCTCAGGATGTAACGGAGTCAGTCTTGTTGGAGATTGATAGATAGGTGAAGCCAGAAAAGCTGAAAACAATCAAACTAGGAAACAGCCCACTGAAGGGACTGGGCAGATAGTTCAGTTGTCAAAGTAATTGTTGTGTACAAGCCTGAGGACCTGAGTTTGAAACTGTAGAACTCACTTTTAAAACCAAATTGGCTTGTTGGTACACGTTTATGACTCCAGTTCTAGGGAGGCAGAGATGGTGGATCTGGAGCTCACTGGCTGTCCAGCCAGTCTTATCTGATGAGCCTCAGGCTAGTGAGGGGCCCTGTTTCAAAGGAAAGGTAGATAACAGCCAAGAAAAACACCTAAGCTTGTCCTCTGGCCTTTATGTGCATGTGTGTATGTGGGCATACACACACACACACACACACACACACACACACACACAGACACACACACACACACACACACACACACACACACACACACACACACTCCAGATGCAGAATAAATCCAAGGCAGAGAAAGGGCTGAGAGTGCTCAGAGGCGAGAGTGCTGGCTGATGGAACCCATTTTCCCAGGGTCATGCCCTGGGCTTCAGTATGATAGATTGCTGTGTTCAAGGCTGGTGGTGGGCTCTGCTTCCAGAGGCCTCATGCAGCTGGACTTGAAAACCTGCTCGGCATTATTAATCTCCAGATCCCAGTTTACCAGAAAATAAGGAAGGTTGCTTCCTGCTTTCCATCTATAAACATCTTTTTGCTCAATTTGCTGTGTAGCCCTGGCCTGGGGGTTGATCTATTGAGTCTAGATGGGTATTGTGGGTAAGTATTTAATCAGTGCTGGGTGTTGGTGTTCAATCTCTGGAGGCATTTTTGTGTACTGTGTGAGGACAACTTCTTGGTCCAGAGGGATTGTAAGAAGTACATTCAAACACAAGTCTTGTTTGGTAGCAGGCACCACTTTCCAGCTATAGATCGCTCAGATGCAGGTAGAAATCTGTGGAAGCTGATTTGCATTGGAATTGACTCTGCGTCCTATTGCCAGGTCCCATTATGGACTATGTGGTGGCTGGAACGGCCTGCTATCTGAAGGGCTCAGAGACTGTTTGCAGGTGGGCTGATGAGGCCTGACAGTACCTGCTGGTTAGATAATTTCTGATATTTACTGCACCCTCCATCTGTAGACTGTAGACTAGATAGCCATTGCTACCCTGTGGTGCTGTCATGAGGATTAAATGCCGACACAGGAGACATTAAGATTTATTGGACTTTCCTTGCTATGGTCTAGTAGAAAAATGGATCTTGCAGACTGACTGTGACAAGGTTGAACGTGCAAGGTGTTGTTCTTGCCTCATGAAGGGACCAGAGGGCTCCTATAAGGAGGGGCTGCCTGGGCCGGCTTCCTCACAGGGTCCCTGGTGAACCTGGGAGGCTGTTGAAGACACAAATAGGTAATGAGAGCAGGAGACTGTGGTGGGGCTGCCCAGACTCGAGGACAAATGGGAGACAGACAGGGCCAAGGGCAGTGAGCCAGGCCGGTAGCCTGGAAGGGGCTCGATGGCCCAGTTCTAAGTTTGTGAGTCCTTTGCATTTTCAAAATAAATGCATTGGGGTTTCTCCTAAAGTCCAACTAGCCAGTTGTGAGGAAACAGTCCAGCGCCATTTACTGCATTTCAATGTTGTGTGGTTGTTGATTGTGTCTACAGTCAAAACCCGTGTGCCTGTGTGTGGAGGTGAATCTTCCTTGTCTGTTTTTCTACCTTATTCATTGAGGCAAGAACATTCAGTCAAACCCAGAACTCATTGATATAGTCAGTGTCTCTAGTCAGCTTGCTCTGGGGATCCCCGTTGTCTTTCCTCACAGGCTGGAATTGCAGGCAGGCTGACAGGCCCTGCAGTTATGTGAGTTCTGGAGATCTGAACTCTGGTCCTCTTGCCTGTAGTGCAAGTCCTTAACCACTGAGCCAGCTCCGTAGCCCTGTACTCTGAATCTTTAAATGCATGTAAGCCTTGGTTGTCTGGTTGCTTTATCTTGGCTTGAGGTTATCGATCTTGTGTAATGTCAGTACTTCCTTCTTTATGTGGCTGAACCATTTTCCACTCTATGGATAGACTTCACATTTATTCATCTGCCATTGGACACTGGGTCATTTATGTCCTCAGGCTACTTCACCTAGTCCTGCCTTGATCTTTCCTATGTAAGTACTGGTTTAGACATGTGTTCAGTACTTTTGCAGGTAGGTCTGGGTGTGGCCAGGTACACACCTCTCCCTGTCTTTCCTGAACCCTAAAGCAGAGATGCAGCCCTCTCTGGGTGATCTCCTTAGCTGTCCTCTTCCCTGCACATGCCTGCATGTTTATTTAGGGAATGGTGAGCCCCTTCTCTGACTCTTTGGGAGCCAGAACTTAGGCAGTGGTGATTCTGAGCTTATTGCTGAGGCCTGAAAAGCAGAGCAGCCTGGCTTGGGGTCCCTCACCTTGACCACAAGAGTCCAGGCAAGGTAAGTTTTGTCAAAGAGTAGATCTAAATAAAACACACAGAGACAAAGCTGACTGTGCTGTCTGGGGACCAATGTCCTTGGCAAAAAGGTGCTAGGCTTAAACCAAGGACCTAAGTCCCAGGGTTCTAGGCCCTGCATCTCCAGCTCTATGCTCTCAGTTCTTCATGTGGCTTCTTTTTGGCTTCTGGACTTGACAGGGGCTTTTATTCTCTTATTTTTTTCTCTTTTTTTCTCTTTCTTTCTTTCTTTCCTTTCTTTTTTAAAAAAATGTGTTTTATTTTATTATTATTATTATTATTATTATTATTATTATTATTATTATTATTATTATGGGTTTTCAAGACAGGGTTTCTCTGTGTAGCCCTGGCTGTCCTGGAACTCACTCTGTAGACCAGGCTGGCCTCGAACTCAGAAATCCGCCTGCCTCTGCCTCCCAAGTGCTGGGATTAAAGGCGTGCACCACCACTGCCCAGCTTTCCTTTTTCCTTTTTCTTTTTTTTCCTTTTTCTTTTTTTAATTAATTAATTAATTAATTTTTTGTAGTTCAGTCCTTTGATTCCCAAGATGAGAAAGGGACTAGAGGGGCCAGGCAGGTGCTATTGTCTTGTCAGGTAGTAGAAGGCTGCGTCTTCCAACCTGTGATTGGAGTCCCTGTACCATGGATAATGTTCAGAGTAGTGAGTTGCTTTTGGCAATAAGGTTTCTCTGGCCTGGGTCCCATCCATCCAGCTGAAGGAGGTCTGTTAGTCACTCATTGTATGTACAGAAGCCCTACTCTGCATGGGCTCTGAGACTGCATCCCTGGCATTCAGGGCTGCCTGGCTGCCTGGCTGGCTGACAAGAGGAACAACAACACCGTAGGTCTCTGACTACACTTCCAATTCTGTGGCCAACTGCTAGGAGTTGGGCCCCTGAATGGGAGGCAGGTGTGCCCCAAATCCTAGAGGACAGAGCAGGATACAGTGGGAGGGAGGAAAGGAGACTGCTCTTTGGGAAAGGAATGTATATTCCAGGCCCCTCTGTTTCTTTTTCTCTAAGCAGAGTGATGGGGCCCTTGTAGACTTGGTGTGGACTTGGTGTGGACTTGTGTGTATAATGTCCACAGGCCTGTCTGCCACACTCGAGGGACACAAAACTGGGCAATTTAACTATCAGCCATGCACCACAACACACTGTCTCTCCATCCCCCCCACCCCCCACAGTTGTGGAAGCCCTCAGCACTAGCTCATGGTGTCCACAGAGATGGGTCTGGAGCACACAAAGGGAATCTGTCCTTGCTTCTTACTTAGCTGCTGCTATGGTCCTGTCATTGCATTTGATCCTTGGCTTGTGGCAGCATCACACAGACCGTGTTCTCCTTGCATACTAATTTTTGCCTGTGTCCAAATCTCCCTCTTAAGGATGGCACGAAAGCCGGTGTTCCAACTCATTCTTCCTCCCAAATGCCCTTTGAGGTTTCGAAAGCTGTACTGAGCCAAGGCTTTTGCTTCTAAATGTGGCCTTTCTCTCCCAGCCTGCCTTAAAACAGGAAGTTTGCTCAGAATCAAATAGGCATGGTTGATGTCTGACTTTGGGTATTTGGGGCCACTCTTGGTGACTTGCCTTGCTTCAGAGTTTTGGCTTACCTCAGTGGGAATTGACTGAAAATGTAGGAGTTCTGGATGGAGGAGAGGCACATACCACTATCCTGCTTATTCTTCTGAATCCCAGTGAGATCACCGAGAATCTGGGTCACTCAACACTCAATATTCATCTCTAATGTGTCTATGCTAGGAAACAAACTCTTCAGCCCAAATAAATCAGAGTGCCTCCCTCTGTAGCTGGCAGGCCACGTGTAATTAGTTTATCAGGGAAAATTTGACTAGTATTGACGGGAGATGGGGTTGGCATAGCAAGTGGCAACAGCTAACTATCTTATCAGGGAAATCAAAAGTGTCTATGGAATTACAGTGACTCTGTTATATTGCTCCGCCACTCCATCAAGTTAATCCTCCAGAGGGTGATTAGGTGTAACATAAATGCATAGATACGATAAGCCCAACAGATATATACAAAGTAATTATGAACTATGCATTTACATTTTTTTTTTCCATCACGGTGTTTCAGGGACCTGCTGGTCCAGGATGATCTGCCTGTTGTTGTCCGGGAGGATGACATTGTAAACTTTTGGTTTGGTGGATTCTTCTCTGTGAACTCAGCCAGGGCATTACAGATCCAGGGACTCTTAGAGGACTCCGTGTTGCAACAGTATCTGGGGGATAGAGGAAATGACCTTGACTACTCTTGCCTCACTCTTCTGTGGTTCTGGAAAACACACAGTGTTTGAATCAGCTGTTAGGATTTGAGTCTGAAATGTCCCCAGGAGGCTCATAGTTTGTCAGCTTGGTGCCCAGCTGCTAGAGGCCTTTTAGGAGGTAGTTTCTGGCTGGCAGATGTAGGTCATCAGCGCAGAGCCTTTGAAGGTTCTGCCAGGTCCCTGGTTCCTGTTTGCTCTCGGCTTCCTTGTCTGCTGGAATGTGATCAACTGTCCTCTGCCATGTACTCCAGGCTCCACGATGCTCTGCTTCAGTCAGTCCCAGGGCTGAGCACCTTTGGACTGCACCCTCTGAATCAAGGAGGCAAGGTTGATATTTTCTCTTTTTAATTTGTTCCATCAGTTCTTTTGTCTCAATGACAGCAAAGGAATTAATACTTCATTATATTGTTATCAGGGAACAGTACAATCTAGATTGTAAAGAAAAGATACTACTTCCAGGTCTGGAGGTTGTGAAGTCCATTAATAAAGGACCATGTATGGGGCTTGTAATGCTTTGGTGAAGAGACAGTGTATGCTCAGGTGTCTCTTCCTCTAAAGCCACTGATGCCTTGGGCCCCACCTCATGACCTGACCCAGTCCTCATTGTTTTCTGGAGCTCTGCCTTCCAGTCCCATCAGCCCATCGGTGAGATTATGTTTCTAGCATGTGAACTTCGGAGAACTCATCCAAAGCATGGTGGATGCTCTAACTTAGGGATTCCCCCTAAGAATGCAAGAAGGGCTCTGTTTGGAGATTGATATCTCTCTACCTAGCATCAACTCTGATGCCATGTGTCTTGTGTGGGAGTTATTTAGGTGTGTATAAATCGAGTGTGTATACCTAGATCTACTGTGCTCTATGGTTGTAGGTCAGAGTTTAGTGTTGGGCTTCTTCCTTTATTGTTTCCACTTTGGTTTTTTGAGGTAGTGTCTGAACCTCACTGAATCCTCCTGTCTCTGACCACAATGCTGAGGTTATAGGTGCGCACTGCCACACACTCTGTTTTTGCATCATTGCTGATGCAGATTTTAAATCCACTCGCTTCTGCTGCACTTTACTGACCGAGCCATCTTCCCAGATGCCTGACTCATCCTGTCAAAGGGAGTTTATTTTTTTACTTCTGTGCGTGTACATGTAGAGTGCAGCCTGTGGAGGCAGAGGAGGCCAGTCTTCGATCCCTTGGAGCTGGAGTGAGAGGTGGTCCTGAGCTTTATGACTTAGGTGCTGGCAGCTGAGCTCAGGTGCTCTGGAAGAGCCGTGAGCGCTAACCTGCCAAACCACCTCTGCAGCCCTGCTTGGCGCATCTTCCAAAACACAAAGATAAAAGCAAATGAGTAGAGTAGCAACAACCTCAGACTTCCCCCGGAGCCGTGATCAGATCATGACTGGATTCTCCGCTTCGGAGAAAAGCGTAATTGCCCTTTCTGGAATGTTCTCCTCTTCTCAGGTCACCGTTACAGGTGTGATGGCTAAGAGAGTGAAGCCCCATGTGCAGGAATGTTGTGGTAATTTAGTACTTGTCTTTGAGGCTGCGTTGTCTAGAGGGTTCCGAGCACCAGAGGAGGCATGGGGCTGGCAGTGTGGTGTGCTGTCACTCTGGTAACTGCTCCCTTTCAGCTGAGATGTGAGTGAGGAGGAGCTTGTTTCCAGCAGACTGGAGTTTACCTTCAGGCTTGAGTAGGACCGGACTGTGGGTTTGGGCGGGCATGGGTGTGCTGAGATGTCAGGGTTAGATCCAAAAAGATAGGAGCTTTGGAAAAGTGGATGGACACAGCTGCTTATTCTGATCTGCAGGACGTTGCCTTAATGGGATGAACCAGCCTCTGCAGAGCAGTGTGTGAGAACCCGGGGCCTGGGGTGAAACAAGGTGTCTTGAAGAGGCTTACTTTTACTGTAAATAAAATCCGAATTATGAAATTTCATGAAAAGATAACCACAGTACGTCCTTTTGGGAAGCTTTGAAGGGGAAGTAGGTGCAGCCTCTGATTGCTCCGGCTGGGCACTTGTTTACAAGGGGCTTCTAGAGAGCACTTACAGAGACAGCGTGTTTCATGCCATTAATATAGATTGCTTTGGTTTTCTCAGGCTCTTGTGATCTTAATTACCATTTAAAAAATAATGATTTCCTTTTCTTGGTCATTTAAAGATGATCACTAAAAACAAACCAACGAAAGGTTTAGAATGTCCTTGAACCTGCTGCTGTGCTTTCTTTGGAGGGCCGATTTTCCTGTGGTCAAGAGTTTCGATGTGGGGTGTGTGTGTGTGTGTAGAATGGGGGTTGGGGATGGGGTGGGGCAGACTGCCTAGGGTCACTTCCCAGTTCTGGCATGTGTATGGGGTAGAGTCACTTCTGCATGCCTTGGTTTGTTCCTCTGTGAAGTGAGGAGAGTATTGCAGTTGTGACAGGAGTGACATGGTGTTTGCATGTTCTGGTGTCTGCAGGCATCTCATAAAGGTTGTGTATGCCTGTAATTATTTAATGGGCTTTGGCCAAATCCACACTTTTAATTGCCTTTATCCTCACTGTGGACAATATTTGACAGGCAATGGTTAAGGGAAGAGAGAGGCGTTTGGCTCCTAGTATCAGGGGACAGATACTGCCATTGGTAGTAGAGACTGGGTGGCTCTGGACATAGTGGTATGGTGGGAGAAAGCTGCTCTCACTTTGGAGAGATTGACAGGCAGAGACCTTGGGCTGGAGCCAGAAGCAGCCCTTCACAGCCTACCCTTAGTGACCCACCTCTGCAAGTAGACCACAGTTCCAAATGGTCTGGGAGCTCCAAAAACACCATCACTAACTGGGGCCAGGTTCACATATGGGCATCTGTGGGGGATATTTCACATTCAGTAACTACTTAGCAAGTGGGAAACAGTGCTGAGGGGTGAGGGGAAGAACTGCCAGGGCGGGGTCCTGGAAGCAGCAGCAGTTAGTAGGTTGCTTTAAAGAGTAGATGTGAGTTCATGATATGGAGAAGTCCAGGGCAATCTGGCCTCAGTCTATCTGAAGGCTCTCAGGTGTGAGAGTGTGCTTGACACCTAGCTCCGTGGCAATGAACAGATAGTTGACAGAGCTGGATCTTTTTAAATGTTCTTGGGATCTACACCATCTGCTGTCTCTGCAGTGGGTGGTTGTGGAAATACTTGGGGCCACTGAATAACACTGGGTAATGTATTAGGGTTTTCTAGAAGAAGAGAGTTGATAGAATGAAACTATATTAAAAAGGGAGTTTAAAGACCAGCTTATGTGGTGGGGGATGAGTAGTGCCACAGTAGCCTTAACACTGGGGGAGGGAAACCTGAAGATTGATAGCTGACTCAGCAGTCCTTATTATGCACTGAAAGCCCAGAGTATTCTTGGAGAGCCACTGGTCCACAGTGGAAGCCCTAAGA
>JANHMN010000003.1:122258515-122284638 GCA_030674055.1 Rhabdomys pumilio
GGTGCCTGGCAGAGGCACCTTCCCTGGTGCCTGGCAGAGGCACCTTCTTAAGGCAAGCTTCTCTTTTTGTTGTTGAAGAGGTTCTGACCTTTCTCTTCCCCTTTTCCATCTTTCTGCCTGTCTCGCCGCCGTCTCTTCTCTTTCTCTTCTCTCTCTTTCCCTCCCTCTACCCTCTCTCTTCCTTAGCTCTTTCCTTCTTTTACCATCATGCTTCCTTGTCTCTAGCTGTGACATCTGCAGGGCCTCAGTTTCCAAGGTGGTGCTCACCATGGCCCTTTTCCACCAGGGGCATTCCAAACATGCCTTCTTTTGGGCCACTAGGAGCAGAGGTCCAGCCTGGGGATTCCTGGCCAAGCACATGCTAGAAGGAGGCTCCAGTTTGAAGGCATAGGGAGTATGGCTGGTAAGGGCGGAAGGCCTGTGGGGTGGGAGCCCCGATGAGAAGCAGCCATCCAGCCTTAGCTGCCACCAGAGTTCCAGAGCCAGGTTGACACCTGAGATGTGACTCTGCCTACAGCCAGGCATAGGGGGGTGGGGGTGGGAGCTGCCTCACTAGGTCAGACCTTAAGTCATTTTTAAGGTCTAGCCTCCAGCATGGTCCCTGGTAACATGGCTCCCAACTCTGAAGGCACTCAGGAAGGGCACACAGCACAAGGTGGTTGCAGCCTAGGGGTACAGTTTCTGCATATAACATGGAACATCTGCCACACCTCTGTCCCCACTCATTGTACATTGCCAGACTGTGGAGTAGGCACCGTTCTGACCTTGAAAAGGGGGAGGAGAGGGGAAGAGGGACAAGAAATCCCGTGCTTGGAGAAAAGGTGAAGCCAAAACTCATATGTCTTAGGATCCCCTCCTTCATCAACACGGAGATCTCCTGTGGTCCTTTCCCCAGAGTGTGTGTGTCATTCTGCCGTGCTGGGTGATCTATTTCATGTAGGCCCTGAGGATGTTTATGGCAAGTGGACTGTGAGCTGGGCCTGTGGAACCTGGGGTTAACACATTCCAGCCCTTGCTGACCCTCTGGACAGTGCCCCCACAATGCAATGCCTTTAAAGGTTTTAGGGTGGCACGGTGCTTAGGAGCCATAACTTGTCCCGGGTTTTAGTACCCACCTGCTCTTTTAGTCTTGAACCTGTGCGCATTGAGCAACCTGCTGAATGAACATGTAGACTTGAGTGGCTGGTTAAGGGACGTTCCTGTGATAGCATTATGTGCTATGACCACCCCCCCCATGCTCCTGTGATAGCATTTTTTGTTGCGCCCCCCCCCCCCCAAGGCATCAGTAGCTCACTGCTTGTATTTCAGAGGAACAAGAGCAGGGACACAGATGGATTTCTGTGTGACCAGAGCATGGGGTATTGAATGTCCTTTCTGTGCTGTAACCATCAATCTATGTTAGACAGGGATGTGACTGGAGTTTGACTGATGCTGGAAGGATCTGGAGGGGAAAGTATTACTGAGAATATTTCATCTAAAAGGGACTTTGTGACAAGGTGTGCTTGTGACAGCCCTTGTGTGATGTTAGATGGAATTTTGTGCGACTTTTGTTTTGACATCTGGCTGGTTTTATGAGAGCTTTTCTGTAAAAACCCAGAGACCAGTGGCTAGCCAGAAACCTGTATTGAGCTTCACAGGGAGGCTGGGGTTCCCCAGAGTGTGCGAGTGTCTTGGTTAATATTCTTGTTGTGACTGAATACTGGACAAAAGCAACTTAGGGAAAGAAGTTAATTTTGGCTCACAGTACATTCTAATTAGGGGTGGGGGTGGGAGCAGGAGCATGAGGCGATTGGAGACATTGTATCTACGGTCAGGACACATACAGGGACAAGTGGTAGCGCTCATCACCCCACCCCCATCTCTCTCTCCCCTCTCCCTCTCCCTCCCCATTCTCTTTTCTTTTTAATTCATCTATCTCCCAGCTGTGGAATGGGGCTGCCCACACTTTTAGGGTGTGTTTTCTCACCTCAGTTATCCCAGTCTAGAACCCACAAACATGACCAGAGACTTGTCTCCTAAGTAATTCATGATCTTGTTAACAGTCAATATTAACCATTATAGCTGGGCTGTTGTCAGCCAGGATGTTTGTTGCTTTTGAGTATATTCAAGCACTTAACTTTTCCTACTGTCTGGCTCAGTGAATGTAGGTAGTAGCCTTATGCCCATTGCAGCTGTTCTATGGCTTTTACCATGGTTTGCTCTGATTGGGTCCATTCGAAAGTTGGAGACCTGGTTCCTGGTTAGTCTTCATCTCATCTTCTTCCCGGCCAAGGCTGGGAGCTCCTCTGGGGAGTTGGCTTCCATAGTGTCAATCTATGAATGACTTGTTGTGTGGATCTGAGACCTAGTCAGGATTACTGAGTGTTGTGTTGAACTATCTGTATCATAATAGCCCATGTTGTGTTTACTGGAAGGTGAATTTGCCTAGAGGGAATATGTTACAGCCCTCTGCCCTCTGGCTGCCCTCTGTTTCTGGGATTTGTCATTTCATCCTGTCTTTCCGAGTAAGGCATGTATCCAGTGCAGTGTGTGGCCCCTTTGAAACAGAGGGGAGCCGGCTGCAGAAGCCTGTGGTGTGGAGGCTGAGGGGTAGTACTTTTTGTTTGATATGTGCAGGGAGGTGTTCCCAGTGCAGGATGGGTAGGGCTTCTAGGCTAGGAGGCACCACATCATCCGCCTGTTCTTGGCTTCAGAATCATTGTTCAGAAATAAGAGCACATTGCACCTGGTATGGACTCCATGAACAACACAAGGACTGACTAGTTTGTGGAGTGTCTGGTCTTACTTGGTTAGAATGAAGCTTATGCTTATTGCCATGGTGACAGTCCTGGTGGTTGGTAGTCATATTAATGGTGGCAGTGTTGCTTGTAAGGATATTATTGGTGGCAGTGGGATGGCAGTAGTGGAGATGATGGTTACACTGACATTGACAGTGTTGGAGGCATCGGTGCTGATGTGGGTGATGTGATGTTGATGATGGTGATGGCTTTCGTGGTGATGTAGGTGCCATGATGGTATTGATGATGATGGTAGCAGTGCTGGTTATAGGGGTGGTGTGGTAATGGACTTGATGGTGGTGACGTTGTCAGTGGTGGCCTTTGATGATTTTGTAGATGTTGTGATAGCGTTGATGATGGTGGTGGTAAGTGATGGTTATGATACTGATGGTGATAACGGTGGTGGTGGTGGAGGTGCTGATGTGCTGATTGATGGGGTGGTGGTGGTGGTGACTTGCTGATGCTGCCTGTGTGACATTACTGATGCGGGTGGGGGGCAGGCAATGGTCGTGGTATGCAGTGGCGGTGAGGTGGGGTATGGTATTAATGTGACATTGTTGATGGTCATGACTGGTTGTGGCAGTGATAGCCATATATTGATGGTGCCAATGGGAATCAGTGGTGGTGAGGTGGGTGACGGTGCGGATGCATTGTAGTGGATGGTGTTGTGGTTATGGTGCTGATTTGACGTGATTGATAATAGTGGGGGGGGGCACCATGATGACATGGTGTGATTGATGGTGATGGTGGGTTGTGGTAATGGTGCTGATGTCACATGATTGTTGGTGACAGTGGTGATGTTGGTGGTGCTGCTAGTGTTGGTAGATCATGGACTTGGTGATGTTGATAGACTTCCTTGTCTGTCGCACCAAGTGCCTCCTGGGCCTCTGTCATAAGTGTGCTGTTGTCCTCCTTTGTGGCTGGGAAATTTTCTGTGGCACATTTTGTGGAGGGGAGCTTGCATATACGTTGGTGCTATGTTGGCTGTCAGTGCTCAGCCCTGGTACCACTCAGAGCACCATGAGGAAGGGCCATGTGAAGCCTCAGGAAACTGCAAGGAGATGTGTTTTCTGATGTCCAGTCTGATGGAGTTTTAAAAGCTACAAATGGAACAGGAGTGGAAAGATGTTCGTTTTTTTCTGTTCAGACCCTTGAAAACAATTCTGAGCGCCCCTGTCTGCTGAGTATCATGGCAGACATGCTGCAGTGTGTGTTTTGCTGTCTTACTCTCACTTGCCTGCCCCAGCTTATCTGTTCCAGCTTTTGTCTTATTCAGCAGCTACTCCATAAGCAAGCAAATAGGGTTTTATAGCCTCTCGCTAAGTATCTCTCATCTCTTGCTAAGTATTTCTACCACAGTGCAAAAGCAATTTTATTATGTGAGGCTGTATTTTTATAGTCAATTGAAACGACTATTAAAATAGAGCATTGCTTGTAGGGCTCAGAGCAGCTCTGCCCTTGCCAGCTACAGAGTCCTGGAAATAGAGGCCTTCTGGGCAGTGAGGGACTGTACCTTGGGCCTGAGGCCTATGCTTGCTTGTGGGCCCTCCATGTGCATTACTTGTCTTGATGCTGGAACAAAATATTCAATGAAAGCAACTTAAGGAAGGCAGGGTTTATTTTGGCTTACAGTATAAGGGAATACAGTCCATCATGGTGGGGAATACGTGGTGACAGGGATGCGAGGCACACTGTGTCTATACTCAGAAAGGAGAGAGAGAGAGAGGGAGAGAGAGAAAAGGAGGGAGGAAGAAAGATGGAGGGGAGGAAGGAGGGACAGAGAGAAAGAGAAGGGAAGGGGAGGAGAGAGTGGGGGGGACTGGTGCTTAATTTGTGTTCTCTTTTTTTTTTTTAAATTAAGTCCAGGACCTCAGCCTAGGGCATAGTGCCCCCCACAGTGGACTTTTTTTGTTTGTTTTTTGTTTTTGTTTTTGCTTCAGTTAACCTAACCTAGATAATTTTTCACAGGCTTGCCTATCTGCTAGGTGATTTTGGATTCCCTCTGGTTGACCATCTAGACTTAGCATCACAGCTGGATCTGAATGGTCCTACACTTAATTTAAGGCCTTGCAGTCACATCTTGAGCTTCTTTCCTGTAGTAACATATATGTAGGCTTTTCCTCTTTGACAGTCCCTGCTTTTTACTGGCCTTTCAAGTTCGTGGGTGGTCGGCCCATTCATATTGTTAGGCCCATATCAGCTAAATCATTTGGTAATTCTTTTTTGGGCTTTGGAAGCAGTGCAGTAGGTTACCCAGGGTAGTCTGGTACTTGTATGGACTATGCTAGCAATTCTTCTGCCTCAGCCTTTTGAGTGACAAGATGACAGGTGTAGGCCCCCATACCCAGCTCTATGGTAATTCTATGCTTAATTTTCGGAAGAGGCTTCCCTAGAAGCCTCTTTATAGTATGCAATCTATCTGTAAAGGGTTCTGGCTTCTTCAGATGCTTGTATTATAACTTTTTAATTATAGTCGTCCTGGTTTGAAGTTTATAACAACTGTCAAATGAGAGACTTTGCACTGGTATTTTTCACTAGACTCTGCAATGTATCCAGTCTCAGAAATAAGCACCATCATGGGCTGGCAGGGTGTTTTGTGGAATGCCATTCATCCTTGAGAACAGGGGGTTGCGCTAAGATTAGTTTTACCAGCCCACTGAAGGCGAAGGCCCTTGCTTTCCAGGTTTAAGGGATGTCCCTGGCAGGTCTAGGACCTGGAGCTGAATGTATTTGTCTATCTTTGTAGTCAGGGTCTTGCTTATTTGTTCAGGCTGGTCTTGAACCCAAGACCCTCTGGTTTTGTCCTCTCAGCATTGAGGTTACAGCTGTATGCCACCACGCACCAGGTTCCCAGTGTCTGTTTGGGCAGTGTACTGTAGGTGGGATGTGACTCTCCACAGGTCTGTTGCTTAGTTCTCTGTGTTTATTCCCAAGAGTCCCCGTTACATAATGCTTGTGAGTGTTTCTTTGCCCTCTGTGTCCAGGCAGCCCACCACAAACACTACTCCCAATTACTGCACACTGTCTTCTCTGTGTTTTTGGGCACTGTCCAGGAAAGACAAATTTATCAGGCGATTAACTAAGGCAAGATTTGTCTTGTGTCCTCTGGGAGCCAGGGTTGTGCACTGGCTGCTCACTCCACAGGGCTGGAGGCAGGTGTTAGTTCCGCCTAGCCCTCATTCCTTATACAGCAGACAGAAAAGACAGGTGCCTTGTCCAACCAAACCAGGCCCTGGGCTTTCTCCCTCAGTCTATGCTGGCATGGGTCCTTCTGAAGTGCAGGCTGGCTGTCCTCCTCAGCAGAGCATCTGGGACAAGCCCCAGCTGCCAGTGCCCAGTGTTGATTCTGCCTGGGAACAAGAGGGCAGTGTGTGGGCTGCTGGGAGTATGCAAATATATCCCAGCAGGGCAACACCGGCTCCCCCTGCCCCCTGCCCCCCCCACAGTGCCCCCCTTGCCTCAGCCAATGCTTAGGAAATCCTGGGATTAACCCTGAAGAGTGAGGCTTGTGCTGGTTCTGACCTCTAGGCTCTAAGTATGACCTTGGACCTTTATGCATGGAGGCTCTGCATCTTATAGTCCTATAAGCATTTGGTAGATATGAACACCCTCATTTGGGCCATAGTGACAGGAAGAGAGGTCCTGGGGGTAGGGCAGGGTCCAGAAGGAAGATGTAGGATGCAGATGTCTGGAGTGTCTCATTCATCTGCCTTTGTGCTATGGGGAGACAGCTCCTCATAAATCCCTCTCTCTCTCTCTCTCTCTCTCTCTCTCTCTCTCTCTCTCTCTCTCTCTCTCTCTGTTATATGCTGTGTATGTGCCCATATGTATACTGATAGAGTGCAGAGGTTGACATTTGACATCTTTCTGGATCATTTTCTCCCTTATGTTTTGAGACAGGGTCTCTCTCTGAACCCTGAGCCAGTCACTATCACCCAGTTTCAGGTTTACAGATGTGTTCTGCGATGCCTGGCTTTTGTGTAAGTGCTGGGAACCCAAACTCAGGTCCTCATGCTTGAACAGCAAGCACTGAACCCACTGAGCCCCCTTCCCAGCACCCCTGTTCCCTCCTTAAGCTGAAGGTATTGTTCAGTGAGTACCAGCTTGGAGTGGCACTGACTGGTACTACCTCCTGGGCAACACCTCATCCTTACCCACTGGTTCAGTGGTAACTCTTGTCACTCTGTTGCACACGATGAGAAACTGCACCAAAGGTGCAGAGCTGGGGCTGGCGGTTGAGCTCCTGTTGGTCCTTCAGGTCTCCGTGCTGGTCTCAGCTAGAATGACAGGTCTGCTAGCCTTGAAATGGAACCTTCCAGGGAGGCAGCGGAGGGTAAGATTTGCTTCAGGGAGGTGGTGTAGAGAGGCCCTTTGTTTCTCAGGTACGGGACACACGTGCCTCCTGTCTTACTCATTGAATACACAGCGGGCAAATAGTGTGAAGGGAGCCTGCTCTCTGAGGAGATTGCTTATCATGGAAGGAGGAGGCAAAGGACTTGGCATGTTGACAAGTCATCTTACTGAAAGAAGAATGACTGGAAGCTGCTCTGAGCTCTGCGCAGAGGCGAGTTGCAGGGAGGGCTGTCGCCAGCAGCCTCTGTGCAGCTCCTTCATTAACACCCCTGTGTGCCCCACTTTATTGTTTATCTCAAAGAGGACTTGATTGTTTTTTAATCTTCAATTTTATATTTTTTTTTATCAAAGCTAAGTAATGTAACACTGCACAGGAGGAATTTCAACAAACTATAGAGAATCAGAATTCATCTTTGGTAATGAGAGAGTTGTGTCCAGAGACTGTTGGCCACCACTGCTGTTTCCTCACTGACTTGCAGGATGGGTGGTGGGGCTCCTCAAGCTTTGGGGGGACTGAGAGCTGCTCCTAGATGCTTTTACAGTGTGCAGCTTCTTCCAAGAGGTCACACCCCTGGTCAAGGCTGAATTCCTATTGGTTGAAAGCAGGTTCTCAAAAAGGTTAAAGATGGAATTGTATCTTTATTTATAAAATCTCCACAGCAAGTACCTTCGATGCCTTTCAGCAGGGAAATGGGTAAACTCATGGTGACATATTTTATGTAACGAAAATGAGCATGTGTGTATCTCAAAAGGTCAGGTAAGTAGGTCAGACATGAAGATAGACTTGTGCTTCCATGTGTGTGACTATCAAGACTTGACAAAGGTCATACCTAATATTAGATAGTTCCCTAGAGGGGCCCATGTTGGAGGTCAGAGGGTGGCCTTGACTATTAGTCTTTGCTTCCCACCTTGTATGAAAGGTGGCTCTCTTTTTGTTAGCTGCGGAATACACGTTCCCTGTCCCACAGGCTTCCCGGTGTTCTCCTACCTCTGCTTTCCACCTCACCACAGGAGCATCTCAGAACTTACCTTACTTTGGTTTGCATCGTGTATAAAATCATGGATCTGATTATCTGAGATATCCATTTGGACATATTCATTCAAATGCACATATGTGGGCAAGGGAGATGGCTCAGTGGACCAAGAGGACCATGACCTGAGTTTGAATCTCTAGAACCTATGTAAAGCCAGACACGGTAGAATGTGTCTGTAATCCTGGTGTTCTTTTGGCAAGATGGGAGGCAGGAGGCAGCATCCACTGAAACTTGTGGTCTGCAGGAGCCAGCTCAGTGGGGGATTGTTTGAAAGGGAGGGAGGCGCCATGCATGGTTGCCACAGCAGGAACCTTGGCAGATCATATTTGCTGATGTCTGTGTCATCTCTGATGGATTCAGGAGGCAGGAGGTGATTGTGTAGCTGAGATGGACGTTCAGGAACTGCGGATACAGGGAGAGGCTGTCTTTGTCTGTCTGTTGATACCACAGTACTAGTACCCAGTGTATGTGTGGTTCCTTCCAGGTTTCAACAGATTGGTGACTAAATCTGTGTTAGTTGGTCTTGCTGTTTGGTCCCATTAGGACTCTCGTAGGGATGGTTGGTTGCCTGCTGGTGTTCATGGGAAAGAGGCCAGGTGGCTGGCTTTTGTGTCCCTTACTTGCTAATGTGGTTCACTGGGCACATCCCATGGGGGATCCTTGGTACTCCTTGGCCAGGTGACAGGAAGCGTGCTGCAGTGTGGAGGCTGGGCCTTTAGGACGTGTCTGGGTAGATGTTTGGAAGTGCCTCCCCTGGTCATGCCCCAGGTTAGCTCTATATTTTGTGAACTAAAGCTAATAGTAGGGTTAGAATTGTGGCCATGTTTATGTCACCTTGAAGTCCTTCGTTGATGTTATCAGTACAGCTTTGTGAAACCCTGTGTGCTGGGTACTGTGAAGCATAGTTGTGAGAGGAGGGCACTGGGTGGCAGAGAAGGGAGTCATGATAACAGTAGAGTCTCCGTAGTATTGTGGAGTGTGGTACTGGATGGCACCTTCTGTCTGCTCTCTTCTATCCTTGTTGGATTTGGCTAATGACAGGCAGTGAGCAGTAACACACAGGCAGCATTTGGTGCTGACTTGTCAGGGTGTTTAGAGACACTGCAGACAGTATGTGAGAAGGTTTCTATACTGAGTTGACAGGGGCTGGCCAGGCCAGGCAGAAGGGATCCCTGGACACATATTTGAGGTGGGTGGTTCATGGGTGTCTTCGTGTTCTGATGTAGAGAGAGACTCATCTCTCCACAAAGTAGCACGGACTCTTCCCCTGTTTGATTGCTGGCTTTGCCTGTAAACTTCTAGACATATAAAATTTGAACTCGGTGCATAGTTTGTCATTAAGAAAACCAATTAGGGCTGGTGAAATGGCTCACCAGTTAAGAGCACCAACTGCTCTTCTGGAGGTTATGAGTTCAAATCTCAGCAACCCACGTGATGGCTCACAACCATCTGTAATGAGATCTGATGTCCTCTTATGGGGTGTCTTAAAACAGCTACAGTGTACTTACATATAATAAATAAATAAATCAAACCTTTGGGTTGGAGCCAATTAGAAAATGAGTGTGTAAAGATGGCTCAGTGGTTATATGCTTGCTGCTCTTCCAGAAGATTCAAGTTTGGTCCCCAGAACCCACGTCAGGCTACTCTCAAGTGTCTGTAACTCTAGCACCAAGGAATCTAATGCCCTTTTCTGGCCACTATATGCATCTGCTCTCTCTCTCTCTCTCTCTCTCTCTCTCTCTCTCTCTCTCTCTCCTTCTCCCTCTCCCTCTCCCTCCCTCCCCCTCCCCCTCTCCCTCTCCCTCTCCCTCTCCCTCTCCCTCTCCCTCTCCCTCTCCCTCTCCCTCTCCCTCTCCCTCTCCCTCTCCCTCTCCCTCTCTCTCACACACACACAAAAGAAAGAAAGAAAGAAAGAAAGAAAGAAAGAAAGAAAGAAAGAAAAGAAAAGAAAGAAAGAAGAGCCAAACACCATTCTGGAAAGTTTCTCTGCTTTTCCCCTTATTGGTTACCATTCATTTTAGATTTTGTGATTTGACATTGGTGAGGAGAAGAGAAACTTCTCTGTAGGACAAGGCATTTGAAGTTTTTCAGATGCTCAGGAAGATAAATCAGGATATATGGCAAAGTGACATCATCACCAAGTATTCTCACACAAATGGTTCTGAGTTGAGCTTGTCTGCTCCCATGGTAGAGAGCAGCTTGTCTCTACCCAGGAGATCCCAGGTCTCAGTCTTATTACAAGACGGTGCCTTTTATGTAGGACCAGGTTGACAGATCTTAGAGATGAAGGCCCTCACCAGGATTATAGCCCAATGAGTAGGATGGAGGCCCTGGCTGGCCTGTTCTCCAGTAGAACTCTTCACTGGGGACTCTCATGTTGGAGTCCCTGGGTCTTGTCCTCAGTGGCTGCTGGTTTGCAGTGCCCATACCCGAGGAGCAAGTGCCTGGACACTTGAGAAGCGCCTGTGTTCTCCTGCTGTTCCGTCTTGAAGAAGGTGATTAAAGCGATTAGATCTCTTCCCTATCTCATCTTTCCATCTCTTTACCACTGAACAAAATTCAGTGCAAGAGTAGATACATTTGCCCTCAGCCAAGTTCTCTGCACCACCACCGGCCCCCAGCCTAGGGGTGTGTGTGTGTGTGTGTGTGTATGTGTGTGTGTGTGTGTGTGTGTGTGTGTGCATGCATGCGAGTGCACGTGTGCATGTGCAGCATATATGTGGAAGTCAGAGTGCAGCTCATCATTTCTTAGGTACTCTCTACTCTTTTTAATGATAGCATCTCTTAGTGGCCGGGAGCTCGCCCTATAGGCCACACTGACTGCCATTAAGCCTCAGGGAACTTCCTGTCTTTGACTCCCTAGTGCTGGGATTATTGGCAAGTCTAGCTTTTATTTATTTATTTATTTATTTATTTATTTATTTATTTATTTATTTATTTAAAACATGGGTCTCTAGGGATTGAACTCAGGTTCTCTGCGGAGCCAGTTCCCCTCCCTTCAGAGTTCTTTCTTCTTTGTGGGTGTGCTTTCACAAGTCCATTGATGTGAGGACGGGAATTTTCTATTCTAGGACTGACTTCACGAAATCTGGAAAAGTAGAAATGCAGGATTTTACTTTTCCTACCATGGAAAAGCAATAAAGTTGCCATTCCCCAGTGCTCACCTTGCTTCCTGTGGACCTGTCCGTTTTGGCGCTGTGGCCTTTTGGACCAGATAGTAATAAGATAGTCATAGATAAGGCAGACAGTGATATTTTATTCTGAAGAAAGATATTAAAATATCTTTGAATTGTGTCTGTCAGTTCAATTATAATTGGAGCAAAGACTCTTTCATATTTTCCCTCTCATACCCTTATCTCCACCACCCATCCACCTGTTTCCGTTTAAAAGGCAGAAAGAAATATTGAATAACAAATGACAGCGGCTTTATCCTGCCATGCCCTGCTCTGTTTTTTAAAATTATTTAGATGAGTTTCTAGATTCTAATATCCAAACAGTTCATGAAATATGGCCACAGGGGATTTTATTGGCAGGGAAACAACCTCTGTACTCCTAAGAAAGAAATATAGGAGCCTGAAAGAATAATGAACCCTGTAGGAGGAGCACGGTGACTCGGAAAGTAGTTTTCTTCCTCAGAGAATCCGGGACATTCCGTGAGAGGCCTATGCAGAGAAATGTAACTGCAGTGAGCTTTGGTGTTGGCCACCTCTCCCCTAGTTTCCTGTGTCCCTTTCTTCTTTGAATCTGGTGCCCTAAACTGGGGAGGGAGGCTGCCTAAGCCACTGGAGTTTGCATAGGGAGCCTGAGGATGCTTTATGATTCTGGCTTAGTGGTCCATGGCCAGTCTGTCAAGGCATCCCTCACAGGGCCTTGTACCCTTCTCATTGCATCTTTATTTTTGTTTAGATTGTGATTTAAAAAAAAATCCATCATGTAAAATTTGCCACTTTGATCAATTGAAAGCAGCCAATTCTGGCTTGTTAAGCAGATCCTGGTTGATGGGTAACTGTTTTAACCATCTGTCTCCAGAGCTCCCCTCATCTTCCTCAGTATAACTGTCATGCAACGCTGACTCGCCCTCTCCCAGCACTTGATGTTTGAGACTGTTTCCTTTCACTGCTTGTAAATGTCGCAAAATATGCGCAAATGTTCTTTCCCATAATGCCGAATGGAAGTCTGCTGGATATATCAGATATGTTTTATCTTCTGTTGATGGACAGGTTTCTGGAGTCATACCTGTCTTTAGACTACTGTAAATAGTGCACCCATAAACATGAGTGGTCTGCTCTGTATTTCACCTGGTTATCTGCACATCAGGTGTGTACATATTTGGTATCTACCCATTGGGTTTAGATCTTTGGTTATAGTCATGTGTACACATTGCTAGGTCATGGTCATTCAGTTTTCTGTGGCAGCTGAACTGTTTTGTGTTCTTGTCAATGCCACCTATGTAAGGTTGAGATTTTCACATTCACTGAGACTTTGCTTTTAATAGGAAGGTAATGGTAGTCCTGTGCCTGTGAGGCCATAGCTTCTTGTGGTTTTGAATCACTGCGTGAGGAGAGTGGTGATGGTGAGCCTATTGGCCCACATTCACTGGAGGAATTTCTGTTCAAGTCTTTTGTCCATTTTAAAACAGCTTCTGGGGTTGATTTTTGTACGAAGTTTTAAAAAGCATTTATTTAATTTGTGGGTGAAGCACACATGTGCCATGGCATAGTGTGTGCCACAGTGTGTGTGTGTGTGTGTGTGTGTGTGTGTGTGTGCGCGCGTGTGTGCGCGCATACGCAGGCACACATGTGTGTGCATGTATTCATGTGCACATGCTATGTTGTATAGGTAGAGTTCAGAGAACAGTTTCTAGGAAGGATTCTCTCCTTCTACCCTGTGCATCCTGAGAATCAAACTTAGGTCTTCGGGTTTGGCAGCAGGCATCTTCACAAACTGAGCCATCTCGCTGGTCCCGAATTTGTTTCCATCGACAACATACTGCATCTTATTAGAATTGCAAATGTTATCTCTCATTCTGTGGGTTTTATGAGTTACATCTTCTGATGTATTCTTTTTCACTTTGATGACATCCAACCTTTTTATTTTGCCTTTTGTTGTCTGTGTTTGGTAGTGTATCCAACAAGTCTTCCAGGTTTGATGTCATGTCTTGCCAATAAGAATTTTGCAGTTTTGACTCCTGAAGCATTTCTAGCGTGTTAATTTTTGCGATGCTCAGGGGGATCCAGCTTTGTGGGTTGTTTGACTTTTACTTAGGTATCCAGTTGTTCCCACCACCATCTATTGAAATCTGACCTCTCCCTAGGAGATGGTCTTGAAGCCTTGTTCAAATCGCTTGTCCTGTGTGCAGAGCTTTCTCCTTGTCCTTTGATCTGTGTGTTGGTGTCTATGCCTGTACCACACTGTTGCCGTGGCTTTGAAGTCAGGGAAATGGGAGGCCCCAGTTTTATTTTTATTTTTCTGTATCCTCCTAGCTACTCTTGAGTCTGAGTGATGGATGCTTCTGTTTATGGGCTTTCAGTGGAACTATGCTGAGCTTTAGATTGCTTTGGATGCCACTGACACGCTGACAGTTTGAAATCTTGCTCTCCAAGACCATGAGTGCCTTACTATGGATACCTTTTCATTTGTTCGTGTCTCTTCATTTCTTTCTGCAGCACCTTATAGTTTCCTGAGGGTAGCTACTTTTCCCCCTGTATTTCATTCTTTTTGTTCTTTAAGAATTTGTTATTAGTGTCGGCATATGTGTGTATGGCACATATTCTGTGGTCAGAGGACCACTTTGTACAGTCAGCTCTCTCTTCTGGGGGTCAGACTCGTGCCATGAACGCCTTCACAGACTGAAGCAGCTCACTGGTCTGGTTTTTCTTTTTTTTCTTTCAAACATCTTAGAAACAGTACTTTGAACACTACCATGTCTGCCTGGCTCTCAGAATCTTCCTGACATTCTTCCTCCTTCTACCCACCTGGTGGTAGAGGATCTGTTGTGTGTCCTAGGACATCACCATTAGGTCTTTGAGGGATGGATCTCTGGGTTAGAAATGAATGGGTGATCCAGCCCTGCCTGAGACGTTTGCCCTGTGGCCTCTGCCATCTGCTTGACTTGGGGGCAAATGCAGCAGTGTCTCCTTTTGAAGGGACAGTTGAGGAATTCCAGCTTGCATACCCCTGGGAACTGATGCATGTGCCCCTTTCTTTGTGATGCCAGGGGTTCCCACAGGCATCATCTCTAGTGTTGCTTGCTAAGTCCTCCATGACTAGAGAGTTAACTTTCTTCCCTCACAGTCCCCGCCCTTTAAGGTCAATTTCAAAGGATATGTCTTAGTGTGTCCTGAGTTTTTTCTATCCAGTAGTTTCTGAATGGCCCAGTGTGGGAAAGGTTACCCCTTAGAGGCTAGGCTTCTAACTAACTGCTTCCTGGGGACTCAGCTCTTTTTAGGCCCAAAGTTACTTCAGAGCCGGCTAGCTAGGAGTGGGTCTGATCTTGAGAAAAGCTGAGTGGAGACTGCTGGCACACTGTGCTCTCCTGGGTTGAGATCAGGCTCCTGGCTGTGGCAGATGGGCCTGCAGGAGCACAGAGGGGAGGGAACCTGGACTCCATCCTCCCATGATGGTTTCTCAAGCCATCATGAGTACCCTTGGACAATTTTCCCATTGAAGGCATGATAAAGGGACTGAGATCACAAACAGAGCAACTAATTTTCACAGATTTTCATGAAGAAAGAATTTAGTTATCTTTTAAGCTGCTGCTTGAAGTCCCGATATCATGTTTCAAGCAAGGGTGGTTGGAACCCAGACAGAACTCTGAGCCAATTGGTAACCTTCACCTTAGATACTGGGAGGAGGTTCTCTATACAGTGTGAGTGGGCAGAGCATATATCCTTAGACCCCAACCAGAATTGCAGTTAACTGGACAAACCTCTAGTTTCCTGAGCATCTTGTCAAGAGCATCCTGAAGATGAAGGAACCGTCAAGGTTTTCTTTCCTGCTACTGAAAACCACCCAAGAGGGGGATACTTTATGAGCTGGCTCAAGTCAGGATTTTTGTGAGTGCTTTCAGAGCTAATATAGGTCTCCTTCATGTAACGCAGTTGTTCTCAACCTGTGGGTCACAACCCCTTTAGGGGGGTGTGGGATGACCCTTTCACAGGGGTCCCCTAAGACCATCAGAAAACACAGATATTTATATTACAATTCATAACAGTAGTATATGATGGTTATGAAGTAGCAATGAAAATAATTTTATGCTTGGGGGTCACCACAACAGGAGGAACTGTATTAAAGGATTGCAGCATTAGGGAGGTTGAGAGCCACTGCCCTGAGGAGTCATGCTTTGGGGAGGTACAAGGGGAAGACGTTTCCGCAAGGTCATGGGACTACCCAGTTGGTAGAAGGCTCAGTAATAAGCGGCTTATTCTAGGTGTGCACAGAACCTTTGATTAAAGGGAACAAGACGGTATTCACTTAGGATGTGGACAGGGATGTGGAGTTAGGGGTGGGCCTTGCAGACAAGTAGGGCTATGAAGTATGGAGAAGAAACTTTTCTCAGCGGCAGGAACAGCTCATGGTGTGGGAGCAGTGGTGGTGCTGGAGAAGAGTAATCACATGGTGGTGTCCATCCCACAGAGCTTGGGGGATGGTGTGTGGGGTAGCCACTCTTAGAGGAAAGGCTGAATGAGGGCAGAGGGCTGCACTGTCAGCAGTGCTGGGGGAGAGGAGAGAGTGCATGCCTCTCATGGAGGCTGTGGAGGCTTGGCCAGGCAGTTTGGGTGGCAGACAGTCTGGAAGGGAAGACATGGAGTTGTAGGGCTGCCTTCAGCTCCTTCTGCCACTCGAAGCCTGTCAAAACAGTGTGGGCCTCAGTATTGTCTCCCTCCCTCCCTCCCTCCCTCCCTCCCTCCCTCCCTCCCTCCCTTTCTCCCTCCCTCCTTTCCAGTACTCAGGATTAAATCTAGGATCATACATTTGCTGAGCAAGTGCTCTGCCACTGAGATATGTCCTTGCCTCTCTTTTTACTCTTTACTTTGAGACGAGTCACTGAGTAATTCAGGCTGGGTTTGAATTTGCACTGACTTTGAACCGGTGATCCTCCAACCCTAGGATCCTGACTAGCTAAGATTAAAGGAGTGACCGATCAGTACAGTTACTGTTTCCATCTGTTAAGTGGGTCGATGGACTGTACTGGAGTTTTTCCACTTGAGAGTAGTTAAGTCGACTGTTGCTTCCCCACAGTGGGAGTTCCATTAGGTGCTGTTTCTGTGTCCTGCCCTCAAGAGGTCACAGAGCTTTGTAAACATGGTAATTTATGTTGGTTTGATTGAATGTTAAGTTAGTTTTTTGTTAAAAAGATTATCTTAGTAAGGACTGAGAAATTTACAAGCAGGGTGTTTTGGACTTGGGTGGCCCTTAGGAAGGCACACTGTTGGCACAACCTGTTTGTTTGTCATGTTCAAAGCTGGGTATTTTGATTTTCTGATATAAATCTAGATTGAGAGAAATGGAAAACATTCTATACTGATGGTATTAGGCAGTTTTAAAAAGAGGTAAATTAGTAGCTCAGTGCTTGGTTCATGGAATGTGCATAGTGCCTGTCAGTCAGTGCTATCACTATCACTATCACCGACATCATCACCGTCACCGTCACCATCACCGACATCATCGCCATCACCAGCAGTGACAGTACTTGTGGTGGCTCAATATTATGTCATCATCACCAGAAACATCATCTCTAGGACGCCCATCCTCAGTCTGACCAACAATATTGGTGTCTGGAAGAGTCCCCTCTTCTTCTTGAGTCACTATTCCCCGTGATATCACTCATAGCTGTTTTCCAGATGATCAGGACCTTGAGTAGAGGTCATGGCTTTGCTTTCCTGGTCCCTGATAGACTTACGCTACTTGAGAGACCAGAGTGCTAATTTCATATTTTGGGAAGAAGATCCATATTTACCCTGGGCTGCTGCCAGTTCTTAAGAAGTGAATAAGTATAATCAAACCCACCATTCAGGGGGAGAGCTCTATAACTGGCTTGCCTCTGCACATATCCTCATCTCTATTATCAGAGGCCACGTCAAGCTTCTCCACTGGACTCCACTGTCCAATAGAGAAGTTTATGTTCCTGTGCATTGGTACTTGGTGATGTCACCCAGAGCTGGGTCAATTAAAAAGGTGAATGAGGTCTAGGGAGTTGGCTCAGTGGGTATAGTACTTGACACAAAGACCTGAATTTGGGTCCCTAGCATTTATGTAAAAAGCTAGGCCTGGTGGTGCAATTTGTAACTCCAGTGCTATAGGGTACACACAAGTGGATCCCAGAGACCCAATGAGCAGCCATTCTAGCACAAAAGAAAATTGCCAGTTTCATTGAGAGACCAGTCTCAAAAAAGTAGAGGAAGACATTCTAAAGTCAACCTTGGGCCTTTACATGCATCCACATGGGTAGGCGCACTCTCACATACATGTGCACATATGCATATACCACACACTCCAACAGATACACAGACACACACACACAGACATACGCAAACACACACACAAGCACATACACATACACAGACACATACACAGACACAGACACACACAGACATACACACACACATACACAGACACACAGACAGACACATACACGCACATACACACACACACACACACAGACACACACAGACATACACACATATGCACATACACAGACACATACACAGACACACAGACACAGACATACACACACACACACGCACATACACAGACACACACACAGACATAGACACACACACACACACACACACACACACACACACTCCATTACCACCACCACCAAATAAAGGTAAATGGGCTTAAAGATGGATGTGCCCACAACCCAGAGGTAGTTGCGTAGATCTGAGTGAGACAGGAGACAGGATAAGCATGTTCTCCGGGGAAGGAATTCCTGGACCTTAGTAGATCATAAAAATGAAGAAAATCTCCCAGCTTGTATCTCTTTGCTGTGACCTCAGGTTAAGCCCAGATATTGATTGCTGCCCATATCCTTTTGCAAGATGACCCTGTGCTCTTTCTCTCTCATTCCCGAAGAGGGCAATGTTGAAAGATTGAACACTGTGGGGAGCCGACAGAAGGCGGCTATCATCCGTGCAGCCATCTTGAGCCATATACCCTGACAAGAGACTTGATTACAACAGCCTACAACAGCTGAGCACACCCTGATAACATCTTGTTTTAGATACCCAGGATCTTCCCTTGGGTGTGAGACTTAAAGGTGTGGTTTAGAGATAAGGGCGTGACTTAAGGGTGTGACTTAGAGGCGTGGCTTAGAAGTGAGACATATAAAAGGCAGAGGCAGACAGAAGAAATTATTAGGAGTTAGTCACTTGGCACTTGGAGGAAGAACTTGGAATTAGACATTAAGCACTTGAGGCTGGTAACTGGGAAAGAGACTAGCAACTTAGAACTGGGATTAGTACTTGAGACTTGGTACTAGGAACTAGGGACTAGGAACTAGGGACTTGGGAGAAGAAGAGAGACTGAAGAATAAATGGGATTGAATCACACTCTGTCTGGTCTCCATTCTTTGAATCCGTCCTCACTCTCTCTCTTGCTGAACCCCGATCCTCAGACTGGAGCAGTTTGGGGCAGTGCAGGTTCTAAGAACTTAGCCCCCAAGGCTTTTGGCAGTGCGGGTTCAAACATTGATAGAGCGGTCCACAACATTTTGGCTCCCCAAACATGAGGCAGAACAGTTCTCAACAGAACACAAGACGGAGTAGCCTTAAACTGAATACTTTGGGAGCTTACTTAAAAAGAGCTTTGCTCCCGTGTGCTTGTTTATCTCATATAAATTGAGAATTAAAACTACAGGCATATGCTTGCCTGGATTTATGTTCCCGCAGTGGAGACCAGTTCCAGCTGCCCTCAGGAGTGAATATGTTAATTACAGAATACCATTTTCCAGTCATTTTGTACATTTTTGTATGTGTATGTGCACCCACACATGTGTACGTTTGCTTGTCCATATAGAGACACAAAGACAACTTTGCTGGTCATCCCTTAGCCACCATACACCTTGTTTTTTGTGACAGGTCTTGAAGTGGCCTGGACTTCGCCAAGTAGGCTGAATTGGTTGACCTGCAAGCCCCAGGGATCACTTCTCCATGGGAGGGATTACAAGCACAGGTTATCCAGCTGGGCTTTTTTTTTTTTTTCTTTTTAAATTGTGTGGTCTGGAGATTGAATTCAGGTCCTCCTGCTTGTAAAATAATCCTTCTGACCTGGATCCCACATTCTTTCTTCTGCCAGTTGCCCTTTGCTGCCAGCACATCCCCACAAATTTGGATCCCTAAAGTAACACATACTGACTGCTGTCCCCAGTTCTGGAGCTCTGAAGTCCCATAGTCCAGGTCCACACAGGGCTGTGGGCCACAAAGGCTGTGCAGAGCATGTACTCCATAAGCTCAGCATATAGGACTATCTGGACCTTGTTGCCTCCGTTCTGGACTATTCATCCTGTGTCCTTGTCCCAGGGGTCTTTGTGATTACTTTGAGCCAATTATATGATCCAGAATTAACATCCCCATCTGAAAATCCTAAGCTTGGTTACAATTGCAGTGGCCTCTTTGGCCATGTTGGGAACATGCGCACAGAGTTCTGGGAATTTACTGGTAATTTTTTTTAGAGGGTCACTGTTTTATCTACCATATTCCATTGTCAGATATTCGCATGTTTCGGAGTGTTTTAATTTACTGTAACTTTTGAGTTATTTAGCCATCAGTATTAACTTGAGTGCAGGATTGGGGCCAGTGCTGTGATCATGACTGTCTGGTGATTTGGGGGTCATGTGCCAATCTGAGAGCTGTATTGTCCTTTACAGATAAGATTGTGGGTCTGTAGGCTCATTTCCAAGTTACATTTATGGTTTTGGAATGTGTGTATGAGATTCTCAGCCCGCTCTTCACTGCTTCTGAATAGGTAGGGTTCTTTGTGGGGAAACACTAAGAAAAAATTATGTGTATACGTTTTGCATGTTCACACATGCCCAGATGTATTTACACTCAGTGTGTTCATTTTATTTCATTTTTAGTATGCCTGACTTTTTCTTTTTCTTTTCCGGATCTCTAACTGAGTAGGCATGCTAGAAGAGATGCTGTTAACAGTCATGATATAAAAGCATTTATGGTTCCTAAAGGCTTAAGAATATGGCTGTGCTGAACTGGGGAAGTTCAGCATCTGCTCTGGGCTGCCTTTACCTGCTGCCATTATCGTTATCTCCTGTTAAAGAGTCACTATAAAATGCTAAATAAACTTAATAACAGGTAACAACCTACTTTGCCTGTTGGGACACTTACAGTTTATGAATTTGGGGGAAATACTTGAGAAAATGGAATTTTCCAGGTATGTGTGTGTTTTGATGCTTGAGATGTTTTCTGAACTGGAGCAAGTGGCCTTGCTGTGACATTTTAGACAGAACTCAGAAGCTGAGCATTGTTCTTTGCAGGAAAAGCAAGTCACCTCCCACTTCAATAAAGGATTTCAATGTCAACTAAACTCACAGTGGTCCAGATAGGGCTAAACATGCCTATCATAGTTAGCCTTAGAAGGCACCTTCATATACCTGGAAAAGGGAACCTCAGTTGAGAGTTGCCTCCATCCAAATGGCTTGAGGGCATGTCTGTGGTGGCATTTTCTTCATTGCTATGGAGGTGGGAGGGCCTAGCTCTCTGTAGGCAGTACCATCCCCTAGGCAGGTTGGCTGTATAAGCAAGGTAGCTGAACTAGGGGCTGGGAGCAAACCAAGCACTTCTCCAAGATCTCCGCTTCAATTGCTACTTCCAGGTTCTCTACTTGAGCCTCTGCTCTGGCTTCTCTCAGTGATGGCTGCAATGTGTAACTACAATAAACATTTTCCTACATACATTGCTTTTGGTCAGTATTTTATCACACAACAGAAAAAGAAGCTTGGGGCTACTGCTGGGTGGGTACTGGGTTTCTTTGTGGTGTTGGGGAAACATTTTGGAAATTATGTGTGATAGTTGCATTGTGAATATAACCAAAGCCCAAAATTGCATACTTCAAAGAAATCACATTCTCTTCCCACAATACAGAAACGTGGTGCTGCTTGGAATTAGGAGTAGTTACGAATTCACAAATGTGTAAGACGCACCCTTTCCCTTTTGTGTGTGGAAGTAAAGTGAGTTTATCAAGACTGAATATATCATAATGTTGAAAATAATCATTTCCACTTGTGCTAATGCATTTTCTCATCTCTTCTTCAACAGCTTTTTATAACTATGATGCTAGGGGAGCAGATGAATTGTCCCTACAAATAGGAGACACTGTGCACATCCTAGAAACTTATGAAGGTAAGTGTCCTTTGATGTTCCTGGTCCAGGGATTTAGGATATGTCAGGGCCTTCTCTGCCAACGTGTTTCCCTGTCAGGGTGCTACATTCTCAGGACACTTTCCCCTATAGATAGATGCTCTTCCAGGCAAAGGTTGCTGGGGCAGCTATTTGTTAAATTCAGTGAGGCTTTATTAGGGTCAACTTAAAACTAAACGTATTTTTAACCCCTAAATGCTTCTCACTGGCTCGTTATTTTGCACATGTATGTAAATCTTTTTTGTTTGTTTCCTTAGTTTTGTTTTTCAAGACAGGGCTTCTCTATGTAGAGATCCACCTGCTTCTGCCTCCTAAATGCTGGGATTAAAGGTGTGCACCACCACCCGGCTGTATGTAAATTTTGACTGAAATACTGACTTGTGAGAAACAGATTTGGGGAATTCAGTTTATTGATCTGATTGTGTGTGATGAGTGTTTTGAGTAGTCTTTTTTTTTTTTTTTTTTTTTTTAAGTTTTCACTTTGACTTGTTAACAGCGTGTCTCTGGGGAAACTACAACTGTCAAGCCTTATTTGCTGACCTTTTCCTTTAACTGTGACCCCTGTTTTCTTCAGGGTGAACAGATTACCAGTTCTATGGGATATAGTTCAGGGAAGCAATTGTGACTTTTCTGATGCTCTTGACTTTTGCAAGAGGCTTTCATGGTTAGAGCCTTGCACCTCCTGTGAGCCTGTGGAAGCTCTGCTGTGGTTTTTACTGTGTGTTGGGGCAGCTGCAGCAGCGATGGGCTTGCTTTGTTTCTTCTCTCTTTAGGCATTGCCCTCCTCAGTTTCTTTAAGGTTGCTGTTTCTGTGTCTGCTGGCTTCCTTTTCTGCCTGAAAAGATGATTCCATAAGCAGAGTTTGAGTCCCGGGACCTGATTTAAATAACCAAATTGCTTTTAGATCGGGTTCAGCGAAAGTCTTACAAGTGAGAGAGGAAATTGTAGACATCTCATAGTAACCAACAAATTGAACTTCCAGAGAGGTCTTCACATCCCACTTTGCACAGCAGTGAGCTGTGCTCCGCTTCTGCCAGCCAGGCAAGCAGGGACTGGCTCCCGTGTCCCTCAGAGACATGGCTGAGAAGCAGAACCCTATTAAAAAATCCATGCCTTACCCCTTATTTCTTCATCTGACTCAGAACTCTATTCCATTTGCACCACTTACTCTTCAAACTGTGTGGGGGATGGGGGAGTCAGCTCTATTGGCACATGCCTGGAAGCAGCTGTAGCCTGGCAAAAAGGAGCCCCAAAGCGAATGAGTGGCTGGCTGTGATGGGCGCCGTCTGCTTGTTTTCAGTTTTGACAGCTGACAGTTGGATTTCCTTATCTGCTCTCAGTACAGATTGCCAGTGGCTTCGAGGAAACAGAGAGAGAAATTAAGTCGAGGTGAAGGATCAGGCATCTCATCTCAGACACTTTTTCTGATCTGAAGGGAAATGCTGATAGGTTTCTTTTATTTTTTTAATTGCCCCTAGCTACTTGACTGTGGAATCCCAGGGTCCTCAACTCTGAGCCCTGGTGTCTTTCCTGAATAGTTAATGATTTCCTGGGGTGCCTAGCTGGGTGGAGTGCCCTGTCCTTCTTTACTTCTGGAGGAGACTGTCTCCTCTCAACTTTGCCATCCTCAGTCACATCAGTGTGGGCCTTGTTCTAACCTCAATAATCTGCTAGTGACTTTGACTTCCAGTCTGCAGCCAGGATTAATTCGCAGGCCAGTTTGGGTTCTGATTTAACCACCACCGGCTTTACGAAAGACTCTTTAACATAAAATGCATTTCCCTTCCTGGGCAGCTAACTTCTTGGTAGACTCTGGTCTGAGAAATACATTAACTGCATCTTCCGGAAACTGGGTGACTTTATCATCAAGTAAAGATGCTGCTGCCAAGGCTGTTTTCAGCTCTTGGCTTGTCTTGGAGGTTGGCTCAGTATCTACCCTTCTCTCCTTTCCACTTTCTCTCTGTCTTTCTCTCTGTCTCTGTCTCTGTCTCTGTCTCTGTCTCTCTCTCTCTCTCTCTCTCTCTCTCTCTCTCTCTCTCTCTCTCTCTCTCTCCTGTTTATCAATCTTGATTTCTTTTCCTTTATGGTTCAGGGTATGGTTATATAGGATGCTGCAAAACTGTGACATCTAATTGCTCACTCAGTCTCCCTGTGCCCCATGCTGGGCTGGATTGCTCCTTTTTTTTATTCCCGCCTCCCTTTTTTCCCTTCTCCTTTTAAGATGATTAGTCTTTATTACATGCAGTTCAAAGACCACATTTGCCTCCAAGTTATGGTTAATTGCTCTCTGAGGCTTGCTGAGGTGGAGGTTGTCTAACTGCTGCCCATGGGCCATATGCAGGTGAGGACAGCTCCTGGTACAGCCCTACAGAAAGAAAATAGTAAACGGAGTTAAACCATTATGAGATTTCTCTCTGCCTGCCTTTTTAATTGTAAAAACTCGAATGCTCTTAGCATGAGTGCTGTAGACAACAACACCTTTAAAAGTTGAACAGGCCTGATACAGCCAAGAAAGGTACACACCTATCTTCAGGTTATAGCACTGTGGAGATGTGCAGACCTTCAAGTGGCTACTCAGTACAGGCGCTTTCCTTTCAGTCATATCCACTATCGAGGGCTAACCAGTCAGAAGTGAACACAAGTCCTAGGAAGGGGCTCTGGTGTTGTGTACGTTTCCCCAGAGCTGGATGCTCTTTCTGGGGAAGCTTGAGTCATTATATAAAGGTTAAGACATTATCTTTTTTGATGTGGCTGTTACAACTAACCCTGACTAATTCAGATATCTAAGTGATAATGCTATATATTCATCCAAATGATTGGCCAACTTCCTATGTTGGCTTGTTGGCTCCCTGAGCTCAGAACTGTATTTCTTTCCAGTGGGTGTCTCCTTTTGTATGGAAGGGCTGACTACATGAAGGGCAGCAGCAAACCCTGCCTGGGAGTTGTTCGTAAGTGTATTATCTGCTAGCTGAGCCTCTCTTTGCTCAGCCTTGTCTCTTTCTCTCATCGTCCTTTGGTCACATCCCTTTATACCCATGGTGACACCCTCTTCTTCATACTAAATTCTCTTGCATGCGTCACTCAGCATGGCTCGGCCCTGCTTGTCTTAGGCACTTTGTGGGTCATGAGCAGAGGCTGTGTCTGTAATTGGTGTGTGTAGGAAGGTTCTGGCGACAAGTGAATGGGCCCTGCTTGATGAAGCAATAATTTGTTCAGAACATGCCAGAAAGCACTTAGCTTAGAAATGCCATTACAAAAAGAAACTGCCAGCTAGCTATGCTGGGTCAAAGATTTCTCTTCTGACTGCTGTAACTCAGGTCCTCCAAACAATAAAAATACCCCTGTCCCCAAAATGAAGACAAACCAGACATCACTACCAAACCCTTTCTCGTGCCTGGTTCTTGGCCTATGTGTGTTGTGTCTGTTCTTACCTTAGGTGGGTGTGTTACAGCGTTCCTTGTCTCACTACCTCTTCTTTATCTTGTTTTGCTCTTTTGTCTGAGTCTCTTTAGTCTTGGCCTTGCCCTTTGGGCATTGACTTGTGTTCTGCAGACAGTAAAGGAAGCTCAGGTGATCTCAGCTCCAGTCTCCAGGATCCTGTTGGCAGGAGGGCTTGTGTGTATTCTACTGTGCGGGAATACAGCTGTCTTCAGGCATTGGGTATAGGGTTCTTGATTTTTCATGGGGGTGAGGTGGGGTGGGGGGGTCAGATGTGCTCACCAGTAGCTGCTGTCTACACAGAATTTGGAGGCCATGTTCTAAATGCTCTAATCTTCTCCACTTTTCTTTTGGAGCAGTGGTAGGAGGTTGTTGAGTTTTTGCTTCATGGATTAGTAATAAGTTTGGGTTCTCTTCACAGGTGTTGTTGGGTTTCTTTGATGAACCATTTGTATAGTTTGATCCCTTTTTTACATTTACATTTTACATGACTTCTTCCCACCCCCTACCCCCACCCCCTGCAGTCTTTCTTTGATATTCTAGGACATCAGTTCTTTGTCACTTTCAGAGAAAAGGGGGCATACTAATGCTGAATGTGTGGGAAGGACATTGCAGCAGTGTAAAGGACGGCCCTTTTAGACTGAGTAGTACAGGCTTTGCATAACTCATTAGATTACAGCCCCATTTGCCTGGAGCCTATAATGCTGTAACTGTGGGCACTGATTCTAGCTTAGTCTATCTGAAACCTCTGATCTGACAGTGGCTATCAGAGTGTTTGATATTCGGGCACTTGACATTTAGAACAGGCTATATCCCTACTCAGTGTGTTTGGTCCTCATGTTAAAAGAGCAGAGCAAGAACATTTAGCCCTTCTAAGATCCCTGGAGTTCCCCTTCCCTTTTCTGGATATATCTTCCTAATTATCACCTGAGGCTATTGTTCATGTCAGCAGCTGTCTATAGCCACTTTCTCCATGATTACTTTCTGGGAAAGCTGAGGGACCCAATGCTGCTATGTGGTGTCCATCTGTCCTCCTTCCTGCCTTCCTTCTTTTCTTTCTTTCTTTCCTTTCTCTCTTTCTTTCTTTCTTTCTTTCTTTCTTTCTTTCTTTCTTTCTTTCTTTCTTTCTTTCTTTCTTTCTTTCT
>JANHMN010000003.1:122284648-122406864 GCA_030674055.1 Rhabdomys pumilio
TCTTTCTTTCTTTCTTTCTTTCTTTCTTTCTTTCTTTCTTTCTTTCTGATGTTGTTTTATAGCTTGCTCTTGTGGGTCTCTGGGGTCTGGTGCCTAAGACCCCATAGTCTTGAATCTCTCAGAATTTACCCAGCTCACCTTCAAATACTACCTGATGCTCTGCAGGGTTCCATGGAACAAACAACAACAACAACAACAACAACAACAACAACAACAACAACAAAGAGTTATGGGATGGCTTTGGCCTTGTGAGTTACTTTCTAGAAGCAAGGTGGCCAGGACCAATCTTAAACTCTTTGTAAGAAGATATTTATCTGATTTCTTGGCCTGGTGGGATTGTAGGGAGCTGGGTCCATGGCTATGGGCCTCTTCATCCTTAGGGATGAATTTTTGCAGTTACCCTTTATGGGAGGTAGTACCCGTTTGCTGGGAAGCGCCCACCCATTGAGCACTTGATGTGAATGAACAGTTCTAGTGTCTCTTTCCATTGTCTACTTTCCTTCTTTTTCGACATGGAAGGGTTAGGAAGTTGGAATCAGGCCAACCCCTAAGGGGGCAAGGGTCCGTGAGTGCTTGGCCTTGGTGCTTCCTTGGAAGCTATCCTTGCCACAGAAGTACTTTGTGAGACTCTGGCTGCCCCAGGGCAGAGCCTTAGAGAGGAAGGAAGTGGGCTCTCAATAGGTTTTCTGTTGGACAGCCTTTGATGATTCCAGACTCTGGAAGTTGTGCCTGGAGAGATCTTGAGCCAGATGGGGGAGTGTGGGGGGTGGGTTGTGGATGGGGGAGGGTGGAGGGTGGGGGGTGAGTTGTGGGGGTGTGTGTGTGCACAAGGATCCTGCTGGGAACAAGACCTCTTTTAGGGCTTAACTTCTGATTGTTGATGAGAGACTGATGAGGCAGACAGAGATGAAGTGGGGTGGTGCAGGGAGCGAGCTGTGGCCTCTGAAACTCCTCTATCGAATTAAGATGCTTGTCTTTCCCTGGTCTGTAGGGCAATGACTTCTGCAAACCTTGAAGGTTTTGCTTGGACGATGCTGTGTCTCCTGTGCTAACCATTTCAACTCTGTGTTTGTTTAGGGTGGTACAGAGGCTACACCTTAAGGAAAAAGTCTAAAAAGGTAAGTCTTTTCCATTAAACATGTCTCTTCATAAATCAAACCATGAAAGGAAATGAATTCCATCTTATTTACACCTAAGAATGTTACTTTTTTTTTTCTTAAAATTTGACATATATATGGGCTGAGATAAATAAAAAAAAAAAGAGCTTGAGTTGGATTCTTCTGAATAAAGATGTCCACAGAAATCACAGCTTCTGCTGGGAATATTGCTGTATATCTTTAATCTCAGTATTAGGCTAGCCTGGTCTACCTAGTGAGAACCTGTCTCCACAAAAGACATTTCAGCCAGGTGGTTAGTGTCAGGAGCGAGTTGTTGAGATATGGTACTGACCTCTACTTATGGAAGGGAGAACTGTTTTTGTCCTGATAGAATTTTGTATCTTGTTGAACCACTGTATGTAGCCATGAACTGAGTGTAATCCCTTCAGAAGAGTAAAATGCCGCCAACAGTTTTCAATTTCATATTATCTTTGATAAATTAGCAAGTTTGCAAAGCTCACTTATGGCCATTTCCCTCTTGCCTTATGGCAATTTTCAGACTAGCTTAGTCAAGTTGAAAGAGCCTGATTTTCTAGGGTGATTTGCATGTGCGATTCTATGAATATCCGAATCAAAAACATGCTATTACTCCTCAGATATTGCGAAGGGCGCTCCCCTCCACAAGGATGTGTGGCTTTGACATTCTTAGCTTCGCAAAACCTAATTATGGCTCTCCTCTCTTACTCTGTAACACTATGGTATTGCAGTAATGCCTATGCTAAGCTGTGGTTAGTTGGTCCATGTTAACTTGGACCTTTTAATATCTGATTGTGGTTGACAGATGGTTCATTTTGCTTCTCAGAATTGGCCTCTCATTACCGCTGTATCCAACTGGACTCTGTTGTGATCTCCAGTCTGTAATAGGGCTTTGGAATCCCAGTGGTTTCCGTTCCAGGGCGGCCCTGTTCTGTATCCTCTGAGGCCTGGGCTGGCCTTTGCCAGCCTGGCTAGAGTTTCATGAAGCTGTAAAGCCCTCTTTATGAATGTCACCCGTGAAGTGTGCAGATTTGGGGAACCATGGTTGAAGATTTCAGGAGGCAAGACATTAGGAGTATTAGGGTTTCCCAGTGGTAAAGTGCTTGCCCAAAGGACCCAAGTTCTATCCCTAGCACCAATGTTAAAAGCCTTAAAATCTGGGTGGCGGCACATACTTGTAATTGTAGCACTGGGAAGGCAGAGACAGGAGGTTATCTGGAACTCACTGGCCAGCCAGACTTGTCTCAAAAAGCAAGATGGATGGCTTCTGAGGAAGAACACCTGAAGGTGACTTCCACCCGAATGCCTAAATGCGTGTGCATACACAGGCATCCACCTCCATGGTTAGGATTGTGCACTGACTCCTTTATTACACGGGACAAAGCCACACTGCTGTGAGCAGCACATGCCCAGGAAGGCTCTCATTTTCCTTGATGCTTATATGTTGTCTAGGGATCCCATCCCCACTTTGTGCTCTTCTATTCTTCTAGTGCAGTGGTCCTCACCCATTCTACCACTGTGACCCTTTAATACAGTTCCTCATGTTGTGGGGACCCCCAGTCATAACAGTATTTTTACTGCTACTTCATAACTGTAACGTTGCTACTGTAATGCATTCTAATATAAACATCTGATATGTTACTCCAAGGGGTTTGCGACCCATAGATTGAGAACCACTGTTCTAGTGCTTTTTAATGTCAGCATTTTCTGCCTGGCTCCTTGAGACTCAGGCCTTCCACCTCATGATGCCCTGATGCTGTAAAAGGGTGTGGTTGTTTTCCACCTGACATCCCCATTGGCTGATGAGGAAATCAGAGCCTTGCAGAGGTTATAGTTTGGTTGCAGTTGTGTGAAGTGCCCCCAAGCAGATGCAGAGAGGCAGCAAGGCCCATAGGAGTCTTAGCTGAGAGTTCTGCATGAAACCCTCTGTCTAGATATTCACAGACGTGTAGTTGGGCTGGGCAGTGGCTCATTTCAAATCTTCAGGCACGTCCAGTCTCATCCAGCTATAATTTTTTCCTTGAGCTTCATAATGTTGAGTGCTGAGGCTGAGGGATTTCTGTCGGTGGACTTGACAGGGCTGGAGTGGTTTGTGTGTTGTCTCACCATCTTCCAAACCCATAGCTATTGGCATTACAGAGAAATACATGTTACGTGTGCACCGACATGTCTTTTTGGATGTCTTGGCATCTGGATTGAATGAGTGCTCAGCCTGACTCCTTTGCTGATGCCATAGTATTTCTCTGTATGAAATCTGTTCACTTTGCTGGTGGACAGGACAAGCAGAGATCAACAGTACCTGCTGGCCACATTTAGTCCTCTCTAAGCTCTATTTCTTTCTAAGCATGCCAGTTTGCTTTCTGGATGTTCAGTGAAGACCCTTCTTGGCAGATATATCCAATCCGATGCTCCTTTTCCCTAATAGGTTACCTTGAATCACCAGGGCACTAACTGCATTTCTGTTATGTACACCAGTCATCTCTGGTTTGTGCCGCCTAAGCCTCTGGGAGTCACTGGTTTGTGTTGCTCTGGATTCCATGAACCAGGTCTTGAAAAACTCCTCCTGGCATTTCCCAGACAATGTCTGAAGTTGAAGTTCTTCTCAAGAGCCCTGCTCCTTTAAGCAGGGCTCTGCTGAGCCACGTGTCTATACATACATACGTGTTTACAATGCACAAGGGAGAGTCAAGAGACAGTAGAAGCGTAGGCTAGCATGGTTCCTCAGTGCTTCTGCAGATGGGTTGAATTTCACCCACCTTTGGCCTTTTGCCATTGTCTACTTTATATGGAGACTGATGAGGAAGGCCCCAGGGCTGTTCCTCAGTGGTCAGTGGACACGTGTGACAATTAGTGGTTTAAACCAACTTCTGATGGAGTCTTGTCATTTTGTAAAGGGAAATCTGTTACAGCCTGTCCTCACATTGGTTTCTGGCATCAGGCTTGTTGCATGCACCAATGTCAAGGTCAGCAGTGGAGAGGAGGAGCAACCTGTGGAGGAGAACATTTTCTTGGGCCTTTATTGAAATTGTTGCTTTGCAAACACGTTGTCTGTTTTCTGTTAGGACATCTGCACAGTCTGAAATACAAGCTGATTGGGAGATTCTCTTTTGTGCCTTGTGTTTTCTTCGTTGTGTTGTATGTGATGCTTACACTTGCAAAATTAATGGTGATCCAACCCCCTATCCCCTCCTCTTCTGGGGCCATTGTTTGATTTGCAGTCAGTATTCGCATGGATAATGAAAATCCTTTTTCTCTCCCTCCAAGGGTATATTTCCTGCTTCGTATATTCATCTTAAAGAAGCCATTGTTGAAGGAAAAGGGTGAGTCTTTTCTTGATATTTAAATGAAGAATTAGATGATTTCACGTGGCACTGCTGCCAAATCTGTGGTAGGGTAAGATGCAGGGGTAAAGGTAGTAGTAGTGGGACTGCAGAGGCGGCTCCCTGGTTAAGAACACCCGCTGTTTCTGCAGAGGACTTGAATTTGGCTTCTAGCACACATGTATGGTAGCTCCCAACTACCTGGAACTCCACAAAGTACACTTAGCCTCATGTACACATAGCCCCATACAGAAGCATGTATAAATACACTAAAAGTAACTCACTATAAAAGAGAAAGCTGTATTTGACCATGGTGGTATAGGACAATAAAGGGACTTGTGACTCAGTCATGTTGGTCATTGCTTTGGCCCATTAAAGAGTTCAAGGCCTGCTCCTTAGCTGTGGTCACCTCTTTGAAGCTGAAGTCAATTTGGGGAGGTGTGTGTGGGTGTCCCAAATGAGCTACCTCACTTGAGAGTGACCACCCTAGATCCTTAGCTAAGTGCCGGGTCCCGTTCCCAAGAAATCTGGCAGGGTATGTATGATACAGAGTTGGGAGGGGGGCATGAACAGTTGTTAGGTTGGGACCTGTGTGAATTCATGTGTCAGCTAATTGAGATTTATAACTCCCCGAGGTCGTCAGACTAATGTGTAAAGTCCTTAAAAGGACATCCATAGACCAGGAACCCAGAGCCAGGTGTGAACTCGGGGAAGACAGCATTCAAATGTCTTCTTTTTTGGTCTCTGCCTCATCTTCACACTCCGTTAAATATGTAAATTATAAAATTACTAATCATATGATTACTGCATAATGACATCTCTTTGGCTGATTACAAAATTGCCTTTCCGAGCAAGCACTGTACTTTTAACATATGAAAAGGACGGCTTGGGTTCCTGCACTTCCCCGGCGCATAATTAGAGGGAAGGGAATAATTTAGAGGCATGGATGGTGCTGACCTGCAAGATGGAATTTGTTCAGACAGATACAATGTTTTGTATGCAGAATTCTCGAAAGGAGGACAAAAGTAAGTTGAGAAAGTTCTGCCTTGTTACGGAAATAATTGAAGTGTGCATTTAATGTGCTTCTATCTGCCAGGGTCAAAATCCTTAGATAAGTTGGCTTGTATAGGAGTAGTGAATTTTCCAAAGGATTTTGAAGCACATGAAAGGGTATGTGTTTCTACAATGTTTATTCAGCAGCACACTATTATGGGAGTGCAGAATTACCTGGATCTAGGCAGCAGGCAGGCTGGTTCTGTTGGTCTTCTGGGGTCAGGTTTCAGGTGGTGAGCAGGAAGTGCAGTGGAGGCCAGCAGTGCACTGGTGTCCTGATGATGCTGTCTGCTCCCACCCTCCTTTCCTGGCTCTGAACTTTGCCTCCTCCCGCTGTTCTCCCCTGCCCCCTGGGATGTTCTTCTGCCCAAGGATCTGACAGATGACCACTACCTCTTTGTTTCTTCTGGATGCTGTAGACATCACCCTGTTTTCTGCTGGTCCTTCCTCTTGTCTAGGGCTGGCTCAGCCACTCTTTCACCTCATTCCTCCTGTCTATTTCCTGGTTCATTATCATATTGTATTCACTCATATCATATCTCTCCCATTACACACACATCCCCCACCCCCCACCCCCCCACCCCCACATACACATATGTTCTTTCTCCCATGATTCTCTGCTTCATGCCCTCTCCCTTCCATGCCTTCTCTCTTTCCTGGCCTCTCCTTTCAGAGTTCTTCTCTCCATCACTTCCTTCAGTCTTGTTTCGTGTCATGATAATGGCCATGATAATGTGCTTTTTATATTTTGTCATAACAAAGCAATTCCCATTTTGTCCCCTCCTCTCTGCTGACATTGCTTGCAACAATGGCTACTTTTGGCCACTATTTTCTGTGAAGCCCCCCTGTGGGCACCAAGGCCCTTGTACCCTTTTTTTGCCTGCCTTCTCACACTACTTTCAGGGCTTGGGCCTTTCTTTGGGACCTCTTCCCTGTGACATGGCCCATTTCTCTCACGCCTGGAACTGGTCTCGCCCTGTAGGTATTGCTAGCATCTGGGCTTCTAACCGTGATCTTTCTTTGGACCTGTGGTTCAGTTGGGCAGAGGTTAATGACTTAAGAATCAGCAGTCAGGAGTGGTGTTAAATGCCTGCAATTCCAACTTCTAAACGGGAGGTAGAGGCAGGGTCGTCAGGAGTTCATGTCAATGTGTAGCTATCTCCGTGCTCTGTATAAAGAGCTTGTCATTTGTAGGTGTATTCATATGTGTGTGAGCATCATTATATTTGTGGATTTTCTCCGTTTGCTTAAGCATTGAGCTCTATAGCCCCTGTAGGGACCCAGTCAGGTGCAGCTCACAATCAAGCCACAGAATCAGCTTCTTTCTCCCTTTTCCATCTCAGGCAACATGAAACCGTTATCCCGGGGGACCTTCCCCTCATACAAGAAGTCACCACAACACTTCGAGAATGGTCTACCATCTGGAGGCAACTTTATGTGGTAAGAAAATGGAATGCTCAGTTAATGTTTAAAAAATACAGAATGGTGTTTCTGGTCCTTGTACTAAAATATACTTTTCCCTCCCTGGGAACCTGGAGACGAGAGCCTCTGAGTAGGGTCTTGCTTCTCAAGGACAGAGCAAGCAATATGATCATTGTTTTGGCTACTGTTGGGGGCCCCGTGGTCTTTGACCTTTGCTGTGTTGAGATACAGTTTGCTTACTGTATTGAATAAACTGAACTAAAGTGGAAGTTGGCCTTGGGTCCCTCTTGCTTTGTGTTGGGTAGAAGGAATGTGATTGCTGTTGGGCCTTTGAAAGGACAAGACCAGGCAGTTTGTGTTGATGTCACCTCTGAGTATATAGTTTGATCATGAAAATGAAAATCTACTTTTGCACAGAAATCACTGAGTTGTGAAGACTTAGTAGATGGTTCCTAGTAATTATTTCTTTCATTTTCATTCAGGCCTTATGGACTGAGGGGTAGGATACTCTTGATGTATTGTGTCCGAGGTGGGCAGGGAACATTTTACATTCTGGCTTGGTGAGCAGTTGTCCGGTTCTTATTAATGCAGAGATGTCGGAGCTCTGACATCTTTCATTTCATTTTCCCTCGGGGCATTTTTTTTTCACATAAATCCATATTTGCAGAAGATTACCTTTTGTTAAGTCTGTATTTCTATTCAGCGTGTTGATTTCTCATATGCTAATGTTATTATCACCGAGCAAGGGCTCTGGAAGGAAGTCAGTGCGTTAATTTCTCAGGAACATAGAAAACTTCCTAAAGTCTCCACAGCTGTTCGCTGGGCAGGCTTGTTTTTGATTATACAGTGCTTTCCTATAAATGCACAGTAATAAGCACTTGCGGTAATTGTTCATCAAACGTACTCACAAACCTAAAAGCGTGAAGTTAGCCATGAATGTTTTGTGTAAATCTGAGCAATTTCATAGTCAGTATTTCATGTTCAACTTAGCAATTTTTAAACAAAAATATCCTAACACAACAAACAGGAGTTGCCGTGTACCGATCAATGAGTGGACACTATTAGTCTCCCTGTTGCTGAGCGTTCTCAAGCATCATCGTCTGGTTCCTTCTCCAAATGGCAAATTCACCTTTGATGGGCTTATGTACAACGCTAAGTCAAAGGTGCTTCTCAGTATTGAGATACATTCTTTTATATGCAACCTTCTGTGGTTGTAAACCTGTCTGCAAAACAGGTATGTCTTTTATATGTTCTTAGAGAGAATGGCAAGGTGGATTAGTAAGATGAAAAGAAACATGTTTTGCAATAAATTCTTAGTTTGGACCTCTTTTAGCTTTCATTTAAGATATCAAAATGAGGAGCTTGGCCCTCAGAAATCGGAGGCAGGGAGAGGAGGAGTATATGGCTGAAGTTTCCGCTGTGTTCTAGCTACTCTCTGTAGTGTTGTTTTTAAACAACAAACTCCCAGCCATTCCGTTTTGCCACTGAAGCCTCGGGAACCAGACACTATGGTAAAAGCCTGCTAGCTGAGAGAGGCAGAGAAAGCGCCCAGTTGACCTTCCTACTCCGCAAACATCCCAGAAGGAAAAGGGTTCTTCTCTTTCTTCATGCCCTAAAATTCCTTCCAACACAAAGACCCTTCTTTCTGTTTACTTAAGCTCACTCCCTATCACCGGGTTGCTTACTCTGTCTCTTGACCTAGACTTGATTTTATTTACCTCTTGGGTTAAAGGTGTGTGCTAGGACTGAGCTACACCACAATGGGCTTTATCCAGTCCACAGTCTTGGGGTTCACACATTGTGATCAAATATCCCACAAAACTGTAGTTCTTGGCACATTGTCAGTTCTCAATAAATAGTTGTTGAGTAACTGGAAAAAAAAAACAGTTTTAAGGATGAGGCTAGCCTACTCTACATGAGACTCTGTCTCAAAACAACAGCAACAAGTAAAAACAAGGGGAAGAAGGAAAAAGAAAGGCAGGATATAGAACTAGGGTAGCGTAAAAACAGCTTGGTGGCCTGGCACGTAAGAGCACATGCTGGTTTTCTCTAGAGGATCAGAATTTGATTCCCAGTACTTGTATTAGGCAATTCATAGCTCCAACTCCAGGGGATCAGATTCCCTCTGCTAGCCTTTGCTCTACCTTCCCCCCACCCCCAAACACACACTCACTGTCTCACACACACACACACAGTATAATATAACCTGTCAGTGCTGTGTGTTGTATAGGTGGTAGAGCTGTTTTAAAAACTTTTAGAGAGAGGGGTTTCAAATGGTTTTCAAAGAGGAGCTAGTGAGGGAGTGGCTCAGATAATGTAGACCAGAGCTGCTTTTTTTTTTTTTAAATTTATTTATTTCATGTATGTAGGTACACTGTAACTGTCTTCAGACACACCAGAAGAGGGCATCACATCCCATTATAGATGGTTGTGAGCCACCATGTGGTTGCTGGGAATTGAACTCAGGACCTCTGGAAGAGAGGTCAGTGCTCTTAACCACTGAGCCATCTCTCCAGCTCCCCCACCCCCACCCCTGGGTCCTTTTTAAAAAAGCAATTCCACAGTTTAATTTTTGAAGGGATTATAGTGCTTAAAATATATTCATTAATTCCTACTTGGATGATCAGAAGCAGAACATTGTGGACAAGTTTAGTCTTTTTGATGAGCTACACCAACAAATGCAAACCTGTGTGGGTTCTTGTACCACAAACCCAGTACAGGAAAGGTGAGAAAGGCCCGTTTGGGATCTTATTTTATAGTTTTCATGGATAAAGGTTTGCTGTGTGTTGTGAGGGTCACAGTGTACCAGGGAAGGCTGGATGGCTATGTCAGCAGGCAGCATGGTCTTGGGGCCCAAGCATCTTCAGGTGTGCAGTGGGGTAGAACAGTCCTGGGGAGTAGGACAGTCAGTGCTTACAGGCATGTGCAAACTTTTGACATGGTAACATGTCACTCAGTCTTTGCAAACTGCAAAGTTCAGGCTCCACAATGGAGCAATGAAGTTCAGAGAAAGAATCTCTTCATGTTTTAAGTGTGCTTATAGTTCTGTGTTAGAAAACATCCACAGATATCTGGCTGCATGGACACACCTTCAAGCATTGGCTGTGTGCAGGATGATGCTGTGAGTTCCAGGCCAGGCTGAGGCTCAAGGTTCTGTTCTTGCTGTGTGTTCAATGCTGGGAACGTGTATTAGTTTTTATTCTTTTAGTGTCTCATAGGAACCAAATTCTGTATAATGTTCTCTATTTGTGTGAATCTGCTCTTTATTTGACAGTCACTGAATTCCAGGAAGCAGTGTTTATTCTACTTTAATTTGAAGAAGATTATAGCCATTTGATATAATCTCCACTGTGCTGGTTTTTGTTTTTGTTTTTTTTTTTAAATCACAATCCTTACAGTTGCCCTTTCCCCTCCATATAGCAAGATAATAGGGAGATGTTTCGAAGTGTCCGACACATGATATATGACCTTATTGAGTGGCGGTCGCAGATTCTTTCTGGAACTCTGCCCCAGGATGAGCTCAAAGAGCTGAAGAAGAAGGTCACAGCCAAAATCGATTATGGAAACAGGTTTGTTTGTTTAAACAATGATTTCATACTTAAATTGTCCACTGTAATAGCAAAACCCTAGGCCTGGAGGATGTCTCAATTACATTTTATCATAAAGCCAAATTTCTAATATCAAAATAATGAAGTGACTTGCATTCTAATCAGGTTTATCCAGTTACCCTTGAAACCTGTAGTCTTTGCTGTTTGAGAGGTGGAGTTTTGAGGCTGGGTTGGGGTAGCCCCTCATGTTTTTTGTTTTGTCTCACCCCAGTTATGATATCCAATGCATTTCTACTTTCCACTCATAGCGTTTGACACTAGATTATTTCCTGTGACTCCCTTGGTCTGTCAGATTAGATGTTAGAAGTCACCATGAAACTTGTCCCTAGAATTGACATGCTTGATCTAACAGACAGAAGCACAACTCTCTTAAGTTGCAATTGAGATGAACTATACATTGTCCTTTTGAAATGTTTCCACTTGTGGGAAACATCCACCGGTTTACTTGAGTATCCTGAGAGATGGCTCACTCCTGAAGAGAGCATGCTCTAATATTACGTGCTAGGAAAATGACTGTCTTGTTCATATCTTCGCCATATCAGTAGCCAGGATGAGGTCATGGCCTCTCCCACCTGGTACATATTTGCCTATTCACATGTCACAGCTGTAAGAAGCCTTAAAAAATGGCCTGGTACTACATTTCCCTCAAGCCTTGTAACCTCAGAATCACTTGGGGAGGTTTCACTATACTGAATCCAGGGACCCACTCCTCGGGTTCTGAGTTCTGCTGTCTGGTGCTATGTTAAGAGCTCAGTCAGACTGATGTTCAGATGGTGAAAAACATAAGGTGTAGTCTGCACCCTTTTCCAGTTTTACACCTGAGGATGTGGAGGTGAGAACAGGGCCTCCTGCCCATTAGCTCAGGATCCTTAGATGAGCCATAGGACCTTTGTGAATAACTGAATTATTGCATTATTTTGTTTTCTGATAATTTCCCCCTTTTAATGTATGAAAATTTCCTAACATCCCATTATGTGTGACTTTTATTTTTACCTCCAAGGTCAGAGATTTCAGATATAGGATATTAGATACAGTTTTCATGAAACCCAATACAAGACTACCTGTTTTCAGAAGCTACTGACCCATGCAACATATTCCGATTTCCAGGGGTGGTAACCATCCCCTGAGACTAGTCTTTAACCTTGTTAGGGTGAGACCAACACCTAGACAGAACCAGCTGTGTATTAATAGCAGAAACCAAATTCAGACTGGTTGCCGTGACTGACAGACTACCTCATATAGTGGTGGCATTGTGCTAAAATACCAGGAGTGAAGGTGATTATTGATTGATTGATTGATTGACTGATTATTGATTGAGTGCCTCCAAGGCCAGAGATTCCAACTATAGAGTATTAGATACTGCTTCAGTGAAGCCTATTACAAGACCATGTGCTTACAAAAGCAAACCCTTGGAGCTCTGATTTCATTTTGTTTTAGAGAAGCCTGTTTTTGAAGTTAGGTTCAGAGACCACCTGCTTAATCTGGCTGCAGGAAACAACCTAAGTATGTTACGCCATGGAACAATCTTGTTAAGACAGAAAGTGTTTCCAAATGTAATTTACTGCTTTGATGGGAAATACAACCTTATTAAAACAAGTTTGCCTGAGGACTACAGGCCAGGATTCCTCTAAAGCCCCATGTTCTCTGCTTATCCTCCCATTCTCTCCTTCAGAGAGTGAAATAGTAATAAGAACAATAATACTAACTAAAAGCATAGACTGTTTGGTTTTCGGATGGTCCTGTCTCTCAGGGAGCAGTTTGTTGCTGTCATCATTATCACATATGCATTCTTGCTTTTACCTTTTACCTGAGTTGGAGTGGGGTTGGAGAGTGTCTAGGAAGTTGAGGGAAATATGGTAAAGGTCATGGACTGTTTCTCTACAAACTGTGTAAAACACACAGAGACAAACATCTACACACCTACACCCGGATACACTAGACAGATCCACAGCCACACCTACCCATAGAAACCTGCATGTACACACACAGACACACACACACACACACACACAGACTCACACACACACACACAGAGAGAGAGAGAAAGAGAGAGAGAGAGAGAGAGAGAGAGACAGACAGACAGACAGACAGACAGACAGACAGACACATGTACGTTCTCTGATTTCACAGGGAGGTGGCCATCCCCTTCTTTAGACCCTTTACCATCTCCTGGGACTAGTCTCTAACCTTGTTATGGTGAGGCCAACACTCCACAGCAGAACTAACTGTGTGTTGAATGCAGAGACCCATGTAGCCTGGTTGTTGTGACTGACAGGCTACCTCGCATGGTGAAGATGTTGTGGTAAGAACATTGCCACCCCATCTTCTTTCTTCTTTCGATGTTTGGTCTCCACCTCATAACTGATCTCACTGAGCTTCAGTTTTCGTTTTGTAAAGTGGGTCTGACCAGATTTTTTGTCTAGACTGAGGTGACAATGACGTCAGATAGCTATGGTAGGCTGGCAAACAGCCTGATACATATCTTCCTCGAGGTGCTCTCACCAGGTATATCTTGTAGTGCCTTGGTGCTGGGCCTCCTGGAGCTCACGCACACAACCTACAAATCATTGACCATGCCCACACAGTGCTGGCCCCACCAGACAACATTGACCCCACCCACACCAGAACTGACCCCACCCATACATCACTGACCTTAATCACGAAATGCTGACCCACAGTATTGGTATTGACTCTTGGAGCAGGGTCCAATGATGAGTTGGTCAGATTTGAGAGGCTTTTGCCCTGTTAATGAAAGACGTTGCACAGATAGTGATACCCTGTGAGGCTTTCTGCCATCATGTACCCACAGGTGGTATGCATGTGCAGGGTGCAGAGTGAGCCCTGATGACCCACACCTTCCACAGTTGGTAGTCACACTTCACTTGGACTTTGAAGATCTATTGGAAGGTGAAGGCTTTATTGAAATGCAGGTAACACCGAGTCATTTTTTTTTCTCCCAGTGTGACATAGTTTGAATTACAGAAAGCCACTGCACAGAATGAATTTCTCTGATATTTGTGGAAGGGTCCCAATTTCTGAGGCATTTCTATCTGCTCTGTGACTGGGCCTGACACTGTGCTAGGGAATTCCCTTGGTTCATGCTCTCCATGCTCTGGATTCTTGGTATTCTAGAATTCTTGATTTGGACCTGGTGGTGAGGGATGAAGATGGGAACATTTTGGATCCGGAACTAACTAGCACCATCAGTCTCTTCCGAGCACATGAAGTTGCCTCTAAACAAGTGGAGGAGAGACTGCAAGAGGAGAAAGTGAGTTTGATCCCTCAATGGCTCTTTGCCACTTTTGCACGGCAGGCAGACGTGGGACAGGGGTGGGGTGTGTGGGGTTAGGAAGTGTGGGAGGTTCATGGAGGGGGGCTTGTCTTTCTCAGCAACCGTGCTGAGTATTAGAAAATGTTAAGAAAGCCCAGAATTGGCACTAAAAAGAACCCTCAAAAATCAAGTGTCCAGTGTGTTTCGGACAAGGAGGAGTGGGGTAAAGTCAACATAACCTATTAATTTAGCAAGTATTGGTCAGGCATCTGCCGTATTCCAGGGACTGGGGACATAGTGCAGAGTGAGACACAGAGTCCTTGGAGGCATAGTTCATTCAGAACCCAAATTAAAGCTAGCCACCAGTCCAGCAACCGTCATTCCAGTTTGCTGATAGACACCTGCTCTTGCAAACACTAATCATTAGCTGCGCCTGGATGGCTGCTGTGTTGTTTGAGAGCAGGCAGTGGGGACAGAGTGGCTGTATGAACAGTGTGGCTGAGATGTGGCAGTTGGTGGTGACTTTTCCCTATTCTCTAGGGAATTAAAAAGAGCCCAGGCTGCTCACAGTGACTTTCTGCCTTTCTCTTCAGTCTCAAAAGCAGAATATGGAAACCAACAGACAAGCCAAGTTCGCAGCCACTCCATCTCTGGCCTTGTTTGTTAATCTCAAAAATGTGGTTTGTAAAATAGGGGAAGATGCTGAAGTCCTCATGTCTCTTTATGACCCCATGGAGTCCAAATTCATCAGGTAGGCAACTTCCCCATTGCAGTGGCGCCAATCAAAATCCGTTGCTTTTCTCATTGTTTTGATCAAAACACCTGACTAGAAGCATCTTCATTGGGGAGAGTTTATTCTGAACCAGAGTCTGAAGATGAGGTTCAGCATAAGTGAGGTCCTGCTAGTGGGAGCTGCTCTCAGCTGAAGTAAATGTGCTGGTTAGGTGGTTTTTTTTTTTTTTTTTTTTTTTTTTTTCCAACTTGAAACAAGCTGGAGTCATCTGAGAAGAGGGATCTTTAATTGTGAAACATCCTTCTAGCATGTCTTATTATAGGCAAGTCTGTGAAGGCATTTTCTTGATTATTGACTGCTATGGGAGGGTCCAGCCTACTATGGGAAGGTGGTCCTGGGTTATATAAAAAGCAAATTGGGCAAGGCCAGGAGAGCAAGCTAGTAAGCAACGTTCCTCCATGGCCTCTGCTTCAGTGCCTGCCCCAGAGTTCCTGCTTTGAGTTCCTGCCCTGACTTCTCTTCAGGGAGGACTGTAGGCTGTACGGTGAGATGAGCACTTTGTTCTCCATGGTTCTTCTGGTCAAGCATTCATCACAGCCATGGGAAGCAAACAAAGTCAGCCCACAAGCCTCATCTTTACCTTTTGCAAACCTTTGGTTTAGAAATGCCATCTGTGGCTTTTGCCTCTTTGCTGCCTCTCTAAGCTGATTGGCTAATTGTGTACGTCAAGTATTTCCTCTTGTCATATGAAGAGTCATAATAAACATCTGTTGAACAAAACCATTGGAAATCCATTGGTCTTCAATATAACTTTCTCTTTACCCTGCTTTTAAAAAAATGTGATTAAACTGTGTGGTGTGTGTTTGTATCTATATATTAACACTCCTATATTTTCACTTGAACTATCAAAATTTTAAAATGTAGTATCTGCAGGAAACAGAGCACATAGGTAATTTTCACTCTTACTTCTGATAAGTGCTTTTTTTTTTTGATGAAGATACAATTTGTATTTTATGGCTTGCTTGGCTTTTTTTTTTTTTTTTGAAGGCTCTGAATTAAATATACATGGTTCCCAATTCAATATTCAGCTCTGTATTGTCATTTTACACAGACAGAGAGGCTTTTCACATTATAAACATTGAAATGTCATTTGCAAATGCTTCTGTTACACGGTTAACTCATGGTGTAGAAAGTGAAAAGGTTATTCCTACAGTACCTGCTCAGCAAAGAGTCTATCTGTGGCCTAGATGTTTATAAACTCATGGTCAGATGCATAGTGGACCTCCATGTTGTTAATTATAAAGTCTTACAGGATACATTGGGTACTCGTCTATGTTTGGAAGATTAGTTTGATCCTGTTTTTTTTTTTTTCAAGTGAGAACTACCTGGTCCGATGGTCAAGTTCAGGATTACCAAAGGACATTGATCGGTTACATAACTTGCGAGCTGTGTTTACAGTGAGTGCACCCATGACCATGCATGTTGAGTGTCATTAAGTCCTGTTCTGATGGCTGTTTTGGGGACTTCTCAGCACTGAATGGGTGGTGACGCTGATGTTGGCTCAAGGAATTCCTGAGCCCTTTGTGGAAGTCTCTGAGCTTGGTTTTGACTTAGTATCACTAGGATATAAATTCCTTCCTGTCTCTTTAGCTCATGTCCAGTTCTCTTAGCTAAGTGTCTACTGTTACTTTATTCCTTCCTGTCATGTGAGTATCTTTAAAATATTCTTCGCTGGACTGAGAACAGACTCTTAGTCCATTTTTATGTCCTTTTCAATTGGACTTGTGTTGAATCGTAGTTATCCACACTGATTTATGAAAATTAATATTTCTAGGATCTGGGAAGCAAAGACCTGGAAAGGGAGAAAATTAGTTTCGTCTGCCAGATTGTCCGAGTTGGTCGCATGGAGCTGAGGGACAGCAACACGAGGAAGTTGACTTCGGGGCTCCGGAGGCCTTTTGGCGTGGCTGGTAAAAATTCCCATCCCTGTTTTACCTTGAGAGTTTCAGCCCATTCACTGTGAGAAGGACAGTGGGCCTCTTTGATTTATGCACTTAACTGCTTGGGGGGAAAACAATTTATTAGTTATTTTTTATATAGTTTGGAGCCCATCTGCTGCAACTATGATGCTTCAGGTTCATCTAGTTTGAAAGCAGATCCCAATTTTTACTGGGAGAGACAGTGAATTACTTTCCCACAGTGTGGAGAAGCCAGTACTCGGGGCTTGCTGGACTCAAGTCCAGCAAGTTAGTAGTGGACAGGCACAGCCTGGTTCCCAGATGAGGAGCTAAACGAGGACACACTACAACTATCACATGGGCTTGTTCATGTCCACATCTCTTCTTGGTGTTGGTGGTTGTACAAGAAAGTGAGGTCCTGGTTATCTGTGTCAAGGAGCAATAAGTGTCCCCACTAGGTGACATCTTTCAACATCAGTCACTTTCTTCATAATGTTGAGAAGCAGTTGTCTTTTTTAGAGTTGGTGGACAATTCTTTCACCAAACTTCTCTGACACTTACCGTCCCCGATCTTTAGGAATCTTGTTGTTCTAGTTCTATCCTGTTTCTGGGATAAAACACTGTGACCAAAAACACCTTAGAGAGGAGAGAGTTTATTTGGCTTATGCTTCCAGATCACAATCCTTCATTGTGGGGAGTCAAGGCAGAAACTCATGACAGAACTGTAGAGGACTTGCTTTGTGGTTCACCCTCTCGCTTGCTCGTGGCTATGCTCAGCTACCTTCCTAATATGGCTTAGGACTACTTGTCCAGAGAAGGGTAACACCCAGAGTGGTCTGGGCCCTCCTACTTCAATTATGAAAAAGACACCCACATAGACGTATCCTCAGAGCAACCTGATAACGGAAACACTCAACTGAAACACCATTTTCAGGTGATTCTAGCCTGTTTCAAGCTGTCAGTGTAGTTAGTATATGAGGAGAATTTTGACTCTTAATATCTAGCTGTTATTTCTTGTATGATCAGTAATCAATGACAGGTTTTTCTTGGCTACCAGGAAACTCAACATTTAAGTTTTACTCAATTAAATAGACTTTTATTTTCAAATTATTGGCTCTGGAAGAATTGGACTGAAAATAAACAGTTCCCATACCCTTTACCCTGCTGCCAGCATCCTCCTCAGCTGTATCAGCAATGAATGTTAGTTACCTTTATGACAAAGCTTTTGACTAAAACTGGGACCTCTCCTAGAGTCCATGGTTTATTGGAAGATTTGCTGTTGGCATTTTGTATTCTTTCAGGGTGTGTGTGTGTGTGTGTGTGTGTGTGTGTATGTGTGTGTGTGTGTGTGTGTGTGTGTGTGTGTGTGTGTGAGAGAGAGAGAGAGAGAATGTGGAAGTCAGAGGTCAAAGGTAGGGGTCTTCCTCAATCACTTATTTGTCTGACACCTTTTTGAGACATTCTTCCACTGAACCTGGAACTCATTGATCTGTCAGTTGAACCCCAGGGGTCTTTTTGTCTTCTTCTCTATGTTACAGTCACACACCACCATACTAGATTTCTACTTGGGGGCCGGGGTCATAGTCAGGTCCTCATGCTTATGTGTCAAGCAACTTAACCTATTGAATCATCTTCTGGCCACATTCTGTGGGTTTTGACAAATTTAAAATAATGATATGTCATAATAATAATATCATAATAATAATTATAACATAATAATAATCAGTCATAAGTCTGGAGAATTCTGTTGAACTGTTAGGCTCTCCAGTGGGCTGTTCCACTGTCTTTATTATCCATGGTGAGATGTTGAGGGTTGGCTTGCTCTCTCAGGTACCCTGGAAATTTGGTATTTCCATCCCTGACACTTGAACACACAGTGTTACTCCAATTTTCCCAAGTCTATCACATCATTTGCATGTCTACCTGAGATAGTCATGATGCTTCAGTGGATTAGAACTCTCCTTTTCTTGGTCCCACCTACATGGCAATTTTAGGGAAATACTGTTTTTTCTTTTTTCTTTTTGTCTTGGGGGTTTTATTCTTTCCCAAAACCATCAGAAAGATCTGTGACATAATAATGTAAGTTCTTTCTTCAGACGTGGATACTGCAGGTTCTCTGGTTATTACATCACTGGAGAGATCCCGTTGATAAGTTCTTGTGACAGCACTGATAGATTGGTGAAAGCAAAGATGAGATTTAACTGGAGGCAGACAGTCTCTCCCTCTGTGATTACAATGGAGATTTTGCCCAGCTTTTCTTGCTTTGGTTATCATGATCTGGGAAGTCCTGTGTGATAAAGTGTGGGCAGATTGGTGGACATGGTACTTGCTGATGTTTCAGTGGCCTTTTCATGCCTATAACATGTTTTTTATTTGCTTGGTGGAGTATGATGTTGGGTCACAGCCTCTGTTTCCTGACCTCTCAGGAACCAGGCTATATGCTGGAATAGGGACAGCAGATCTGATAATTCTCTGACCTTGAAGGTGCCATGTGTGAAGTGAGAGGACATCTGGTCCACTGTCTGTTCCTATTACTTAGATCTCTGACTGTAAGGCCATTGCTGTCCCCTCTCCTGAGGCCTACTGGTCACTCTGATGCTCACTTGCATCCTTGGTTACCCATTTGAACTGACCTTTGTTCCTTTTGTCTCCTGTCTCCTCTCCCTGGTACTCTGCAGGCTCAGGACTGCTGGAAACCACCCACTAGGAGTGAAACTCTAGCCTCTCCTGCCTGTTGCGGCCAAAATTCTTGAGAGATGAGCCTTTTCCTTTCTGCTGTTTGATTGGCTGGTGGGACCCTGCACACTATAAGTGCTGTGCAGTTCCCACATGAATTGCTGGAGAGGCCCTTGCAGGCTGGTCATTTTAGGCAGTTGCACCATCCCTAGTCTGGATGTACAGATGCCTATTCTCATGGCCCCAGAGAACGATCTCTGCTGCTTTCACAGTCATTCGACTCAGGCCCAGTGCAGGGTCCTTCATACTGCCTCCCGGCACCACACTCTGGCCTCTGCAGTCACCTGAGGACCAGCTTTCAGACTTACTATCTGGAGCATCTACTTAGATTTTTTTATGCCCTCTGCCCTGAGACTGAGGGCGAATATTTTCTCCTGTGCTTTTACTGTGTGGAGTTTTTTCTTTAATTAATTAATTTATTCATTCATTCACTTCACATCCCAGTTGCAGCCCCCCTCCCTTTTCTCTTCCCAGTCCCACCCTCACAAATCACTCTCCTCGTTACCCAATGGGATGGGTCTCTCACTTTCTCCTCCAAGAAGGGGAACTGCTCCTTTGGGTACTGCCCCCTCCTGGAACATCAAGTCACAGCAGGAATTAGTGAATTCTCTTCCACTGAGGCCTAACCAGGCAGTCCAGCTAGGGAAAGGGGATCCAATGGCAGGCAACAGAGTCTGAACAGCCTCCCTGCTCCAATTGTTAATGAACCCACATGAAGACTAAGCTGCACGTCTGCTACAAATGTGTAAGGAGCCTAGGGCCAGCCCCTGCATGATTTTTGGTTGGTGTTTCTTTGTGAGCTTCCGTGGGTCCAGGCTTTTAAAATTTTTTTATCGGAATATGGCAGCTCTCCAACCTGCCTGGTCCCCTTCCTTATGTGTTGGTGTTTAGCATACTCTGGCCATGTTTTCCCTTCCTGGACCAGACTTGGGACTCCCATGGAATACCTCCCAGCCACAGTTTTCCATTCTTGTTAGGGAGCCCCCTCCTCATACTTGAGAAAGAAGGCTGACTTTTTGGTAATGGGATTCTGCCTATTTGTATGCAGCTCCTATGTCCACATGCACAGATTTAATTTTGAGGCTTTTTTCCAGAACAATCTCTGCTTGTCTGTGTCAACAGAGCTAGAACTTTAAAATGAGAAAGGCATTCATGCACCTTTAAGCCTACAGGTTTTAGTTTTTTATTGAAAATAATATGTCATGATCCTTTATGATAAAACACTTGATAATGCGAAAGTGACTGGCAGTGGTGGGAAAAATCATAGGAATTTTATGGAAAAGAAAGATAATTAAATAAATCATTCATAATTTGACACATCCAGGGTAGCACATCAACTTTATTTTTTGGTGTGCCTTTTCTCTAGCTTCTGCTTGCTTTTATGGGAATAAGTGGCCAGAGAAATAAGTCCTTGGTAGCGCCATTACCCTCTGTGCAGTCCTGGTTCATTGTCCAGTTTGACAGAAATACGTAAGACCAGAGCCGCACAACGCTAACCAGTGTGAATTCGTTTAGTTTGTTCCTTGGCTTTTTTTCAAGGCTTGCTTTCCTCTTACCAGCTTCACTATTTGTAGGGTGGTAGTGGTGTGCTCGTATTTTGTATGTGCACTCTGCCTACTAAGACACGTAACATCACATTATGGACACTTTAGTTTGCAAGGTATTGTTCAGGAGTTAGGACTTTGGGGCCTATAATCCAGAGCTGTGTTCTCAGATTAGCAGTCCTTTACGTTGGGGCTCAGGGTGTGTTGAGTGCTCTTGACTCTAAGCACACAATCCAACGGCTTATAGGGAAGGTTGCTGAATGAGAGAGCACGTGTGGTCCTCAATGTCTCCTATATTGTGCCAGATGATGTGAGTGACTTGCATGGACGTGTCATGTTATCAATGGCTATAGCTGCATTTTTTTCTCCTCTCCCTTGAAGCCTGCTTCTCTATCTTGTCACCTGCTTCCTTTGTGCTGTATTCCTGATCCTCCCTTTGTGTCTTCTTCTTCTTCGTATATCTGCCCCCTGCTGTGTCATTGTTCCTGGGTTCGGCCATACTCGGCACCCTTACACATGATCCTGTTGATTGCAACCAGATTGGACATTTTGGATTAATGACTTCTTTCCTTGTCCATATCACAGTATATCCTTCCTCCCAGGTGGAGACCCCATGCTGGCAGGATGTAGAGACTTGAGGCTAGCTATTTCATTTCCTGTTTTGGCAATGGGTATCTGTGATGGATAGCTTTAATTGTCAACTTGATATAACCTAGAATTACCTTGAAAGAATTATCTAGAAGAAATTAGCCTGAGAGAAGACCTGTGACAGAGAACTATTGGCATTTCTAGCGTGGATAGTTTTGGTTTTATTTGATAAAGGAACACCCAGCCCACTGTGGGTAGCACCATTCCTTAGGCAGGGATTTATTAATTATATAACAGAAACAAGCAAGCAAGCAAGTAAGCAAGCAAGCAAGCAAGCAAGCAAGCAAGCAAGCAAGCAAGCAAGCAAGCAAGCTAGCTTTCAGTCCTGCAGGCCTTTTTGGTTTTGTCACTGAGCTGGACTGTGGATATGATGTGATTAGCTGTTTATAGCTCTTTCTACTTGGGCTTCTGTGCTATCATGGACTGTAACCTGGAATTGTAAGTCAAGTAAACCCTTTCTCCTCTTGATTGCTTTTTGTCAGGGTATTTAATCATTGCCACAAAAATAATACTGAGAAAGTGCCTTATCTCATCCAGACTACAGTGAGTTCTTCCTGGACAAAGCTTGGCATGGATGAGCTCTGATGAAATTCCTGTACATTTGATACTTTCTTGTGAGGCTAAGGATGGGTGTTCCTGGAGGTGTGGTTATTAGTTAATAGTAAGCTGGACAAAGGCTATCTTCCACATGTCTATGTTGTCTTAGCCCCTGCCTTGCTTCTTTGCTGTGTGTGTTCCTGCAAATTCTCAATAAGCTTAGATATGTTCTGGTGCAAGACTCTGGACACTTAGCAAGTGTGGCAGATAATCTGGAAGAGCTACAATTAGCTAATGAGATGAGATTGGTGACACAAAGAGAGAGAGGTCTCCAGGGAACTAGAGAAGCCACCCATATGATTATGAGTGGATGGTCTGATGAGTTCGGCTTAACTGTCCTGGGCATGGCGGTTTGAATGGGCTGCTGTTAAAACTCAATATTTCTTGGTTCTAAGCTGGTAGTGAAAAGATGGCCTTGGGCACATGTGCAAGTGACCTCATGCTGGATCCCTGCTGTGAGTCCCCTGTCAAGTGAAGACTTGATCATTGTCATTCCTGTGTATTTACCTGCATCTCAGGATACATGTGTTGGTTCTTAGACCCACAGTCCTGTTGGGTTAGTGGACTGTGTGTGATTGTTTCCCCAGTGGCCTCCTGGCCTCTGCCATAATAAGCAGGAGATGGAGCGTGGCTTTTCTCATTCTACAGACCTTTATGCTTTCTGGGCGTGATAGTTAATTTTCTTATTGTGACAAATATTCTATCTGGTGACGTAAATAAGGAAGGGTTTATGTTGACTTACTGTTTTCAGGGTACAGCCTGCCACTGTGGAGAAACATCAAAGAAGTAGGAATCTGAGGCAGCTGGTGACACTGCTTCCATTGTCAGAAAGCAAGGGGCAGACAGGAAGAGGGACTGGTTTATAAAACCCCACAGCTTGCTCTCAGTGACCCACTCCTTCAGTGGGACTTCATTTCTTAACAGTTTCACAATTTTCCAAGATAGTGCCACTAGCTGGGGACCAAGCATCAGTCAAGTACGTGGGCCTGAGGGAGACTCTTCATACTCATACCACAGAACTGAGTGTGATTGTGTAGAATTGAACCTTACCTCTAGTTTCAGTAAGGGAAACCAGCCACTAGGAAAGACGGGTGGCATTCCTTTAGCCAGTGTGTGGGTGGGAAAGGACATGGTATTAGTTTGGCATAGCCAAAGTCACAGAGTGGTTAGGAAGATAGAAAGTTGCTCTGAGTAAAGCCCCAAATGTCACCAGAGCTAGCCTCTCATTTAACGCAGATAGTGTGGACGCTGGTGAGCCTGGGCCATGCTGGTGAGCCTGGGCCATGCTGGTGAGCCTGGGCCACCCCAGTGATAACAAGATAATAAAATGCAGGGAGCCAAGGGGGTGAGATGGTGTTAGACCCGTGGCTTTTGGATGTTTGTCCATTCTTGTCTGTGTGCCTCAGTTTCTTCAATGTCCAGCAGGTAACTGAGGGTCAACTCTGAGTGTCCCACTGACACAGGCACCAGCTCTTGGCCAGTTGTTCCACTTTGTAGTCATGTCATTACTATACTGTGTCTGAGTTACTTTTCTCATCGCTTTGGAAAAATACCTGATATGGAAGTAACTTAAGGAAAGGGGGTTCTTGATTTTGCTTCTAGCTTGAGAATACCGTCCACCATGTTGGATGGCATGAGGATGGCACTGAGAAGGCCAGGTGCCAAGATGATGAGGTGGCAGTGTGGGATGAATGCTTGTGCTCAACTCACTCCTCCTCTTATTCAGTTCAGGACCTCAGCCCATGGATGGCCAGTCTTCCCACCTAAAAATTCATCTTACCTAGACAGTCACTTACAGACATGCCCAGAAGCTGAGTGAATTTAGTTAAACTCTTACAGGTGTGTGTGTGTGTGTGTGTGTGTGTGTGTGTGTAGGCTTGTCTCCTAGGTGGCTTCAGATCTGTTGAGTCAGTCTTAACTATCACAGAGTGTTATTATGAGTAGGTAGCTGCCTGCTGCAAGTGCTGTTAAAAATAAATGAGTAAAATGAATTTAAAAGCTGTTTCTTATCACACTTGACCCCTCCCTCCTCCTCCACACACACACACATAGGTGCCCATTGGTGCAGAATAATTCCTTCATACAAGACTTTGTGTTGGACAGCAGATCTCTAGAGTGACCACCGGGGAACTGGCAAAGGAAATTATTCAGTGGGATTGTCTATCTGACTTCCTTGCCCACTGGGCCCAGCATGTTCATATGACTTAATTTATCTGTCAAGCATCTTGGAATAACGGACTTAGGTGTGAGAAGATTCTCCTGTACAGTTCATGGTGGAACATGGTCTGCATTTCTTTTTTTTTTTTTTTTTTTGACTTTCTATAGTAGAGGCACTCAAGCCAAAACAATCCTTTCTGTTCTTTTCTTTCCCCAGTGATGGACGTGACAGACATAATAAACGGGAAAGTCGATGATGAAGATAAACAGCACTTTATCCCCTTCCAGCCGTAAGTATGAGATAATCCGGTCCTTAACCTGCTACAACACGAAAACCCCACAGTTAATAGTTTACTGGTAAAGTTATTCGTTAAGCCCAGTCAGGATTCATTTATTTTACAATAATGAGGAATCTGTGCAGTCACTGTCGTGGCCCATGGAGTCAGGAACTGCGAGGACAATGGAATAAGGCTTGTGTCTGGTCCCGATGTTCCTTGTGTTCCAGAATTACCTTATCAGTACAAAGATTACAATTCCACACTGAGCATGTTTCTTTACATAATCGATTTGTTCTCGTAGCAATTCACATTTTCAAAATACAATACTTTCAGATTCATCACAAGAGATTGCTGCTTTTTAAAATAGAAACCAAACAAAGTAATGATGAATTCTTTTGTAAAGCAAGAAATAACACCTTAAAGCTTGTAATCAGGCTGCTGGTTTTTCTGTCTTGGTTTTTCATTCAGATGAGTGGTTTTGGCTTTTCCTTTTCTTTCCTTTTCCTCTCTCTCTCTCTCTCTCTCTCTCTCTCTCTCTCTCTCTCTCTTTCTCTCTCTCTCCCCCTCCCTTCTTCTTTCTTTCTTTCTTTCTTTCTTTCTTTCTTTCTTTCTTTCTTTCTCTCATTTTTTTTTTTAAGGCTTTGTCTACTTCTGACCTGAGGACTTTAGAGAGTTTGAGGGACCATGGGGGAAAGCACTTGGGGCCAATTTGTGAGATTACTCTCTGATTTGAAGCTGGAACCTGTGAGTAAGGTGATTGAAGTGAAGATGGCTCTTGATCAGGGCCACTCCTGTTTCCAGGAGGAGGCAGGGGAACAGTAGTACTTCAGGTTGATTGTGGGGGACAGCCTCCTCCAGGGGCCTGACCTCCCAGGAGAGTGAATAGCTGGGGTTAGAGTGACCTGCCCCAGAACTCTGCAGTTTCCTCTGTCCTCTTTTCTTTTCCATTTTGTGTTTATTCCAAGACTTCTAGGCTTAGGTGAATTCCATGTGGGTAGACTTACACTTCTTTTGAGGTGCTGGCTGAGGGATATGGGAGGCTTGTGATAATGAGTGTCTGGAGGAGGCCTGTTGCTGGGAGGAAGGGAGGCATGGTATGGGCTTCTCTTGCCTCAAGCATACTTCATGAGGGACCACCCCACTCCCTGCAGACTTGAGAACCACTTGTTTAGGATGGTGGCAGTGAGGCTTTTTTTTTTTTTTTTTTTTTTTTTGTATTGAAAGAGTACTCTTTCCCGTGTTACTCTATATGAAGATTTTACATCTTGTTATGAGGAGTGACTTTAAATTCAACATCATATAGACTAAAGTTGGGCTCAAGTACCACATGTTTCACCACAGGCAGTCGGAGGCAGAGGTCTCTTGGGGCTTAAATGCTTTCCATTTACTCTTCTGTCTGGTCTCTGCTAACCACTAGCCCCATGTGGCTCTTTATATTAATTACAACTGAGTAGAATTAAAACATAGCTCTTCAATCACATCTGACTGTTTCAAGTGTTTAGGGCCATGCAGGGCTGGTTGTTACCCTAGTGGGTAGTGTCTTGGCTTCTTTTCCTCTTTTTGTGATTAAAATATCCTGATTCATGCAACTTAATGGGAAAGGTGGGGTTTTTTTTTTTTTTTTGTTCGTTTTTTTGTTTGTTGTTTTTTGACTCACAGTTCAAGGTTACAGTTCATCACTGGAATGTATGTTTGTGCTCAGCTCACTCTCCATTTTATACAGTCCAGGATCTCATCCAGGGAATGGTGCCATCCATAATGGGCCGGTTTCTTACCTCAGTTAAAGCTCTCAAGATAATGCCCCCGTGTGCATACCCAGAGTTCTATTTCTCAAGTGATTCTAGAGACTGTCAGGTTGAAAGTAAACAGTAACCATTACAGAAGGCGTGTAGGTGCTCATGGCCATCTCTGTAGACAGTTATCCCGGATAATCCCACTCATGGCAAGCATGGATAGTTGCATTCTATAGAACCCCGAAGCGTCTTTAGCACACACAGGAAATATTCCCTTCCTGGGACATGGCTAACAAAGTGGTAATAAACAAAACAAGCTCCTGTCAGATTTTTTTTTTTTTTTTTTCGAGACAGGGTATCTCTGTGTAGTCCTGGCTGTCCTGGAACTCACTCTGTAGACCAGGCTGGCCTGGAACTCAGAAATCCGCCTGCCTCTGCCTCCCAAGTGCTGGGATTAAAGGCGTGCGCCACCACCGCCCAGCTCCTGTCAGATTATAATCGTCAGTTCCTATTTTATTCTTTGAAAAATGACTGGGCTTCCTCCTATTCCTAAGGCTTCAATTTCATCAAGACCACAGCATGTAGGAATGCCCAACGGTCCTATTAGGTGAATTTGCTTATTGCTCGTTTGTCCCCTCTAAAGGTAAACTAAACAAAACAACAACAACAACAGCATCAAAAACCAAACACCAAACAAAACATTGGCTTTGGGTGTTGGAAACTTCAGTGAAATGATCTATCAGGTTTCGACTCCTAGTTTTCACCAGGCCTTTGAGATCACTATGGGTTGTGGTTGTCACCTGGCCTTTGAGATCACCATACATTGCCACCAGGCTTTTCCATCTGGTGGAAGTCTACTCCCAACAGTATTAGCGCACGCTCACCTGTTGTGTTATCTGGTCTTACTCTTTAAGAGGATGATGGCTACACAGATTAATATCTGCAGCGATATAAGAAAAAAGTAGCATGATTCTAAGAGCAAAATAAGCCTGGAAACCATTCTCTGGGAAATGTCATGCTAATGAGAACGTTTTTTGCTCCATTAAAATGGATTTATCACCTCACAGGGTTGGTTTTAGGGAGGAAAACAGTGTGCATTCTCTCTCACTCTCTCGTTCATCTCTTTTTAACTTGGTGAAATAAATTAGAACAGTGCTCAGCTCCTTTGAGTTGCTTGGCTCAAGTGATGGATGACATAGTCCTTGTTCCTGGAATTGATTTTAAGCGTTCTGTACCTGATGTATGTTTTTGCACCCTTTTCCCGTTGTGCCTGGTGGCACCACACAGTATTTCTCCTGATACATGTTACCTGTGCTGGCTATTGTCACATGCATGGGCTCATAGCCCTAAGGTTGTTGGTAGCCTGTATTTCAAGTGATGTCCAGGGTTCAGCATCCACACATGGTAGCCATTAATTCTGTTCTCCAAGGACTGAGCTACCTTCATGTGTGAACACAGTGAGGAACCAAAGTCAGGGCTTCTTAAGTCATTAGGTTTGAGGGCTATTTCTGGCGGAAGAGACGGGATCTTGTTTTTGTTTTCTTCTTCATTCCTCGTCCTTGACTAGCTCAGCATTAGCCGACTGGCCCAAACCACCATCAGTATTGAATGCAAGGCCTCTCAGCCTTTAGTTTCAGAGCAGCCCCTTTGAATTGTCCATTAACAATGGAGTGGAGCCCTGTGCACATGTTCCCTGGGAGTGGGGTGCCCTCCTCGGCTGGACCTCTCTCCAGTGGTTCACCATTTTCCTGATCGATGCTTTCCCTGTCTCTCTTGTCACCTATCCTGCCCTTTGTCTTTCGTTGACTCATGACGACTCTCTCATACTCGGTGGCGATGCTCTTTTGTGTCCCCCTGTTACTGTCACCCACGGGTCTTTGTGCCCCTTTGTCTCCTGTGGTCTTGGTTGCCCCATGCCCTCCAGGCTCGCGTTGGACGACGCCATTCGACACAAGCCGCTGAACATGTCATCCCGTTTCTCACCCAGGGTGGCAGGGGAGAATGACTTCCTTCAAACTGTCATAAACAAAGTCATTGCAGCCAAAGAAGTCAACCACAAGGGACAAGGTGTGTATCTCTGTTGTTTCTGTCTGTGGGTATGTGGGGAATCTGGGCTCGGGTGTTCCTTTTGGAACTTGTGGGTCTGGGTGATACTTCTTTCTACTGGATGGGCAGCTCTGCAGGCTGTCTCATGGATAACCTTTGTAGGTTCCTGGGAACCAGCCTTCCAGGTGAGTGCAGAAGAGGGCAGGAGTGAGATATGACTGGGGCTCTCTGAATATCAGAGGGCTCAGGAGCCCATCAGCACAGGAATCAGCTCCTTACTTTGACTCCTGCTCTTTCCCAGTGCCCCTCGTTCTCTCATCCGTCACACCTAACAGATTGGAAGGCTGAGGACATAGCTTGGCTTATAGAGTGCCTGCTTGGCATGCAGGAAGCTCTGAGTTATGTCCCCAGAACCACAGGAAGTAGGCTTTGATGCCTGTAACCCTAGCTGTTGGAAAGCTAGGGAGATCAGAAATTCAAGGTCATCTTAGGCTACCCAGTTAAAAGTCTAAACAAAAAAGCAAGGGAGTCAACAAGTCAAACCTAAACCAAACCCAGATCCCGTAGTAACAGCAACAGAAGCCATGAGTGTGACCCCTGCCCAAAAGCTATGGCCTTAACCTCACCTGATTTCTCCCCTTTGGCCTATGCTCTTGTTCTGACACAGCACTGCTGGTGTTCTGTAATTGCCCCTCTGTCCCCAAGGGGGAAGTGATTTCTTGTTTCTGTCATCCAAGTAGCCTCCTCCCTCCTTCTTCCCGCCCCCCTGCTCCCCTTCCTGCTTGCATCATTTTTAATATCACACTGACGTGTCCAAGCAGCCAACCTTCTGCCGGCGGAGCTAATGAATCAATCAGCTTTCTTTGGTGACAGTTGGCATTGGGCTGGCCAGGAGACCTGCCAAAAACCAACTGCTCATCAAGCCCCACTTTTTACATGGAGGAAAGTAAGTCACCTTCAGAGACCGGGGGCTCGGACCCTGCTCTTCACATTTGGGAAAATCCATGCACCAGGTTGGCTCTTGATCAGGTACACTAGACTGTGTACTCGGAGGAGCTCAATGGAGCAGCTGCCCTCTGCTCCTAGTCTTCCCAACCAACCCTCTATGTTGTCCCAAGCAGTGTTTATTGAGTCTGAAGAATGTTCTGGAAAAGGGAGATCTCTGCAGTTAGCCTTGGCTTTATCCCACTCTCTGGCCAACTCTATCTAGAGTGTTTATAGATTATAGCCTTTATACATGGAGCAAGTTTAAACTGAACCAAGGCCTCACCCCTTAAAGATTACAGCTCTTCCAGTTTGCCCTGTATTTTTAAACCACTGGGTGTCTCCTCAGAGGCAAGAACCACTACAAGGCCTGGCCACTCCCTTATTTCTGTCTCAGCAATCCCTAACCCTGACAGACCTCCACTTTCTTTTGTAGCTTCCTCACGATGCTGTGTTTATCACAGATTCACATAGGATAAATAGTAATAGTGTTAGGCCAACATCAAAACAGCCAGGCTTATGGGTCAGAGCCAGAATCTGTGAGCTATACAGCAATGGCATGGACTCTGGCTGGTACCTAGATGGCGCTGATAACACCTGGTACCTTGGGCTACCAAAGAGTAGAGAGAGTTTCAGATCCCAGTTGACAATGAGAGAGGAGAATATCCATGACATTTTTCAAGGGGGCTACAAGTATCTCTCTGAATGAACATTCTGAGTCTTTTCATACTGATAATGCAAAGATAATCTTTTGTGTATCGAGTCAACAGCATCACTAAGTGAGGTTCAGCTAGACTCTGACCCTTCTTCCAGCACTTACATTTAGAAACTAGGACATTCCTAGTTGAGTTGAGGGAGGGTTGACCAGGGCAGTCACTGCTGGCTATTCTGGGCTCTTCCTGTGGGCTCCTGTTTCTATCAGAATGACCCAGGTACCTTCAAATACCTGCTCATCTTCCCAGTCTCAGTCAGAGGACCCAGAATTGATGACAAGGAGATGATAATCTTTGCAACAGCCAGTGGATTTTTCCATAGTTACCTCTCCACGTGCCTCCTCTGAGCTTGCTCCAGGCCTGGGCTGATTCCATCTCTGTAGCATCCAGTTTTCTTGTAGCAAAGGCAGAGCATCATGAACATCCTCTTTTCCTTTGGTTGACCGAACCCAGGGTCTTGTGCATTTATAGTAAGCATGGCGCCACTGAGCTATGTCCATGGCTCTTCGATTCTTTTCTCTTTAGGCCCAGTGTTTCTGGTTCCTGCCTCTGAGTTCTGGATGTGTTTATGGACAGCAGATCCACACCTGCTTCCGTTGTTTGCGAAGTGATGAATCTGCATCGTGTGTTCCATCATTCTGGTGAAACACATGTCAATTCTAAACATCCTTATTCTTTGAGAACTGGCCATGTTTTCCCTTTGAGGAATGTACTTTGAACACTGTATAGTCAGGACCATTTAATCTCTGCATTTCAATGGTAACAAATTGAATTATGTCACCAATATTCTACTTATCCACCCAGATATTTGAGCATGCTGTTGGGGAGGGTATTTGAAAGGCAGCTTCTCTGATGTCATTTAATGTGACCAGGTTTAGATTGCTGGACTCTATGGAAGAATCAGGGGAGAAGGTAAAGTGTCCAGCCCCTTGAGGGTCTGTTTAGCTTTCTGCATGCCCAGAGCTGCCTGTTATCCTTTAGTGTGAGCTACAAAAAGGAAGCCCATAGCTTGGGTGTGTGGAGATACAGACAGTTCTTGGGAGCATGGGTTAGAAATGCAGGTCGTTTACAATTCTTTGTGCACATATGCAGTGCATTACCTGAGACATGGTACATTTGCCCCTTTCTCAGTACCATCCTCTGATGTCATTCATTGAGATCTCCTCTCCTGGGCACCCTTTTTTCCTTGGGACTCTTGCGATCTGGAATTTTGTGTCTAAGAGAAAAAGGAATAGGAAACTTGTAGAAATGGGACCACCTTAAACAAGTTGTGCTGCCAGTTCCCGGTGTCTGTGGCTGGGTCTGCTTCTCCACCCTCTATAGTTCCTGCTTCCTGGCATGTATTGAATTTCGTTCTTTCCTCGCCAGCATCTGCCCTTTCCTTTCTACCTGAGGGCCAAAGGGACATCTTTGCTGCTGAGTTCCACCCACACTCCTTTTCCCACTTGGGTTTCACACTTTGACTAGGTGGGTGACCCATTTCCTGGTCTGTCATCTCTCCAGCTCCTCCTCAGCATGAGCTGTAAGTGGAGAGAACCTTCCACACATGCTTTGGAAATCTCTCCCCAACCATGTCACCCGGAGCAGGCTTTCATTTGGAGGATGGTGCAGACCACCTTCTAAGAATGCCCACAGCAGGTGCTCTGAGAGCCACCTTCCTTCCCTTTGTCTTTCCCCAGTTCTGTGGTTTTGACCTCATGTTGGTCTTTCCAAGTCCCTCGAGGTCTTTGGCTCAAGTGCTGGCCTGCAGCCTCTCCTGACTCAGTATTTTCTTTTGACTTCCACCTGCAGCTGATGGGTTATTTTCAGGTTAGACTCCTGGCTTGCTCTTGAGCCCTCTGGACCTCCTCAGAGCATCATGGTCCTCACTGGCCTCTAGATGCAGACCTCCACGGTGGGGGTGAGCCTCTAAGTTTCTTCCTGCCTTACTCAGCCTCTACCCTAAATGCTACCTTCTGATCTTTCCTAAATCTGATTTTCTAAATTGAAGGGTCCACTTCCCTTCCATCTCACAGACTTACTGATTGATCTCACAGGTAAGGTTTATACCTGGACTGAGTGTGTGCCACTGTGCTGAGTGCCTCTTGCCTGGAGAATTGCCTGAATGTTTCTGTTTACAATGCTGCTCTGTATATTAAACGTTCTTCAGCCACTGAAATTATCTTTTAGCCACATACTTGAGGTAAACATGACTTTGTTTTTTTCAGGTTTGTGGGTAACCTTGAAATTACTTCCTGGAGACATCCATCAGATTCGAAAGGAGTTTCCTCACTTGGTGGACAGGACCACAGCTGTGGCCCGCAAGACAGGGTTTCCAGAGATTATCATGCCAGGTACGGCTAGCCTCTCTCATGGCCTTTGAGCTCCATGCGGAGGTCTTTAGCCATGAAGAGTGATGTATGGATAGGAATGTGCACGAGCGCTGGTGGAGAGAGTATAGAGCACATGACATGTACGTTGGCAGGTTGTTAAGAATAACTTTAGTGTTCAAGGGATGAGACCACACACAATGGTGGGAGACATGCTTTGGTCTGGTTTCCCTAACTACAAGGCTCACATGTGGGAAGGCACAGACACCTAACAAGCATAGAATTAAGCATTTGACCAAAGAAAGAATAGAAAGAGAGAGGGAGAGGGAGGGAGGGGGAGGGAAGGATAGAGGGAGGGAGGGTGGGCGGGCCAGATACCCAGGCCAGTGGTGGGCAGGTCAGAAAGATGATGCTTTTCTTGGGTTGTGCTCAGGGGGTGTTCATTACCACACTGATGAGGCTCTGGCTCAGTCATGTATTTTAAGCTGCATGAACTAATTAATACATGAACATGTTTCTTTTATATTTAACAACACTTTCCAGTTTCTAAAAATATTCGTGTCAATAATCTGATATTGTTATAGATACCTGCCCTTGGGATGCATGTTCATATTTATCCTTGGTGTATAATTTGGTTTGCAGCTCATGTTTGTTTGTATAGTCTGGGTTGGTCCACAGAAGGAGCTTGGGCACTTCAAGAGTGGTGTTGACTAATTCCAATCAAATTTAAACCGCAGCCTAAAGTCATGTGGGCAATGGGCATGGAAAGTTGGGTCAAGCCTTACCATGGTCAATAGACATGGCCTCTGTTGTAGGTCTCTATTGTTGTATGTTATGGGGAGAGGCATTTGGCTTCCAGGGTCCCCGCTGTCACAGGCATTGCTTTTCTTATTTTCTGCAACCATGGGATAGATGCTTTCCATTCTATTCACCTTTCTGGACTGGTGTGGGTGATTGGCTACTCTGTCTACTGATAGGACAGTAACTGAAGTGGGCTAGCCTGGATAACATTGTTGCTCCCTGTATGCGTATGGCATGTCAGTCTTGTTCATGGATGTGGGATGGATGATTTATGAGCTTACTGTTTATGTTTGGACCAGAGATGTACTTGCTTAGGAGAAGGTGATGGTGCATTTGTTTGGTCCTTTAGGATACACTCAGATTTACAGATGTCTTAGGTTTTTTTTTTTTTTTTTTTTTTGCCTCTTTCTGTAATTGTGATAAAATACTCTGATAAAAGCAATCATGGTGGGCTTAATCAGCCTTAAGCACCATAATAGCTGGACAGCTGTCTATTCTCCGTGCTGTTAGGGTCTATTTTCCTATCGATGACCCCAAGTTGTTACTTACTATTTACTGTATTTCATTGGCTTCTCCTTCCTCTCCTGCACATTCTTCTTCCTCATGGTCCTGCTCTCTCCCAAGCCTGCAATACGTAAATCCCATCTATGTTTCTTCTCTCCAGCTATTGGCTGTCAGCATCTTTGTTTACCAATCAGAATTAACTTAGTGGGCAGGGTCACAGAGTCTAAGTGCAGACTATAGGTCTTGAGGGCTCACACTTAGCATTACAATAGACAGTAAGACAAAACTTCCACGTTTTCTGGCATCTAATGTCTTTTTCTCATCCACTACAAATGGTGTCCTTTTCTTTTCTTTTTCTTTGATTGCACAGAAACATTTTTCTGTGGGAATAGTGAACATAGGCATGAGGCTGTGGTACTTTATCCCCTTGAGGCCTGGTAGCCCCATATTACTTCTGTACCTGCTGAGGTTCTTAGGAAACTGATATATAGCCCTCAAATAAAAATAAAATATCATGATTTTTTTGAGGGCTAGAGTGATAGCTCAGTCGGTAAAATGCTTGCAAGGACCTGAGTCTTAAATATCTAGAACCCACCTAAAAATGCTGGGCATGGTGACATGTGCTTGCATGGAGTGGATTTGGAGAGAGGCAGATCTCTGAAGCTTATAGGCTAGTCAGCCTATTGAATTGGTAAGGTCTAGGCCAGTGAAAGGTTGTCCTGAAATACAAGGTGGATGGTTGTATTACAATTGAGGTTGTCCTCTGGCCCCCACAGCTGCACATACAGCTGTGTGCACATATGCATACAGGTAAAGATTATGGTTTTTATATTTTTGATAGAATTTTCTGGCTACGAAACATACAATTGAGGTGTGTCAAACCTCAATTGTTGAGTGTTGTCTTAGCCCAGGATGTGAGGGGACTTATCTGATGTCCCACAGCTAATAAGTGGTAGGTCTTAGGTGGAAAGTCTTGTTTCCTGCAGCCCCAGTCACATGTTTGAATCTTTTTAACCTCTTTTGTGGGGAGTATCTACCATGGCAGCCATGCTTCCCTCTTGAGCAACTACCATGCCTGTTGGAGCAACCCACTGGGACCATTACAATAATGACTTTTAAATGCAACTTTAATTTAATAGTTGGATCCATTAAAAGCCAAAATAGAGCAATTTTTAAAAAAGAACAATAAAAAAAACAAGAAAGCAAGAAAAGGCTTTGTTTCCCTTAAGCAGTCCTCATCCTTAAGCACAACTGGGGTCCGATGCACTCCCTGCTTTTCTGTGCAGAGCTGGATTGGGTGAGGGTGGGGCTGGGCAGCTGGAGAACTAGTTATCAGATCAGTAATACTGCTTCCTATCCATCAGGAAGCTAAGGAAGCTTGCAGCTTTTTCAGCTCACATGTTCTCAACAGAAAGGAGACTCTCAGTTCACTTGTTCTAATCTGCCCTCAGCACAATTAAAGGTCCACTTCGTACTAAAATGTCTGAGGTTTATGTGGTGCTACACCCTTGATTTCCCAGCACTTGGAAGGCTGAAGCAGGATTGCTGTAAATTGGAGGTCACCTTGAGTTTCCAGTGAGATCCTAAATAAAAAAATATAACAAAAGCCCACCCCACCCATTGCTAAACTCTGTTCGGTTCTTATCGTTCTGCCGTTCTGTTTTCTTCTTCCCACTAGATTCCCCAACAGTTACTTGCTCGAAGAGAAGAGCCGCACAGAAGCGGAGTCTCTGTGACCTACTCTTTTCCCCTGGCTCGTGGTTCTCATTCTCAGTAGGCTTTAGTTCAAGGCTTGAATGCCGACAGTTCAAAGGAAGCAAAGGAGAACTAGCCAAAAGAAATGCTAGTTCTCTTTTGCATGGGTGTGCTGGCTGCTGAGGACATAGTGATATTCCATGGGAGGCTTACAAGGGTCTCTATTGATCAAGGGATGCTACGAAGGATCTAGTTCTTTATAGCGCCACTGGGGCCACTCTGAACACCTCACAGAGGTGCAGAGATGAAGTTGATGCAAAGAAGTTTTGCCATGCCTTTGAAGCCCAGACTGTTTTGTAGGAAATATTTCAGAACCATCTGATGCAGTATTTATAAGTGCTTCCGACAATTTGGCTAAATTCACACTTACAGTATGAATAATGGCTTGCTATTAAAGATATAATTTCCCCCCCAGGTGATGTTCGAAATGATATCTATGTGACATTAGTTCAAGGGGATTTTGATAAAGGCAGTAAAACAACCGCGAAGAACGTGGAGGTGACGGTGTCTGTCTATGATGAAGATGGGAAGCGACTGGAGGTATCTCTTTTTGCTGAGGCTTGTCTGTAGAGTTCGAGTTCAACTATGTAAATATCTACTTTGGCTCTGCTGCAGGGACTGAGGTGTTTTTGATTGGTTGTGTTATCTCATATGTTGGGATGTGTGTTGGTGCTCACTTCCTTCTTTCCTGCTTGCTTGCCATTGTGTCCTGGGAATCCAGGCCACCAGCCTGTCTCAGGGGATCCCTGTAGATTTTTGACCACATTTCTTGCTCATACTTATAAAGGGGCCTTATTTCTTGCTGTAATTGCACAGAGGTAGGTCAGAGACCATTACTTTCAATATCTGAGAGATGAGGAAATGGAATCTGAGGAATAACACTATTTTCTCAGGGTCAGAGAATGAGGTGGATTTTAGGATCATGTATCTTATCTCTCACATGGCTGAAATGACCAATACCTCCTTTTCATGGCCACAGAAGCCAGCAGAACCCACCAGAATGGCCAGGGGCTGTAGTTCCCTCTGATGAGCAGAGCAGGTGTCCCTCTAGATACCACTGGACTAGACAGCAATTGCTGGACTAGTTCTTGGGCTCAGCTGTGTGTATCAGGGCTCACATTGTTTCTCCTTGTCTGGCCTTGTTTGGTGTCACTTAGAAGTCTTGAGGTATACTGCCCTGACCTCTTGGGCATTAGTGGTATGAATTTGGTTGAAGTTTGGCAGGCAATCCTCATGGCTAAAGGAATGACAACCTTTGCTTTAAGGCCTGCTGAGTAAATCAGGCAAGCATTCACAGATTGTAATTTGGAATGAGTTGGAGAGGGGACAGGGAAGTGGCAGTCAAGGTTAGCCCCATGTTTCATAATTGTCTATACCTTCAGGGTCTGAGGCTATTGTGTAGACTGTCCACTAGCACAGGCAGACCTGTCCCTTTATTCTGGGGACCAAATGCAGTGGTTTTTTTTGGCAGCCTGGATGACTACCTCTCTCCTCCTTTAGTAGGTGCATCAGGAATGTGTAAGGGGCAGACACTGTGATATCTAATGTTAACACTTTCAAAAACTAAATGATTTTTTAAAAAATTACTCATTCTCTGTGTGTGTGTGTGTGTGTGTGTGTGTGTACGTCACTACACATACAGAAGTCAGTTCTCTGCTTCTACCGTGCAGTTTCTGGGATTAAAATCAGGCTTGGCACCCAAAGCCTTTAGCCACTGAGCCACGTCAGCATTCCTAACATGAACTCTTTCTTTATGCCTTTTCCTAAAGCATGTGATTTTCCCCGGTGCTGGCGATGAGGCGATCTCCGAGTACAAATCAGTGATTTATTACCAAGTGAAGCAGCCTCGCTGGTTTGAGACCCTTAAGGTATTGCACTCTATGGTCATTCAATCCCCGAGGCCTGATTGTGAAATCCTTCCTCGTACCACGCAAAGCATAGTTGCTCAAGGTTGTCAAGGACCCACCTTAGTAATTCCTCTCATACATTGACCCTTAGCTCCCTCAAATGGAAACAGAGGACTTGGATGGAGACGAACTGTCACATCTTCAAGATAGCTATAGTCTTTCTCTCCCTGAGTCTGGTGTGTGTGTGGTCTGCTGCCTCTGTACCACATAGGAAGGGGCAGGGAAGTCAGCGTGTGGGGTCTGCTTTTCATCACATCATCACAATGCTTTCCTGGTGCAGCTCACAGCGTCATGGCACCCCACTGTCATGTGTAACCACTACCACCACTCCAGCCCCCACCCTGAGAACCTGAATTGCAGAAAGTAAAGCCTGGCCTCTGGAATACAGATACTGACATGAACATTATGGCCAGCCTTTGCTTACAGGCCGGACACGTGAGGCCTTGTTCTTTGGCCACAATGTAACAGGAAAGCTTTCTTGCTGCAGCTGCGATGGGTGGGATGTAGATACCTTTATGTCCCGGCTACAATGAAGACAACGACTTTCAAAAATAGAATCTGAGCAGTGTGCATCTGAATGTTAACACAAAAAAATATCTGGCTGTCTAGCAGAGTTGGTTTGGTGTCCTTCACAATATTATCTTGTTTAAATTTTCAAAAGACATTTTGCCTTTGGCAGAAATCATATACGGATAAGATAGACTGTGTTTTCATTTCTTTGGTGCCTGAGTGTTTATCCTGGTGCTGATAACTAGGCTGAATTAAACACTTCCTCCTGGAAGATGTTGGGATAGGTACTCACACATCCTCTGTTTGATTCTTCAAGGTGGCCATCCCCATTGAGGACGTGAACCGGAGTCACCTTCGATTTACCTTCCGCCATAGATCCTCGCAGGACTGTGAGTAATGGGCCACTTTATCAGTGTTTGTTTTCAAGGGAAAAGCTTAGCAGGCAGCACCTGCTCTGAATTGCTTTAGGACATGGCTGTCATTTACAGTGATGTCATGGCTCCTGGGCCATTTCTTTCACCTGAACTTGTCCCTGGAGAACATCACAGAGCAGGTCTCAGGGGTATTCATTTTCTGCTTCCCTCTGAGGTGGATGGTACACCTGTATCTTGCTCCCCTTTCTTATGCGTCTGTTCCTCGCCTTTAAAGATGTTACTTCTCCTTGTGTGTCTATGTGTGGGTCCGAGTGTGAGTTTGTGGACTCGAGTGCAGTGCCTGTGGAGGCAGCCATGGACGTCAGGTCCCCTGGAGCTGGCATTGCACACTGTTGTGAGCTGCCCTGTGTAGGTGCTATGGACCGAGCTCGGCTCCTCTGCAGAACTGCTTAACTGTGAGCGATCTTTCCAGCCCCGTTTTTCCTTTGGCTCACCCCATGCAAGTCCATTAGAAAAGTCACTGGAACACAACAAACCATTTGGAAAATTGCCTCCTAGTGTTCTTTGTCTTAGACTACAGAACTTGAACTCTCTTTGTATTTGTTGGTGATTGCTGGAGCTTAGCTGGAGCTCTCATAGGCATTGATGCAACCTGGCCCTTCATACCAACCCTAGAGGAAGGAACATGTCTTCACATTTTCTCCTTTCTCAAAGAATTTCTCTCTGATTACTGAGGCTGGTTCCATCACATTGGTCCAATTAAGGGTCTGCTAAGGATGTAGCCCCATGCTAAACACTAAGCTATCAAAGAAGGATGAGACAATTACTTCCTGTCCTCCATTGACTGAAATGTGTGACACTGAGTTAGGTATACTTAGCTAGATGATATCTGTGAGAAGGTTGAGCTGTGTTATAGTGTGCCTCAGATGACCACATGGGGGCCATACAGGGAGGCAATTAGTTCTAGAGTCTGTTGCAGATTCCTAAGTACGAGTCCTTCTGATCTTTGACTAGGACAGAAATGCCATCCATTAGCCTGTCATCAGCACGCTGCTGGCTCCTGAAAGGATCCTGTTACTGTAATGAAGTGCTCCTCTGTCTCTATTTGATAGTTTCTGGGGACTCAGGCCCTCCCTGTAGTCAGGTGTATATGACGGAGGATGAAGCCAGCGACCAGTGGCCTGCTGGGCTGAACATACACCAAGGTTTACTGTTGGAAGGTTTGTGATCTTCTGAAGAAGCAAGGCCACTGAGAAGCCTGAGCCTTTGTGGGAATTAGGAGGGAGAGGACATAAGTTCCCCAGAGCTGGAGAGCCGTATGCGAGCATCAGCTTATAAGACATGCCAGTCCAGGAAGTGGGTAAACAAAGGCTCTAGAACAGCTAGGAGCCCGTGTGGTGGATCGATGTGGGATGGAAGGGGAGCATGGCAGCCACCTCTCACAATCCCATCCCAGCAGTGAGAAAAGGTCAGGAGTTAGAGGGCCACCAGAAGTCAGTTTAAATGTGAGGCGCAGGTGAGTGAAGACCAGCTAGTGCCCTGGATAGCTAAAACCCCAGAATGATAGACACAGTCGCTGATTGTAAGCTTACATTCTTGAGACTGATATGGGAGCTTCACTGTGTTGTGTGGCTCCAACATAGCCAGAAGCCCTGGCCTGAATTCTCATGTTATAGATGATGAACTCTGGGTAGAGACTTTTGAGTTAGTGACCCCCTAAACCATCTTAGGGTGTAACCTATGCCTTAGTGCTATACTCCAGTGCCTCTGGGGAATGGCTTCCATCTCCTGGTCTTTGTTAGTGCCTATCTACACAAGAAGAAGGTGAAGGCTCCCCTATTGTAGACTCTGGGTTAAGTTGTGGCATGGGGTTAGTATGCAGGACCACCTGAGGAATGAGAGCCAGGAACAAAATGTGAACTGACAGAAATGGGGTGTGGACAGATGGGGGCTGGTGAAAGGGCTTCTCTGGGCACAGGTGTGACGTGCACAGGTGCCACAACCCAGGTGTGGTCAAGATGTAGGCCAGAGCTCTGCTGAGAGTTCAGCAGAAGCTTAGGTCCTCTTGGAAAGGTGGAGAGACCATCTGTAGAACAGACTTGGCTTCCTGGACACACATCATCCCAAGGCTGGTAAGAGGCTGTGGAGGAAGCATAGTTGGTAAGAAATCTAGACTCCATAGAGGACTGTGTCCGAATCACTCTGGAGCCACTTTCTTAACAAATTCATTCCCCTTAATTAATGAATTACACTGGAGCAGAGGGAGATCTCTAGCATTCTAATTTTCCAAATCCTTGTTTTTCTCATCAGTTTTAAGTACTCATTACAGACAAGATGCTATCACCCGACATGCCAAGACACATTTGCATAATTAATGAAGTCTCCAAGGCCACTGCTTATGTGGTTCTGGAGACATGTTGAGCATTGTAAAAGTGTTGCTCATGAGATCTTGTTTGCCAGCCTCTGAAGGCAGCCGTAGGGGCTGCTACAGCTTGGCATGAGTACACATACCCTAGGTCTGAGAAAGAATGCAGTATACACCATAATCTACCTTTGCTCTTCACCAGCCAAGCACAAGCTGCCTTCTACCTCAGAGCAGGGCCTGGATTAGAAGACGCGATGGGATGTCCCCTGTCATGATCTATGTTGGAGTAGCTTGGGGTTGACATGCAAGGACACACCCTACTGGCAACTTGTCGGCATGTAGGCCCATTGGTTCATATGTTACACGTTTGTCTTTATGGTCTAGCCCAAAGCTGAGTCTTTCTGGATGGGAGCAGGCTTGTCTGGGTGGGGACACTCTGGCTACTCTTCTAGGAAGTGTGGTTTTCTGCCATCTAGTTTACAGGACTCTGTGATTTTGTGCTGGAATAATCCATTTACTTTTGCAGTGGCTCTTAGCAAGTGTATGCTGGACAGTGACCTTTCCCTGAGTGTTGGAGATGCATTGGTAATGAATGATGTCCCTTTATAGTGCCACTCAGTGGTAGGCTCAGTAGAAGCTGTGGACTGATAATTGCCATTGCATGCACGTCTAGAGATAGCTGCTCCCCTGGGGGCTCAAGCTTAGCAGAAGCAGGTCCTTACCACTTGATACCGACGTCTTTCACATGTTCTGCTGTTCTTCATAAAGCTGTGTTTTAGGTTAATAAGGCACATCTGTTCTGTTTCTACATTTCTGTTTTTTTTGGTTGATTGACTATCCTTTAACTAATTAGCCAGCATTTACAGAGCCCTTATATAAGGCATGCAACTACAAAAATGCGTAAGATATGACTTCTTGGTCATTGAGGTCATGAGGTGAAAGTCTTAAGCCCCTCATCTGGAGGAGGATGGATGTACGCTTCTTCCATGTTTCACCTCTGTCCTCCCCTTTCTGACAGACTTTGAATACACACTCTTGACATATTTTCTAGTTCCGCACCACAGTGTCTATGTGCCGTGCTTAGGTGGCAGCTTGTGGAAATCATCTCTTCAGTCTTGACTCTTGTTTGTGATCTTACTTTACCTGTCCCTGCTGGTCGATGGCTCTCACTCGTCACTTGCCAGCCACATTGGCCTTCTGTCCCCAGCTGGGTCCTCATTGTTACTGAACATTGGTGTTGCACCCTTTCTTCCTGGCACGTGGTCCATCTACCTTCTCAGGTTCACCTGTTCTGACCACCCTCCCACAGGGCCTCTGATCCTTTACTCCTGTGCAAGCCTCCAGGTTTTGCTTCCTTGGTGATGTAAAAGAGCTACTGTTTGTTGGCCCTTTCCCTAACTAGTGCAAGTATCTGTTTGTCAGGCTTTATTTCATGTGCTGGAAACTGGTATACATACAGACGTATATACATTCACATGTATATACTCATGTATGTATATATATATATATACACACACACACACACACATATATATACATATATATATATACATATATATATATATATACACACACACACATACGTATACACACATAGATACATATTCACATATACACATATACATACACGTATACATTCATATACACATTTACAGATACAGATATGTATATATACACAATGCACTGAAAATATATGCACGTTTATACATGCATACACATTTGCACATACATACTCATGTATACATGCATATACATACACAAACATATACACATATATATATATACACACATGGACATACAGATACACACATAGATCTACATATATATACATGTATGTACACATATACACACAAAGAAACATACATATACATGCATGTATATACATATATGCATACACACCTACACATGTACACTCATACACAGATACACATACATATTCAAAAACTCTTAAATTCCAGAGCTCGGTAGACAGAGCAGGAACATAACAAATTTCCCTATCCCCACATATCTGCCAGTGTTAAGGGCCATGAAGAAAACCCATCAGATGCTGATAACATATGTGAGCGGGCAGCTGATTGTTTTAGATGCTGTGCAGAGCTTGAAGGAAGGGAGAGCACAAGCCCAACATGCAGGCCTGGCTGTTGTACTTTCTTGCTAAAGGCCTTAGAACTTCTCATTGGGGGGCATCTTCTGGCCCCCAGAGGTAGGTGGTGTGCATGAGAACCCCATGGTTTCTGTATTGCTAAGCAGTTTTCTTCCATGCACTGGCCCTTTCCCATGTCCTAGGTTTATTCTCGCTCACATCCTGGTTTCTCTGTTCCTGATCACACCATGCCATGTTCACTTTGGTTCTGCCTACTTACTCTGGTATTGTAGCATCATGAGTTTTCCTTCACATTCTTCTGCAAAACCTTCCTGGTTTTATTCTGGAATCAGTTCTCATGTTTCACAGTCTCTTCTTCCCTGAGACTTAGACTCATTTGTGTACAGTTGGTTGATCCTTTTGATGTGAATCTTCCAGTTGGTGACTGTGAGGTCTGTTTTTCTCCATCCTCCATTGGCTTTACCTGGGCAGGTTGGCTGTTGTTTTTACAAAGGTGTCTTTGTAGCATGTGCTAATGTCACTTTGTCCTGACTGTATTTGAGGGTGATGATTGGTTTTCTTTGCAGCCAAGGATAAGTCTGAGAAGATCTTTGCATTGGCCTTTGTGAAGCTGATGAGATACGATGGGACCACCCTGAGAGACGGGGAGCATGACCTTATCGTCTACAAGGTGTGCACATCATCCCAGGAACCCTGGGTGAAGCCCTAACCTGAGCTACACTGTTAGCTGTCAGGGCTGTGACAAAATATCTGAGCAAAACAATGAAGGGAAACAAGGTGTGGCCCAATACCAATGTCAGTGCTTTCAGTCCTTCCTGGCAGGGAGGGTGTGATGATACCCCATCAGGGTCCCCAGTCTTTGGGTGTACCAGGTTTCAGGAGGTAATGTTTTCCCCATAGTTAATTCTCTGTCCTGGACACACCTAGAGGTGTGCTTTACCAAACTCCCAGAACTTCTCACTTCAATCAAGATTGACATTTCTCACCGGAGGACAGAGCTGCTCTGTAGCATTGAGCTACATTTAATTATGTAAATGAGCAGTTATGATGACCAGCCCTTTTGCTGTTCCTAACGAGAGAAGATGACAGGTAATAACACATTCGGTGCTGTATATGAAGGCTGAGGATGGGAATTAATCCACAGGAAGAGGGAAGATCGTTAAAGTACATTGTAGAACAACGGCATAGAAGGTAGTGTGGGGGTTGAAAGAAGTCAGAATAATAAAGCATGCAAAACCTGGAGTGTGGCCTCAGTGAATGCTGTTTGACACAATATACTATCAAACCCACAGGCTGAAGCCAAAAAGCTGGAAGATGCAGCCACATATTTGAGCCTCCCTAGTACCAAGGGGGAGTTGGAAGAAAAGGGCCACTCAGCCACAGGAAAGGGAATGCAGAGTCTTGGGAGTTGTACCATCAGCAAAGACTCTTTCCAGATCTCCACACTGGTGTGCTCCACGAAACTGACCCAGAACGGTGAGTTCTAGAATTCCTCTCTCTCAAACACATCCCGTTTGGCTGCGGGTTGAGTGGGGGTGTTTCCTGTGGGTGCATGGACGTCATTCACTCTGTCCTTTGATAAGAACCCACATTGATGTCGATGTGTTTGGGAAGAGGAAGTGGCATCCGTCATTAAAATTCACACTTCTATTTTGGTCTGAGAACTAACTTAGCAGGGAGATTAAACAATGAAAGGACTTATTTTTATTTTTAAACATGTGTTTATTTGCGGTGTATGTGGGGGCAGTCAGAGGACACATTGGCTTCTTTCCTTTCTCTGTGTGAATAGTGGGGATTGACCGCAGTTCCTCAGGCTTGTTAGCAAGCACCATAACCACTCAGCCATCTTGTCAGCTCTGGACTTCCTCTTTAAGATGCTTTCTAGCCAAAAGAAGGAAACAAGGCATCAAGGAAAGTATACAAGATTTGAAATCAGATCAGAGAAATGGAGTTGAACCCTGGTTCTAACTTAACCCTGGAAATGACCTTGAATAAAGATGCTTTTAACCCAGCTGTTTGTGCTGATACACAGGTGAATAATGCCTGCTTCCAGAGCTTTCTGGCTAGAATATACACTGTCATATGTGAAGTACTCCTTTCTATGTGTCTTTCTCTGTCTTATTTCTCCTTGAGATAATTCTCAGTTATCTTTCTTTGGGGAAGTTGGTTGGCCTGACATTTTTAGGCCCCCTGCTTGCAGTGTGAGATAAGACCTCCCTGCTGGCTCTAGTACACTAAGCTCAGTCTAATGTGGCAGGTCACTCATCAGCTGACGCCTCATGTCCCTGGGTTGGCTGAGTTCATTTCCCACTGCTTACAGCCTCCTCAGAGTCATGGCAGTCCAGTGGAGATACTTCTTATTCAGAGCACACCAGTACCGCTGCCGTGACTCTGTCTGGAGGAGGCAGAGGCTCTCTGCACAAATCCTTCATTTAAAAACCGCATCCTTCTAATGTGGCCGTATCACAGCTGTGCAGAGACTTTATGCTTTCTTGAAATGGAGCTTGAAAATCCAATTTTTTTTTTCCCTCTTAACTGCCTGATATGAGTTGTGATTATTAATGTCCGTCATTATCAGGAATCACATCTCTGTGTTGCCTGTCAGTCATGGCTGGAGTTTGAGATTTGCTGAGGAGTAGGCATCTTTTGGGCTTGCACTGGATTAACCTAGCATGGAAGAAACTCGTCCTTTGGAAGATGAGACTCAGGAAGGGAGAAATGTTGCTGTCCAGAGGCCTTAGGCGTGCCAGCCCTGGGTCAGATGTCTTTCAGACCTTCTCCACCTGCTGCTTCCTTCTCTCATTCTCAGCTTTACCAGTGAGGCTTTCCCACCATTGGCCTCCTGAGTAAAATATTAGTGAGAGACTGTAAGTCATCCAGACACTTCTGGGTTGTTTGGGTCTGTGTGAACACTGATACTTGGGGATCATTTGTACACTTCCTGGTTGCCAAGTCATCCTGAGTTTGTCTGAATCATTCCTGAAGGGTCCTTACTTGCTGCCTGTGGTAATCCCCACCAGCAAATGACTCCCCCCAACCCCCCACACCTCCCAGAGGGACTGGATTTGTGCAAGTGGTGGGGGAAGGGAGGATTGTGCAGGAGCTTGGTTCTCAGGGACGTGAGTCAGCTGTGTGGGCTCCAGCTAGTAACTGGGATGTGCAAAGAATGTCCCAGCACTAGAAATGAGATTCTCAGCGTGTACCCAAACTGGGGTACATGAACTAATGTTTGTGCCTCATTCAATGTGGGCTAAGGGTGGTTGGTGTTCCTGACTGGGTCGTTGGCCCCATGTGTGGTGCTTCAGTGTCTCAGCAGGTGCTGAGGTCTGCCTGCTCTGTGTCACTTCTCACTTTGGAGGAAGCCACTGTCTTATATGTGGGTCAGTGTTCCAGATGCATTGCTAGTTGTCTGAAATTTGATCATATTTTCCTTCCAAAACAAGTCTCATTCACAGTATCTTTTTAAAACTACACATGCGAGAGTTGGGGGGGGGGGGGATGGGGGAACCTCCCAGGGTGGTGTGTGGATTCCTTTTTCACCTTACAGCTCTTTGAATCTCACCATCTGCAGGGTGATTCCCTCCCTGGTACCCAGGGAGAGAGCCCCGGTCTCTGCAGCAGCTGTTGCCAAGCAACAAGGAAATTCCAAAGTGATGCTGCTCACTGAACAGGAGGAGGAATCTGGCTTTCATTTCATGCCAGCATTGATACCCCTTTTTGGGATTGTGCCATGCCAGGAGTATATAAGATGGGGGTGCCCTAGTTGGCACCTGAGTGTGGAGTCCCAAATTCTCCTCTGAGGGAATCATTTTCCTGAAACCATAATTTGTTCTCGCAAAGTTCCATTACTTAGAGAAAAAAGCAGGGGCTGAATTATTCATCAAGGTTTGTATTAAAGATCTCTGTCCTCAGCGCTGTGTGGGCTGCCATAGGGGATAGGAAAAGAACTGTAAGATGTGATCCCTCGTCTCAATTAGCTTACTGTATAATGAGAGGGAAGGGAGTCACGAAACAAAGAATAATTATGAATCCAGCTGTGTTAAGTCCCTGGGAATGGAGGCCTTTCCTGACTGCGTAACTTTGTGGGGGGAGGAACAAGCTGTTTTCTTAAGCACCCCCCCCACAAATGAGGTGATTTATTAATTTTCTCATTTGAATTTTTTTCTCATATTTGCAGTACAGAGCCCAGATGGACAGTACAAACATTATAATCCCAGTTTTTGTGGGGTGGGATCAGGTGTGGTTGTGGAGGCAGGAGAATTTGCAAGTTCAAATACAATCTGGGTTCTGCAGTGAGCTCCAGGCTAGTCTGACCCATCTAATAAGCTCTGACTCAAAACAACAAAACAACCCTCACCAAAAAAGGGAAAAGAAAAACTTGAATAACAGCAAAATAACACCCTCCCAAGGATAAGTAAATAACTAAAAATTTAAAGTTGCAGTATAGAGACCAGGCTCAGCCCAGTCACAGGATACATAACACCAACTTGGAACGAATGGGGCTTAGATGATGCATTGGTCTCCATTAAAGAGACATTGATCACTTGTGAGATGGATATACTCACAACCCTTGGACCAGAAGTGTCAGGTCAAGATGGACCCTTTCTTGTTACTTTACTTTCAGTTAGAATCATGACACATCAACTTCTGCCTAATATTTCTAGCTCCTTTCATATTTGAAGGACAGCTGCTGGTTGCATTTTATATTCACTGTTGTGATAAGCTTGCCCTCGTGTTTGTTATATCGCTGTATTCTTTTAGCTGCCCTGCAAATTATGTAGCACTGTACCCGCTGTTCAGACAAGGAGACAAGGGAAACTCCCTGCCCAGTGTTCTGTAGTTACTGTGTGACTCAGCTGGCTTTACATAATCCACACTGTATGTGGGTGCTGAGTGCCATCCCCCTCTGGTTTACTCTTCTAGTCATCAGTAATGCCTGCGGTGATGGGAAACGTGAAAATCTGCATGGGGTGTAGGTGGTTTTTGTGTGGTCTGAGTCTGAAATTAGAATGCAAGTCTGTTTACTGAATTCTTACCTAGATCCAAAATTCTGTGCTTGCTTGCAGTGTTAACGGGAGCCTTGGCTTTATTTATTTGTTTATTTGTTTATTTTGGTGCTTGTAGTCTCTTCAGTAGCCGATGTTCCCGCTACCCATAAGCGGTGGATTAGATACAGTTTGTCAGTTGCTTTTTTTTCTTTTTTCTTTTTCTTTTTTTTTTTTGCAAGTAATGGCATAGAGATACAATTGCAAGGGAGAAAGTATGGGCATGTGGGCTTTTCTAGACAGGGCTGGGATTCTGTCTTCCTACCCTAAAGAACATCTTAATGTCTTAAGCAAAATCCTTCAAGCTTTAAAAGAAAAAAAAAAAGAAAAAAAGAAAGAAAAGAAAAGGAAAACCATCCAAAACCCCTGAGGCCTGGGCAGATGTCTCTGTCTGTAGATTGTCTGCTCTGTAAGAATGAGGATATGAGTGTGGGTCCTTAACACCCACATAAAAACAAGTAGCAGTGTCATGTGTCTGTAACCCTAGCACTTGGGAGTGGGTGGGTACAGACAGTGCATTCCTGGAGCTCAGTGCCCAGCCCATTGAATTGAATCAAGCTCCAAATTCAGTGGGGGAACCTGGTAGTAGGTGAATAAATACTTGAGGTTGGACCTCTATACATACTCTTGTGCATACACCCCCCCCCCCCACACACACACACTACAGATGTACCCCCCCTTCCCTTGGATCTTTGAAAGCTAGTATATTCAATCCTGGACTTTCCTGCTAAGACTTACAAACAGTGCAGAGAGCAGCAGGCAACTGCTCAGAGGATTCTGAATTTTTCACAGTTTTTGTGGTTCCACAGATTATCCAGTTTATAGTTTCAGGACTTAAATTTTGTTTTATATTATTAAAAAAAATAGACATTTGTTCTTGAGCAGGAAGAGCCACTTGAGGCATAAGGGCTTGGCAGCTCTTTCTGTATGGGCAGCATCTAGTAAGTATTCCAGGGTTTAGTATTGAGTAATTGTTCCAGGGTTTAGCATCAAGTAAGTGTTCCAGGGGTTAGCAGCTGCCTCCATTAGGTGGGAATCACCCCCTACCCCATATAGTTCCCAAATGCATGTTGAAAGCTCCTACATGGAAATCATTTCATGGTAAATGTGGCTGGAAATAATGAATTCAAGGATACTGCGATTACGAATGTTAGCACTCAGTAATGAAGTATTTAGCAAGTGAACCTTTTGAAATCAGGTTGAGTTTTCTTCTGAGAAGCGTTCGCGGAGAATCTCACATACTGCGTGAATTTGAGACAAAGTCCTTGTTGTTAAGGGGGAGCTGATTCTGCCATTCTGTTTGCAGTGGACCTCCTGGGGCTGTTGAAGTGGAGATCCAACACCAACCTTCTGCAGCAGAACTTGAGACAATTGATGAAGGTGGATGGTGGTGAGGTGGTGAAGGTAACATGGGCCGTGGAGGGAGGCTGTCGGGGGAGGGCAAGGCTCTGGTTGTAATCGCTTGACAATGGCTTAAGTCCGTAGGAGCGTAGGAGCGTAGGAGCGCAGTGCTGCTGGACTCTCTTTAGAAGGGCTAAGTGGCTTATTTTGGAAGTGTGAACTTTGAACCCATCTGCTCCTGGGTGCTGTTTTCTCTTTTGATGAGTCCTCAGTGCTGTGTTGACAATGTTTAATGGCCTCTCTCAGCCATGTCAGTCACTGCCTTCTTCTCTAGGTTCTTAGGGTTTCCTGGGACATAGTGGTCTGTTTTTAACCCACGGGGTGTCCTGTCTGTACTTGGTTGTTTTATACATATCATGGTCATTGTCACCATCCTTGCTACTGACTCATGATTCTTCATGTGACTCAGAAGTGACCAGGATAGCCAAGTCTGGGTGTGCTAGACTATTATAAGCACCAAGGGTCGGACCTGGTCGTTTCCTACCTGTGTGAGGGAGCTCATGTCCTAGCTTCACATTTCAACTTTGGAGAAGCATTAGGTACTAATTAGTATTGTTTGCTTTTGCATGTATTTGTTTTTGATATTTTCGTTATTTGTGAATTTCATACATTACATTTTGATTATATTCACCTCTCTTCCCTTTCCCCTTCTCAACTCCTCTTAGGTTCACCCCCACACCTCTTACTCTTCTCTCCAACCTCTTATCTTTTTGAAAAACAAAACAAAACAAAACAAAACAAAACAAAACAAAACAAAACAAAACATTTAAGAACCCATAGATTCCAACTTGTGAAGCCCATAAATTCCCATTCACCAGAGCATCAGGAGCTACAACCTTCAAGGAAACAGACTCTCCCCGAGGAGCAATTAACTGTCCCTTGTGCCTCATGGAGTGGGAGGGGCTCATTTGGTTTGATTTTGTACAGGTCTTGTGCAGACAACCACAGCTGCTGTGTATTCGTGAGAGCAGCTAGCTGTCCCATCTGGAAGACACGATCACTCTGAACCTTTTTGATCAACAGCTCTTAACATCTTTTTAGCCCCTCCTTCCCAGTGGTCCCTGAGCCCTGGTGAGGGGTACGGTATAGTTGTATGATTTGTAGCTGAGCACCCCACAGGCACTCTCTGTACTGTGTAGCTGTTGGTTCCTGGTTCAGACCCTCTCCACTCAGTGTCCTGACCTTGAGCTTTCAGTCAGAGCAGTGATCTGAACTTTGTAAGCATGAGGTTCTGTCCCTTGTGTTCTCTACTGGTTTGTGCTTCTAGCATACTGCCTCCTCCACCCGCTCCCCTGCCTTGGTTTCTTCTCCCATGTTCCATATAAGGTGCTTGAATGACATTCCCTTGTTCAACTGGGAATGCCATCATTGTCAGGGTGATCCCTCTGGGCCAGGGGATGCTAAGCTGGCCAGTGGCCTATGATGGTTCATAGATGATTTCTCTCCTGCTTAGTCGGCGCGTTGCCTCTTCAGTTAGTTCTTCACCCTCTGTGAGAGGAGCATGCAGTCGGGGACTGCCTTATCTCTGGAAAATTAATTACTTAAAATGGCCTTAATTAACCAGCAATGTGCTTAACTTCGGCGTGAATTAATTTGGTTGCACTACTTTCCTGCATCCGTTGTGTAACCGCTCAAAACATGCTCTCGCTAATCTTAAAATTTTAATCATCTCTTCAGCCCTGCTCTTGTACCAATGGCTTGGACAACATTAATTGCTTTTTAGACTTCCTTGGGTTCTAAATCCCCAGTTCAGATGGAAACTGGGCGGATACATGAACGTACTTTAAAAGAGGTGCATTTAATGAAATAATGTCTTTTGTTTTGAAGTCCCAGTGTCATGCATTCATGGTACTTCTATTGACTTGAAAAAAAAAAATCTAGAATCATCTTGTTCCCTTCTTTATTCCCCATAGCTAATGTACTATTATATCTGAATGTTTACCTATGGAAGGAAGTACTTTTCCTATCTCTCCCTTCTTCTGGTGATCACCAGTTCTCCTGGCTGGGTCGAAATAACCTAGCCTTACCTGGTGTGCTTGACCCATGCCTTCTCCTTTTCTACCACATTCCAGCCATGCTTGTTCCTGAAGAGATGAACTGAGTTGTCTAAGCCATATAATCTTGATGGTCAGCAGGACTCAAGCCGTGTGGTTTTATAGGACTTTTTCTTCTTTATTTAGAGACATTGATAGATGGTGGGGTATATTCCATTTATTCCATGACTCCCCTGTGTGTCTTCGTAGCTGGTAGAGGAGGGTCAGCAGTGCCTGATGAATTGAGAAAGGGATTTGTGCAGGTAGTGGGAGAGATGGATTCACATGAGGATGGAGAGTGCGTGATGCTTCACTTGGTAGCTCAGAGGGTAAGGGGGGTGGTGTGTGTCTGAGCAGCAGGCCTTTGGCTATGTGTGGGGACCTCTTCCAGATGCGTGTCTCTCACTACCGAGAGAGGGAGGCTCTGCTCTCTCCAGTTCTGACTCTGGGCTGCTGACTTTGTCATCTGTTTTAATGCCATTGGTAGGTCTATGGCAAGGAGTTTACATGAACTGTGATGAGCTTGCTACCCAGAGAGCCTGCTGTCAGGGACACTAGGCTGTTAGCTGATGGCATGAAGTTTTGACCTTTGCAAAGCTCTGCATTCTGAAAACTATGGAGTATATAACAAGGTTATACAGACCCAAAACATCAGAGTTGATAAAAATCTTGTCATGTCCAGACTCCAGTTCTTGATGGAAACCGTAGTTTATCTCTTGCTAGTTGTCCCATTTTCTCTGTGTAGTAGAAGTTGGGTGGCACAGCGTGGATTCCTGTCTCTCTGAGCCCCAGCTCTCCTGCCAGTTCTTCCGGTTTTAAAGCATGAAGCACAGGTGGGTAGTTGGAGCTGGCACTAGTTTGGGAAGAGGTTCCTGTGGCTTGTGTCCTCGCTCTTCAAAAGGTATAGGAGATCCCTTGTGTTTTCTACCAGGGCCTATGGGTGCTCTGTGTAGGCTGAACATCTGGAGCCAACATCTGGTGCAGCCACCCCTTTGATATTCTGCCTGTGGGCACTTCATCCACTTACTTTTTAAAAACAGGGTATTTTTTTCCCCCTGTTTTTGAGATGTAACTTATATACTGTAATATTTCCCCTTTTTACTCTTTTCGGTTCAATAGCTTTAATATATTTATAGAGTTGTGCTATCCCCAGTACGATCTAAGATCAGGCTCTCTCCCCACACAAGAAGTTCAAACCTATCAGCAGTCACGTCCCAGAGTCTCTGGCGCCCACAGTCTAGTTTCTTTCCCCGTATTTGATTCTTTTGGACATCTGCTATAATGGAGTTGTGCAGTGTGGCTTCTGAGTGGTTAGTGGACAGAGTACCCATGCTGGAGCTTTCTTAGGAATGTCCTGTCCCCACGTGGCTGAGTGATGGTCCTGTGGGGTCATAGATAGGGATAGACAGAACTTTGCTCACTCCTCCTTCCGTGGGTGAACATCTGTTTCACTTACTATTTTTTTTTTTCAACGATAAACAGTGCTGTTTTTACATCTTTTGGGCAGGCTTTGTGCGAGCATTATGTTTTTCTGTGGGATGTGTATCTAGCAATACTATCGTTGAGTTAGAGGGTTAATGGAGATTTAAGTTTTTGAGGAATTGTCGAGTTGATCTCCAGAGCCTCTGTATTGGTTTATATTTCCCCCAGCAGTGAGTGCACAAAGCTTCTATTTTTCTGCACTGGCTCCCACACTGAACTGTCATCTACCTTTTTGGTGATGGCCTTTACAGTGGGTGTGGTGTGGGCACCTACGTGGTTTCAGTTGCCTGTTCCCACTGACTAATGATGAGGCATTTTTACTTTCTTATGGCTAGTATTGTATCATATTCTGTCCCTCTTGTTCTTGGACATCCTTACCACCAAGTATCTCACCAGTTCAGTGAAATCCAGTGGAGGCTATCCTATCCCTCATTTAGAATGTGTAATTTCTGTGACATATCTTTGAAGTCTAATTTTTTTCGTGATGAAATGAGTGCTGCTTTGCTTTCCTATATGGTCATCTCCTTGGTGACATTCAGTAGAGTATAGTAACAATGTATCTGTTACTGGTGCTGCATACATTCTTTCCAACACCCTGCTGTGTTCCTCAGCTGCAGGCTTACACTATCTCATGTTTTCTTCTTTATGGCTCAGCTGGTAGAAGGTCTTTTCCTTTCTCATCTGAAACGTTGCTCCGTGACTTCTGCTCATTAGTCATGGCCTCTTACACTTGGTTGGTAAAAATGAGTTTGATATGTCCTTATGAAAATATGGAAGAGACTTGAAAAGGGTCTCTGAGTGGAGTGGGTGCTATAGGGCATCTCCCAGCTCTAGCCTTCTTCTGGTTGGCCCAGGGTGACCTCCTTTTGTCTGGCATTCAGTCATGTGAAATTTTACTTCAGTCGCCTGTTACCTGAATAAAATCTTGGAAATTACTAGCTTAATTACTTAATTCATACATTTATCGAGACAGGGTCTCACTCTGTAGCTCAAGTGGGCCTGGGACACCCTGTATAGCTCAGACAATTGTCCTGCCCAAGCCTCCCCAGTGCCAGGATTACAGGTGCATACCACTCGCTATTCCTGGACTTCGGAAAGGTGGGTAAGCTGAGTGTTGTCAGAGACCATGGCTATGCTAGGCTGGGGGAAGTAGGATGCAGGGACGGTTCAGTGACCTCTTGTGTCTTTGCAGTTCCTGCAGGACACCTTGGATGCCCTCTTCAACATCATGATGGAGAACTCCGAGAGTGAGACGTTTGATACCTTGGTGTTTGATGCGCTGGTAAGGGGCCTCCCTTTCATCCTGTCAGAGGGTGAGGTGTTCTTTCATGCTGCAGCCTTTGAAGGGGGAAGAGACCCATCCCAGTCACCTTGAAAGCCTTTCTTGTAGAGTCTATCAAAAAGGAAGCCCAGAGGAGTGCAAATATACTTTGAATGTGAAACTATAGTTATGGTAATACCCTCACTAGGGTAGGGAGATATAAATCTGGGAATGGCCTTTGCCTGGGCTATTTCCAGCTCATTTTTTCTTAGCACAGGAAGATTCCAGAATGGCTTACCATGTCCAACTCATGAGAATGTTTTTGTTATATTGATAGGTCTTTATCATTGGACTAATCGCTGATAGGAAATTTCAGCATTTTAATCCTGTTTTGGAGACTTACATTAAGAAACACTTCAGTGCAACATTAGCCTACACGTGAGTTCTCTTGCCTCATTTCAAACCATTGCTTCTTTCTCTGTTGTTTGCAATCATTTTCCACTGTGACTTTGGCCTATGACCATACATTTCTCCACTCAAAACTCTGGCTTTACTGGCATACTTTGTATTATTGTTTCCTTCTTAACAGACCTGAAAATCTTGTTGAAAGAGATGTATGATAAATTAGCCTCACATTTTGGAATAGATCCACGTTCTCCTCTACACCTTCCATTTATCTTTGAGAATTTCTGCTTATGTTCGATGAAGCTGATGTATGTATGCTGCTTCCTGTCATGCTGTTACCCCCCCCTCCCAACAAGCAACTGATGAATGAATAAATGGATGTGTTTCTGTTTTGAGGTTATTTGTTTTTTTTTTTTTTTTTTTTGTACATAAAATGTAGTTTTGTATTCTTCAGCTAGCCTCCTTGCTCCTTAAAGTATGTCTTCCCTTTTCTTACACAAATATTAGCTATTAAACTATTTAGATTTCTTTTCTTCTATTCATCTAGGATTGTTGTCTCCAGCCCTCTGAGCATACAGGGAACTTCCTGTTTGGAAACACAATTCTGGATGCAGGGTTCATGGGCTTAAATGACAGCTCTGTCCTTTATGAGTTGTGTGATCTTAGGCAATTTGCTTCACCTCTCTGGCCTTCAGCCGTTTTGTCTATAAGAAGTGAAGAAGACATTTGTAGACTTGTTTGAGAATTCTAATGATTTATTAGAGCTCAGAATAAACTCTGATGCTTAGACAGCAAGCACTAAGCGGTTGTTGGGGTTGATTTACTTGGTTCAACTTACTCTCTTATGTTGGGATTTAATGACATGTATTCAAATTTTGTATTGTGTAATTGCACTGAAAATTAAAAAAAAAAATAAGTCATGCTATTTTTTTAAGAACACCACACTAAGAAGTTAGAGTTTGTGAAATGAGTCCAGGGCCCCATCTTAGGAGACTTTGTAAAAGCCTGTTTTCTCTGACTGGGTAGCTTTGAACTCAAGGTTCAGGGATGCTAGCCTATGAAGCCAGTGGGTGGTGTAACCCACTATTATGCTGTAGATCCGTTACTGCCCCATCCTGCATGCTATGACAGGTAGTAGGTAGAGTCCCTGGCAGGGATGGGAGCTCCAGATGTTACTCAAGTTTGCAGAGAAAGCCGTGTAGAGCCTTTTATTAGTCTTCTGTTAATGTTTACTCAAAGCTCTTCGTTGGCGCAGTGGAGATGCCATGTAGGTTTGAATATTGGATATTTTCTTATAGACTCTCTGGGAAAGGAACAAATTGGGGTGCCTTCTTGCCCTAGTGACTAAGCATGGCTATTCAGGGATTGTGGATATGGCCAGACGTCTATGCATGTAGCAGGGTCTCCATATATAGCTGATTTCAAATTTTTCCTTTCAAGCAGGGCTAATCACCTGTTTTGAGAGTAGCTTTCATACTTTAACTCAGGAAACGATAGCAGTGCTGAGTTGTACCTGTAGTATCTACTGCCTGGTGTGGGCCTATCCTTGCTCGCTGGGAAAAATAAAATAGAGGAGTTGGAGTGCTCAGGGTCTAGCTCAGTAGAGTGAGTACTTGCATAGTATGCCTGAAGCTGTTAGTTTCAGATCCAGTATCTTAGGGCCTGGGTGTGATGGGTCACGCTCTGAGGGATGAATCAGGAGGATCAGAAATTCAAACTTACAGGCTACATAAGTATGAAGACAGCCTGAGTTATATGAGACCCCACTTAAGAAAAAGTGGTGTGTGTGTGTGTGTGTGTGTGTGTGTGTGTGTGTGTGTGTGTATTTAGGTTTGGGAAATTAATGGAAGAAGTTAAAGCATCATTTTGTCTTTAAGCTGAGATGAAACAGAGCCAAGAATCAGTGTCCTCCTGTCCTGTCTGTGCTGTTTGCTGAAAAAACTTGTGTTTTGGGAATAGATGTCTGTACCACATTCTGATAAACTGTCAATCTGTTGTTTTCTATATCAACTACAAGAGTTCATAATAAGAGCCGACATATTGGTAAATTATGAAAAATAGAAACTTACATATTTGACATTATACCTAAGACAATAAAAATTCTTTTTCTATGAATTTAAAAAAAATTAAATATATGTGTACCTATGTTTGAATGGGTGTGGGTATATGCATGTGAGTGCACATGCTTGTGGAGTCCAGAAGAGGGCACCAGTTCTCCTGGAGCTGGAGTGACAGACTCTTGTAAGTTGCCCTAATTGGTACTGGGACTCAAACTTGGTTCCTCTGGAAGAGCAGGATGTGATCCTAACCACTGAGCCATCTCTCCGGTCTCTAAAACAGTGAAATTTTGATTCTATGGAAACTGGTTTCTCACCAATGAATCTGAGCATTCAAATGTTGAAACACCAAAAGAGTAAGCCTTGACTTGTGGTTTGTAGCACCCAGTGAAGCTGCTGCTGCATATGTATCTCCTTCCATTCTGGGTGCTCATAATGTTCTGTGGGTCAGTTGAAACCCCAGCACTGTCTATTAAGAATCTCTATCCATCCTGGTCCCTGAAGACCTCAGCAGGTCTCATCGTGTAGATCAGGATGGCTTCAGAGTCACAGGGATTCATCTGCCTATGCCTCCCTAGTGCTGGGATTGAAGACAGATTATTATCTTTTGCATTTCAAAGGCTGTGTGAGTAGAGAGAAAGTTCCCAGCACTGGGCATTCCCTTCAGCATCTCAGCATAGCTCCCTGCATTGGCAGTTCATAGAGGCTGGGACACCATGGAGATGACCAATAATGAGACCATTGAGAAGAGAAGGAGGTGTTCCTGTGAGCACTGCTCTTCATGTAACCTTCATGCTCTTTTCTGTCTCATGCACTGGGTCTCATGGGGCTGTCATGTGCTTCCGATTGGCATAACTGAGGCTCCATTTGCTATGCCCCATTTTGGCTTCCATCAGAGGTTTTGATCTTTGTGCAGTCATGCAATGGCCATGCAGGTTTATTTTCTGGGTTTGAACCATTCTCTTTGTAGATCATAATTATTATCTCAATCCTTTCTTGGATTAATGAGTTGGAAGGATTCTCATTCCCAAATGTGTGCTATGGGTTTTTTCTTTTGTTGTTGTTATTGTTGAGTAGTGACATGCCTAGAGGTGAAATAGATAAGCTATTGTGAATCTTGGAAAAATAATAGGAGCTGTGTAAGACAGCTTGTGCCAGGTATTAGAGGCTTCAAGGAGTGGCCTTTGCTTTGGGGCACTTCCCAATGAGTGAATCACAGTGCTAGACCCCATGGCAGATGGATCCTGCAGGCCAGTCTTCAGAACACACAGTTTACACCATCATACAGGCTGCCCCCACAGTGTCTCAGGCTTCCTTTCTGAAGTACTTTAACCTGTTCAGGGTCAGAAAAGCCTTCTTATTTATTTGGTCACTTACAAACTCCTTAACTTATTTTTTATCTAATTAACATTGTAGCTAGGGGGCTGGAGGATGTCTCAGGGAGGAAAGGCATCGCTGTGCTTTCAGAGAATCAGTTTTAATATGTAGCACCCATATCGCAGCTCTCATGGCAGTCTGTAACTCATCAGACAATCTGATGCCTTCTTCTGAACGCTGATAGCACCAGACATATATGTTGTGCACTGACATATATGCAAGCAAAAGAACCATACATATCAAATAAATTAAAAAAAATTAAAAAGTCAATAAAAGGTGTGTGTGTCTGTGTGTTGTATATGCACATATATCTGTATAGGTGTATGCACATGCATAGGTCAAGGGCTGATGTCAGAGATCCTCTTTCATCTCTCTCCCCATCTTGTTTTTTGTGGCAGGATCTCTCACTGAACCTGGAGGTCACTGACTTGCTTAGACTTGCCTGTAAATTGCACACATCTTCCTCCTCTGTTTCTACCTCGGGAGTGCTGGTATTGCAAGCATATGCTACTACCATGCCTGGCTTTTGTGATGGGTTCTGGGGATTGACCTTAGGCTCTTATTCCTGCGCGATAAGAATTTTACCCTTATCCACTGGCCCCTCACCCTAAACCATCCACCATGGTCTTTTTGCTTGTGTAAAATTCAGAAGTGAGCCTGGAAAAATGACTGCATGTACTTAGTACTCCGGCAGAGGACCCGAATTTGCTTCCCAGCATCACATGTTGGCTCACAACTGCCTATAACTCCTGTTCCCCAGGATTTGACGCCTTTGTGGGCATCTGCTCACATGTGGTATATATAAACTGGTACAGGCACATGCACAGACACATAAGAATAAGTAAATCTTTAAAGAGAATAAAATTTCAAAGATTTTTGTTCATTGCTACAATAGTGTAGGAAGAATCTTTTTTATGAATTTAGATTTTTTTTTTTTTTTATTCTTGTAGCTAGTACCGGAAACAAGATGTCTATACCATATTGCTATCCCCCACACAAGGAAGACAGCCTCAGAGTCAGTGTTGCTCCCAAAGAAGGAGCCATGTTCCTATTTCCGTATCAAGCTCTGGTTTGTCTTCTCTTGAACACCATGTACTCCTGTGCACCTGGCCTTTTTCCTTCAGCATACTGCTTTTGAGATTTGTCCATACTGCTCTATGTGTCATTGTTTGGATTGCCCTTCCCCCCTCTTTTTTTTTTTTTTTTTTTTTTTTTTATCTCTTAGTCATATTTGACTCCCATGATTTGTTCAGTCATTATTGATAGATGGGTTGGGGAGCTGCTAAATTCATGGTATTCTGCATAAGGCTGAGAATTCCTGTGTTTTATAGACACAGCGTTCATTTCTCTCAGGTAAACGCTCAGGACTAAATTTGCCAGACCAGAGAGATGCACATGTAGTTTATGAAAGTTTGTGTTTCCACCAGCAACTTACAAACACCTTTTTGCATAGAGTGGGAAGCTGTGGCTGGCCATGGATGCAGTTCCGTAGGTAGAGGGCACAGAAGCCCTTGGGTTCACCCCCAGCATATAAAACAAGGCCTGAGAGCAAACATCCCAGCACTCTTGAGATGAAGGCCAGAGGATCAGATGTCCAGGGTCATCTCAGCTTCATAGTGACTGTCAGCTGGGTTACATGAGGCCTTGTTTCACAACTGAGCTAAACTTAACAGAACCAACAACCCACTAATCCATGTTAGTGGTTGTGGCCTGCGCAATCGTCTCGACGGCAAGAACGCACGCAGGCACCAGGATCCTTCTGCAGCAAGCGTTTATTGCGATGAACGGAGGAAGAGGGAGACCCAAGATGGCGCTGCTTTATATACACCCTAGGGTGGCATGGACATATCTGATTGGCTGCTTGCTCAAAACCCCGTATGATGCCCCAGGCTGGGTGGTGACTTGGCGTGCTTTCACCACTTGCACATGCACAATTTACTTGTTTACCCACGGCAGCGTCGGGCACCAGCGCCATCTTGTAATGGCGAATGCTGTCACCGCTCACCACGGCTTTCTACAAGTGGTGATGGAACCTCCTGTCTAGCCTCTCCCTTTGCATACTTAATAGCTGAGCAGTGTTCTACTCTCTTTTATAATTAAATTACTTACACAACTCAGGGGATGGGCATTATATTGCTTATATATTTTGTTGCTAGAGACAAAGCTGAGGGAGATGGTACTGAATGTATCTGTAATTGCTGCTCCATTAGATTCCTGATGTTAAAGGATTGGAATATTTTTGCTTTTAACTGATATCAGTGAGAAAATACCCTGATTGAGGTCATTGATTTCCCTCCAAAGAGTATCCTTCCTGTGTATCCCCTCCTCTTGTCTTTACTAGGCAAACATTTCACTTGTTACTTGTTTATGTAATTGTATTATTTACTTTGTTTCTGTGTGCTGAGGTTTGGATGCAGGGCCTACCGCCTGCTGTAGGCATCTTCCTTCTGAGCTGCTTTCTCATCCAGGTCTTATTTTAATTTACATGTGTTTGTTTATTAATGAAGTTGATTACTTTTTAAAAATTATATTTCTCAAATTTTATTTGTTTGTTTTACATCGACGTCCTCACATACCCTGAAGGTCTGAATGAATCTGTTACCATTTGGACTCTCTGGTTATATGTAATGGAGCAAAATAGGACAATTTGAGGCTTTTCCTTGTGCCAAGAATTTTGTATAAAAGGTATCTCTGGCTGGGTGTGGTGGCATAAGTCTTTAATCTTAGTTCTCTTGAGGCAGAAGTCAATTTGGACTATCATTGGTTCTCAATGTTCCTAATACTGTGACCCTTTAATACAGTTCCTCATGCTGTGCTGATCCTCAACCATAAAATTATCCCGTTGCTACTTCATAACTGCAATTTTGTTACTGTTACAATTTGTAATGTAAATATCTGATATTCAGGACATCTGATAAGTGACCTCTTAATGGGTCTCAATCCACAGATTGAGAACCACTGAATAATAAATAGTCCCAGGTCAGCCAGAACTATGTCAAGAGACTATGTTAAAAAACAAACACAAACAACCCCCGTCCCCCAAGGCCCCCCAAACATAGGAAGCTATGAATTACAGAGTCGCAGTGGACAATTTGTTGGTATTTACTTTCTATAGTTATGTCTGCTATGGGATGGATAATTTGAAAAATAATTCTGATGAATTTGTATGTTCTGTGATTTGTGTAACTTTCTTTTTTATGTTGTTGATTTGTTTTGTGGTCCCAGTTTACAAATATGAACATGAGAAATACAGTTATTATTTATGTTTTAAAAATTGAATGTCTTGGAGTGAATGCCGTTACTAAGTCATGTAATACGTATTCTAAAAATGTTGTTATTTTTATTTTTTTTTACCCTCTTACTAGAGATCCTTAGGAAATTCATTTAAAATTTAGCACTGTTTATTTACATTGCCATCTAAAAATTTCCCATTCAGTGTAAGGCCTTTAGTTGCAGCAAATTAGCTAACCTGAACAGGTGGCTGATGGTCCTGAGTGAGGGACTCTTTCATCCCACCTCTGTAAACTTCCTACTCTGCCAGGAAGGTATTTTATCAGGTGCTTTGCCTGATTGGAAAACCTTTATGAATATGCATATATTTGTAGGTAGAAACCCGAATAAAAGTAACGTTGTAAACTTCACTCTCAATTAACTGTCCAGTTGGGATTAATGAACCCTTGATTGACATATGTTTCCTTCGGGACCAGGAAGCTGACCAAGGTGTTACGGACCTATGTGGCCAGTGCGGAGAAGCCGGGAATCAATGAGCAGCTGTACAAAGCCATAAAAGGCTTGGAGTACATCTTCAAGTTCATCGTGCGCTCACGGGTACTGTTCAACCAGTAAGTGTTCAGTGGAAGCCCTGTGAAACCCTCCCCTGCCCTCTGTTTCCCCTTCCTTCTCTCTCTCTCCTTAGTCCTCCTCTCTGTCCTTGGTTCCTCTTCCTTCTTCTCCTTGCCTTCTGTCATGACCAAACACTCATAGGTAAAGGACAGATGTGCGTTTGCCCATGCTGACCCTGACAGCTTCCGCAGCTGTCCCTGCTGAGGTTGCGCTATCCCAGAGGCTCAGAAGTGTGCCTGTGAGCCAAACATTGTCTGCTGAAAGTGTTTGTCATGCTTCTCACGCAGTGCTGGGCATCCACCAAGGGCTTGGCAGTACTTTTCAGTATATCTTCATAGAGCAAAAAGCCCCACAAGAGCGAACAGAAACGAAACAAGCAATGAGGAGGAAGAACCAAAATCAAGTTGTACTGCCTCATGTGGGAACACTGCAGGGCCCCGGCTACTTTTCTCCTTTCAGCCGAACGTTGTGTTTCTCCAGGCACTAGAGCACCCTTGGGCACTCTGCCTAGTGAGTGGTTTGTGGCAGTGACTATCTTTTGAGTTAATTTTGTTCTTGAAAGCAAGTTGGGATATCTATGACTCGCTTATTTCAGAGAATGTTGGTCTTTTATAAATTGATACTTATAACCTCCATAGCTGTGCTGATAAAATGAAGTCACTTTGCGATCTCCCCAGCATCTCACACCACCAGGAGAGATGTGCGGGTGGACAGTTTAGGTGTAGGGCATGGAGCGGACTCTGCTTATTTTTGGAGGGTGCTATTTTTTTGGGGGTGTGTGTGTGACTTACAGTGAATGTTGTGTGCACCCAGTAGCTGTCCTAGACTGATTGGTGTTCTTCTGGTAGAGTCCTACACACAGAGCTGGGCTTTGTGAACCCATCAGTCACAGAACAGACTGCTTTGCAGAGAACAGAGCACACAGCGTGTTATCAGTGAAAACTTAGCATAAAGTTCACTGGGCCGCTATCTATACCTAGTTTCTCTAAGCTTCAGCTTCTTCACCTGCTTAAGGTAGCTATGTTCATGAATGCCAAGAGGAAAGGGGAAGGAAGCATAAAGAATCCAGCAGCAGCAGCAGCATGCTACTGCAGAGACCAGCAGTGGTCAGAAACGGTGTATCTGCCAGGGACTGGGCAGCCCACCGTGTGCATGAGGCTGAGTGTGCTCTGCGCACCCTCAGGTTCCCATGATTAGGCCAGTAGTCATAGGAAGACTCAAGGTCAGAGGCATGAGGCTTTCCCTTGATTGGCATTTCAAAGGCACGCTCGTATTACTTGTTGGGGATTGGCATGGTGCTTCATGTGTACGGATCCTGTCTTTTTAGGGTGCTTAAGCTAGCGGTGATTTTCTTGCTGTTAGGTGAGAATGAGGACAAGATAAACTTGCCTGTGCTCTGCTGTTTATTGTTCGGTTTTATTTCGGTCATGCCAATTACGTGACAGAGAACTCTGTGGCCCCTGGAATTTTCGTTTTAATTATTTTTCCCTCATGACTCCCCTCCCCTCCCTGCACACATTGTGCCTCACATGTAAAGGCCAGTGGACAATGTGTAAGTGTTGGTTCTCTCCTTCCACCACATGGTTTCTGCGGATCAAACTCTGTTTGCCAGCATCGGTAGCAAGCGCTCTTCCCAACTGAGCCATCTCGCCAACCCCTATTTTTCTCATTTCTTTAAATTCTCTCATTTCAGTAAGGTAGGAAGTTGAGCTAGAAAGAAAATCTATAATAGTCAGGTGATGTGGCTTTTATCATGGCTTACCTAAAAGTTTTTAATGTTGTCCCATGTGTGATTCTTGTGCTGCCAAGTCAGGGATTTTATGAGTGTCTCCAGTAGCTCCAATGAGGATTTTCTCATTCTTCAGAGATTCACAAGAATGGCCTGTGTCCTTGGGTTGTCATAGCAAATGTTGACTCTTTTACACAACACACAACAGTGCTGTGTTAGAAATGACTGTGGTCCTTCAGTCCACTGAGGTCAGCTGGGTGTACCTGTAGGAAATTCTCTGTCTCTCACTTTAGCACTCAGAGTTACAGGCGTAAGATCTTAGAACCATGGTATCTCAGATTTGCTCAGTTTGGTCAGTCTTATGGTGGTTGGGGAATATGTTTGCTTACTTGTCAACATTAAAAATTTACTTAGGTGGCTTTACCAGGTGAGACTCATTTTATGTACCCACCATGTATACAACTTCTAGCCTGGAGAAGACTTTGTCTCGTGTTCCCTTGTTCCATGTTGTACTCATGGGCTTAGCATCCAGGATCTTAGTATCCTGTTATCTTTAGAGACTTTCTTTTTCACATGACCTCAAGGGTGGTTCTGCCTTTCCTAACAGGATACCTATATTCGATCAGCGATATCATGTTAATAGTGTGTGCAGCTGTACCAGGTTCTTTTAAACTGAGCCTCTTTCAGCTTTTTCATCTCATTGACAGAATGTTGTCGCATGCCAGCCCTAGCTTTAAGGGAGAGAGATGGGAACTGAGTTGACGCAGAGTTTATTGTTACTTTCAACAAAATTAAAGTTGCTGCAGTAAGTATATAGTAGACAGAGAGTCTCCACTCTCATCCTCATCCTTTCAACCCAGAGTATCTAGTGCTTCGAATGCTTGGTATTTCCCTACCTCATCTCAGGTTCTAAATCATATTCATGTGGGCTTTGTGAAGCCTTTCTTTTTCATTAGAGACTCTTGCCATCAGCATCTTCAGTCATTGGGATACTACATGAGCAACAGATAGACAGCTAGGAAACACAGAACTACCTGTGAGAATGTGACGTTAGAATACAACTTCTGCTCAGGTCTCTTCTCACAGGTACTAACTCATCCTACTCGGTGACAGTCATGAAACCCACATGAGCATTTCACATGGGAAGTGAGTCTATACCATAGGAATACCTCCACATCCTTTTCCTTGCCCCTCCGAGAATCAGAGCCTGCCTTCTGGCTCCTGTGAACTCTTTCCATCTTCAAAAGGAATCAGAAGAGACTCTGCCCACTGCCCCAGGGACTCTGACTCCTTCATGACTCACCATGCTGTGTATCTCTGGTGCTGGGGCCTGAACTTTCCTTGAAACTCTCACTTGCTGCTGCTCTCTGCACATAATACTATAGCATAGTTCCAGTAGCTTGTCACAGTGTCCTCTTGAATCATTTGCTCCAAGTGAAACCTATCCTGAGCATGACAGAGGATGTACCCCATTTCAGGGCTCAGCAATGCCCTCTTTCCTGGCCTGGGTCTTCAGCCTGCGTCTCTCATAGTTAGGTCTCAGCAAGAACCAGACTTATCCCAAACTAACTTTCTTTGCTAGAATAACATGTACTTTCTAAGAGCCAAGATTGTGCAGAAGACAAATAAATAAAGCATCAGCTATCTCTAAGAGGCAATAGAGTTCTGCACTCCCTAAGGACCTTGTCTGGAGTCATGGCCTTTCTTACCGACACATGGGGGTCATAATGGGTTGGTGTCCTGCTCTCCCTTGTCTTTTTCCTTTTTTCCCTTTCTTCTCTGTTTTGTTCTATTCTCCTTCCATAAATATGTAATAACTTAAGTCCTGTCTGTATCACAGTTTTTATGTCCTTGTCAAACCCTTCTGCATTTGTGGGTTTTAGCTGCCTACCAGGATCTTTGAGGGATGAAAGAACATATGTGCCTTTCAGAATGTAAAGTGCACTTGTAGCCATATTGTGTAGATAAGAGAAATACCTCTTCTTTATATGGGGTGCTGAAAACTGTGAGGAATTTTAGTATCTTGTGGATTACAGGGGCTGAAAACACTCATGCCCTTCCTGCCAGAGTTGCTTCTGCAAGAAGCTGTTTCCCCCACCCATAATGTCCTATATCTTGTCCTTCTGTGACATTTATCTTTGACTTCAAAGATCTGATCAGAGTCTTAGCCCATTCCTGTTTTGAATGGGTTACTTGAAGAGGCAGCAATAGCCTGGTTCCCTGCCAGAGGTCTGGAATATTTGAATATCAGAGACTCTAAGCAGGTCTCATGCAGGATATTTTCAGAGGTGGGGAGAAGAGCAAAATGGAGTTCCCATTTTCTTACCTACAGTGTGTGCATTGACTTGGGAGAGGAGCAGTTATGCTCACAGCTGGGATTGACAACTGCCTCTCTCTCTCTCTCTCTCTCCCTCTCTCTCTCTCTCTCTCTTTCTCTCTTTCAGTTGGAACAAACTTTTGAGGTCTATTCTTTTTTTCCTTTCAAAATGGTCTGCTGTGTTTTCAAGTATAATATAGTTGGTGTGTTAAATTCGGGGATAATTGCAAGTAATTATTCTTCTGAAGAACAAAGAGATGAAACTTGGGAGATAGGGATATTGACGCTTAGCGTGCTCCGTGCCTGCTTTTCTGTGGTATAGTCGCATTCCATACTCTTTGTTCTACTTAGGAAGCTCTTTTTGTCTTGGAATGAGAATAGCAGCTCTGGCCCAAACAAATTTGGTTCGTGGTAAACCCAGTGAAATGCTCCAGGCAGCCAGAGGCTCCTCTGCTGTTGTTTTTCTGCCTTTTGTGTGGGTGGACCGCATTAAGTAGAAAGCCCAAAGCAGATACATCTTGCAGCAGACCTGCTGAATGCTGGCCTCTTGTTTAGCCATTGCTTGGTGCAGTGACTCCCTTGAGTATGCTATAGTTTCTGCTTGTCATCTGGTGTTAGCTTTGTGAATAATTAGTTATTGATCATGACTAAGTTATGCTGATCTGTCTTTGTGCTCTTGTTCCTTGAGTCACAAAATAGAATGTAGATCATACACAAAGAGCCTGTCACCATCCATTGTTGATGAATTCTCATTGAAAGTAGAGCATGAGTGAGGAGGTCTCACTCATCAATTTATTTATTGATAAGTTTCTGGGCTTATGCTAACCATCACTTCCTATACTTTAAAGTAGGTCAAATGAGTGACTCTTCCTAGCATAGTGGATAAAACTAGGATGGAAAGATCTAGAGACTTCCCCCCATGATCTTTCATTACAAAGAGATGTTTTAAAGGACTCACTGTACAGTGCTAAGCATTCATCAGCCCGAGCATGCTGCTTGCCAAGAGAGCGACTCATTGTTAAAATGTCATCCTTGAGAGTTTCTTTGTAGGATTTCAAATATATTAAAGGCTCATTCCTTATGCTTTACAGGTTTGAAACAGTTGTTGCTAGCCTACAGGTTTATAACTGTTGTCTGTTATATAGATTTAGTCCCTAATTGACTAGAGAGTTTTCCCTAATGTCTTGGTTAGTGTGTATGTTTCATTCTTCATTCTTTTGTTTTTCAACTCTTGGTGTTTTAGATTTAAGATTCTCTTGCCACCTTGCCCAGGCTTGTCTTAGAATTCATAATGTGGTTTAGGTTAGTCTTGAACTCATGGTGATCCCCTTTCCTCAGCTTCCTGAGAACTAGGATTATAGGTACTAGTCTCTGTGCCCAGCTTAAGGTATGTCTTTTGAATGTGTCTATCTTCATTTACCAATCTCACAATTCTTTAAATCGGATATTCCATTTGTCTATATATAATGTTGTGGGGTTTTAGATTCCATTTCTCAACCTAAATTAAAAGAAAAAAAAACAACAACAACAACAACAAAAAACCCAAAAAATAGATTTTCTAAAGCAAATGATACTTCTTTGTGCGAAGCCTTGTGAGAATGGCAGAGGATTGTAATTAGAACACAAGTCATGTTAAATTCAGACCAAGCGAAGAAGATTACATCAGATATATTTGAATAATCATCTTTGGCCATAGTGAATACACAAGAGTTGTCGGGTATATATTTCTAAATGTATGAAGCTGTGGTGCTCATCTGTACACATCTGTGCCATGCAGGTTCTCTTTTTAGTTTCTGTGGGACATTCATGCTGAGGACACTCCCTTCACAGCCTCCACCTTTAGGTACTCTCAGGAAATAGGGTCTGCACAGAAACCACATTTTCATTTTGACAACTTTTTTCATTCTCCTTTTAAATAAAGATTATACTTCTCAATACTTATTTATTGACAGCCCTGTGGTAAGGCTTTGCTTGTAAATTGTTGTAGACATGTTACTCTTCTGGCTATTTGTTTGGTTCCATGTCAGGGGTGGAAGTGATTAGAGCCATACTCTCTATGCCACAGGGAGCCATGAAGAAGCTTAGAAGGAGCAGGCCTCTGGACAGTTCTGCCGGAGTCTGTGGATACGTTTCTTTTCTCTGTTCTGTTTTTTAGAAATGGTAAAATCTTTTCAAGCAGTGAGCTTCTAACAAATAAGCAAAACAGAAAGATGCACAGTAAATATAAGGCATGGGATGTTTAGAAATAAAACAACAAAAAAATATATTCCATTTGTGTATAGAATTTGGAAATGGCACGGATTATTTGAGTTTTAAATTTTTTTGCAGTTCTTAATATGTTCCATTAATAATCAAATATTATAAAAATAATTCTTATTCATGTCACTAGAATTACAAGTCAGTTTTAATCACTTTAAATTTAGTACTTAAAGGACTTTAAAACTAACAGATGTCCAGCTGAGGAGATGGCTCAGAGGCTAACAGCACTTGCTCTTTATGCTAAGGACCTAAGTTCAGTTCCCAATACCCATGCTACAGCTCATAACTGTCTCCAAATCTAATTCAGGAGAATCCAGTGGCTTCTTCTGGCCTCTGTTAACACTGTACATACATGGTTCTCATACATATATGCAAGCAAAAGATAATCTTAAAAAACAAACAAACAGTTGTCACAAAGAAAACAGTCATTAAGTTTTAACTATAATTAAAAAAAAATCTAATGCAGATGGCAGAAAAATTATCTTTAGAAAATACAAAAATGTTTGTATCCTAGGCTAGTTTTTGTTAAATTTTATGAGGAAAAGATACACATTTAAAACTTTTATTTGAGTAAAAAATGAGTAGGACTCAGGCTACCTTCAGCGCGTAGGTTAGGGGTTAGAGAATACTCTTAAGTGCTTTATAAACATGCAGAGGATTCCTTTTGTAAGATGTGTCTTTCCCAAACCTCCAGCTTGCAGACTGCAACATGCTTAAGGTTTCACTTGGTCCCTTAGTCCTCTCTTCCTCTTCCTTCTCTTTCTCTTCTTCCTTTTCCCTCTCCTCTCCTCTTCCTCTTCCTTCTTTTCTTCCTCCTCCTCATACTCCTTTTCCTTCTCCTTTTCCTCTTCTTCTTCCTCATTCTCTTCTTCTTCTTCCTCTTCTTCCTCCCCTCCCCCTTCCCCTCCTCCTTCCCCTCCCCCTCCCCTTTCCCCTCCTTCTCCTCTTCTTCCTTCTCCTCCTCTTCCTCCTTCTCCTCTTCCTCTTCTTCCTCCTCCTTCTCCTCTTCCTCCTCCTTCTCCTCTTCCTCCTTCTCCTCCTTCTCCTCCTCTTCCTCCTCCTCTTCCTCCTCCTCCTCTTCCTCCTCCTCTTCCTCCTCCCCCTCCTCTTCACTTTGAAACAATGCGTGCCATTCTACTACTGGACAAAAAACTTTATTTTGTAATATCTGAAAAAAAATTTTTTTTTGCCCTTCTTTCTCATCATAATTCTGTCTGTCTTTTTCCTTCCTGCCTCCCAGTTCTGGTTTGACTTTGCTTTCATCCTTAAATGAACACTTTAAAATAAAGCTTTAAGACTTTACATTTAGACAATTACTTTTTTTTCCACAAAGAAAGGATGAATTTTATGTGTTACAAGTTTTTCTTATCAAAACATGCTTTATTTTCCCATTTTATTCTTTCCATAATAGAATTCCAGCTCAAATGTGAAACTTTTAAGTAATCATTTTTGTAGTCAAGACCAGAGAGGAAATCCATCTTAAATTTTACATATACTGACAACATATGAAAAAGTATTTTAATAGACCAAGTTATATACTGTGTTACATGGATTTGAAAAATCTACGGAAACTTAATTTTATATTTAACTCATTTTATTATTTTAATTCACATTGGGATGATGCAGTTCCTTTTAATACCACTTGCAGACTTTAGCTAATTTATTTTTAAATATATCATTTAACACTTATCTAATTTAATCTTTGATTATATATTGAAGAAACTGGAGATGTTTTACACACACACACACACACACACACACACACACACACACACAGATATTTATATACAGTCTTTATTTTCAGTTATTTCCTTGTCAAAGACAAACCCTAAAAGATAAGTAGCTGTGTTTAATGTACAGGAAACAGTAGATATTACACTATGTTTTTATTTACATATTTATTTTTAGGTCATAGTTATGGTTTGATTTTGGTATCCAACAGAGATAATTATAGCCTGACTAAGCCATGGAATCCAGGCCAAGTTAGTATGCTAATACCAGCAGGTATCTCTATTTTTTATTTTGTCAAAAATTCATAAGACAGTAAAACAGTAATGTAAATTTATTAGTTTATAAATAGTTGAGTGAAAATTATATTTATGGCAGAATGGAACAAGTTAAGGTCACCTACTTAGATAATAAAACTTTAAGATTTTTATTTGTAGTTTTATGAAGCCCGTGACCAAATTATTCAGCCTTAGCAGTTCACACAGCTTATGGTTTTCAAATAAACTTCCTCTACTTTTATTGTTGTCTTCCTTCCTCAAATGAACATAGGGGTGAATGCTTGCATGCTTTCATTTTGGCTAGAACTGGGTAAAATAAATTTCCAAGCTCTCTTGAAGAGCTAGATAATTTTAGTGTGAGAAAAAAGGTGGGTTGAAGACAGAGGCAAAACATAAGACAGTAGAACAAAAAAAATTAACATGATTATTATCATTACTGTTATTAGTATACATTTGCAGATTAAGAAAAATCATGACAGTTTTGACATGAGAATTTTATATCCAGCATGCAATCAAAAAATGTTTTTAAACACATAGTATCAAGAGAGATTTACCACAAAAAAAAAACCAAAAAACAAAAAAACAAAAAAAACCATAGATGTGACCACAAGTTCAATTATCTTTAGAACACGGTAGACATTATTGGTGCAGGAGCTGTTGTTAAAGTTATTCCCTTTGATTACAGGGTCAGCCGACTCTGGCTAAGTTAATTCTGCCTGAAGTGTTGCTGGCACTCAGTCATCTCGATATCTGTTTATCATTTCTCTATATCAATTATCTAGTTCTCATGCATTCATCTATTATCTGTCTCTTACTTCTGTCTGTCTATCTGTCTGCCAGTATCTGTCTGTCTATTTGTCTTACTTACTTTATTGTTGCTGTGATGGAATAACATTACCAAGCTAACAAACAGAAGAAAGGGTTCCTTTGGACTTGAGGTTCCACAAAGCCAGATTCCTTACTGTGGAGCAGAGTTAGCAGACAGCAGGCATGGTGGCCAAGAAGAATCTGACAGATTGCATCTCTCACTGCAAGCAGGAGACAGAGTGAGAGAACTGGGAGTGGCTTGTCCCTCAAAGCTCATCCCCTGTGACATACTTCCTATTCCTGGTCACACCTAAACCTACCCAAACAGCACCACCAACTGGGGACCAAGCATTCAGTCATCGACACCCAGGAGCAACATTCTCATTCAAATCAATGTGTTATTGTGAGTCAGTCAGTCAGTCAGTCAGTCAGTCAGTCAGTCAGTTTGTCTGTCTGTCTGTCTGTCTACTGCGATTCTGTCTCTCCCTCTCTAGATATCATTTCTCTATTTCTGTTCATGTCTTTCTAATCTACTGTTTGACAAAGAGTCCTCAATGTGCGATGGTCTTTATTTGGGAATAGCAGTCCCATGGTAACTGCTGAATGCTGTGGTGGGAACATGCATGCCACAGCAGACTGTAGACATATTCAGGGGTTGAGTCAAGCGAGTGATTTTTCCAAAACAAAGCACGGAACGACATTAGATACTTGGTCTGTAATTGTTGGACATGATGATTCATAGCAAGATTGGCACCAATTCCAGGTTGAGGGGACAGATGCTAGGTAGAGGACCTGCATGGCGGTGATGGTGTAACTGCTGTGTAGATGTTTGCTTTCTGGTGACGATATTAGACAAATATGCATTGGTTCTCCTTCCTAGAGCTTCCAGGCCTTATTTATTTTTAAAAACTTTAAATGTCCTGTGTGTGCTCATGTGTCTTTACGGGGGTATGGGCATGTGACTCAGGGTTCATGGATGACAGAAAAGAGCAATAGATCCCCCGGGGCTGGAATTCTAGTCAGTTGTGAGTTACTTGACCAGAGTACTGGGATCAGGATTCAGGTCCTGTGTAAAAGCAATCTTCTCTTAACCACTGAGCCCCTCCACAGCCTTTTTTTTCTTTTTCTTTTTCTTTTTTTTTTTTTGTAGCTTGGCACAAAATAACTCCATATGGATTATAACAACTTTTACATTCTTTTTATGTGTTTTTATTATTTTTTTTCTATGCATTTTTATCCTTTTAAGCATCATGTTCCCTGTTTCTTCCCTTTCCCCCTTTGCCTTATTCAACAGTACTTAATGTCTCCTGGCTCCCATCTTATTTTCTGCTCTCTTAACATGTTAAACATCTTTTATTCCCCCCTTTTTTTGATAATTATCCCAGATGGAAACATGCCTGTTAAATTTAAAGAATAATTTACTTTGCCATTACTACTCCCTTGAAAATGCTAGGTATATTCAGCATGGCAGAGGATGGGGACTCCATTCTTTTTGTCCTTGGCATTAATGTCACCATGCACTTCAAGTCTGCATGTATTTTGAGCTCTGTCACACATTGCTGTTTTGTGTAATCGGTATTCATTGGGTGTGCTCTAGGCACGGACTTGCTTTTCATCTCTCTTTAAACTTCAGGTTTCCCTCAGGGGTCGTTTTCCTTCTGTCAAAAGAGCTCACCGTAGAATTTCTTTTAGAAGAAATCAGCTATAGGCTTTGTGTATATGAAAATGATTTATTTCATGTCTGTGTTTGAAAGATACTTTCATTTGACACAGCCCTCCAGATTGGCAGTTTTCTTCCTCCAGCTGTTCTTCTATTTTCTTCTGTTTTCCGTCATTTCTGGTGAGAAGTCTGCTTTCAGACTCACACTTACATCCTTAAAGATAGAGTAATATGTCTTCCCCTGGCTGCCCTCAAGGTTTAAGGTCTCTGTGCTTATTTGCAGTTCTCTTGTGGCTGCACAGGAACGCTTTCCTTTGCACTTACTTTGCACTGGGGGTTTGGGGTTCGGGGTTGAAGTCTTTGATCTTGTTTCTCCTGACCACCTTCCTTCAAAGCCCTCCCCTTTTCTTGATCCTAAGTCCCCTCCCTGTGCTTCTGTCTTCCACCCTCGCCTCTGCATTTTCCTCCTCTGTTTATCTTCATAGTGGCTTTTCTCCAGGTTATCTTCCATTTCACTGGTTTTGACCCTGCTATGCCTGCTCTCTAGTTATCCAATGCAGTGACTTCTCAGTGTTAGTTATGACACTTTTAAATCTGAGAACTTGTATTGTAAAGGCCCATTTGTATACTACAATCCTCCACCTCGACTTTCAGTTTTTTCCGCCTTTTATTTTCTGATATTCCATCTTTTTATTTTCTCTAATTAAAAAGAAACCTATTTTATTTTTGTGCATGCTTATATGTCTCTCTGTGTGCAAATACATGGGATATGGTACCCAGAGTGGGCAAGAGAGAGTGTTGGATCTCCTGGAGTCTGTTGTGAGCAGCCATGTAAGTCCTGGGAACTAAACTAGGATCCTCTGAAAGACTATGCAGTGCTCTTGACCACCGAGTCACCTCCCCAACCCCCATTTTGATGTTCCCATCTAATTGTGATGTTCCCATCAATTGACTTCATGACATCTCTTGTGTTCTGTGTCATTACCTTCTTTTTCTCTTTGGTTTGGCCATGTGAAGTGTCTTTGGATGAGATTAGTGAGTTCTGCTTGAAGGCTAGACTACACCTACGCAAAACTGTGGAAGCTCCAGACTGTATGATCATCTTCCTGGTATGGCTTATTCAATCTACTGGTTTTAGCCTCTTGGTCTCATTGGAGACTGCCCTTGGGCATGATGGTACCCTAAGCCTGGTCATTTCTGTTGCTGTGGTAAAAATACCTCTACAAAAAGCAACATTGGGGAGAAAAAGTTTGTCTTTCAATTCTAGGTCACAATCTTACCATCTCTGGGAAGTCAAGGCAGGCACAGCCACATTCAGGAGCAAAGAGATAATAAGTGTACCCTGCCTGCTGTAAGCTAACTTCATCTTTTCTAATACTGTTCAGGAGTTCCAGCCTAGGGACTGGTGTCACCCATGATGGGCTAGGTTTTCCCACATCAACTAACAATACAGAGAGTCCTTCATAGACATGTCCACAGGCCAACCTGGTCTAGATAATTTTCATTAAAGTGTTCTTTCCAGATGATCCTGTGTTGACTTTTAAAACTAACCAGAGCCTATCTTATATTCCTGGTCGGTCTGAGCACCTTGGTTTCTTGAGAGCTTGTGGTGGGCTGGGTGCCTTGTAGGCTGGTGAGGTTTGGTCAACATTCATTTTCCAAGGCTCTCCAGAGTTCTCACTCAGAATCTGCTGTGATTGCTTTGTTTTGTTTGTCTTTTATCTGCTGTGCTATTGAAGATCCCTTTCCTTGATTTTCGAAACCCCAGCCATTTCTTTTGGAGACTGGCACCAGTTCACTTGGCTTTCTAGAAGTTTTCATTTGTAGGTTTAGTCTCATCCGCCATGCAGCTACAGGAACTGGCAAATGTCCTGGGGTAACAGAAAGTTGGAGCTTATGTATAATAAACAGCCTATATCAGCATTCATGGAGGCAGCATACAAGATCCTCATTGTCCATTTAGAGCGCAGCCAAAGCTCTTGTTAGTTTCCTGGTTCCTGGTTTCCACGGACTCTTAAAAATGAATGCACTGGTGTTGTGCCATGACTGAAAATAATTTTGAGTTTACCATGATAATGTCATTTTCAAATGGTTGTAAGTTCACATTATGTTTAGATAATTAAGTCTCCTTATGTTAGTTCTGTAACATCATGATACCTCCCAGGTATTGGCAGCGGTGTACACCATTGTTTCCCTACCTCTTGCGAGCAGAAGCTCATGACTCTATAATTTTAATTGTTCAGTACGTCACTTAAGCAAACCTTTATTTGGAACCCTTTATTTACAAAACAGGTGCGCTGGGTTGCAATTTCCCACTTTATACAGAATTCCTTGCTTTAGAATGGAACTCATTTAAATGTAAGATTACCTCTGGGGTCATTAATTATCACCAGGTTTATGAAATTTTCCATTGTGTACAAGTTTCAGGTGGGGTATATTTTTAATTAGGCAGGAAACTAGTTTACATTAATAAAACATCGGAGTTGCCACATTTTAAAATGTAAATGCAACTTGCAGTAACTGCTAATAAATAATTTATAGATGGGACTTATTTATGATGAATAGCATATAGCAGCATCCACGCAACCGGCGTGCAACGTCCCTATTGTCCATTTAAGGCCTAGCCAAAGCTCTTGACAGTTTTCTGGTCCCCGTTGCCCCTTAAATGATCACACTGGGATAGTGCCGTTTCTCAACATAATTGTGAACTTACCAATAGAGTGTTACTTTTCAAATTGTTATACTAGTTGGTCACATTTAGACAATTAACTGTCCTTATGTTAGTTACATAACATTAGGACTTAAAGATTCTGGCAGAAGGCCTGAAGTTATAGCTCCACAATAGGGCACTTGCCTGGAATGCGTGAGGCTAGGGCTCCAGCCATTGTACCACAAAATCAAATAAATAATGGCCAATTGAAATCTGGTACAAAGCATATCAAGTGAGAATTATGGTTTCTTTAGGGTTGAATTAATGCTGAATTGGTCCTGTATACCATTCCTTTTCTTCCTTCTGTCTTTTTCTTTCCAGACTTCCCTTTGTGTATCTCCTGTCTAGATAGGTTTATGAAACTGTGTCAGGTTCACCAGCATATGTGTTGTGACTGAGTCTATCTGCTGCATGCCTCTGTACTTGTGTGTCAAACCACACCCTCTTTTGATGGCTGCCAGAGATAGTACCTATACTCCTGCAGATCCACCATCAACTCTCTCAGGTACTGTGGATGCAGGGTGCGCATCGGGATCTTCTCCTCAGGTCCCCACCATGTTATGTGTTTCTTGCAGGCTGTATGAAAACAAGGGGGAGGCTGACTTCGTGGAGTCCTTGTTGCAGCTGTTCCGGTCCATCAACGACATGATGAGCAGCATGTCGGAGCTCACAGTCAGAGTGAAGGTAGGTGCTGCCATGCTCAGCCAGACTCGGGCAGCTCCTGCCCGGGCTGAGAAGCCCTTAGTTGTGAATGGCAACTTAGTCTGTGTGCAGTGAGTTCTTATCTCCTCCCTCCCTAGGTGGCTCAACTATTTCTTATCTCTTTGCTCTATCACGGAAAAGTTTTGAATATACTTTATATAAATAGAGGGAATTTATTAAAGTCAATTTAATGCACAGTTTGTCAGGACATCCTGTATCTTGAGATGCTGGGGGGAGGCTGAGGTAGATGGAGCCTTAGTAAGACTTGAAGCTGTGAAAGGGGAAATGAACAATTCCATTGTTCTTTCTCTTCACTCATTTCTTGTCTCTCTCTCTCTCTCTCTCTCTCTCTCTCTCTCTCTTTCTCTCTCTCTCTCTCTGTGTGTGTGTGTGTCTGTGTCTGTGTCTGTGTCTGTGTCTGTGTCTGTGTGTCTGTCTCTGTGTGTGTGTGACTGTGTGTCTGTGTGCCCGCACACATATTGATCTTGGTTGTCATTCCTCACTAGCTGGCCTGGAACTCACTCTGTATTCCAGGCTGTTCTTGACCTCTCAGAGACCCACCTGCCTCTGCCTCCAAGTGCTGGGATTAAAGGCTTGAGCTGTCAGGTCCAACTCACTGTTTTTGAGACAGGGTCTACAACTGAACCTGGAGCTTGAAAATTAGCCTATCCTGGCTGACCAGCTGGTTCTGGGGATCTTCCTCTCTGTGCTTGTCTTTGAGACTATAGGTGTGCACCGCTGTGCCTGGTGTGTATATGTATGCCTGCACAAACTTTCCTTATGCCATGCATGCAAACACCTTTAGTGGTTGAGCCACTTTGCTGGCCCCTGTTTTGTTTTGTTTTATGAAATGAGTTTTGAAGCATTGAATTCAGTTCTTCATGCTTGCAAGGCAAGCACTTTAGTAGCTGAGCCATCTCCCCAGCCCCTCTTTAGCCATTTATGATCACCTCTTGTTTTGCTGTCCTTGAGAAGAAGGCTGGAGACTCCTCTAGGACTTTTACTGGTATGGAGTTGTTCCAGAGACAGGGTGTAGAGAGTCCCTGAGAAGCAGTCTCAGGCTCCCACAACCTAGGGCATCTCGGTTATGTGGACTTTTATGGGCTGATTTATGACCAAGCAAGCTGTACAATTTGGAGTTCACTGCCTGCTAAAATTCAGCTAGGAACAAAACCAAATCTTCTAAGTGAGTCCCTGTAGCTTCACACTCTACAAGGAAGCTGCATCTTTCCTTTCCTTTCCTTTCCTTTCCTTTCCTTTCCTTTCCTTTCCTTTCCTTTTTTTTTCTTTTCTTCTCTTTTCTTTTTTTTTAAAAGTGAATAATTTCAAATGAGTTCCTTGTTATTATATTTTAAAAATGTTTGGGACATGTCATCTCCCAGCTGTAAAGCTTTGCCATGCTATCAGAATGAGGAGTGTGTGCTCTGAAGTAGTTCCTTGTCCCACTGACGAAGATGACTTTCCTAGCTGACCAAAAGGCTGTGACCTCTCCTCTGCCTCCAAAATGATTCATGGCCAACCAAGTCTTGTGATCTCTCGGTCCATTTTGACTCGTCTTTCTCCCAAATTGGTGATCTCTGAAGAAAGCTGTGTCCTGCATATATTAAAAGTTTTAGGTTAGTTGTTTTGACAGTGTGATATTGCCTAAGGCTGTCTTAACCTTCCAGGGTTAAAATTAGCTTTGCACCGGTACGTTTTACTGAAGAATGCATTGGCATTTGAGAGAAACAGACGAACACTATGCAAGAATAGATAAAAAAAAAAAGTCTCAGGAAGTTTCAAGACCAGAAGTAATTTTAGTTGGCTAAATATATTCTTATATTATTTAGTTTGATTGGGCTTGACTGGTGTCTGCCTGCCTCCCTGGTAGTCAAGTCATTTGTCAGTGGAGCCCGGAAAGCTTCCCTCCGGTGGGTGTTTTATTGTAAGACACGGATAAATTCAGTGACGTTCATGCTTGCTGCAGGCCTTCCATCTGCAAGTTGGAAATCGAGTTTCTTCTTTTCTTACTGTTAATTTGGTATTGTATGATCTCACCGCATTTGCTCTTTTGTGTTGCCAAATTAAGGGTCCTTGGACTTGGGTCTTGGCTTACATACTATTTTTACTCTTCCTGTTTTTGCCATGTTGAAATGGAAATAGAATTGTGCAGTGTCTTAGGTTTTTCTTACTGGGGCATTTTCTATTCTTTGGGAAACATTAAATATTGTTTCCCAAAGGGTTGCCACTGCTGTGTGCTTTAGTTTGTTGGTGTTGGGATTCAGTTCATGTGTATTTTCCCATGGTTCATGTGCCTGTGAGTGTGTGTATGTGTGTATATGTACTAGATCGATGTATGTGTAGCCCTGTGCATCTGTGTGGGGTGTAAGCATTGTGTGTCTCTGTGTGAGTACATGTGAGTAAGCATGCTGTATGACTGTGCACAGAGCCGTGTACGTTTGTTTGTTTCTCTGTGTGCATTCATTTGTAGTGTCTTTGCTGTTTAGATGAAGCTGAAAATGGCTTGTGAAAAATGCCAGCCCCTGTTCCACACGATGCACTCAGGCGGTTTCTATTCTCTTCTAGTCTCCTTTAGTGTATTCTAGACTAATGTTGTTCAGTGGTAAAATTGCTCGCTGGGAAGCCCTGTGTTTTCAGCAAGGGCTAATGGATCTCAGCCCACATTTGCAAGCAGTGCTTTTTACTGTTCTTTGGGGCTCCTTCCCATCTTTTCTGTACAGCATAGAATGAATATGTCATCATAGTTCTCTGCGCTCTCTCCACTGTCTTGCGGAGCCGCAGGCCTCTGCCACTTGGGCATGTGGCTGGGACTGCAGTTGAGACTAATTGAATCCGAGGCTCCTGAATTGAGGGTGATGCACAGACATGTGAGTGTTTGTCTCCTTCCAGGGACTGCCCTTAGGTAGAAGTCCTACCATCTGTCCCCTTTCTTACCCTCTCCCGGTGCGATTTCCATCTGGACGTCCTGAAAGGAGCTGTGTTGGGATGCTGTCATTGTGTAATCAGTTGTATTTGAGCTGATGGGTGGGTTTTTCCCTCCAAGAGGCATGTTTTTAATGTGCCTAAAAATAATCCTCTTTCTTCTTTGCCTTATGTCTTACATCAAATTCTTTGGCATGGGTAAGCTGGCATCTCGGATCTTCACTGCTTCCTGTAAATCGAAGTTTACCGGTTTATTTTCCCCAGACAAACGGTCTGAATGTGTGAGGGATGATGACAATTAACAGTCAGCTATGACAGTTTGCACCAATGAGAACTTGGGCTTCATGGAGCTTTGGCTGACAAGGCGCTCCGTGCCTGGTGACAGCAGTGGCCATTTATACTCTGCTCCAAGGTGCTTCCTTTTGCCTCTCTGGGTTCAAGTTCAGAAGACAGAAGAGTCAGTCATTACCTCAGCTCTCTGAGCTTCTGCTGTGGTTTTCCTCTACATTTAGAGTCTCCCCACATGGAGACAGATATGATGTGTCACGTGTTTACACAGTGTCCTCCCCCTGCACACGGACACTGCTTCTGGGACTCAACAGAGATGGACGGAGACCTGAGATGCTCAAATCCCTTGCAAACACGAACTAGCATTTGCAGACGACCTTTGTCCATTCTCCTCCTTAGTCTATTACTTTTTAGTATTAGCTTCATTTTAAGAGGAAAGATTTCTTTTGCCAAGTGCTCAGCCTCTTACCTCAATACACCAAGTCTTCTCTGTATGGCTTATGATACTTAATTCAGTGTAAATGCCATGTAAATAGTGGTCCTGAATAGGGAATGATGAGAAAACAAATCTGTACATTTTTGGTTTAGATACATTTTTCTCACGTCCATTTTTATTTAGTGCTTGGCTAAATCCATAGATATAGACTTAGGGCTGGCAGCATGTAACATATATAATATATATCTTTATATATATAATATATAAATAGTATATATGTAATAGTACATATGTATGTAATCATATATATAATACATATATATTTTTAACACACATATCTATACGTATGTATTTACACATAGACTATTACAACTTTTATATCTTTGACATGGATCTTCACTAGAACCATTAATATATTCTCTCTCTCTCTTTCTCTCTCTCTCTTTCTTTCTCTTTCTCTCTCTCCTTGTTTCCTTTGTATATACATGTGCACCTGCCTATACATGTACTTGTGGAGAGGGCTAAAGCTTAGGATCCCCTTGGAGCTAGAGTGACAGGCAGTTGTGTGAACTACCTGATTTGAGTGCTGGGAACTGATCTTGAATCCTCTGCAAAATCAGTATGCAGCCTTCATGTCTGAGCCATCTCTCTAAACCAGCGATGCTCGACCTGTGGGTCACGACCCCTTTGGAGGTTGAAGGACCCTTTCACAGAGTTTCCCTGAGACCATGAGAAAACACAGATATGTACATCACAATTTACAACAGTAGCAAAATTACAATTATAACATAGCAATGAAAAGAATTTTATGGGTGGAGGCTACCACAACATGCAGAACTATGTTAACGTGTCGCAGCATTAGGAAAGTCGGAAACCACTGCAGTCTAACCTGACCCACCAGTGTGTTTTACCAGTACATTGTTATCCAGTGCTGAACCCACTTCCTCTTTCAAAACACAGAGGTTGTTTCCCCCTTTTATTTTCATGAACCTTTCGTGGCTGGCTATCTCTAGTCCTGGCAGAATCCTAGTTCTATCTGGTCTACCCCGAGGTCTTCAGTTTCTGAACCTCTTATGGTTCTTTTGTGACTGCCCTTTGCACTTTCAAGACTTATCTGTCACATGAGGCATCTCTGCTTTCTATTCCTCGTGCTGCTAAATAAGATGATTGTGACTTTTTTGTTTTTGTGCATTTATGCCTGTCTATGCTTCTACTTAATTCTCAGTGGCATGCAGTATGAAGGGAGCTACTCAGTCGCTCAGCATCTACTTTATTCTCTGGTTATTGACTGTGTTGGGGAAGAAGGAGATTGTGGTAGAGAGGACAGTAGCCAGTGAGGGACTGGGCCACTGTAGACCAACAAACAGCCTAAGAAAGTCATAGTTTGAGTTTGAAAGTCTTGCCCAAAGCAGACAGTATTGTCTGTCTTTCACTCCCTTTGTTTAGAGGTCGGTAGTGGTCAACTGTGTGGCGGTGACCAGTACAGGTGGTGGTCAGTGCAAGTGGCCATGGCCACAGCCATAGTGTGTGCCTTACTTGCTGCTTTCTCGTAGTTCTCAGGTGCAGGATGTGATGTTCCACATGAAGACTTTCCAGGTCACGTCACTGCATAAGGAAAAGACTTATGGTATGAGAATATAGGAACACCTAAAGCTATAGCCCAGGAGCAGCCAGCCGTGACAGGAATAGCTATACTTGGTTGAGAATCAGCCACAGGCCAGGCCTTCTAGAGAGTACCACTGACAAGATGCCAGAGTCCAGTAGGTGAAAGACCTAGTTAATATAGAGGTTGTATTAATTTTCTGGGATTGCACAAAGAAACTTCTTCATATGTAGCGGCTTGAAACAGCATAGATTCATTCTCTCATAGGCCTGTGGATTGGAAGCCTGGCATCATGGCACCAGCAGGTTGATTCCTTCTGTGTAGTCTGGGATGGAATCTGGTAGTCCTCAGCCACCTGTGGCCCATAGACACATCCATCTGGCTCCAGTCTGCATCTTTTCATGGGGGCTCTGCCTGTGTGTCTGCACCTTGTGTCCTTTCTCCTCTTTAGTCATGTGGAACCAGTGCCCACACTGCCGAAGCCTGACTTCATGCTTACTTAATTTTATCTGAGAAAGACACTGTCAGATCCTACTCACAACTACTTTGGACTTGCATGCAACCTTTGATCAAATCACTTCCACCCACAGCAGAAGTCTACATGGGTATGAGTCTACCCAAGACAATGGAAAGCACTGTGGGGACTATGGCCTTGTAAGTTAACTACAGCTAGCCAGGCACTCTACCTGTGGGTCAGAACCTTCTCAGATTGGTGGACTCGGTTGACTAAAGGCCTTGTGAGCCTGCAGATTCCAGTTCTAAGTAAGGAAGTCCTGGCTCAGCTTTCAGATGACCCTGATGTCTCTGGACCTTGTCTGCTCTTTAAGTTGGAAGAAGCCAGGCTGATGCTGCGTTCCAGTGGCTGTGTGTACGAGCAGGGGGAGTTCTGGGGTCTGAGCTGGTGCAGCCTTTCCATTGGCTTCACCTGTGCTGACTGACCCCCGCTTCACAGCTTGGATTTGACAAGGCCCCTTGTATGTGCTTAGGGAGACCCTTGCCAATAAAGTTATAACATGAGTCAGTTAAGAATCAACAGCAGAATAGAAGGCAGTGGAGGTGATATGCTATGTCTTCCTTAGTTTAGAAATGCTCTTAAGTTCATTGCTGTAGTCTTTGTCCTACACTTCTTCAGGGGTTTCCAAAGTCTAGAAACAATGAGAATTCAGCCCATGGCTTCCGGCTTAGTTGATTCACTACAATGTTTCTTACTGTCTGTATAGGACCACAAAGCATGATCAAGGTTAGTCTGGAGCCCCCTGGCCAGGTGCACTTCTTTCTGTGCCCCGACTGTCTGTGCTGCTGTGCTGTGTGCAGGAGACTGCCTTAGCAGCCAGCTTTGCATATGTACAATAGTAACACCAAGATCCTGTCCACCCACTCTCCTTAAGCATGCCTGCCTTTGCATGGTTCTCCTTCCAGCCTGAGTAGAGAATTGTTACAAGGACAATATCTATCATTTGTGTTTTCTTGCTTTGTTGTTAAAACCCAGCCACCTTTCCTGGTAAACAGCCATAATTATAGCTGTAATCACTGCGTGCCAGTTTTGGGGCACGTGCCTGAGCGGACATGCCTTCATTTGCTCAATCCAGTGATTTTCCATCAAATTAATCTTCCTATTGTTGAATGGAAGGGCTTTGCTTTTAGAATCTTAACCCCACAGTGAACAGTTTCATTAGTAGCAAATTGGAGAGAGTCATTTTTTTTTTAACCCGTGACTGATTTCTGTGTTGATCACTGTGGCCCTCCTTGTCTTAGAGGCAAGCATTTGAGTTGAAGTCTGGCCACTTTAACCATTCCACCTACTCTGCCTTTTGTACAGGGATTACTGGGAAATAGTCTCCCTTGGAGCTGTGGTTTCTGCTCAGGAGCCCATGATTTCCTTTTCTTTCTATCTTGGTCTTCAGGACTCTCTGGTGTTCTTCTCATGCATGTTTCCTCTGGCTTGCATCCTGTTTCCTGCCAACCATGCGGTTTAACTCCCTGGTTCTTCCTCTATCATGGTCAGGATTCCTTTAGTGTCTCTGAGTAGCATCAGCCCTGATAGGCAAGCTTACTTACGCTTAGCAACAATCATTTATTTGTTCAGCTATTTGAAATGTTTATTTGGGAAGCATGTAAAGAGGTGTCTCAGTGGGCAAGAGATTTCCAATTTGTGCCTGGCACTGTGCTAGACCAGGACAGGAATAATACATTTCAGTCTGGGTTCTCATGGGTACATTTGAGTGAGCAAGACAGGGATAAACCTGTTAACTACCCCAAAGAGGCAGAGTCACACAGTGACTATCCAAATTCACACAAGTTCTCACTTTATGACTTATACAATATTACTTTTAAGAAAAATAATTTCTTAATTTTTCTTAAAAATTAAATGGTTAAGAGCACTGGCTCCTCTTTCAGAGGACCCCTGTTCAATTCACAGCATCCACATGGTGCTCACAACCATCTGTAACTTCTGTTTCTGGGGATCTCACACCCTCACACAGACATACTTGTAGGCAAAACATCAATATATATATAAAATACAAATAAGTAAATTTATTTAAAAAAAAAAGTAAAACAAACCAAAAAATGGAAACTATAAGGTTTGGAATGACAGAATCTCTCAGGAGATGGAAATATTTTAGAAGATTCTGGAAAGTTTAAAGTATGGAATGGGGTGGAGACAGGCAGCTGACGGGGCATCAGCCCTTCAAAAGCGAGACATTTGTCTGTTTGTCTGGCATGTTGCTGGTGCACTAGGAGGCTGAGGCAGGAAATCTGCAGGTTTTAGGACAGATTGGGCAACACACCAAGACCTCGTTTCAGAACAAAATAGCAAAAAGGCCTGGGAATGCAGTTCAGGGTTCGGATTGTTTCCTAGTTATGTGTGAGACCCTTGTTTAACCCTTCATACCAGGAAAAAAAAAAAAAAAGAACAAGAAACCCACTAACCACTAAAAGGAAACAAGAAGATCAAGTCAGAGCTACATTCAAGCCTAGTTTGGGGTACATAGTAAGACCCTATGTTAGTCCCCATACTCCCCCCACCTCCCTGCCACCAATAACAAACAAATAGTTCAGAGATTCTGGCTGGCTTGAATCAATAGGGAAGTATCAGATCCCTGGGAAGGTCAGATCATGGAAGATCAGGCTAACATGGTGTATCCCGCTGTGGTCAGGTCACCACTGGCTTTTCCAAGGATCATCCTGGTGATGCCTGCAGAAGAGGGTACAAAGGCTGACAGAAGAAGCAGAGGGTGAAATAAAACCGGTCTCCCGACCCCAGTCCTGATGACATTTGGAGATAGTGATGTTTGCCTTGTCTGTTGTAGACATTTAGCAACATTGCTGGCCCATGCTCAGGAACCCTCTTCATCATAGTTACCAGAAGAACCTCTTAGATGTTACGTGTGTTTCCTGGGTTGGTGTTGCCCATGCGAGACTCCAGAGCTGGTGATGGAGTATGAGATTGAGATTATGGTACTTAATCTAATGTGGAAGCCATAGTGGATTTGTGGTGGAAGGTGGGAAGAAATAAGAGGTCAGGGTTGTGTCATCCACCAAATTAGAGGCAGGCAACTATGGGCACAAAAAGAAGACTGTAGAGATTCTGTACATCTTGCATCGTTGGTCCCTGAGACTTTGCTAATGAGCTCCCGTGTTGCCTTGGCTGTCCCACTCTATCATACTTGCTCAGGGCATCCTGTGGGTCTGTGCGTATACCTGCCTCTGTCTTTGTATTCACTCATTTGCCACTTGTAATATAATACAGTCTTTTGTTGTTGGGGATTTAATTGTTCTTTTTATTTACATATCTGTACCTGGTTATGTGCACATGTGAGTTCAATGCCTGGGGAGGCAGAAAGAGGGCATTGGATCCCTGGGAGCTGGAGTTACGTGTGTTTCTGATCTGCCCCACCTGGGTACTGGCCACTATAGTTGGGTCTTCTGCAAGGGCAGCAAGTGCTCCTAACTGCTGAGTTATCTCTCCAGTTCCAACACAGTACTATCTTTAAGGAGTAGTTGCTCCCTCTCCCTCTGTCCCTCTTTCTCTCTCCTTCTCCCTCTGCCCCTCTTTCTCTCTCCTTCTCCCTCTGCCCCTCTTTCTCTCTTCCTCTCTCCCTTTCCCTCTGTCCCTCTTCCTCTCCCTCTTCCCCTCTCTCTCCCTCTCCCTTTCCTTTCTCCCTCTGCCCCTCTCTTTTTCCCTTTCTCCCTTTCCTTCTTCCTCTCTCCTCCTTCTTCCTCTTTCCCTCTCCCTCTGTCCCTCTCTGTCTTCCTCTCCTTCTGCCCCTCCCTCTTTCCCTTTCCCCCTCTCCTTCTTCCTCTCTCCCTCTCCCTCTGCCCCTTTCTCCCTCTCCCTCTGCCCCCTCTCTCCCTCTTCCCCTCTCTCTTTCTCTCTCTCCCTCTTCCTCTCTCTCCCTCTGCCCCTCTCTTTCTCCCCCTCTCTTTTTCTTCTCTCCCTCTCCTTCTTCCTCTCTACCTCTCCCTCTGTCCCTCTCTGTCTCTCTCTCCCTCTCCCCCCTCTCTCCCTCTGCTCCTCTCTCTTTCCCTCTCCCTCTGCCTGTCTCTCTCTTCCTCTCTCCTCCCTCTGTCCCTCTCCCTCTGTTCCTCTCGCTCTTCCCCTCTCCCTTTTCCTCTGTCCCTTTCCTTCCCTTCTTTTCTTTCTCCCTATCTTAAGCCTTTGGGCTAACATCTTATGCCTGCCCCTTGCCTGGTATCCCTTTAGTGTGTTGTCAGTGGCTGGCTGTTAGAGTCACTGCTGCAGTGTTGCTGAACATCATTGGATGCCTGGTTATATAATAAGCTGGGGAAGTACCAGATTTCAACTCCCATATGGTTTAGGGGAGTTTATCTTCTGCTTTTTTGCTCTGATGGATTGTGCAGTGTGAAATAATCCTAATCCCTTCTGTTTGTGCGGCCTCTCAGTGGCCAAAGCTTTCCGATCCATGGTATCTCTCAGGGCCCCTCAGTACCACTATAGTGTCTGTACAAAACAACAAAGCAAGGGAAGGAGAAACTAATTGTGTGGAGTCTGCTTCTTGTAAGAACAGGGTTGTAGATGGAAAAACAGCTCTGTTCTCACAGCCTCTGGCTCTTGTCTGGGATCTTCATATGCACCCATCTCTTGGGGCCTTTCAGGGAGATGCAGTCAGTCGGTGGAGACTGACTAGCAGAGCTGGTTTCCAGCCCTAGGAGAGCTGCTGCACCTCACACTTAGGGAAGCACATTCAACAATGCAGTCCCTGTGAGTACTGATCAATTGCATCTGTATTTTAGGTTTCTAGTGTATAGGGCATATTTTTTCCTGCACATTGCAGAAATCTTAAATAAGATCTAAATAAAAGGAGAAAACCCCCTTTCTGTGTATAGATCAGATGCCTAGATACCAAGAGCATGCCAGTTCTAGATTTACTGCAGTCCTAGTCTTCACCTTAGAGTTACAATGTGATTATTGATGCCGTGCTTCTGATGTTTAGAGGAGAAAGTAAAAGATGAGCCTATCTGATAGGATGTTTGGGCAGGAGAAAAACTCTAGGGGACTGCCTATACTCAATGCTACATTAGGGTTACAAGCATCGCTGTAAAGCTACTGTTGTCTCACTGCACAGACTGAACTCAGATAAGTTTCAGAAAGCTGGATGTGCATTGCTTCAGGTAGCTGTGAGCCCAGCACCCTAGGCTGAGTGTGCCTCTGCTTAAAAGTTAAACTCCTCCGGTGCAGCGATTGTGTCTCCACTGACGTGAGAAATGTCTACCAGTGGGCAGAATGTTCCATTCTTCTCAGTATTTAGTGATCCTGATGGTCACACTGTGACTGCCTCTTCAAGAGAATGTCCATCCTTATAAAGAATGTCTTTGTGGGCCGGGGAGATGATGCAGGATGTAAAGTCCTTGCCTTATCAACCTGAGAACCTGACTTTGCTTCCTAGAACCCATGTGCAAAACTGGAGTATGATAGTGTACAGTTGTCATGTAGTATAGAGAGGCAGAAGCATCCCTGGACTTCAGTGGCCATCGAGCCTTGCCTGCTTGATGAGCTTCAGGGCAATGAAAGACCCTGCTTCAATTAGTCAATCTATCCACCATCCACCCATCCATCCACCCACCTACCCATCCATCCATCCATCCATCCATCCATCCATCCATCCATCCATCCATGTATGTTAATGGTACCTGATGTATGATACCTAGGGTTGTCCTCTGGGTTTCACACGCCCATGCTCAAGTGCACACACAGATGTGTGTACTCATGCCCCTGGGACTCTAGAACCTTTTTCTGTAAGCAGGGGTTGCAGCAAGGGGTTTTGGGAAAGAAGAGGCCATGAGGCTGAAACAAATGTGGAGACATTATGAAGAGGGTAGAGAGTGAGGTGTTAGAGCAGCTGGAAGGAGGGGACAAGCACGTGTGGCTGAAACTTGTAAATCTGTGACTCTGTGAGATGGGTTCTGCAGCTGTTCTGGCCTGTCTGCTGAGTTGATACAAAGGGACATTAAAGCCTTCACTGAGGCCTGGTGTTCACTGAGCTTGTTGATTGGCACATGTCCAGGACCCAGACGAGTGGGATGCTTAAACCTTCCCAGGAAGAATTACATTGAGTTGGAATAGTATAAGGAAGCAAGGGAAAGAAACTTTATACGTAAGCTTCAAAAACTCATTGGCTCTGTCAGAGTAGATATTTATAAACTGGTACGATGTCTTGGAGTATTACAGTTGTGTAAGTTCTCTTAGTGTGTATGTTGGTGAGACTGCACATTAGGTCCAGTTGGATTTCTGCACTACTCAAGGAGTTACGTTGGTGAGTTAGGGAGAGACAAGTCATATCCGGAAGGCTTTTGGGCATTTACTCAGGGATAGAGAGGTCTGAGCTGGGAGGACCAGACCCTAATTTCCTGTTCTTCACTGTGTTGCTTTTCGCATGAGATTACTCCAATCCGATTTTAAATTATTATGCCGGATTTACTCAGAATCCTCAGCCATCCTTCTGATGAGAAGGTTAGCAGTGTAAGTCTCTGTACACTGTGGACATAACACCTTAATGATTCAAGGAGAATTATTTTACCCTTGGGAAAACCTAGACTCTCAGTACGGTGCATTGTATTAGAAAAGAGGCAGACACGGAGTGGGCAGGGCTATAAAAGAAAGATGTATCATTAAAACAAAGCAGACCTTTTAAGACCTATGTCTCCTTTAAATTCAGCCATTCATTCTTAGAGACCACCTACATGTGTGCGCGCGCACGTGTGTGTGTGTGTGTGTGTGTGTGTGTGTGTGTGTGTGTGTGTAGGGGTATTCATGTAGATGCCAGAAGAAAACCCTGTGTGTTTTCTTCACAGATGCCATCCACTTCATTTTTGACACAGGGTTTCTCCATCCATCTGAGACTTTGTCAGGTAGGTTAGAGTGGCATGCCAGAGAGCCCCAGGGATCAACCCATATGCAATCCCCAGTGCTGACGGTCCAAGAGCAGGTCACTCAGTCTTATTTTACTTTATTCTTTTTTAATGAGATGAAATTCAGATCCACAAACATGAAACTGACTGAACTCTCTCCCTGCTGTACGTTGTTTTGCGTTTTCCTCTTAAACCTCTTCTATCCATGCAAATGATTAAGGAAGCCCAGCATTCCTTCTCATCTGATTAGGTTAAAAACAAGAGTCTAATCAACCTTTGAAAAGGAAAATTTGAGAATTCTGAGAACTACTCATTTTGCCATAAAATATTTTCCATGGTTATCTCTGACAATCAGAAGCAGCGGTACTCTGTGTTAGTCAGTCAGCTTTGATCACTGTGACAAAGACAAATGCAAACAATACAAAATGCAGGAAAATGCAAAACAGCTTCTAAAGAGCAAAGGTTTATGCTGGCTCCTTATTTCAGAAACACCCAGCTGAAATGGGTTGGATCTGTCCCTTTGGACCTGAGGCTAAGCCCTAAGTCAGAGTCATGCCATGTCACATGCCCCTGTAGTGACTCACTTTCTTACCACAGGCAGGGGGTCCCACAGTGCTTTGCAGCCCTCTGCTAGTTTGCACCTCTTCAAGGGCTCCCCTACATTCCTGGAGCAGCACACTGGGGAACAAGCTTTTAACCACCTAGACCCTTGGGGGACATTTACAATCCAAAGCATAGTATATCTGAGAAAGTCAGTGAGCACCAATTCCTTTTATTGCTTTTCTTTTAAATAATTTATTTTGTATTAGAGAAGGACAGTGTTTCAGTTCCTCCTTTCTCCGGCCTGTCGTCCTGTGATATTTTCCAGATTGGTTGTGACTCAGCCCAAGTGTTTCTCCACTCTGTTCATCACTCATGATGAAGGGTGCTCATCCACCCCTTTGCCAGTTACCTGTTAGTTTTCATGGTTGCCTTGTCTCTTGCACTTTGTGCTTCCATCTTTGGCCGTGTCTCTTACTAGGGACACAGGAACAAACCATATCTCCACTTCTCACTTACTGAAGTTTCTCCCTCAGACTTAGCCAGTCTATGAGTGTCCACCACCTCCTTGTCTGTGCTAGCTCTAGATGTCCTGTGGGCAGCAGATGGCTCCTGGTAAATGGGGCTTGGGCTTTATACTTCAGTGTCTGTCTTAGTTAGGGTTTTACTGCTGTGAACAGACACCATGACCAAGGCAACTCTTATAAGGATAGTATTTAAGTAAGGCTGGCTTACAGGTTCAGAGGTTCAGTCCATTATCATCAAGGTCGGAGCATGGCAGCATCCAGGCAGGCAAGGTGCAGGCAGAGCTGAGAGTTCTACATCTCTCAGCTGCTAGCAGAATACTGGCTTCCAGGCAGCTAGGATGAGGGTCTTAAAGCCCACACCCACAGTGACACACCTACTCCAACAGGTGAGTCACACCTTCTAATAGTGCCACTCCCTGGGCTGAGCATATTCAAACCATCATAGTGTCATCACGTGATGTGTCATGGACTCTTGACCCCAGCACAGATGACGGGGCTGATTTTCAGGTGAGACTTCTGTTCCTTCCTTGACCTCTTATCAGGGACAGGGAAGTAACAACATGTTATGAAATACACAAGGCAGAGGCTGGTGCTGGCCCCTTGGGTGGGATCATTGATGAACAAGGTTTATGTGAGCTCAGTCAGTGCAGTCACATGGCTTTTGCTCTTCTCGGCTTCACCTTCTTATACTTCACCTTCTCATACTGTTTTGGGGGACCTTCCCTTGTGAGTAGGTAATAACTTCTTACCACTAAGTAACTCCAAAGTTGGATCAAATCCATGTCTAACGAATGGCTGATGAATGGAGAAATACAGCATATTCTACTGAAAACAAGCAACCAAAATACTGAGCAAGGATACATTAAGAAAGCACAAAGAACTGGAAAGCAGGGCTCACTGTATAGAACTTGAGGGAACCCTGGACATCAAGGTTGAAGGCAGAATCTCTCTTGTAGTATGTGGGCTGCGTCTCCATAGCATTCCATATTTGGCTCCACCAGGGTCTTTTCCCCACTTACCCCTTCCTTTTTCTGAGGAGCCTGCTCTGTTACCCCGGCATTCATTTGCACACCTCATTCTCATCTTACCCCAGAGCTTGGCCTTTATCCTTCATGGTGGTATCTCCTATACATGTTTCCTTTTGGAAACAGGATGTATGAATGCCTCCAGAGCTTCCTTCCCACTGTTGTGCCTGACTGGAGTTACATTTCAGTCTACAGATCTCCTGTCTGTCAGCACTGAGCATCGGGCTGTGCTCTCAGGGAAATGGTCTTTAGGGTGGTTGTTAAGTCGGAAAGTCATGGAGCTGGAGAGATGATGGCTCAGCACTGGGCTGCAGAGATGGCTCAGTGGTTAAAAAGACTTGCTGCTCTTGCAGAAAACCCGGCCTTGGTTCCTAGCACCTATATGGCTGCTCACAACTATCTGTAACTGGAGCTCCATGAAGGTCTTAAGCCCGCTTTTGGCCTCTATGGGCACCAGGCCAATGTGGGGTACAGCTACATATACAGGCACAAAGACCCATACACACAACCTAAAATGATCAATATTTTTTTTTTAAGGGAAGAAGGGAAGCCATAATAATGTGACTGTGTGCATGTCTGGCTGACTTGATGATCATTTTTAAAGTACATCTTCAACTCTGCTTCCATTATTGCCCCTCCCTGGCTGCTGGCGTAACTGCTGGCATTTTAATGTATGGCTACTTTAGCACGCGGGCAGACATAATGTGCACTGTATTCCTTTCCTTTATAGTATATTAAGTGCTCATTTCATGCCAACTTTGGCCTCATTATTAGCCAGAGACCGTAAGTAACAGACAGTGAAAGATGTTCTTTCTCCAGGAGAGGAAGCCAGGCATTTGACCCCCAGGGCAGGTGACAGGTGGGGTGGTATGTCATTGCGTCATTAGCTGTCAGGATGACAGACTACAGGCCAGACGGGGGCCCAGAGTGCAAATGGCTCTGCAACCCCATCAAGGCCTTGGTTACAGCTCATAGGATTGGCTCTGAGCTTTGAGGCTGAGAATGGAGATGGCTGACTATTTCAAGGGATTGTTGGGCAGGAGGATCGGGGAGGAAGGAGAAGGAGAGAGAAAGATGTTTGAATGCCTTGTTTGTGAGGTATAGGGATCTTGACTGTGCTCTGGTAGTCCAGTGGTGGCATGTGAGAGCCCCAGCTGACATACTGAAAACTGACATAGAAGTTTATTTTTTAATCACACTTTTAGGAAAGGTTAAGATTTCCCAGGGTGGATGGAAATGGGGGTCTCTCAGTAAGAAAATTACATGAGTTTTGAAATTTTATCTTATAGACTTCATTATTAGTTCTTTTATTTTTACCATGGGATAACTTTCTTTATTTATGTATTTAAATAAAATATGCCTTTAATTGAAAAAGCATTTTCCCAAAACCTTGCCTGTCCCCTTGCAGAGTTTTGTGGCTTTCCCTGGGAGCCTCTTTGTAGGGTGCTTGGCCTCATTCCCCAATGGAGCACTGATGTCTCATTCTGAGAGCTGCTTTGGGGGGTTGTAGCCTGGCGTCTGTTTCCAATTCAAGTTTCCTTTACTAGCTACAAAGCAGATAAAGCTACCACAGCATCCTTTGTATTCCAAATGTGTTGGTAAAATACATGTTCATTTTCTAGTGTGTTGGTTATGTTGAGTGGAGGACACAACATGTGTAGATGTTGTATCCTGCCCTCAGGATTAGAACATCACAGCTGTCCTTCACTGCCTAGACACACAGCTCCCGAGTTGGTCCTTGGTTCTCGATGAGCCCGTCTTAGGTCTTTCCTGATGCTTGTTCTCTGGTAGGCTGCAATAAGCACTGGTTGAAGGGATGGATGCTGTTCAAATCCTTTCCTCTCTGGGACATCATCAATAAAGTGAAGGAAGCTGTGTTTGGGGACTATGGGGTATTAGACAGAGCCCTGTGGACAGTAATGAGTTTTAAGGTTTGTGTTGAGGTTACTTGGTTCATGGTTCTTTTCTGTAGGTGGGCATTTGACCGAGATCCCATTTCAGCCTTCTACTTACTTTTTCTTTACTTAAGGACAGCATATTATGAGTTGCACAAAATTGCTTTTAGATTCCACAATCTGACAACTTTTCCTTTGATTTTTACTATGTGTAACCCTTTACCTCTCAATCAAAGAAAAAGATTAATCTTAAATTGAGGTGTAATTTATAGGCAGTGAAATAAAATCCATACTGAGGTGGACAGTTCGATCAGTTTTCAGGAATGCTTAGGCTGTGAACCCCCACCCCACCTTAGTAAAGGACATCTCCGTTCCTGGTACCTGAGTGTGTACTGTGTCCTTTGTGAGCGAAGCAGTATGCATTCTGTATTCTCTAAATTGGAACCTCTGAGTTTCATTTGTGCTGGCAGTTCTGGTTCCTGTAGACTTAAGCTCTGTACACTACTGAATCTTCTTGTATCTGTCTATAAAACACCAGGAAATGTCTCAACTGTGTCACGAAGTTCTGATTTGTTGCACTCATTCCTTAGAACTCTCTCTAGAACAAAGTAGTCACCTCTAAGGTCATCTTTGAACATCAAAGGAAACCTCCGCAAGGTTATAAAGGGACACAATGCCATCCTTAACTTCTATTGGGAACTAATTTCTCATAAGTATACATAGAGACAGATATTTTAAGTCTCTCTCTCTCTCTCTCTCTCTCTCTCTCTCTCTCTCTCTCTCTCTCTTTCTCTCTCTTTCTCTCATCTCTGTGTGTGTGTCTCTGTGTGTGTCTGTGTGTTTCTGTCCATTTTGGTGTGCCACATATACATATATGCCTGGTGCCTGTGGAGGCCAGAAGAAGACATTAGATCCCCTGGAACTAGAGTTGTAGGTGGTTGTGAGCTGCCATGTAGGTGCTGGGAACTGAACTTGGGTCCTCTTCAAGAGCATTCTTAACTGTTGCTTTATCTCTCCAGTCCCATAGAGACAGGTTTTTTGTTTTTTTTAATTTGTTGAGTCTGTAATCTGAAATGGCTTTTTGGAAGTGTGCTACTCCTTTGTATTGTAAAGAAATTCTAGCTCCCAAAATTAGCATTCCAGGTTGTGTAATATTTAGCATCTTTCTTTTGCTTTTTTTTTTTTTTTTTTTAAAGCTATGTTAAGTTCAGTAGAGCAGTCTCATTTACACTCCACTTATTCATAATTTGGGATAATTAATGTAGTGGCTGGGCTGCCATTCACCTCTCCCAGCTTCAGAACACAGGGCTCTGCCAGTCAAATGCATATCTTAAGCAGATTAAGTTGCTCTTGGCACACTTAAAACCTCCTAAAGGGAAGAGATCTTTTCACACTGCGGGGTAGCTGAGTCCCTCCTGACTCTTACTCCACCAGATGGCCAACAAGGACTTTAGAAGTGATGAGCTAAGGTCCCCTCCAGCCCAGAAAGCCTGAGATCTTGCCAATATCATGTTCAGTTGGGGTGTTTATTTCCTTTGAAAGCTTACATGAAGTAGCATTTCTCTTAGAAATCTATTGTTTATATTTTCACGAATCTCCCCACCCCCACCCTCCCAATGGGCTCCCGGGTTTGGCTGATAATTGGCTTTTGTGATACAGTAGTTATTTAAAAGCTAGTATTTAAGGGATTCTTTACTGCAGCTGGATTACCTGGAGCTGTTAGGGTTGGGAGAGTGAACCCATGTAAAGGTCATTTCTGCCAGGTCCGACTTAGGAAGTCACTCACAGCTCGAATGTGCTCCTTGAGATGGGAGGAGACCCTAAGTATGAATTTCAGTTTCTGTGTCTCAGTTTACCCCGAGTCCAGTCCAACTAACCTGGGTTGAATGTTAGGCTGTTCAAAAATCAGTGCCATTTACTCCATGCTTGAGATTGGACTTTCCTTTTCAATAATTTTCGTATTTTAAAAAATGACACCTCTGGTCTTTTGTTCTGTAGCATGGAGGGTCAAGGAACCAGCCTGCGGTCTGCCTCTCTGCCCTCTGCCCTTCCAGTGTGTGCTCATTAGCTTGTGATTGTTTCTATAACCTCTTCCCAGCCGGGTGTGATCTCACAGGCCACCTTTTCTGACCCTCCAAGGTAGTTAAATGAGATTTTGCTTTCTCTATGAATTAAATATGTCATGTGGATTTGAAATGTTCCCAAACTTGCAGTGCTATGTTTTGGCAAAATAAATACTATTTTCAGAGAGTTCAGCCCTGTTGATTAAAGCCCATGTCTCTTCTTATTAGGATAGGAAATGATTTTATCAGGCAAACATGGCGAGTTAACGTTCCTCTTTTGGAAGGCAGGCCGGCTGCTGGGCTGTTTGCTGTCTGTACATATGGCAGTCCTTGCTGGTTGATTTGTAGGTCTCATGCATATGTACTTCTCTCTGCGCTTGAAACCTCTTGCTGTAGATGTATATGGTACTTAATGCTTTCATGGTCCTTAGGGCTGAGAAAGTGATGTGTTGCTCTATGGCACCCAGCCCCGAGGTTGCTTGCTGTGTGTTGCTTGTATCTTCCCTGTCCTTTTCTATCTCTTCTTCAGATAGCCTCTGGTACGAAAAAAGCAGAAATAGCCAAGATGGAGTATGGAATGGGGATGGAGTGGGAGTGGCGATCTGTGTCCTGGCCCAGAATCCCGGGCGACCTCTGAGATCTCCTACCCTGCCTTGGACTATCTGACCTGCGGGCTCTTATGAACTCCTTTTAAAATCTCCTTCATGGGGAGATGGTTTACTTTTTAAAATAGCAGCAACGCTGTTTGCAGCATTGGAAACACTTTGGAAATGTGGGTACATGGCACAGTCTTCACCATTCTGGTGAAGAGTCAGTGGTGCTTAACCTTATGCTGCTGCTTCTCAGGAAGAGGAGGACTTGGGACCCGCACCCCGAGTCAAGTACCCTGTCAACAAGAAAGGGTCTTCTGAGCCAGTAGGGTAAATGCATTGGGCAAGAAGCAGCTTCCCTGGGAGAAGCACCAAGAGACTGTCTGGCAGTAGTGGGCAGAGCCAGACCCTTGGCTTCTATTCTCCATCTCTTTCTTTGAGCTACTTCTGTAGCCTGTCCGTCTTTAATCATTCTGTCTCCCATCTCAGCACACTGCACAGTACTGTGCTTTGCTAGCCTGAGCCTTTGCCTTAGAACTCCCATCCTCTCATCTCTTCCTGTTGGCCTGCCTACCAATCACTTAGCTTTCCCTACCCAGCAAAGAATAACTGTTTCTTCATATTGGTCCTAACATACCACCCTTTATGCCAAGGCCCCCATTCCCAGAGTCCTTCTAAGGAACTCTTCCAATCAGCCACACAAAGCAGAAATGTTGGGGCTGTTCTTTAGATGTCACTCTTCAGTATGTCACAGCTCCTGGCTTTTGAGCACTTAGGTCAATGATGGAAATGTATTTCCAACCATGAACAAATAGACATGGGGTCAAAAAATGGTTCTGGAATTGTTCCTGTCATGATATCTATGAAGTGTTAAATGTGGTATGTCACGTTTCTGGTTGCTTCCTGGCTGGCTCCTTGCATACCTCATCCTGGGAGCCTTGCTGATAGTGGTGCTGGAGTTGTTAGCCCTAACAAGCTAGACTCAGACACTCATCTTTAGTGGACTAATTAGAGGGACAAACCATGGTGAAAAGCAGAAAAAAGAGATTTATTCAATGCGGCCACATTGGGAAGAGGAACAAAGAGACCCAGTGACTCTCTTTAAGTGCAATTTTGGGTTCCTGATAATGAGGTTTATGTTTAAATAGAGAGCAAGAGTTATGCGTAACTAAGCAGTCCTGGTCAAGCTGCGGTCCTGCTCATGTCACAGTGTCTGCTGTCAGGCGGTCTGGCAAGGTGTCAGACTGTATGAAATTGCTTTCCTGGAGACAAGTTCCCCCTCTGATTGGCACCAGGCTTCACTCCTTTCTTTTTCCCAGCGTGTGATTCCTGGGGATACTCCTCAAGTCCTTTATTTCAATATTCTGATAGCTAAAAGGGAGAGGCATACATGTCTCCATAGACTACCCACATCCCTGGCAGGACAGTCACAGTGTGCTCTGATTCTGAGTCCTCATCTTATCCAGCTCCTGGTATTGTTTGTGTCTGACCTGCCTGCTTTGATCCGAAACCCTTCAGACTATTAAAATATGAGTTAATCATGTAAGAAACTCAGTAACTCAACTTCATAGTGAGGATGTACACTTCCTGTTGCTAGATAATAAAACAGAGTGCAATAATTTGAATTCCGTATAATGGATGTGATTAGAAATGATTTCCCTATTTACTCATATAAAAGGCTAAATGGAAGATGATTAGTGAGCTCTGTTTAATGTTTTTTCCTAAGGTGATTTCTTAATCTTCCAAACAAATTCTTATGATAGAGAGAAGAAAAAAAATCCATTAAAAGATACTTTAAACCTTTAAGACACTGTTCAAGGCTTTCAGTCCCTTTAGTAGATTATGGCTCTGGGAGAAAAGAAATCATAGCCAAGAGCTGTGCTGGGTGTGTTAACCCAGGGTCAGCACGTTAGGCATAGATCTGACCACAGTACCGGGCTACCGACACTGACCATAAATACAGCAGTGAGCCTTTCCATTGGAAATATCTGTAAGTTTCCATCTTTGACTATATTACTCCTGAAAATTGTTATTCAGAATTAATGTGTCTAAATCCTTCCAGATCCCATTAGTTTTATATTATTCTGTAATTTGATAATTAAATAATGCTACTTTAAAAAATCCTTTATCCTTAAATCCTTCACCAATAATCTCTTGTCCATAATTGTGGGTGTCTCATGACTTATATTTAATTAGTCCATTGTTAGTGAGCAATTGATATTCGTTGCAATTAAGATGATAATATATAAAGCCGCAGTGAAATGCTTGTGCATTCCTCTCTGGATTTGGGGTCACAAGGCCTGTAGGTTTCACATTTTAAGTATCTCTGGTCATAAAAGTAATGACATCTGGTCCAAAGATGCTTTGTCACACTGAACCAGGAGTTAAGTCTAGTTGGATCATGGAAGACCTTTCCCCTAGATGAATGAAACCATGTTGGGGCTTTCCTCAAGATGTCTGGACACTGGCCTGGTAGCCTACATGGAAAAATACCAAGTGGATAACACCTCCGTTTCTAGCGTTAGCTGTTTTCTGTGTCAGGTGCCAGAGAACAGAAGACAAGCAGGTAAGTGAGCAGAAAACCAATGTGCCATTCCTTCTCATGAGTTTCAGGGAGAAACTGTGTGTTTCCTGTGACCAGAACTCAAACATCACCCTGTATTCTTAGCAGAGACATTGTCTCTCATGATGTTCTATCTCTGGGCAGGGCTCATACAAAGTCCAGGAAAGGATGGGGATTGGATGCAGGATAAGATCTCCACTGTAAAAGATGACTAATTAGAGAGACATGCAACTCCAGAAGAGTTGGGCTGCTAGGAGAGATGCTGCTAGATCTTGGCAGCTGCTGAGTGTTTTACGACCGCCTTATCCTGGTCTGGTGGAAGAGAAGAGAGCTTGTTTTTCTGTTTCTGGCTGGTTTGATGCACTGTAATCTGCTCTATGCCTTTTACCCCTTGTTAAAACGTTTATTCCTTCTCTCCTCCCCTCCTCTGCTCCCCTGTCTTCCTCTCTGCCTTCCTGCCTTCTTTCTTTTTCTTTTCTTTCTTTTGACACAGCCTTACTGTGTATCCCTGACTGGCCTGTAGCTTGGTCTGTAGACCAGTCTCTTGGAATTCACAAGATCCACCTGCCTCTGACTTTCTGGTGCAAATGCTCAGACTAAAGGTGCCTGGTCCTTCTTCTTAAGCAGGTGTTTTGCTCCTTCCTCTCACCTGGCCTCTGCAACAATGAGGATACTTCGGGTTCGAAGTGTTGAAGAGTTAGTGGGTTAGAATTCTTGTCTTTTGTTCTTTATTGTGTAGCTTTCTGCATCTTTCGGCCCATAGCCAATAAGCTTTCAATGAGCTTCCAGTATATCTCAAGAAACCGATTACCATCTGACATGGAAGTCACGTTATTCGATATCTCTGTGATGCCCTGCATGCACCAGGCAGTATTACAGGCATGAAGTTCTCTTGTTGGGCAAGGGTAGATTGGAAGTGCAGGACGTTGATTTTATGTTTGAGTCAGGATAAAGAGGTACAGTTTACTGCATCATCAATTGTAGTAAGACGATCCAAGTCTATTCTGCTTATTGGCACTATCATTCCATCTAAAAGCAGGAGGGGTTTGGTCTCTTACTAGGAAATAGCCAAAAATGTAAAGCATTCGTCAGCTATAACACTGCATTTTCATTGTATTACCTCCACTCCTAGTTGTTCACTTAGAGCACCTAAGATTCATGGAGGATTTTCAGGTTGCTCGAGTTCAGGAGTTCAGAATTCTCTGCATTTCTGGCCCCCTTTCCAGTCACTAATCCTCTCTTCCAAGATTTTTTTTTTTTAATTGTTGAGAAAGCCTTTTTGGGTTTGCTAACCCATCCATTCATTCAACAGTTTTTTCCCAGGATCCGCTGAAGGTCAGATGATTTGGGAGATGCTAAGGAGGCAGAGCATTAATAGAGTCTCCACATATGGGGACTTAGTGAGGCAAGAGGAGGTCTATTGAAAGGATGCTTTCTCTTCCCCCATTGAACTGTCCCAGGCCTGGATGAGTCTTTAGCTAAAGGAGATGGCTTTCCAGGTCTTAAGAGCCAGGTCTAGAAGAGCCCCTTGGTGTCAAAGGGGACCTCAATGGTCTTCATAATTAATGTAACTTTCATTTAATCAGAACCCCCATATTTCTTCCAGTTAGTATCTAGAGGGTCAGTGGCTTTCTTGCAGACCTTTGAACATTTTTCTTTATATTATTTTGAAACAGCAGTAAAATACTGAAACATATTTGCCTGAAACCTCCATGTTGGTTTGGCATGATTTCAGAAGTCACCTGGCAGAATCAATAAAAAAGGAGCAAGGAAATGTAATGTATACTTGGCATTTTCCCGCTGGCATGAACACAATTGTTAGATGTCATTTTAAATAAGCCTTTTAAAGGTCACATTAAAAATAGAATAATTGGCTATGTTGTACAGCTCATGAAAGATCATGAATATGTAACTAAGTGATAAATTTTAAAAACAACCACTCCTAATTCTATAAAAATAGGTATTGGTGGTTTGGGTTAGACATTCCCATTGTTCTTCAAAATTGCCAGGCCTTAAGTACTCTAAATTGGTGTGAAAATGATGAGCAGATTGATGTTGGTTAAAATGAAACTACCAGTGTCTAAAATTTCAGACGCTAAGATGATTCTGTGATGTGGAAACAAATACAGAGACCCAGAGCCAGATATTGTGAAGAGAGTGAGAGACTTTGGAATACTGAGCCCTGAAAAGGGGTGTCTCCTTCAAATTCTGCCTGGACTCAGGGAAGCCCGGGGAGGAGGGGTCAGGAAGAGTGTTAGAGTTAGAGGGGGTGGTGAGCACCAGGGAAGCAATGCCCTCTGAACACAGAGGACTGATGTGTATATGAACTCACAGAGACTGAGGCAGCCTGCACAAAGCCTGCACAAAGCCTGCAGAGCTCTGCACCAGATGGGCTCCAAGAGCTGAAAGGAGAAGCAGACACAGGCCCCCATCCACTTGGAAATGGTAATTTAGTTTTCTTCAAGGGAGTCTTGCTGCAGAAACAAACTACTCTTAAAGTCCGGCTGTGTGTCCAGCAGTGGGTGTCAATGGAAGCAAGCTCAGTGGTATCCTTGGGCATTCCTCATCTCATAATGCTGTGCCAGGGCCTTTCTTTTCTTTCTTCTATCTTTTTCAATATTATCTTTACCTTTATTTTTATATTATTCTCTCTCTTATACAGGACTTTTGCATGTGTTATGGCTTCTGGTTTTGTGCTTTTATGGGCTTTTTGAGTGTCCAAATGAATGGGTCTTTGTTTCCTGTGCCTTTTCTTGGGCTCTTCTCTGTTTGTTTTGTTTTGTACAATTGTAATGTGTCACATTGGTTTTTGTCTTATTGTATTTTATTATTATTCCTTAGAAGTCTATTTGTTTTCTAATGAGAGACAGAAAGGGTTGGATCAGGATAGAAGGGGAGATGGATAGAGACTGGAACCAGTAGAGAGGAAACCATAATCAGAATGTACCATTTGAAAACAAATAATTTTCGATAGAAGAAAATAAAAGATAACTCTGTGCGATGGAATGTGCAGCACGTGCAGAAGATAATATCCAAATGCTGTGAGTGGTATCCACATGCTGCCTGCATGGGCGTTATGTTAAGTTAGTGGTCTGTTATGTGTAGACACTTGCTCTCATCTGTATCCATATCCATCTTCTACCCCGAGTCCCATGTAGTTAACTGTCTTAATAAACTTTTATGTTATTTTTGTTTCATGCCTTATGTGGACAGTTTCTTAAACCATGAGCCTATGTGTGTGACACATGGCTGCTTAGTTAATACCAGCACTCCGGAGGCAGACATAGGTGGATCTTTGGAAGTTCCAGGCTAGCGTAGTCTACGTATCAACTTTCAGACCAGCCAGTGCTTCATTGGTGAGACCCCCATCTCAACAAACAAAACAAAACACCAGCAGTTAGCGAGCGAAATCAGTTGGTACATGGCTTTTAGTCATTTTAAAGCCAGAACACTGGCTTCTTAAGTGGATGCTGAGTTCTGCTGTAGTTAGAGCATCAAGCTCAATGATATAGTAATATAGAAACTAAGTTAGCACCGGGCAGTGGTGGCGTACGCCTTTAATCCCAGCACTTGGGAGGCAGAGGCAGGTGTATTTCTGAGTTCGAGGCCAGCCTGGTCCACAGAGTGAGTTCCAGGGCTATGCAGAGAAACCCTGTCTCGAAAAACAAAAACAAAACACCCCAACAACAACAACAAAACTGAGTTAGCTGAGCCAAATAAATTTTTGTGGGGCTCAGACTCTTCTGCTCATTTAGGCATGGAAGGTGAGAGAGGGGAGCAAGAGAGCTGGGAGTAGAGCTGCTCTGGGGAAACCTTCCAGATATTATCCAGGAGAGACTCCTGGAGCTTTGAGGATCTATTATGGGGGGAGGGGGGCAGGGGGGTCTAGGAGAATTCTCAGGTGCTAACCATTCTAGTAACTAGTTAAGGGATCCCCTGGGGTGGGGTTGAGGAATTCTTCACCATGAAGACACCCAAGTAAGCCAGTCAGTCTACAGGCTCATTTGCATCCATGCTTCCTGTCCCTTCCTCTTGCTCAAGTGTTCTCTGTGGTATGGATGTTTGAGGCATGCTTTGGTGAGGACATTCTGATGAAAGGCTCATGGCCTCACAGAGTTAGGAATGACACCATCAAGGGCCGCCTGCAGCAACAATTAATAACGTGTGTACTGGTTGTCATTGGCTAGGTAAATACTACTGTGATTCCAAGTGTACATGTGGAATGTGTCCCGACTCTCACCCAGGCTTTCGTCATGACTGTTTCTGTGCACTGTTGCATTTGTGAGCGTCTACGCCTTCCACGACCCAGAGCGTCTACGCCTTCCACGACCCAGAGCCGGGCACTTCATGTTCTCTGGTGCCCATTTCACTTCATTTTCCAATAAATGAAATTATTTTCTCTCCCTTGCTTTTGTATTTAATTTTTAAAGTTTTCTCTGCTTTGCTGTAAACAGTTCTTTTCCTAATGCATAATGAAAGCCAGCAGGTTTTCTCTGCTCATGTTGCCAATTAATGGCGGAGTTGGAAAACTTATTCCCCATTTGATTTAACTTGATACCCAGTTCAGCTGTCAACAAATGTCTCATCTTCTACATTATTGTCTGTTCAGGCTCATGGTGACATTATCGGATACTGAACCTTTCAGCAGTTGGTTGCTGGGCCTTTTGTCCTTTGTGTTATTATTTCTCTGTTTACTGTTGCCTCTGATGACATTTTTCTCTTTCCTTCAGTCAATTGTGGAAGAAGCAGGCACATTTTTTTTTTCAGAGCAAGATACCTTTTTTGTTTTTCCTCCAGATCGCAGAGCTAAGATGCTGTCCCCGTGCCTGCTTTGAACGTGTCCATCACCAGTTATTAAATGCTATTAAACTGACTGATGGCCGTGCTCCAGCAGAAACCTCAGTGCTCTTTTTCAGTCTGTTCTTGCTTATGTCTTTCTATGTCATCTTGTTTGAGTTCAAGTTAATCTCTCACTTCTATTATTGCTCCGAAAATAACAATGATTATAGTGATTTCTGGGTAACTTATTATTTGTTTGAAGTATAGAGATGAATGGTGGCTCGAATATATCTATTTATTTATTTATATATTTCTCTTTTACTGTTACCCAGAACCATGAGCTTGAATTCATATATGTGGGCTCTGGAAATGGCTCAGCAGGTAAGAGTGTTGGTTGCATAAAGCATAAGGACCTGGGTTCAGATCCCCAGAACCCAAGCATGTTGGTGTGCTTACATAACTCCAACACTGGGGACTGGGGGAGGGGCAGAGGCAGCCAGATCCTAGGGGCTTGCTGGCCGGCCAGATTAACTGCAATGGCAAGCTCTTGCCTCAGTGAGAGGCCCTGACTGAAGTAATACAATAAAGGTTCTGACTGAGGAGAACACCAAGTCTCGACTTCTAGTCTCTGCACATTGGTTCCAGGGTATTCACCTTGCTTTGTGCATGTACCATGTGCATGTGTTCATACCACCCCCCACGTGCAATTCATAAACAGACACACAAGTAAATACACATGTGACAAGTTTTCCATGTTTCTCCTGCTTAATTGTTCTGCATGCCAGAGATACCTGGCCTGTAAGAGACTTAAAATCCTCTCATCCCAAGATGACACTTGTCCCAAAGCTCAGAGGAAAGGCCCTTCCCTACAGGCGTGCAATAGCCTTGAAGAACAATCGTCTCCCCGTATGTAAGTCCAGGAACAGGATAGCTGAGGTGAAGGGGAGAAGGAAGAGGAGGAGCAGGAGGAAGAAGAGGTTGATGAGGAGACACCTTTCTTTCTCAGGAAGGTGGAAATCAGCAAAAGGGTCTATAGCATCTAGATTGGAGCAGGAGCCAGGGAGGTCCAGTGAGCTGTGGAGGGTCTTTTGTGTAAGAGAGAGAAGTTAGGACTTGGGCCCCAGGGAGGAGGGAGTCTCTAACCTTTGATGGTTCTCCATGGGAGTGGAGGCAGGGTAGGGCTTCTGTACATTTCTTTAGGAGATAAAGAACCAGCTTCATTCCCCTTGGGCAGTATCTTCTTTATTAGTAGTAGAGGTGACAGTTGCCAGTCTGTTAGGAGGAGAGACCTGTGACTTGAACTGTGGCACAGACCTGCTGAGCATGTGCCAGACATAGCAGGAGGCAAAGGACATAGCTGGACAGTAAAAGGGACTGCATGGGTGCTGGAGGCTCCTGTGGGTGCCAAGGACACAGCTTCCGGGTCAGGCAGTGCTACCACCTGCCTACCCTGGGTGGACTGCTGAGTGCTTTTAGGGGCAGGACTCTGATGACTTCAACTTTACATATGTTCTCAGATGCTTGTGGACACCCCTTGATGCACAACTGCCTGCCCCTATGCCCCGGACCTCCTCCCCTTCATACAAACTTTTCAAACCAAATTGATTTTTATAATATTTATTTAAGTGTGTGTGAGCATATGTGCGTGCGTGTGTGTGTGTGTGTGTGTGTGTGTGTGTGTGTGTGTGTGTGTGTGTTGTGTGCACTGGTGTAGGGGTATGTGTGGTTGAGTTCAGGTGCCCATGGAGGTCAGAGGTGTCAGATCTGCTGGCATTGGGGTTCTAACTGGTTGTTAACCATCTGACATGGGTACTGGAGACTAAACTTCAATCCTTTGCCACAGCAGTGAGCACTTCTAACCACTGGGCCACCTCTGTAGCTCCCATATTTGTTTCTATTGATTGTTTTCCTCACTCTCGTGCCTGTCTCCATTTCCTGCTTTGTACCTGTCTTCCTCTGGTCACCTCCTTCCCTCTTTCATGCCACATGGTTCCCTTTGTCCACAGTGAGCTGTGAATTTGAATGTCTCATTTCCCCAGTAGGTGTGGTTCTGCTGTGTACTAGTCCTGACTGACTAGTTCAGGATTCACAATGGGAGGCTCAGTCTAGGGCTAGGTCACAGCAAGCCTGTGACCACGGCTGCAGGTCCAGGTCTGTGATGGAAGTTGTGTGCTCTCTGACCAGGGATAGGATGCTTGGAGAAGGCACTAGGAAAGGAAGTTACTGTCTGAAAGATTGTGAGCACTCCTCCTGTTGGGCTTCCTTTGATTCAAGGGACCTTCTAGTGCTGTGCTGCAGCCATTCTTAACCACAAGCTTACCAAGCCATTCTTACAGGCAAAACGATCAGAAAAAATGGAAGGTGTGTTAGTTTGGGTTACTGTTGCTGTGATGAAACAACATGACCCAAATCAACTTCAGACAGAGAGGGGGTCTGCGTTGCTCACAGTTCCACATAACAGATAGATTACCATCAAAAACAGTAAGGGCAGGAACTCATATCGAGCAGGACCCTAGGGGAGGAGCTGATGCAGAGGCTGTGGAGGGGTGCTGCTGACCGGCCTGCTCACCATGAATAGCTTGCTCAGACTGCTTTCTTGTAGAACCCAGGACGACTAGCCCAGGTTTGGCACCAGTCACAACAGACTGTGTCCTCCCCTCTCAATCACTAAGAAATGTCCCTCGGGCTTGCCTGTAGCTTGATCCTCTCAGATCACTTTCCCTTGTGTCGAGTTGACATAATACTAGCCAGCACAGAAGATGGAGCTCTGCGTTACCTGTTGGCTGTACTCCAGAGAAACCTCTTTTGGAATCCTGATGGTCTGCACCTGGTTTTGGAGGAAGAGGTTTTTAGAAACTAAGATGACATGAGTCATAGGGTAGATGGATCCTAATCTAATGTGGCTAGTGATTTTGGGGCATGGACACAGCACAGAACAGAGGGGAGGCACCAGAAGTAGGTGTCACATGACAAGGAGGGGACCCAGAGGAAACTGTTCTATTGACTGACTTGACCTCAGACAACTGGAAGTGTGAGCTACCCAGTCTGGGACACCTGTTACAGTATCCAGGGCTGAGTAATTCGGAAAGCAGAAATCAAAGGCCTGCCTTTTGGGCCCTCCTCTCTTCTTGTACCCGTGCTTTGGCTGAACTCCCCCTCCATGTCTCCTGGCTTCTCTCATGACTTGCTTTGGTACCATTTTTCCTGTGCTCTGCCAGTCTGCCAGTCTGCCTGCCAGATTTCCCATGCCGGTTTTATGTTCTTCGTCTCTTGTCTGTGGTTTCCTTCCACACTGTTACCACTCAGGCCTTCAGGGCCTCTGTGCTCAGGAATGGCCCCACTCATCTCTGATAACTCACCATAGTCACCTCACCTATGGGAGAGATGATGCCTTAAAGGGGACGTCTGTTGCCAGTGATGGTCATCTTTGTCTCCAGCCTTTCCTCTGAAGAAGATGCTGTCTGACATGAGGAAGGTTTTTTGTTGTTGTTGTTGTTGTTGTTGTTTGTTTGTTTGATGGTTCCTCTCTTCTCCTTTCCCCTCTCCTTCTCTTCTCCTCTCCTCCTCCTCTCCTCCCTTCATCTTAACCCTCTTCTTATGGTGGTGGTAGTGATGATGCTGATGCCGATGATAAAGAGGAGAGTCTCACTCCATAGCCCAGGTTGGCCCAGAACTCACCTTATACAAGATAGGCCTGGAATTTGTGGCACTCTTAGCCCCCTGTATGCTGAGATGATAGAGATGGGACATTGTGTCTAGCTTTAAATCTTCTAAGCTTTTCTATTATCTATTTTGGCAACACTTAGGCAAACTCCTTCTCTGTATTTCAGTATAAGTTGACATCCTGTATCTTCCTCAATTGCTTTCTACTTTGTTTATCAAGGCATGGTCTCTTGTGGAGTCCTGAACCTCCAAATCCTTCAGCCTTCCAGCTTGTTCTGGGGAGTCCCTTGTCTCTGCTTCCGAATGCTAGCATTACAAATGGCTCCCATACCTGCCTGTTTTTTATTGTGGGTTCTAGGGATCCAAAATCTGATCCTTATGTTTGTGCAGTAAGTGATTTATCTACTGAACCTTGGCCCCAATATGTTTTTTAAAAAGTTACTGTTTTATTATTATTAATAGCTTCTGATGCAAAATATTTGGGATATAAATTGCAGCTTGTTTGAAAAGGATTCTGGAAACATGTTAGCCTAGGAAGGGTTTGAGACAGGGGAAGTTTTGCATAGTGACTAATGTTTGAGTCATGGGTTGGTTCTCTATCCTGGTGCCATGGAGGCTTATTAATTAGTGATGGCATTAGCGGTGGAGGCTCTGGAGACACAGGGGATCTGGGATGCCAGGCAGCAACATTGGAACGCATTAACAAGATCAACCATCTCGGATCCATTTCTAAGATCTTTCAGCTGCACAGCTGTGTCTGAAATGTCTGTCACTGTTGGAGACCATCGTGTATCAGTCACAAGCTGTCAAGGTGCAGGTTGTAGCTTGGAATCAGTGAGTCAGGAGTTGGGGCCAGGATGTTCTTATTGCCCTCCAATGTGTGTGTGTGTGTGTGTGTGTGTGTGTGTGTGTGTCTGTGTCTGTGTCTGTGTCTATGTTTTAACTGTGCTGAAATGCATATGATATAAGGTTTATGAGTTATAACCATCTTTTAAAAGATTTATTTTTATTATCTAATTGTGTGTGCACATACATGCACATGTATGAGTGCAGGTATCCATGGAAACCAGTTGGGCTCCCTAGAGCTGGACTTACAAGCAGTAGCCGGGAACTGAATTCAGTCCTCTAGGAGAGCAGTAATGCTCTTCTTAAGTGCTGTGTCTCTAGCCCAGTTATACACATCTTAATACGAGCAGTTCCGCTGCAATGGGAACATTCACATTGTATGCCCACGTTACCATTCCAATATTGACATTCAAGAGGAAACTGTATGCTGATGGCCCTTAATCCCCTCTTCTATGTCACCCCAGCACCCAACAACTCGCATCTGTTTCCTACTGTGTATATTCTGTATTAATGGCACCAGGAAGCATGTGGCCTTTCCATTTTTTTTCCCTTCACACACTTCAGGGTTTATTCCTATGGTAGCACCTAGCAACGCCTCATGAAAGGCTGAATGGTGTTCCTGTGTACAGATGAGCCACACTCTGTCCGTGCACACATCCTTGACGGACACTTGCATGGCTCTGCTGTGGACACAGCTTCCAGGATCACTCCAGATTTTAAAACATAGAATTTTAATAGCTGTTTTAAGTTCTTTACTGTGCATGCCTAGTTTTGGCCATGCCAGGTCACATAATATTCCCCCTATTTGTCAAGAATGATGTCCTTTTGTTTTTATAGTGCCCTCTCCGAAGTTACTCCATTGAGTGACATATTGACCTCAATTTTCCCCCTTTTAATTAAAATTAAAAAAAAAAAAACCTACATCTGTTATAGTTGCGTACTGACTCTCCCCCACAGGCTGTGTGTTAAAAGTTTATTATCTGGGATTGTGATGTTGGAAGGTGCTGGAGCCTTTAGGGTCCAGGACCTAATGGGAAGTCTGTGCTTGAGAGGGGATGTGAACTCTGGTCTTTTTACTATTTGTTTTCTAGTCAGGAAGCATGTGTGCATGTGTGTGCATGTGTGTACATGTGTGTGTGTGTGTGTGTGTGTGTGTGTGGCGAGGGTGGGGGGCTGCTGTACTCCACCATGAACTCCCTCCCTCCCTCCCTTCTTCCCTTCTTCCCTCCCTCCCTCCCTCCCTCCCTCCCTCCCTCCCTCCCTCCCTTCCTTTCTTCCTAAACTCCTTATGCCAGCTCAGTCACTTTAGGGAGAGCTTGGGAAAGGAGAACAATCCTGTGAGAGGGCCTGCTGACTGGTGCAAATTGGTTACCTGTCTAGACAGCTTCCAGGAGGCAAAAGCTCAACTTCCAAATGACAGGGACTATCTACAACACACTTGAAATTCAGAAGCAGACAGATGGGGACAGCAACTGAAGGGTCTGAACCTCAGTGAATTAGTTTTGAAAAGAGTGAGCAGCGAGCAAGCACAGCACCTTACTTATACCTGGCTTTCCTTGGAGCCAGGACAGTCTGGGAAAATGGAACTTTTTAGGACCATACCAGGGAACACAGCATGTGCCAGAGGGCAGGTGGGACCAATGCAAGAAGGCAGTGGAGCCAGCCCCCAGATGGTTCTTGCAAGGCGAGGCAGACTGCCCATTTCTATCTGGTCCCCTACCTTGCTGTTCCCAGACTCCGTGACCCCAAAAAGGTACAAAGAGGAAAGTCAAGGTGCTCACACAGCTAGGCGGTACTGGACAGGGTAAAGAAAAGACCCAAGGACAGAAGAAACAAACACAGGCCCAGCCAACCCACTACCACCAGCCCCAGTCAAAACCTAGCCTATCTGAATCTGCTGAACTAGAAGCTCATGTCCATCTTTCCTCAACCTCACCCTAAATATACACTGAGACCTAACACAGGTCCTGTGTTTGAATGCCCTCTTCCTAATTTAATTTCAAGTTTATTCACTACTGTGACAAGACTGAGAGACATTTAAGAGGTAATTAAGCCATAAAGGTTCCAGATTCTGTCATGTAAACAGGAGGACCCTACCACTCGGCTTACCCTCCAGTCTTGCAGAATTTGATAACTTGCAGGGGAACAAAGCCTTCTGCTGGAACTGTGAATAATATATGTGCTTATCATATCTGACTCAAGTCTCAAGGATTCTGTTTGCAGCCAAATCAGACAAAGATGCCTCAGTACTGATGATGGAATGATCCAGAAATAGAATCTTTACATAGAGAAAACATTTGTGTGCGAGGAAACCCTAAACCCAGTGGTAAATGGGATGTCTGTATCAGAAAAGGAAGAAGTAGACAGTAACACACACAGATCCCTGTGTATGTAAAATTACCTGAGGTAACTAAAAAGTTCTGCAGCTCCGCATTCGAGACTGGTCGTTTAGCAAGGGTTCTCTATGCAACAGTAGGGAGGGAGGGAGGGAAAGAGGGAAGAGGGAGGGAGAGAGGGAGGGAGGGAGGGAGGGAGGGAGAGAAGGAGAGTTCAGCAGTGCAAATTAGGGTAATTCCTCTGTTTGCCTTGATTCCTGACAAGAAGATCATCAGAGGTTAAGGAGAGCACAGGGATGTCTTTTCGATCCTGCAGGGATTGGCTATTGGTCTTCCTCTCTTTGTCTTGCTCTGCCTCTTGTCATGAGTCTTTTCTCCTGTACCTGCCATCTGTGCCTGCTCTTCTGGGCCACTGTGGCTTTGCCTGGAGTCATTGAGTCATGGTAGCTTCTCCATACTCCACACTTGGCTCATTCTCTTCTAGTTTCCCTTATGTCTGGCATGGGGACAAAGACCATGTGTATGTCCCTACTTTCTGTCTGATAATGTTAGAGATCTGTGTGGGAGGGAGAGAACAGGGAGGGGCATGCTCACTTAGCCAGGGGTAGATACAGAGAAAGAAATTATTGTGGCCTGGGATGACCATCTCTGTTGTCTGCTGGTTCTGGACTTACCAAGCTGACTCAGAGCTTGCCGACTTCTATGCTGTGGGGACTCAATGTAACACACCCACATGAATTAGGAAGTTCTAATGTGTGTGTGTGTGTGTGTGTGTGTGTGTGTGTCCAATGGTCAGTATTCTCCAAAGTGGTGTACCCCTTGGGTTTTAAGTGTGGGAGCATGGTCTAAGTTTAATGTTTATTAAGTATTGGTGGTGCTTGGTAATAGATGCACTTAGGATAAATAACTCTGCTAGCTCTGCTGACAACAGGGTTTGAGCACACCCAAGTGTCAGAGGACCAGTAAGGAATGCTATCAGGACAGGATCATGGCAGGCAAGCTTTGATGACCAAGAAAAGAGGTGAGAAACTGAAGATGTGGGTAGTCTAATAGGATTGGCTTCATCTGTCCATCTGTGTGGACTCTGTTCACGACTCCACACTCCTCCTGCTTCAGCCTCCTGTCCCTCCTCTATCAACTCACTACGTCTATCCCCCTGCCTTGTTCCATCAAGACCTCCACCCAAGGACACCCCATGGCAGGTGTGTTCTTCATACTTTTCCTTTACCAAGCTCATTGGATATTTCTGTGGTCTTCCAAAACTGGAACCCTGAAGTCTGAAAGGAGACTCTGTTGACAGTTGACATATATATATATATATATATATATATATATATATATATATATGCTCAAAAATCTACAAATGGAATCATTTTAATATGTGTTTTTCTCCAGAAATATGTAAATTAATAATTGCTTCATACATTATTCAAGAAAAACTTATTTTGTATCACCGATAGCTCTTGTAATCTTATATAAAGATATGCTAATGGATTTAATTAAAATAATTATGCTGAATAATGTAGCCTGAACTTTACCCTAAAATAGTATCTATTAATCGTCATCAGTAGTAATATTTTTAGGCAGAGAGACACTCACAGCATTAAACTGATGCTGGATAGAAAATGCATTTTTTGGGTTTTGTTTTACAGTTTGTATTAAGTTAGCATTCTCATGAGAGCATGGCAATGAAATTATGTGAACTATAAAATTTATTTCATTTTTTTTAACCTGAACTATTTTACTGATAAGAAAACTTTTAAAAGCTTCTCCGATCCTTCTGTGGTCCTTTTTATGGGTTTCTTGTTTCTGCTTCTGAAAGTTTGGTTTCTGTGTCTTCCCTGTCCATTTGCATCCTTTTGACCCTGTTCACCTTCTTCAGGGTTTTGATTGCAGACTACTCCCAATTCCTGATTACTCAGATATTATGAGATGAACCCAATTTTAGGAAGGATACTCAGCAGCCTGCCTGTCTCCTCAGAGAAGCAGAAATAGCTTTTCCCCGCAGCTATGGTTCTGTGTCTGGCACCATGTATCTCTTGCTGGCTTTTACTAGTCCTCAGTGGTGGGTCTGTGTTCTCTGTCTCTGTCTCTGTCTCTCTCTCTCTCTGTCTCTGTCTCTCTCTCTCTCTCTGTCTCTCTCTCTCTCTGTCTCTCTCTCTCTGTCTCTCTCTCTCTCTCTCTCTGTGTGTGTGTGTGTGTGTGTGTGTGTGGTGTGTGGGTGTGTATACCTGTATGTGCAGGTATATGTGCATAGTGGTCAGAAGTCAGCCTCAGGGTTTGTTCCATCAGGTAGCATCCAGTTTGGATTGTCTTTGAGACATGCTCTCTCACTGGCTTGGAGCTAGGCTAATTAGCTATTGATCCCCAGGAATCTGCTTGTCTTTACCTCTACAGTAATGAGATTAGAAGTACCATTACCCTGGTGCCCAGGGTTTTGGTTTTTTTTTTTTTTTTCTTTTGCTTTTGTTTGTTAATGTGAGTTTGAGGGATTGAACTCATGTCCACCTGGGCCATCTCTGGAATCCTCATTGTACATGCTTGTGTGTGAGACCTCAAACGTGTGTTCTAGCCTCAGGATATTGCTGGGCCAGTGGATACACAGGCTCAAGTGCATTCAGAATTGGACTTGCCCATCAAGATGGACAGATTTAAAACTGCACCCGGGCAGAGAACCTCAAGTCTGGCTCAGATCTGCTGTATTTCAAATCAAATGAGAAGAAATAAGGGTCTTTTAAAAACTAAGCATTCCCTTGTAAGTTCCCCTCTGACTTAATGAATAGGAGATGAGCAGACAGAACCAAAGTCAGTAGACTTGCCTGAATTCCTGCAGAGGGCCTTCTTTTCTTTGATAAAGCAGGTCATATGGTAGGTGGCCCATGGCACTCCAGCTCCATGGGATAGGTTGAGAGAGATGTCACCTTCACCTCCACCCCACTCAGCTCTCTTGGGAGCGTCCCAGAGGCCTGTCTACCATCCCACTCCTCCCCACTCTACACCCCCAGAAATGATTGAGTGGTCTCCCACTGTGCAAGGTCCAGGACGCAGGAACAGCTGTGCTGAGGCCACCTTGAGGAGAGCTTGTCACAATCTGAGCAGGCCTTTCTTCACTGATTGGCCTAAAATAATAAAAACCAAACAAATCCAGATTAAAATGGAGATGCCCTTTGTTACTCTCTGATTGGGTGTCGAAGTTCTAAGATTTCCACTTAGTTGAGACTCAGGGTAGAGAGCTGTGCTGTCAGGGTGAGTTAACATTTTCTGCATCTGCATGCTGTCCTGTGGCTAATGTGATGGTAGACCTTGCCAGAATCTGTTGTGTACTGTACTGGGTATCTATTGGCATCCTTGGACAAGCTTATCTTTTCATGACCTGTTTTTCCTTCCAGTGCACCCTGGAGACAGGTCCTGTTACCCTTAGCTCTACTACATGGTAGGATATTCACACTGCAGATGCTGGATTTCATCCTTGTTCCTAAATACTAGTCTGGAGCCTGTTCTCAGTCGCCCTGAACTGTCTCTCCTGTCCACTCTGTCAGTATTGGTGCACCTGTGAGCATTCTCCTATTTTCTTTGGGTATCTCTTTAGGTAAGATTGAGCCCAGTGTCATCTGCCCACAGTGTCACACCCATGCCTTATCCCTCCTGTGTGTGCTGTCTTGGCTTTTTCTTGAAGTAACCTCCCAGCTGCTTGACTAGGTCTGCCCTCAGAGCAGTGATCTCATGCTATAGAGGACACTGATGCCTTCTGCCAAGCTTAGGCCAAGTTGTTAGTAAGCACTGGGTGGTCTGGATAAACCCCAGGATTTATTTAAAATGGGATAAGCAAATTGTGGTCCTTTGCCAGGTGGTTCAGAGCTGGGAGAGAGGGAAGCAGAGCTCTTCACTATAGGTACATAAGATACAGTTGTTTTCTATCTTAGTTAAGCATGGTAACTGGCATGGCTGGACATGGAGAGGCAGGTGTTGTTTCAGGACCTAGTGAACACTACACCAGGCTCGCATTCTTTTAGGAGTCTTGGTGGTTGGCATTGCTTCAACAGAACAGAAGACATCCTTCTCTGTGAGGACATACACAAGCCACCTTTGGATTCCTGTTTATAAGGATGTTTCTGGCTTCTTAATCCAGTATTTCTGTGTTCTGGAGAGCAGGATTTAAGCTAGGGGTGGAGGCTAGACTGATTAACTGAGGTATGTGTGTGTGTGTGTGTGTGTGTGTGTGTGTGTGTGTTGTGTGTTACAGTAGTGCAGTAGTAGTACACAAGCCTATGAAAGCATATGGAGCTTTGTAGGTTTTGAAGAGGGTTCTTCAGATGACCCAAAGCCCAGGAGCCCAAGGGAATTCTGGCCTGGTCACTTCTACCCCAAGAGCAGAAAATGTGTGCTTGCATATGTGTGTGTGTGTGTGTGTGTGTGTGTGTGTGTGTGTGTCTTTTTCTATCGAGAAATGAGCTAGAGGGTGTCAGAGCAGAGGTAGGAGGCTAGCTAAAAGGCTGAGGCATTGGATGGGGTGTCTACAGAAGGGAACAGGTGATAGGGTCAGGGCAAGTTTAATATCCGGTAGCTTGCAGAGCCTAGACTAAATGCCAACAGGCAGTGAGAAAGCAGGATGCTTGGGCTGCTACTCAAGTGGATAGCTGACAGTCAAGGCTGTGGAGTAAGCAGGCACCCAAAGCCCAACAGGCGTGCTATAGAACACCTTCAGGATAGGTGTGAAGCTCAGGAGACAGAGGCATAGAGCCTGTCACGGGTAGAAGTGGGTGAGATCCTAGGTGGTTCTCCCACAGGTGGAAGGACCCCATATGGAAGATGGCATAGGGAATAGGGTCCTCCATAGGGTGCTGAGGGAAGAATAGAAAGAGAAGGGGTGACTGTGGCATCCTGAGAATGTCACAGAAGACACCTCATCTCATGTCACAGCACTTTAGATTTGTGGTCTCTCTCTTCTTCTTAACCCTTATTTCTTCTAAAAGAGAAGGTCTGTAATAATTGGTCTGATAAGCTACATTCTGGGTTAATGGCCTCTGCCCTGCTCAGCAGGCACGGAGTTTCTTGGCACCTCTCTGGGACATCCTTGGGTTGGGCGGTCTTAGACAACCTCACCGGGGAAGCCTGCTAGAATTCTGTCTCCGATTTGACATTCTGACTGTCCTGCTGAAATACTGAGCTGAATGGCTCAAGTCCACTATCAGAATGAAGATAGCCCATCAAGCCCTATCTGCTTTGTGGCTGTCTGCTGCGTCCTTGCAAAGTGGTTATGAAGTTGCTGCAGGCAATGATTCTTTGTTGGCTTTGGTATAAAAGAGCCCATCCATACCTGGATGTCCACAAATGGAATGAGATACTCTAAAAGACTTTGCCGACACTCATTATTAAATGTCACCGTAAATACTTTCTAGTTTTCTAGACTAAGTTTGAAGTAGTTGAGGCAGAACATTTGAAACCAGAAAGAAATGATTTATTTAGCGCCTTTTTTTTTCTTTAGTAGAAACACGGGTTTACTAATTGGAACCCTTGATCTCTTTGGTGTTAAAAGGCAGTGCCAATACCTACAAAGAACAATGAGTACCCAAAATCTACAGGGGAGAGTTAGGGAACAAGTTGCTCACCAGTCCTGTGTGTTCTCACGGTTGTGTGTGCACGACATGTGTGTCATGTCTTTAGACAAGATTTCTAGTTGGTCTGGAACTTTCCCAGCTATGCTAGGCTAGGTAGCCAGTCATGTTCTAGGGGTCTACCTGTCTCCACCACTCAGTCTCATCCTTGCTGGGATTGTAGGTCCTCTGCCAAACCTGGCTTTTTACCCGCATGCCGAGGATCTGAACTTGGGTCCTCACGCTTGCAAGGCAGGCACTTCACCTCATTAGCTCTTGTAAAATTTGTGCAGACCGAATATGACAGCTTCACCAAACCAGCCTTGGAGCTAGAGGACTGCTTCAGTCCCATCCAGTGAGACTCCATGCAGAGGGCTCTGGGCTTCACTCCTCCCCTTTCCATCAGTGGCACCATGCTCAGGGGCTCCCTCCATAGGTTGTTGCTGCCATTTAGTGTATTAATTGGGCCAGGATGCCCACATTGGGTAAAGACTCCTGCCATGTGACTTACATCTGGCTGCTGAAGCCTTCCACAGTGGAGCACAGGTACATTCTCACTCAGATCCTCCCTCTGTTCCTATATGCTTCCATTCTAAATATGGATATATACATCTAACATATTTCTAATGATTTTGAAAATGAAGGCGAGAGGCTGCTGCATAGGTCAGACTGGTCAGACTGTGACATTTGTAACATGTTCATATTTTTTTCTGTTACATGTCCGCCTCTGTGGGGAGGGGCTTCTGTATTTTCTGCCAACTGGCTTCTGTCATAGGCTAATCTTAATGCCAGACAGTTCTGGCACTTTGTACAAAGCTGTCATGCTGTCACATGGAAAAACGCCAGCCACTGTGACATTCCTGCATTCTGTTTGGCATTCTCTCACACTTTCACCTGCGCCATGCTATTTTGACTTTTCCGGAACGTTTAACAGATAGTTATATTCTCTGGCCTTCTGGGTCCCCTGTCTTACTTAGCCCAGTGCATCTGGGATCCACCCGCACGTGTGTGACTGTGGCTTCTTATTTTCAGTGCCGCATAGTGCTTCACTGTGTGGATTCATCTCTTGAGGGGCTTTCAGGCTACTCCTTGTTTTTTTATTGATTACCAATAAATAAGGCTGCTGTGAATTATCACATGTAGGATTTCTGTAAATCTAGTGCCCAGGGGTGCACTTGATGGGTCTTGTGGATTCTTCCTGTCTCACTGCAACAAGCTATCAAGACTGTTTCTAGCTTTGTTTCCTTAGTTTTGCACTTCGCCCAGTGGTACAGGCGTGCTAGGCATCACTGAAGACTGGCTTCCTTTTAGCAGTTCTGTGAGATGGAGTGGTGCCTCTCTGTGGTTTTGCTTTACATTCTCCTGATGGTAGTGGTGCTGAGATCTTCCTTCCCCTCCAGTCCCTCCACTCCCCTTGTGTTCCTTTCCTTTCCTCTCTTTTCTTCTCCTTTCCCTCTCTTCCTTCCTCCCTTCCTTTCTTTTCTTTCCCCCAGCTGCCCTTGATCTTGAACTCCTGATCCTCCTACTTTCTGCTTGCACGTTCTGGGATTACAGGTGTGCACTACCATGTCTGCTGTGCTAAACATCTCTGCAACTGCTTTGTTTACATAGCTTTCCTCGGAGAAGGGTCTCTCCTATCCCCCCCCCCCCCTTTTTAAAGTGCTGCGTTTTCTTGTTTTCTTATTGCATTTCAGGCTCTTTGGACATGCAAGATTGGCTGTCAATATCCATCAGATGGGTGTCTGCAGCCATCCTCTCCCTGGGTGTGACTCCTACCTTGTTATCCAAACTGCACCATTCAGAAATGTGGCTCTTTGTTTTGAATGTTTGATTTTATAGACTATGGTTATTGTTGTGAGAAATTTTAGCTTGGCTCAAAGTCACAAACATTTTCTTTTAAAAGTTTCATAGTCTAAGTTTATCATTTAACATTTAAAGTTAACCTGTGACTCATGTGTGAATCTGAAATGAATTCATTTGGAGATGCTTTTGGAGAATTGGTGCCTTTGGTACAAATCCCTTGGACCGTATATATTCAGGGAGATACTATGGCAGTGAGTCCTGCCCCTTTGTTTGGGGTAACACTGATTTCTGTCATATTTTCGGGTACTGAGATGGAGTTGGGGGTGGCACACTGATTCCTTGCCATGTTTTCCAATACTCTATGTGTATTCCTGCTAGCTTGTTCGTTTGCTTTTGAGCTTTTTTACAGTTCTTTGAAGAAATTAACCTGAGTCAGATGACATCAGAAGCAGAGCTCTGTGTGACACTCGTGCCACTTAGAGTCACAGATAGAATGTGGCAGAGCCAGATCAGAACACTGACTTTCATGCGCCTTCTCCAGCGGGATGTAGCCATGGGGAAGAGTCTCAAGCTTCTCCCGGATTCACAGTTATATTTAATGTTGTCCAACACTCACTGTGAATAAGGCAAAAGTCACTAACATGTATTGTGTATGTCTTCCTCTGACACCTCTCACTTCCACACAGAAAGCCTCCTTAGTTGTAAATATAAAGAATGTGAGGGTTGTGTGTCTCTGTGGCAGTGTACTCCTTGGGATTGCTAGAGTTGGGTCATATGGTGTTTCTACTAAATTTTTAAATTACATCTATCTATCTATCTATCTATCTATCTATCTAATCTATCTATCTATCTATCTAATCTATCTATCTATCCATTTATCTGTTTTGTTTGTGCGTGTGTGCATGTGTGCACACACACTTGCCAGAGGGTATGTATGGAAGTCAAAGGGAAACATACAGAAGCTAGCACTGTCCTTCTATCATGTGAATCCTAGGGATTGATTGGACTCAGGTCATCAAGCTTGACGGCAAGAGCCATGACTCCACTAAGTCATCATTTTGGCCCATTTCTGCTTTGAACTTTTGCGGAAAACTTGCCAGCACTTCCCATAATGGCTGTGCTATGTTACACTCTGTCTGTCGTGAAGAAGGTTCTTGCTCCCCTACACCCTCACCAACATTGCTCTTGTCTCTGTCCTTGCTGACAACCATTCTGACTGGGTAAGAGGGAACTCAAAGTAGTCTCAATTTTCATTTCTCTGATGGCTAGGGATGTTGAACACTTTTAAAGATACATATTGGACACTCATTTTTCTTCTTTTGAAAACCACCCTTTCATTTCTTTAGCCCATTTGTTAACTGGCAGTTCTGTTGATTGGCAGTGTTTTGTTTGTTTAATTTCTCACAAAAACAAGGAATTCAACAGATGACTGAATAATGGAATTGTGGTTTATGTACCCAGTCGGATTTTATTCAGTAACAGAGAAAAATAAAATCATGAATGTTGAAGGGAAATGGATGGATCTGAAAAAAATATTAAGTGAGCGGACCTTGAATTAAAAAGACAGATATTGCATGTTGTCTCTCTATGGGCATCCCAGCTTAAAACACACACACACACACACACACACACACACACACACACACACACGTACATATGTATATATGTATGTATATTTGTAAGTATGTATGTATGTATACGTATCTATGTATGTATATAAGAGTGAGTGTGGATGTATGCTGTGGACCACAGAGGAGATCACTAGAGGAGGAGGAGGGAGGAGATTGGGCACATGATGCAGGAAGGGAAGAAGGAGGCCTTGGGGCAAACAGAGTTGGGGTCAGTCAGGGGATGGAAGAGAAATGGGGAGGATAACAAAAATGCTCTACCGGAACTTAATATTGGGTATGCTAATTTAAATTTTTAAATAAAGTATTTGAGTGGGCAGGTCTTTCGTGGGGAATGGTAGGTAATAGACCCTGTCCCTGCACTCGCACTGTGAGGTTCTGGACCTTTCTAGAACAGAGCTTCTTAACCTCTTTGTACTAGCAGTCCCCTTTCTCCTGAGGAATTTTGAAGTGATCTCAGGTATCCAGGAAGGTAAAACAGGTATCCAAATGAATCAGATACTGAGGATACATCATTAGAAATTTATTTGACAACAATTACTGGGCATATATAGAGTTTTCCCACTCATCAAAGAGGAAAGCAAATATGCATATTAATGATACACACGTGCTGGTTTGTATATCTCAATACAGCTCAAAGATACGCTGCCGAGATCCATGCTGAGGAGTGATGGCAGGAAAATATCACACGTCTTTTTCTGCCTGTAAATCAAGCCAGTGCATTTCTGTAAAGGCAGAAAATATTATTACAGTAAAACTACCACGATTCATTAACATGTAATAGTTTGGGATCTGAACTGACCGTTTTCCTTGTGCACGGCTCGTTACTCATGGTGTGATAACCTGCCGAGTGCACGGTGGCCATGGCGTGTGTACAGAGCCAGGCCTGTTAGTGAAGTCCTGAAATGTAACGTGGGCAGACACAGCTGGAAACACCCACTATTTCCAGGCATGATGCATGCTTGGTTTTGAATCAAGTTTTTGGTCCTGTATGTGCCCCAGACTTTTACAGTGGCCACACTTCTTCAGCTCTCCGTATTAGGGTACGGGGACCCAGGTGGAGGCACTGCCTATAGTTTAAGAAGCTGGAAGACACAGAGATGAAGGCCAGAGATGAGTGCTCAACATGGTTTTCCACTAAAGGACACAGACAGCAGAAAGATGCCTTTGGAGTAGAACAGAACTGTGTCTGTGGAGACCCACAGAGGATTTGTGAAAGGGTACTTTCATAGGGACTGGCATTCATTTTGTTTTAGTTAGAGACAAACCTTTCTGCTCAGCTCACAGTGTGGGCACGTTGTTTTACAAGTTATGCTTACTGGCAGCCATTAATGTTACTTTTCTGCCCCTTTGGCCCTTGGCATACTTGCATGTATGTTTAAAGGGCAGATCATTTGGTCTTAGATAACCAATTATGACCAATTGGTATGCTCTTCCCTAAGGAAGACCATTTCTTCTCCTGTGCATTCCTTAGTCACCTGTGTTCTTTGTCTAGGGTTGAGACCCCATGAGCTTCCCCATCGGCTTTAGAATGCGTATTGGTGTTGTCTTTGTTCAGGTAGCCATTCATGATGGTGGGACTGTTCTGGCAAACTCTCTGTTTTGTGACTCTTACAGTATTTTCACCCTCTTTTCTGTAGTACTTTTTTTTTTTTTTTTTAAGCATGTGGATACAAAAGAAATGCCCATCTTAGGGGAATGGGATTTTGTTTTGTTCCTTTGTCATTGTGTTGAAGCCTCATCAGGAAGCAGTGCTTCTCATTTTGGATTTTCTGTGGACCTTTACCAGAATTAAAAGATTATGTTAATGTTTGCCTACCTGAATTCCTCTCAACACCCCTGTTTCTGGTTGGCAGGAGGCAGCACTGAAGTACTTGCCGACAATCGTCAACGATGTGAAGTTGGTGTTTGATCCCAAGGAGCTCAGGTAAGCTTCCTGGAAACAAACATTTGCTGTGCAGCCTGTTGTCAGAGCACTGAGTTTGGAGGTTGCCATCGGCTGCCTCAGACCTGCAGAGGTCAATGCCCTGGAGTGTGTAGAATCGGAGCTGTGGATTCAGTCTTTCTATGGAGAAGACCTTACTTGTCAACAGCTACTATTTTGTTGTTGTTGTTGTTGTTGTTGTTGTTGTAAAATGGTTTACAGTACAGGGACTAGGACCCAATGTTGTCTCAGTTTCTCTGTCTATGGCTGTGATAAAATACCCCAACAAAAACAATACGAGGGAGAAAGTGTTTATCACGGTTCATGGTTCAAGTTACTGCCCATCATGGTGGGGACGTCAAGGCACCCAGGAGCTGAAGGTGGTGTTGCATCCACAGTCAAAAAAGCAGATGACAAGGAATACATGTTAATGCGCAAGTCATTTTCTCCACTTGATGAAATCTGGGAGCTTTGCCCAGGGAGTTGCTTCACCCATAGTTAAGACCAGTCTTCCCACATCAATTAATGTCATCAGGACATTATATGCGTGCTCAGAGACCTGTCTCCCAGGTAATACTAGCTCCTGTCAGATTGACAGTTAACACTAACTAACACGGCCAAATTTTCCATTTTATATACTTCAGTGTTTGGGTTTTAATATGTGGTTGCTGGCTTAGTTTGAATTTTCAGCACCTACAAAAATTATATGGGACCTTTTCTCTTCTCCTGGTAGTTCTCACAGTACTAGGGGACAGGACAATTTCTCTCTCTGAGGCCTCCTAAATGAAAGGCTCTGAGCCAAAGGCATCAGGGTCAGAAGTTGCCTTCTATGATGATGATGATGCTGAAGAACCCTCTTAGGGGGTGGTCTTTGGGAATTCAGAGTGGAGTATTAGTCTAGGAACCAGATTTTCCCTTCTCAGTATGTGCCCCCTTCCAGTGCTCTTTGTAATCCACAGATCTCATGGCTTTCTGACAAGTGCTTTGATGGCGTGTTTAGCCTTTGATACCACATGTGAGCCCAGCAGCCCAGTACACCTGCTTTGTGCTTGACACAATGAACTATGTGTAGGAAATAGCAGCATTTATACTAACCAGACCCTCCAAATATCTGAGAGGACATTTGTCCCTGAGGGGTTATTTTTCCTTCACTTTATATCCACCCTAAGCCATTAATGTCTTGAAATTGAAGGGCAAGAGGCTCCTGGACAGCAATCTCTCTGATTTGCCTGAGATTTAGTGTCCAAAAGGGACATACTTATTTTCTGCTTCCAGGGCATTGACATTAGGGTTCTAGCTTAGCAAGCTCCTAATGATGAAAGAGAAACCCATGTGACCCAGAATGTTGGTGTACCCAACTGTGTTTCTGCAAAGACCTTTTCTTGAAGTGTGATTTTAAAGGGTGGTCCCTGGACCAGCCCCACACGTGACCCCTGTACTTGTTAGATGTCAAACCCTGAGCTCTTCCTGAATCATCTCAACTAGACATGACAGCCTGATGTCTGGTTTTCATGAACCTTCAAGGGATTCAAGTGGATATTTGAGAAGCAGAGGGCTGGAGATAGTGAGAGGATGTGGAGAAGCTTGTCTGGTGTGAACCAGAGCCATGGCCAGTCTTGGCCTTGACAGCCCATGGAAGGACACCATCCCTGCTTGTGATTGGCAGTTGTAACATGAACTTGGAACTCTGAGGAAGACTATTTTTCCTGTCTTCTTCCTCTGTTCTGTGCCTATATGTGCTTCTTTAATATTCTCTACCAGCTTTACAAATGACCTTAAAAATCACACACACACACACACACACACACACACACACACACACACACACACTTCATATTTAGACAATTTATGATTTTTCTTCTTTCCTCTGTTTATATGTGGTGTGCATGCTCTTATGACTATCAGAACACCCATGTCACCCACCATATGTGGATGAGCATATGCCTCTGTGTGTGTGTGTGTGTGCATACATGTGTGTGTGTAAGCTCAATAATGATGTGAATTTTCGTCTCTGTTGCTTTTCATCTTGTTGCATTGAGGCAGGGGCTCTCAATCAAATCCAGAGTTCACTAACAAGGCTAGTCCTGCTAGCCACCTTTGGATTTCCCCAGTGTGTTCTCTCTCTCTCTCTCTCTCTCTCTCTCTCTCTCTCTCTCTCTCTCT
>JANHMN010000003.1:122411521-122426437 GCA_030674055.1 Rhabdomys pumilio
ACACAGAACACACAGCCAGCCATGCACACAGAACACACAGCCAGCCATGCACACAGAACACACAGCCATGCACACACAACACCACTGCAGCAGCAGCAGCCACAGCAGCTTATAAGTGCTCTTAAGATTCCATATTTTCTCTTAAATAATCAAGAGTATAATAAAGACACCAGAAAAGACAGGAAATCATCTTGATAAAACAGTCTTTGGGCAGATCTATATCACGAAAACTTGTAGGTTTAAATACTCAGAATTGGATTTTTTTTTTTAAATATCAGTTTGTCAATATTTGGATTTAAAATATATGTACATGTTTTAAATAAATTAAAGCTACCCTACTCCACAGAAATTACCTTAGATGTGATTAAAATGTCACAAACTTACTAAGACTTTTCTTTTTTAAATCTTTTTTGACACAGGGACTCTGTGTAGCTCAGGCTCTCTCTGCATTCCTTCTATAAATCAGGCTAGCCTGGACCTCACAGAGATCCTCTTGTCTCTGCCTCTTGAGTGCTTTGAGTAAAGGCATGTGTACCACGTTCAGCCTTCCGCAGACATTCTATAGTTTATGTTTCTATTTCTTCCCAGCCATGGTTCTCTACCTTCCTATCCAGAGCAACTGAGCTATTCTAATTTTGTAGTGAAAGGTTTGATTTTTTTTTTCATTAAAAAATCTTTTTCAAATTCAAAACAATCCTCTTTTTAAATATCTCTGAACCAAAATATTTCTTTGTGTTTGTTGTTGTAACTTTGTTCACTTCTTTCTATCTCAAAAGCTGTTTCCTTTCTTAAATTTACATATTATGCTATTCCTTAAAATAGTCAGATTTATATAAAAAATTAGTCCCATTCTCAATAAAAAATTTACATTTTATAAAGTTTTTATTTTTTGTGTCCTTTTATATATAGTTACATGTGTGAACTAGACTTTTCTACTCTTCATAGCCTTTTTTTTTTTTAGCAAGATGTTAGACAGAAAGCCATCCTGAATTGATTTTCATATTTGCTAATGAAACTATTGTCTCAGGTTCTTTTCTGTTGCTGTGATAAAATACTCTGAGAAAAGCAGCATAAGAGAGAAAAGGTTTATTTAGCTCACAGGTCCAGGTTCCAGTCCAGCATGATTGATGGACTGGGCCACCTGGTGTTGGAAGCAGGGGGACCGTACTGCATCCACAGTCAGAAGAAAGGAAAGAACTCAGCTCATGGTCTCTACTCTTACAGCTAGATCCTGCCCACAATTAAAATGGGTCTTCCCACATCAGTTAATGTAATCAGGACAGTATCTCAGAGGCCCACCCATAGGCTAGCTCAGTCTAGATAGCACACTGATTCTCAATCGTCCTAATGCTGCAAGCCCTTAATGCAGTTCCTCATGTCATGGTGACCGCACAAACAATAAATTATTTTTGTTGCTACTTCATAACTATAATTTTGCTGTGGTTATGAATTGTAATGTAAATACCTGATACGCAGAATAACTGATATGCAACCCCTGTGAGTCAGTTGTTTGATGCCACCCCCCAACCCCCACCCCCCACCCCCGGGTGTCAAGACCCACAGGTTGAGAACCATTGAATAGCCATTGACCACCTAGATTCCCTTCCCAAGTGATTCTAAACTGCCAGCTTGACAGTGGAAATCAGCCATTACGCCCACATGTGTAGTCTTTTCAATAGAACACATGAAGACAAATACCTTTTAATTTGCACTTAGAAATATTTCCTCTATTTTTCTTAATTTATTCATTGTGAGCAATTTTTCATGGTTTACTTAAGAAGACTGAGAAATCACATATGCTTTCTCACAGTCCCACCCCCCCACCACCACCCTCACCCCGAAAGGATAAACCCAACCTGACATTTTTTTTCTTGATACACAGGGAGCTCTTTTGCTGACTAGGCTGTCTCCCCAGCCCCAGCCCTCAAGCAGCCATGTCTAAGAATCCTTTCCTCACACCCTTCTGGCCTCCTCTGCCCCCTCTGGGTTTTCAATGATAGGATTCCTCCATCCTGCTTCCCACAGCTCCTGGTTTCCATGCTGTCAGTGAGCAGCAGCTGTAAAGTACCAGTGAACTGTCTTCCACCTTCACTAAGTGTTGGTGTGAGGATGACCTTAGTTACATATCTTAGGAGAGTTTTTTGTTTGTTTGCAAAACTTGTGCATGCAAATGTGGCTCCTGTCGAATAAGTACCTAAAACATGCAATCTTTAGTTACAAATATTTAAAGCAGAATTTCTCCTAGGGATATGTTTCCAGGGAAATTCTCCTTCCCCTTAAAATGTTCTCTCTTTCTTCTGCTACTGGGAGGCTTGAAGGGACCCCGCTGTCCATGCCCAGTGCTCATCTCAACCTGGCTGTCGGGTGACTACCTCTTCCCATTTAGCTGTACTGTTTATTTCCACTCTTGTTTTCTGAGCCTCTTTTTCATACACTGTCTTGGGTTTTTCCTTGAACCGAGCAATGTATAAATAAGCGATTTGAGTTCAAAATGAGTTAATACTAACCTTTAAAATAATCTATTGTTTTGAATATAGTGCCATACTTTTCTCTGTGTATGTGTGTGTGTACATGCATCTGAATATATGAGTGCAAAAGCCAGTGTGTGTGTGTGTGTATGTATGCATCTGTATATATGAGTGCAAAGGCCAGTGTGTGTGTGTGTGTGCACGTGTATGTGTGTACACATAAATCTGTATATATGAGTGCAAAGGCCAGTGTGTGTGTGTGTGTGTGTGCACGTGTATGTGTGTACACATAAATCTGTATATGAGTGCAAAGGCCAGTGTGTGTGTGTGTGTGTGTGTGTGTGTGTGTGCACGTGTATGTGTGTACAGATAAATCTGTATATATGAGTGCAAAAGCCAGCATCTGGTACATTTCTCCATTACTCTCTACCTTAGCTTTTGAGGCAGTCTCTCACCAAACATCAAACTTGTTTCTTTTGTTACATTTTGTTGTTGGCCCCCAGGCACCTTCCTGTTTTTGTCTTCCCAGTTCTGGGATTGGCAGGCACATGTGGCCATGCCTAGCTCGCCTAGCTCTTTATGTGGGTGCTGGGTCCTTATGCTGGCAAGGCAAGCACTTTATTGAATGAACCATCTCACCAAGCCCTGCCTTGAATTTTGATCTCTATTGCAAGTTGTACCCAGCCTAATAAGTGACATGTGTGAAGTATTTAAATCCAAAATGATTGTAGGCCAAGACAAAATCAGTCTGGAGCTTCTCATCTTGCAGCCAATCAGCATCTGCCATCTATGTTATAATCAGCTTCCTAAATGGGTTCTCACCACTGAGTGGTTGCCCTCAAGCCTTTTAGAATGCTTTGACCAATCTGAAATTTCCCCTATTTATGGGTTTTGATGGTAAGAATCTTTCTGGGTGGGGATAGCCCAGAAAGACACCATTTTTCTCATTTGTAGGCTCTGTCCTCCCAAGCAGCCAACTGCTGTCTTCTCTCCTTGTTGGGAAAAGATGAACAGCTGAAATCTTCTGGCCAGTCTATTCTCACAAAGATGCCATTACTTTTATAAAGTAGTCCCTGCCACATTTGTATAAATATTTAAAGTCAAGCCATTTTCAGATGAGATATGGCAGCTGCAGTAGTTTTCATGCTTTCTTCTCTGTCTTGCGTTCCGATCTTTAGAACTTTAGAAGTTGGCTTTGCTGCCTGCTCTATGGAATGTGCTACACCTTCTCGAGGTGCCTTGGGTGTGTTCTCGGTGTACCAGTAATAGACTCCTTGAGGTCACTGTGGGAGCCCCAGGGCAAAGGCTGGCCTTCAGTCTAAATCGTTTCCAGTTCTGAACCAAGCTGGGAACAAGAAAACGATCTACTTTGGGCACTAATTAGGGGTGTTCTCTGGGAAAACAGCTTCGAGCAGTCTTGAAGATGTGCTCCAGGTTTCTCAGAATGTTGGCCATACTTATAGATTTACACTCTCAAGGGGTTACAGATGATACCTGTTGCCAGTCAGGAATTGGACTCAGTGCCGGCTTAAGCTAAGCTATCTTGTGGAAGATGTATGAGTACTGTCTTACCTGGGGTTTTGGGGGGCAAGAGACATGTTTGTACAGATAATCAGAGTGGTTGTGTTTCCAGCCTTTAAAGTCTGACCTGGTCCTATGGTCAGCATGCGTGAGTGGTCACCTGACAGGACATAGCTACAGCGGGCACGCTTTACCATAGTGAGCTGTGCACTCGCACATACAAGGTCCTGTGGGCCTCGGCTGCTTTTTCTTCACCACTTCTCCCATTTGCAGACAGGGAAAGGGAAGATGTACCCAGTGGGGGTTTGTTGGGCTACATTAGGAGATATGGTTGCTACCAGATGTTGTGCTCTATGAAACTGGCTCATTGGAGGCCAGCCTTCTTCTCTGTTGTACACTGTTCTGGCTTAAGGATTTCATGGTGTCTAGCCACATGTGGGAGGATGGACCTGCCTCTAAATTCAGTATCCTTTCATGTGGAAAACAGGCAGGAAATCACCATTATATTAAAGCATAGAAAGAAGGCTGGAATATGTACTTATGTCCCCATTACCCAGCTTCAACAATAGTGAACTCACGGTCAGACTCTGAAGCTAGTTTCAGACTATACAATGGTTGCACAGGTTGCAATTACTCAGTGAATGACGTTGTTCCTGACTGAGGATATATTCTAGGTCTAGTTCTTATGCTGGCAGGCCCTACCCATCCCCCATCATCTGCCTTGGATGTCCTGTTTTTGCTCCTGTGCTGAGGTGAAGGGCCTTGAGCTCATTAGCATGCTGTGCATGAGAGCCAATGAATGGGCGGTAATGGCTTCCGAGCCTGGTCTCTGATGTGACTTGCCTACTTGAAAGCTGGCTAAACAGATTATGTGCTGTGCAGAATGACGACTCTTGAATATCATCTGCGGTGTGGAGCGAGCAGATTTTCAAAGCAAGATACAAAGAGAAGGAAAGGTCGACGTCTCATAATTTGTGCATTTGTGGCTTTGTTCCCATGTGATTATGTTGTTGCCCACATATCTGACAAAAGCTCGGAAAAATTAAAGCTTAAATTCTATTACAGAAATGAAAAGTTCTAGTATAATTAAATCAAATGTTGGAACACTGAGTATAGGATTTATGCCCATCCAACTTTTTTTATGTTGATGGTATGGGAATTGGGATAAAGTGAATCCACCAGTCTAGCATCATGGTGTAGCCTAGTCAAGAGTATTCCCTATGCTTGCAGAGAGGCTTGAGAGAACAGAGGTTCCTTTTGGAACTTTCTCCATCTCTACACATGCTTGCTCTTCTGGATCCTAGACAATGGGGAAGCTTATTCTAATTAACATGGAAGAGTTTTCTCATTTTTGCAGACATAGCTTTTCCATTTTCCCATCCTGACAAGGACCTAGGCAATTGACAGTTTTCATTTTACAGCTTGATACATACTTTTCCTTATATCTGTGCTTGTTTGGTTTTAGAGGGGTGTGTGAGATTAGATGAGTCGCATATGGCCATATTTGTCTTAAAGTGTAGTAGCAAGTCTTGGTCTTGGAAATATTTTAATGCACTGGTGGTTGTAAACCTCCTTGCCAGGGCTTTGGTTGGTCTGTGGCTATTGCTTTCCTGATGGCTGGACTCTTGCTGTGAGCAGGAGAGGGAAGGGAGCCATTCTCTCAAACCCTGGCCATCTTCGATTCCTTCCTTCCCTTTAGCAGATAGACCCTATCCTAGCTGGGTACCCTGGTCTCAGGTAATGCTGGGTAGAATAGCAAGCGATCCTACCTTGAGTTTCTGCCCCCAAAGCCCTCAGTGATGGTCCTTGGCTTGCAAGTGTAATCTAAATAAACTGTTGATCTTCCCAAGTTCTATGTTGACAGAGTCTTTTATCACAGCTACAGAAATCAAACTAAGGGCAGACTTCTTATCCAACAGTGCTCACCAGCCCCATGGAAACTCATGTATCCTCAGTTTTGAATAATAGGAAGCCTCTTTAAAATGCAGGGCCAGGGAGTTTAAATGATGTGTTTCATTCTTCCTTTCAAGGTGAATAATTCTCCCAGTGATCACACGAAGTAAAACTCTTTGCTAATGGCGGGAGCATTAGTTATAGCGGCCCTTCTAAGGCCCTTGGCGATGCCCACAGACTTAACAGGACTTTGAGATTAGGAAATACTGAAGTCAGAGTGCTCTTCACAGTAGCCAGACCTTATGTAGAAGACATCTATCTCTAAAACCTGCCCTGTTCATCAATTTCTTCTGCTTCAGGTCATACACACGAGAAACTGCTTAATTCAGAATGTAATAAAATATATCGTTTTAATTCTTTGATCCATCAACAAATCAAAACAGTATTTCTTGAGTTTTTCTACCGTGAAAAACCAAATCTTAAACCCCGAGCTATTCTCAAGTAGTTTTGTTAACTTGATAGATGTTGTACACAGAGGAAAAATTGGGGTTGGGGCTAATTTTGCCACAGTCACTTAATGTCCCACTCATAAGGCATTCTGGAAGACTTTAATTAGATAGCTGTGCTGATGACTTCTAATGAATGTTGCCAGCTGCGAACCCTGAAGACTAACTCTTTTAAATAATGCTGGAATATAAACATCACTTTCTCTTTCAAGCTCCCTCCACACCCTTCCCATTGCCTCAAGGAAACTTTCAATCTTTATCTGTTATCCAATACCTTTTCCACCCCTCGCTCTGTAGGTCTCTCTCTGTGTCTTTCATTATATGTGTTTGTCCAGAGGCCACTTGTTACAGCAGCACACACTTTTAGAAATAGCTCATTAAATATGGGAGTTTCTTAATTATACTCATTTGAAGTACGCCATAATTTATAGATCACCTACCACGTGCCCAGGACTTTTGGTTAACAAGTTTGATTCCTTTGAGAGACTTCAGAGTCATATAAACATGAAAATGTAGAGTTGGAACAGACTAATTAACTCAATTTACAGATGAGGGTGTCAGAGTTGACTAAGAAGCCCTGTATGTAAGCAGAAGCCCAGACTTGGAGCTGTCCACCACGATGGTGCTGATTAAGGCTCTGGCTTGTTCAGATCCATCATCGACACACTCCTTAAACTGTTTCACGCTCACTGCATGAGTAATTCTTTCTGAAAGCTGAATTAACTTCAATGCTATGTGAAGGAAGGAAAAAACATAATAAATGAATAAATGAACCCATCTGTAAATTAAGCATAAATAAATCATATAGTGATGTTCTCATATGTCCACAGGTTTTTTTTTTAATTGGATATGTTATTTACATTTTAGATGCCATCCCCTTTCCCCATTTTCCCTCCCTAGAAAAGCCCTATCCCATCCCACGTCCTCCTTTTTGCATTTATACAATCTTTTTTATAATGTTGATCAAAGGCTTTATAAGTTTGTTAATCCTCAATAACAAGATGCCCATACAGTCAGAAGTGTAACCCAATATCCAACTTAGATATACCAACTATCTTTGACTGGTGGAGATACATGAACATCCGGCTCCATGCCCCTCCCCCTCTTTCTCTCTCTCTCATCTCCTAGTTCCTCCTCTCCTTTTCCTCCTCCTCTCCTTACTCCTCCTCTCCTTATTCCTCTGACCTTAGCTCCTCCTACATATCACTCTTCCTGTTAAAATAAAACTTTTCTCTTAAAATACAATTAGAGCATAACTATACCAATTTGTGTCAGTAAGGTACAAGATAGACCTAATACCCAGTCTATCATTTTGTTGACTAACCAGAACCTCTGTCATCTCTCCTAACTAAAAGACTTAGTTCTAAACCTGGCTTTTCTCTTGGCTTTAGAATGAATGTCAGCTGAAAGCCGTCCTCTCAAATTTTCTCTCAAAGTAAATAGCCAGGATTGGCTGTGAGACTATAAGTCTTCAACCCCATCAGAAATCCAGAATGACTGAGTTAACTGAAATTATGGGAAGCACAAAGCATAGCTTCTAAAACTTAGCCAATTTATAGAGACCGCTGAACACCTGGACAGTCCCTATACTATAAAACATTGGAGCATCTGGTCTTCAGCCTTCTGGCCCAGGATCATCTGACAGACCTACTGATGCAGAAGTATTAAGGGCTGATTACTCTGTCTTGGCAGATATAATCAGTCAACTATTCTGCAAATGTGTCCTTTTCTGTAATTTGTCTATAGATGAAAAGAGGCAATTCTTGCCTAGTGGCTGTCTCACCACAACTGGAGTAACTCCAAAGATGCTTAATTTCTTCTTAGAATCTAAGACAGGAGGCTGTCAGGAGCAGACAGGTCTCTAATCAAAATGAACATTAATACAGAAATGTATGTAATGTCAATTCTGTGGACTTCTGACGTTTTAAAAACCAACTATCCATGTAAGGGAATCTGGACTGTTGTCTGTTAACTCCTCTCAGCTATTTCTAAATAAAATATAGAAAACACCCTAACAATAAACTCAGAGTCATGAATTTGCTATAGGCCCTTAACTCACAGGCTAATTATCTCAAATCAGTTAAAAAAGTTAAAGAAGGACTGGGTCTAAGCTTTGCATTTTTGAATGTGTTATATATGCACAATACCTATGAAATTAACAATATTAATCTCACTTTTATATCAATAAGATACTCATATCAATGAAAACCTTATTTGAAATGAAAGTAAATTTTGTACCATTTAAGAAATTATAATTTCATCTTAATAACAATTATACATATTTCTATCAATAGGTTATGGCTATGCCATAAATCCTAGCTACTTCCCTGTTCCAACAAAACCACTACTTTTCCCTAGAAAGACAGCCCAATATTAACCACCTCAGTCCTCATGCCTAGGGAATAGGGGCGCCGATTCTTCATTAACTTCTTCAAACTGATTACGGAAGTTAAGATATTAGGAGAGGGGTAGGGGGAAGATTAAATTGATAAGCCTCTGATGCTGAGTCTTCACTGCATCCAGCTGGAATTCCAGGACATCAGAGGTTTGAGCAGGTCTGCTCAGCTTGCTTGATGAGTAGATTTACCAAGACTGTGTATTCTGCAACATACAATTCTCAAAACAAATTTTAGTATCAAGATAATTTTTTGTTGGAATTCTGGAATCTAGTCTTCTGGCGGCTTGCCTCTGTCATGTCTAATCCATATAATTCTGGGAGTTTCTATGAGGGTGTGCTCCCACCATCCTCCCATTCCCACCTCCCTGCTCTCGAATTCCTCAACACTAGGGAGTCCAAACTTTCAGGCACCAAGACCCTCCACTTCTACTGATGTCTATCCCCTTACCCCATCCCCCCTCCTCCTATTACTATGAGGGTGTGCTCCCACCATCCTCCTATTCCTGCCTCCCTGCTCTAGAATTTCCCAACACTAGGGAATCCAAACTTTCAGGCACCAATGTCATCCACTTCCACTGATGTCTGGCAAGGCCACCCTCAACAACCTATACAGGTGGGGCCATGAGTCCCTCCCTTTTTTGTTCTCAGTCTGGAGATCTTAGAATTGCTACTCCAGCTTCTTTCTTAGGACCATTTGCTTGAAAAATTGTTTTCCAGCCTTTTAATCTAAGGTAGAGTCTGTCTTTGTCACTGAGATGGGTTTCCTGTATACAGCAAAATGCTGGGTCCTGTTTATGTATCCAGTCCGTTAGCCTATGTCTTTTAATTGGAGAATTTAGTTTATTGATATTAAGAGGTATTAAGAAACAGTGATTGTTGCTTCCTTTATTTTTGTTATTAGAGGTGGAACTATCTTTGTGTGGCTCTCTTCTTTTGGATTTGTTGGAAGAGGATTACTTTCTTGCTCTTTCTAGGGTATAATTTCCCTCCTTGCATTGGAGCTTTCCGTCTATTATCCTTTGTAGTGCTGGGTTTGTGGAAAGATATTGTGTAAATTTGGTTTTGTCGTTGAATATCTTGATTTCTCCACATATGGTAATTGAGAGTTTTACTGGGTATAGTAGCCTGGGATAGCATTTGTGTTCTCTTAGGGTCTGTATGACATCTGTCCAGCATCTTCTAGCTTTTATAGTATCTGGTGAGAAGTCTGGTGTAATTCTGATAGGTCTGCCTTCTTATGTTGCTTGGCCTTTTTCCCTGACTGCATTTGATATTTTTTTTTTTGTTTTGTTTTGTACACTTGGTGTTTTGATTATTATGTGAAGGGAGGTATTTATTTTCTGGTCTAGTATATTTGGCGTTCTATAGGCTTTTTGTATGTTTTAGGGCATCTTGTTCTTTAGGTTAGCGAAGATTTCTTATATAATTTTGTTTAAGATATTTATTGGCCTTTTAAGTTGGGAATCTTCACTCTCATCTATACCTATTATCCTTAGGTTTGGTCTTCTCATTGTTTCCTGGATTTCCTGCATGTTTTGTGTTAAGAACTTTTTGCATTTTGTCTTTTCTTTGACAGTTGTGTCAATATTTTCTATGGTATCTTCTGTACCTGAGATTCTCTCTTCTATCTCTTATATTCTGTTGGTGATGCTTGTGTCTATGGCTCCTGATTTCTTTCCTAGGTTTTCTATCTCCAGGGTAGTCTCCCTTTGTGATTTCTTTATTGTTTCTACTTCCATGTTTATGTCCTGGATGGTATTGTTCAATTCCTTCACCTGTTTGGTTGTGTTCCCTTGTGATTCTTTAAGGGATTTTTGTTTCCTCTTTAAGGGCTTCTACCTGTTTACCTATGTTTTCCTCAAATTCTTTGAGAGTGTTATTTATGTCCTTCTTAAAGTCCCCTATCATCATCATTAGAAGTGATTTTAAATCTGAATCTTGCTTTCCTAGAGATATGGGGAATTTAGGACTTTTTAGTGTGGGAGAACTAGGTAGCCAAGTACCCTGGGTTGCTGATGCTTATATTCTTGTGCTTGCCTTTCACCATCTGGATCTCCTTTGTGCTAACTGCCCTGTCTCTTACTGGAGCCTGTCTTTCCTATTATCTTGGTTGTATCAGAACTGTGTGAGGTGGGTGTTACTGGGGTTAGAGCTGGGGCCCAAGATCTGCTCAGTGCTCAGGAGCAGACAGGAAGGAATTAGTGCTCTGGGCCAGGAGTGACTTCCTGGGTCCTAGTGGGTCCCAGTTACTCTCTGTTTCGGGTGGGTGTTGCTGTCTCCTTACCTAAGATACTGCCCAGGTTAGAGCTCCTAGTAGGCCCACTTCCTCTGGGTTCTGTGAGATTAGTGGCAGAGCTGCTGCCCAGGATCTGCTCGTCCCGGATCTGCTCAATGCTCGGGCCGAAACAGGAAGTTGTCCACAGGGTTTTAATAGTATTTCTCTTTTCTTTCTGTGGTACGGCATTGGTGGGGTTTGTAGTTTGTGATGAGATGGCTAGAACTATCTTTATGGTGTTATTCATCTACATATTGATCTCTGTTGACTCTACTTTGAGCCCACCTCTGGTAGGCTCCTGTTTCTGTTCTTGTATGTAGGTAGATCTAGGAAGAACAGTTTAAGAAGTAGCTGTCCCCATTTGTCCCATACCTAATCATGCTATCATTAGGTACTTGGGAAACCAGTTCCTCTCCCTATATCCCTTGATTCTTTCTGCACCTGAAAGTTTAGCTCTTACTGTATCAAATTTGTCCTGGATAGCGGAAATTTAGCACCTGCCATGATTCTACCCTGCAACAGCCATAAATCTACCTCTAAGCGCACAGACCTTCCTACGGGGTGAACTGCCTTTCTCTACGTGTTCTTAACACTCATCTCTATTTGCCAGAGCCACCAAGAGTAGCATGTGCTCAGAACCACTCTGACTAAGTGCTGTGTAAGGCGACCTACTAGATCAGCTAGCAGCATGCACCGCCCCACCCACCACCTCTAGACCATGAATGCTGTGTCTGTGTTCTTCTCTTATATGATATGAGGTTCTTTCCCCATGGGAGCAGACTTGTAGACTTCCTTGTCCAATCAGCAGACTGCCTCTTTGACCTGCTTCTCTTCACTTAGACAGTAGAGTGCTCACAGGACCAGATTTTCCACACAATATTTCCTTCCATTCTATTTCAATCTATACTGTGTGTGTGTGTGTGTGTGTGTGTGTGTGTGTGTGTATTTACATGGGGCTCATTTTGTAGTCTTTCTGTTGGATTTTCTTTCCTAATACTTGAGAAGATGTCATACTTAGAGCAATCCCACTAGAACTTGAACTCTGCTGTTGCACGTTTTCAGTCTCAAACATCAGGAGAGTCTACTGCCCAGTGCTCTTCATAAACATTTCTGCTTCTGTGCAAGGTTTCATGTCCAAACACAGGAGTCACGCGTTTGGCCTGGTATTAAAATGTATTTTTTTTTACATTTATTTATTATTCTCTGTGTGCACACTCATGCATGCTACAGCGTACATGTGGAGGTCTAGTGTTCTACTTGGAAGAGTGAGTTCTGTCTTTCAACCTTGTGAGCCCTGGGGATGGGGTTCTGGTCATCAGACTGGTTTGCTGTTGTCATCACCCACCGAGTTTTGCTTCCCATTGTTTGACAGTCTTCATGCCTCTCTGCTCATCTTTCCAATTTCCCAAGCCTCTTACTTGCTCTGTCATCCTCTCAATTAAAATTCCATGACATTAGGTACCTCAAGGCTGAATCAGAGATTGCCACATTTCTGATCCTTTTAGCACACAGGCAAGTGGCACTGTGCTGACCAGAATACTTTACGAGGTGCTGCCCAGCTGTCAGGAATGGAAATGTTGGACTAGATATCTGTGTGTGCTCAGTCCTGCAGATCTGCAAGCAACATTCCAAAGGGTGGCTTGCTGGTAGTTTCTTCTCCTGGCGCTGCAAGTTTCATAACTTCTTACTTATAAATGATTTTGGAGGAGATGGCTTAGTACGTGACATTTATGTATGCCCTCATGGATATGCACTGGCATGGGTCTTTTTTCAGCAAGTCCTCTGACTTGGGAGTGTGGTGGCTAATGCCAGTTCAGCTTTTGCTTAGCAGTACTGTTGCTGGCTGTATCTGTCACCATATTCCTGGTACTTACATCTAGACAGTCTAGAGATCGGTAGATGGCTTCTGCAACCCCTTCTAGTACGGATAGTCTTTGAGCCACTGCTGCTTAAAGACTTATGTAGATAGAGATAATCACTTCAGCATATTGAAACACGGGCACAGGGTTCCTAAATGCTAGGGAAACAAGATGATTGTCTATAAAAGATGAATAGCAAGCATTCCCCATTAATATGGCTCTTACTGTTTAATTCTCATTAAAAGTGTTATTCTGGCTTTTGGTTCTATGCAGCACACACAAGGTTATTAAATGCACTTTATGGATCATTTGTTTAATGTGACCGAACTAAAAATTAAGAAGCACATTACTCAGTGTTCATAAAAATGAATGCTTTAAATGGACAAATTCATTCTCATTTTTGTGTCTTATTTTAATGTAGAGCTGTAATGGGGTTATAGACGGATATTCTGCTTGGACATTTATAAGCCGATGATGCCTGTTGAATACCTTTTATAAAGATTAATATTTTTTACTCTGTGCCCATTACCAGAGCATTAATCATCCTGGCTTTGGCCCTCACAGCTGCAGATGAGCAGATGTTGAATGATTGGAGTCTGTGATCATCACAGAATGTGGAGAAGGGAGTGCATGGAAGGTGGTTGGAGTCAGCCTCATGACTATTTGTATAGAATGTGGGTCCATAGCAATGCCTTTCTCTTGTCTGGGTTCTGGGCTGAGTTGCCTTCCTTGGTATCGGAATATGGCAGAATAAAATATGGCAGCTATGCTTTTTGCTGCTATGCCTCCAGTGGGTACTGACAGGTATAAAGAAGTCCTGGGCCCCCCCCTGTGACAGGGGGAGTGGTCAGAAAGCTATGGCCATGAATCAGCCTCATTCATTAAAGTGAAGAATTATAGGGGCTCCTCCCCATTTGCTTTCTTACATCCTTAGCCTGTGCTTCCTACAGAAGTAGATGATGCGCCTTGGATATCATTTTCAATTCCCTAGTCCTTAGCAAATGTAGTTTGAAGCAATGTAAGTCAGTCATATATTTTATCCAAAATGTCATTGCAGTCTGAATTCTATCTAAAACTCACTAATGCCATGCTTTATATTCTTTTATCCATGCCGAGTCTGAGAAGTTCATTGTGTTGTGACTTATAGCACAATTTAAATGCTAAATTCTTAACTCTGTCTGAGACCCTGGATCTTTAGTTTTCAATGTACAATGCGATTTATTTTTCTTAACAGTTGTTTGCAGTAACTAGATTAAGCACCATTTTTAAACATCTGAACTTGCAATTCATTTATTAAAATTAAATCCAGCTCCATGGTTGTAAACATACACATTTAGAAGGCAGTTTGACAAGATGACCATTTAGCAAAATAGTAATAGAATACTCTGCCCTAGGGCCTGTTACCTACACAGCCAAGGGCTTTTGACCAGAATTATAGTGCTAGGCATGAAATTTCTTCTTGTTGAACAATCCTCAAATCTAACCAGAATGCAGTTAATTACTGCATAACAGTGCTGCCACTATTGTACATAGAAGGTTGGTAATGTAGTATTAATAGCCAGTCAGAGTTCTCCTATTAATGGGGAAGATGCTCTCCAGGCCCCACCCCTTTCTGAGGGTGTGTTGAAAATTGTTAGTTGCTGGAGAGAGATATTCTTTGAGGGGCTGGTCACTGGGAGATTTTCTTTTGTCCAGTGATGCCCCACACCTATCCCCATATGGAAAGTGCTAACTGTGCTTAGTGTCTTAGTCATGTATTCTATTGCTATGAAGAATCACCATGACCAAGGTGAGTCTTATAAAGCATTTAATTGGAGGCTTGCTTATGGTTGCAGAGGGTTAGTCCATGATTATCAAGGCAGGAAGTGGGATGGCAAGTCTGGAGGGGCTAAGAGCTTACATCCTGATCTGCAGAGAGTGTGTGCTTGTGTGTGTGTGTGTGTGTGTGTGAGAGAGAGAGAGAGAGAGAGAGAGAGAGAGAGAGAGAGAGAGAGAG
>JANHMN010000003.1:122426447-122457313 GCA_030674055.1 Rhabdomys pumilio
AGAGAGAGAGAGAGAGAGAGAGAGAGAGAGAGAGAGAGAGAGAGAGAATGATATCATGGTATGGGGGTATGGGGTTTTAAAACCTCACTGCCCACTCCCACTTCCCAGGGCCACACCTACTCCAATAAGGCCAAATATCCTAATTCTTCCCAAACGTTCCATGAGCTGAGGTCATTCATTCAAACATATAAGCCTAGGGGGGCCCAGTCTCATCATAAAAGGACAGATGATAAGAAGTTAGGAAGGAGAGTTATTGTGGGTGGTGACAGAGAGGGAAGGAATATGGGTATACACAGATAAGCATCTCAACTAATAAACAAATTAAATCCACTTATAAATTCTACCCTTTGGTTGCATCAATTCGACTTCATGTCCGGTGACCACCATGCTGGACCGTGCAGCTGTGAGGTCTGAGCACACATTTTCTTGAGGAGACATTATATCGACCACTTGTGTCCTTTGTAAGCGCTGATGTTTACTCTTGCTCACTGTTGCTATACCACTGGCGTGGTATAGTTAGTTCTCAGGATAAAAGGGGAGGCGGCCAAGTGCAGTGCCATTGTGGAGACAGGAAAATGGGATGTTTGGAGCATTTAGGTGATGTGCCCAAGATCCACAGAGGGGCTGCTGGACTTTATAATTGCTGTTGTCTTCATTTTCATTTAGTCTTCAAATTGTAAGATATTTTTTATTCAGATACAGTTGCATATGATTCAAAGTATATACTTCAGGTTTTTTTCTTCTTAGTTTATTCAGAGTGGAGTAACTCTCATATTCTTTGTTCCTTATGCTATTCTGTTAGTTCCGTTAGCAGCAATGCTCCAGTCTCCTTTCTTCACAGCTGGTAGCACTCGAAACATGTACTCTACCTGTTTCAAAACAATTGCTCACATAGACCAGGCTAGCCAAGAATTCAGTATGGAACAGATGACCTTGACCTTCGGACCTTCCACCTTCTTGTCACAAATGCAGGGATGGCAAGCATGAACCGCCATATCTGTTTCTTTATGGTGATGAGGATTGAACTCAGTGCCTTCTGGATTGCTAGACAGACATTCTACAAGTCTGGCTGCATTCCAGCCTTAATTTTTGTTTTCTGTGTTTTTTTGTTTTTTGTTTTGTTTCATTTTTCTGTGCTGTGATTTAACACATGGCCTCTTACATGCTATAGAAGCAGCTTTTGCTTTTATTTTTAATTCTATTAAAATTAAGCTTGTTGTACAAGGCAATGAGTTTTGTAGTGATACGTTTCTAAAGCATGTCATATATTTTGATATTTACTTTACTGTCACCCTCTTGTCCCTTTTCTCATCCTGCCAATTCTCTTCCCCTTCCCAAAATAACTGTCTTATTTTAAATGTTCTATGTGCATGTATGCACTATGATTTTATTTATTTTTTTAACATGTGGTTGAACTCATCAAAAGCCTTTTTTAAGAGTTTCCTGGCATGCATCAGAGTCTATCAGTCTGTGGGCAGGCAATCTAGAGTTTTCCAGAGTCTGTATGTCAATGATTGATTTGAAACAAGTAAAATAAATATGGTTTTCCTTTAATAGAAGCTTTTTAAAAATCGTGCTGGGAATGGATTCAGGCAACTTATTTTGTTTTATTGGCTTTCTGGATATGATATTCTGTCCTTGTGAAAGGATATTGCACATGCCCAGTCGGAATGTCTATTGTGTGGCACAGGAGACTTCTGTCATGGCCACCGAGGTTGTAAAATCTTCTCCTGCAGGTGTGTATCATTCGGGATGTAGTATATACTTTTTTGGGTCCTACTAGGATCTAACATTTAAGAGCATTTAACTTCTGTAGATTAAAATACAGGCCTAGAAAAGACCCATTAAACATGAAGGTTTGTTTGTTTGATGACTATTAGATGCATGTGGTTATAACTTCAATATTTGGGTAACTGAGATAGGATTCTGAGTTGGAGTCTAGCCTCAGCTACGTTGAGATGCCATGTCTCAAAAAAAATAAAGAGTTTTTACAATACTTATGTTATTCTGTGCTCTGAGAGCAGGCAGGAGAATATCTACTGTGTGGGTAGATCCAATCTAAGGCCACTGTAAGGCATTAATTTTCCTGGTGTATATTCATTCAAAGAGCCTGGCCTTTCATAATACAAATTGCACACACAATAATACAAATTATAAAAGTTACAATTTAAACAGCTAGTATTCATTAAGGGCTGGGTACAGTACTGGACAGTAGATCTGCTTGCACTTTAATCTTCCGACCGTCTGCATGCACTTGCAAAGTAAAGCCAGTTAACACACAAACACGCCCTCTTGTTCAGTTTGTAGCTATTTTTCAGATGGGCTTGGAAACCATCCAGTAAAACCAGTATCCTTATGAGATGAAAGCATTCTTGTTGAGGGTGTTTGTCCTTCAGCTGTCTGCCAAGGATGGGGCTGGGCTGCTGTGACTGGCAAGGCCTTCCTCACCACTTAACAGGCGTGAATTTCTGTCGTTCACAGGTAAAATGAATGTGTGTGGTAGTCCATAGTAACTGATCTCTAAGGGAGAGAAAGTAATGTGCATGTACGTACACACACACACACACACACACACACACACACACACACATGCTCGGGCCTTGGTTTATATGCTGAAATTATTTCTTCTATTGTACAGGAAACTCTCCTCTCAAGAGTCTACTGTCCAGTACAAAGAAGCATAGTTAATGCAGTCAGTATTTCTGGTGGTCCATGAATATAGATCTAGACGTGTAGAACATGACTCCTTTGCCTATGACTCTGGCATATGTCCCCAACAGATACTGGGGACATTGAGTTTCTTCCATTGAGTCTGCACAGCAGGTTTCTGATGGCACAGTGGTAGATAAAGCTGTAAGCTAAAGTATATTCTTGGAAGCCTGCCCATGATCCCTGGTTTGAACAGTATGGCTTCTGGCCTTCAGGGACATCTGACAAACCTGTTCTGTCTGGTAGGTCTGTCCATGTCTGTTCAGATGTGGAGCTGAATGCAGAGGTAGTTTTGTGATGGTGGTCGTGCCCTTTGCTAGAGCCTCAGTAGAGTGCTTTGTGCCAAGTCCTTCCTGAGACGTGGCCTTCCTCTGTCCTCACAGTTACAGTACTCTCTTCCCCACTTCCCAGCACAGATTGACACTGTCTGTCAGACAGCCTAGTCAATGACCTTTTATCTTCTCAGGGAGGTGAGTGAAGGAAATTGTTCTGCTCTTGGATATTTTTGTTTCATTTTCTCGCCACAATGTCACCCAGGCTAGTGTGGATCTCATTAAGTAGCCCTGGCCGGCTCGAACCCACAGTTGTCCTCTTGTTTTAGGCTCCTGAGTTTTGGGGTTACAGATGGGAGGCTTCAAGTCCCACTTAAAATAGCTTTAAACATGACAAACTGTCAGTAGAGTTGCTTCTCACCAAGACACAGAGCCCAACAGCTGACTGAAGTTGATAAGACCTCGTGATGGGCGCTCCCATGAGGGAACCAAACATGGCGGGCAGTACCTTTCTGCCTGAGATGAGCATTCAGAATGTCCTCCTTCACCCTGAGGTAATACTGACAAATGGAACCAGCACACTCCACTCCGAGAACAGTGTACGGCTTTCCCAGCACAGCTGATAAATGGGACTATAAGGCCAGGACTGGTTTCAGAGCCTAACGCCCAGCTCTCACCGAACCATTCATGCACAAGTCCATTCTCCAGCCTGTGCTAGCCAGTCCACAAGGCTTTCTTCTACTCATTGCATCTTAGCGCAGTGGTTAAAGCTCTGACCCTTTAATGCAGTTCCTCATGTTGTACTAACCCCCAACCATAAAATTATTTTTATTGCTACTTCATAACTGTAAATTTGTGATTGTTGTGAATCATAAAGTAAATATCTTGGTTTTCTGATGGTCTTAGGTGACCCCTGTGAAAGGATCATTTGACCCATAAAGGGGTCGAAACCTACATGTTGAGAACATCTATCTGTGTTAACATCTCTGCCCTTTTCTCTTGAGATACCTTGGAAATCCATGTATCTCCAGAATGGTAGCAGTCACATGGATAGTATAGATGGACAGGCTTAGCACAGGGCTTGTTCTGTCTTGAGTTGGGCACATAGAGGTCATGTGTTCCAGGCAGAAGTTAAGGAGGGCTCAGCTGGAGGTACTGAATTGGCACTCTCTGGGAGGGCCCATATGAATGACAAGGCTCGGGCATTGTTCTCCAAGGGAGAATTCTTAGGTACTGGTCTGGATGGTTGCTCTGAATTAGGTGTTACATATGGCTCAAGGCTGCCGATGTAGTTTCAATGAAAGTGTTTGTAGCTTGTGAACATTGAAAGTCTATAGGAAAGGCATCTGGGATGGGTTGTTGTTGATAGTGTGTTCCAGGGTCATTTTCTTGCACTGTTTCCCTTGGGTAGTCTATCTTTGGGCAATTCTTGCATCTGTGCTATCTCTTGAGTGACAGCATATCTTGAGATGTTGGAGTATGTCTCTTAAGCTCAAAGGGCATGGTCCTATCAGCAAAGCACTTCAATTCTTCCATGGGATCATTGGCAGGGATAGGTGAGACAGTGGTGAATTAGGATAAAGTCTTCTGACACTGTAAATCCAGACACAAAGGGGTCAAGTTCTCAGCTCAGACAGCACCCTTGCTATGTGCTGTCCCCTCTGCCCCTGGCTTTCTCCAGGATTCTAGACAGATCCTGGTATCATGTCCAGCAGTTCTGGCCTGTCGTATGCCTTACATCTGTACAGAGGTTTATTATTAAAATTTGGTATCAATAGGGAAGCTAAGTATTCATGTTGGATTACCTAGGTTTTCATTTGTTTGTTCTTTTATCTCCATGACCAAATAGCTGTCAAGAGTCATCCTAAGGAATTAAGGGTTTCTTTTGGCCCCTGGGCGGGAGCCATGGTAACAGGAGCAGCTCTGGTTGTCACTCATTACCACTTCATGTTTGAACAGAACAGGAAGCAAAAGGCAGGGAATCCTGGCTCAGTTGCTTTTTAAATGTTTTCTTTCTTATTCACGCCTAGACCCAACCCCATCCTACAGCACCTCCCATAATCAGAGTCAGTCTGCCATCCTCAGTTAAAGCTCTCTGGAGATACCCTCAAAGTCAATCGAGAGGTGTGTTGTTGAGGTGATTCTAAGTCCTGTCAAGTTGACAGTGACGATTAATCATCAAGTCTACACGCACTAGGCCGTACCTCTTCTGGAACATGGAACTCCTCCTATTCTCTCTCTAGGGAGAAGATGACAATGCCTCGGTTGAGCTATCTCTGTGTGTCCTACTGGGAGACCATAGGGCAGAGGGATTTGTGTTATTTATTTCTTATTCTTCCTGCCTTATGCAGGAAGGGACTTCTCCAGTTTGTCATTAAACTGTTGTCCTTGGGAAAGTTCAATGTGTACTTTTGAGTGTGTTTCTGAATGTGTGGAGGAGCTTTTTCATTGTTGTGTGTGATTTCCTTTTCTTTCCATTAAAAAAAAAGCCTCAGGGAACATTAATGCAAAACATGCTTTTATGTATCATTAATTTCATAAATCCTAAAATGTACAATTCAGAAAACCAGCTACATCTATTTCCTGTTGCAGAGTTCTGCTGTGCTCACCTGCTTTGCATCTTAAAGGAGGCAAAAATGGCTGCCCTGGTGTCAGAACCAGGGGCTATAAATGGGCAGGCCATTGTGGAATGTGGATGCTTCCAAGATTCAGCTGGATTTCCTAACTAGAAGAGACAGGAATTTCATTCTTAACCTGAGCCCATACCGGTTCTGTTCTTCTGTGTAAACAGTTCTTGCTGTCTTCCTAACTAACCCACAATGACCCAGTCCTCAATTCCCAAGGTTCCTTTCGAATTCCTGTTTCTCTGCCTCTGGTTTCTGTTTTCTCATCCTGCCCCTCAGCCTATTCTAGAGAGCTTGTCTAAGAAGGAAGGGCTGTTCACCATTTCCCATCCCAGGGCTGAGCTCTTTCACTTAAGATAGGTATCTTGCCTGCCTGCTTTATGGAAAAGACTGGGAATCTGTCGTTAGGATAGTTTTTGTTGGAGGATGTACTCCTTTTAATATTGCAAATCAATGGGTTGAAGATAAGAGATGCTAGGAGATAACCTATCACACTGGGGGGGATGTGCATATGTGTGTTTATATATAATAAGCATGTTCGTGACTTGTGTTTATACAGAGACCTGCAAGTGCATGCAGGTATCCTTCAGTGAATGATTGACATCAGTGGAAATGACTTCCTAGTCATCAATCTGTTTGTCTATGTGGGTGTTCATCTCCATTCCACACCTTGTGAATCAGACACTTGAGATGGCTCACAGCTTTCTTGCAGACCTGAGGGATTCCATGGTGTTTCCCACTGATTGATAATCTTATAATCTTACGTTCTATTCAGACTGCAGAGAGATCCTGCTCCCCATGATGACAGACCAGCTCAAGTACCACTTGGAGAGTCAGGAGGATCTGGAGGCGTGCTGCCAGCTGCTCAGCAACATCCTGGAGGTGCTCTACCAGAAGGATGTGGTGAGTCATGGAGATCATACCACGGACAGCCTCATCTGCCATCGGCTAAGCCTTGGACACATGCTACAAAGAGAACTGCCCTGCTGAAAGAGCAATGGCCTTCACTTTCAGCCTTTCTCTCTGTAGACTTTTACCTTTGAATTCTTTTTAATGTGTATGTCAAAATTACATTGTAGCATTCACCCTTCTGAATTGAAATCAAGTCTTTGTTTTCCTATTCCTATGTTTTTTTAGTAAGATGTTTCTCTTGGCCAAAGTTCTCATCCTTCAGGTCAGGCGAAGGCTTAGAAGGGGGGGTACCCTTCTTTTTTATAGTGCTTGTATTTATTAAGTAATACATGAACCAAGGCAACTGTGCTTCCTGCAGCTCTCTGCATTATTCCTCACAGGTAGAAGCAGCTAGTCCTTCCTGAGCTTTGCAACTCCCTCTTGTTTTTCTAAATCTTGTTTGGCTTTTTATTTCTCTACTCTGAATCTGGTTCATATATGAATGTTTCACCCACTCTGTCCCATCACTAGCATACCATGTCTGTTTGTGCACATGTGAAGTATACACTTAGGTAATGCCATTGATTATTCTGGTGTGTCTGGGATCAGGACGGAAACACCTCTGTATGTTACCAGTAAGTGGAGACTGAACTCATGAACAAGAATGAGGATGGGCTCTAGGGTACCTAGGGTTTCCCAATGTGCCTAGGCTTGCCCTGACTATCGGTGCCGCCAGTTCTAATCAGAATTTTAAGTAGACAGGGTGTGTTCTGAACTCTTCTCTGCATAACCTAAATACCTTCCTGGTAAACACACACACACACACACACACTCCTATTTGTTTCTTCCTTTCAGGAGTAAGTCACTCACTCTGAATCACTTACTTTTTTCCTTGCTTTCACTAAAGACATGATAAGAGTCAACTAAAGGAGAAGTTAATTTTGGTTCATAGTTCAGAGGATCTAGAACATTGAGGTGAGGGTAGGAGGGGCAGAAGGGCTAGGCCAGGGCTTGTCTGTACTACAGGAGGAGCGGAAGGGCTGGGCCAGGGTCTGTCTGTACTATAGGACGTTGTTTGCTTCCATTTAGGCAAATCTAGAAGCAGAAAAAACAAGGTGGGGATGTGTTGGTGTTCATGTGGCTTTCTCCTTTTCCCCTTTTTATTCTGTCTAGGACCCCATCTATGAGCTACTGCTACCCATACTCAGAGTGTGTCTTACCCTCTCAGCTAATGCTCTGCGGAAAGCTAATTAAAGCTTCACCTTACTAATGCCCTAGGTATTTTTTAATCCAGTAAAGTTGAAAACGATGATTGACTGCATGGTTTGTGCTCAAAGGATCAGATACATTCTTTGCCAGATGATGAGGCAGCGTCATCAGTGGCATGGCCCTTGCCCAGGGCTTGGATGTCTTCCTCAAGTGCAGCCCCAGTGCTCCCATGCATTTCTCAGAGAAAAGCCAGGGCGAAGAGGTTGGAGGGCTGCCTCAAGGAAGAGCTTCTCACTGTGCAGAGATTGCTCAGGTGCCTGCCTACTCAAGCCATATGCATGGAAGAGAATCCACAATCCCGTTTCACATTAAACAAGGGAATAAATTCTCCCCACGGCACTGTGAATTTTAGATAATTTGCTGCCCTGGTACTAAAACATTCTGTTCTATGCAGCAGTTAAGTTATCGGGATGTGACACGCAGAGCAGTCGGTGTTGTTATCTGCCTGCCTTCCGTTTACAGATGGCCAAGCGTTTCTGGAAGACTAATTGGCGGTCTCACCAGGGATCATAAACATTATATTGTTTAAATGGATTTGCTTTTAGTTTTAAGGTTTGCTTAAATTAATTTGCTACGATTATGTAACAAATTATCATTAATGGGCTATAATTAATAAAAGGCCTCGAGTTTTCTTCGGGAAGGCATTTGCCTTTGACAAAGACCATTTTTCATCTTGTTAAGGCTTATAATTGATTGACTCTATGTAGAGCAGCTGGGTTTAGTGACAAGTGCTTGGGCTTGGGGGACCATTATGGTCTGTGCTTTTGGCTTTTATTGATGTTTCTTTCCTCCAGGGACCAACTCAGAGGCATGTCCAGATCATCATGGAGAAACTTCTCAGGACTGTGAACAGGACGGTCATTTCCATGGGGCGGGATTCCGAACTCATTGTAAGTGCCCAGAGATACGCTTGTGTCTTCCCAAGAAGGCCACGTGCCCTACACACTGGTCACATCATTCCTCTCTTGTCCAGTGGGACTTTCTTTCTTAAAGGTAGCATGTGATTGAGAAACAGTCTGTTCTGATTTCCCATAGTTTTAGATGCATCTGTCGGGGAAGAGGAAATTATCCATTGGATCAGAGACAGAAATACTTGGTGCTGGGATTCTCATCAGTCCTACTTTTTCTCAAAGATGTGTATTTTCTTCTAAGACTTCACTCTTCTGGTGGTTTCTTTCTTTGTATTTATGTTGAAAGTACTTTTGATAACATTTTATGAAGCACCTTAGAAAGTAATTGAGATAATAATCTACTTTAGCAATTTTATTGTCTACTAAATGTATCCTAGTTGTTTCTCTCACAATGGGTCATTACTTGTGGAAAATGATTTATTTCAAAAACATTCTATCAGATTTCAATGGTCACTGTCATTTTAACTCCATGTCATGATGACTGATGTGCAGAATTTGATGTCTCCATCTCCCCCAAATGGTTTCATTTGGCCTGAGGCCCATATGTGCTTCCTCATTACCACTTTATCAGGTACACATCATTTTAGCTATCCTTGTTGGATGTCCTCTCAGGAGAGGGAGAAACAAACAAAGCTTCGTTAATTAAAAGAACAAAAGCTTTTGTAGTCTTCCACCCTGGCAGCAGGAAAGGCACATTGGTCTTTGTTGGTGTGTGACCCTGATTTTTTCCATATGTCCATGGAGAGAACAAATGAGGAGAAGCTGGTATTGGCTGCACAGCCACCCAAGCCTGGGCTCTGTGTCCCTGTCCACAGGCTTCACACCAGAGGGTATCATGTGGGTGAAGTAGGCAGGTAGCTCAGAAGGTAGCCCATAGTCCAGAGGTGGACTGGGTATATTTCTGTCTAGTGCAACTGTGCACTTTTTTGTCTCTGACTTGCAGGCCATGCCATGTTCAGACTAGATATATATCACTATATATCTTAAGTTTAGACTATCATAGGTATGAATTAGAAAATAACAGGCTTCCATGTGAATTGGCTATCATTTAAGTTGGCTTTTCCCGTATTGCACTCTTGATGTCTTCTTACTGTGCATTTCTTGGCAACTGGAAACATCACTGTGTGTTACCAGTCAGTGAAGACTGAACCCCATAAACAAGATTGGGGGTATGCCTAGGGGCTCCCCTGTAATCAGATTCTGGTGCACTTTGTACACACTTACATGGGAGCTAGGAAAGTGCCTGCCAGTAGAATGGGTGGAGTGTGGCTTGCAGCCAAAGCAAGCATCATCTTAGAGTAAGTTAGATTGAAGGCTGGTGCTGTCATGGAGGCGCTCAGGAGCTTTCAGATCCTGCTGAAGCTTCAGCATCTGGATAGGTCCAACTGGAGGGTAGAAATAAATCCAGGGTATCTGATAAAGTCGGCTTGCCTCTGGCTTGCCTCTGTCTAAGGTGAAGAAGGCAGTGTCTCATTTGGGAAGGAGCCAGGTTTTTCTGTTTAGGGAGACAGTACTGTTGTGTCTGGTTTAGGGAACAACAGTTCTGTTTCTGTTTAAAGAACATGGGCCTACCTTTAGTTAAGGAGATGTAGCCATTTGTCCCTCTGGCTAGTTGGACACTAACTGAGCTTCATTCTTATAGCAAGCAACTCTACCACAGAGCTGTAATCTCTTGGTGCATGGTCCCCGACTAGCAGCTCAATCTGGACGAAGTGGGCAGAGAGGAAGCTTATACAAGTTCACACATGTCGTCTTGGATGTGAGCGATTTTGTAGAGTGCACAAAGCTAGATAAAGGGATGGGTACAGTGAGTGTGGCTCTCAGAGTATGGGGTCCAGGACTCTTTAGAAGGTTTTCCCTGAGTCCTAATGACAACCACAACAAGTTGTTATGGGCCACTTGAGGTGGGCACTAACATCTTGGAAGATTCTTGTTCATGGCTCCATATGACCTATTCCCACTTCCTAAACAACAACAGAACATTAGACCCCAGTTCGTTTGTGGTTCCTGGTTCTAGTGCCAGCTTTTCTAGGCCTCTACTGTGAGACCAAGGTGGAGTGTTGATTGCTGTGGCCCATGTCAGCAAGTATCAATGTATAAAAGTGCCTGTCTTGTTTCTGTCCTACATGAAGGCTGCGGTCTTGCAAAATAAGCCCTCTTCTATCCCTACTTTGCTTCATTTCCAAAAGATAAATGCTACAGTCTTCTGCAGGCAAAATCCAGATGTTGAGTTGATGCTGAGTCTTGTGATGGGTTAGTGTCCAAGCTTGGAGAAGCCTTTGTGTTCTAATGACCACATAGCAGTCCCTTGAAATGAATGAATTCTTTAATGTTCCTAAGGTGGGTATGAAGTAAGGACCTACACTAGGCTTTCCCATCTGTACCACATCTACGTGAAGTACACATCAGAGGTGCAAGATACTGTCAGGGAGTAAGCTTGGGAAGCTGTCACTTCCAGGCCCATTTCCTATATTCTTGACTTCAGCAGAAGCTTCCAGAAGTCAAATGGGGATTAAGGTCTTAAGCCAACTTTTCCGAGTTCTGAAAATCTCAGACATTTACAAAAAGAATCAAAGGCTTCTTTTGAATTTTTTCTATAAAACTAAGCTGTCATGGAAGAAATCACAAATGGAAATGTGAATGAGCTGTAATTATTTAATAAGTGATGACAGAGTTGAGATGTATCAGGAAGTGTATGGGCCATGTAAGATATGAATTGTTGACAAAAGTGTCTGTCAGTCATCTGCCATCCCCAAGTCCCCCCTCTGCTGTCTGCAGAGCAGTGGGACCACAGAACTACTTCTGAGTATGTGTCACCTTGGCATTACAGTCTGCGTCAGCTGGGGATGCATGCATTAACTCAGTGCTACCCTATTGCTCTATGAATTTAGCTTAGAGGGGAAATCACACAAAAGCATCCCTGACAAGGAGGACAAACGCCTCATCAGTGGGTCCTCTAGGGTGGAGACGGAGCAGAAAATGGTTTACAGATCTGGTGTGTGTGAGCTGTACCATTCCATTGCACCCCAGAGGTTTCTATCTTCTTGGGCTACTCATTTTGCATAACTTTAGTGGAAATTGTGTAACTATGAATCAGCTGAAAAGTTATAACTGATTGCTCAAAATGGAATTTTTAAAATAGAAGTTATTAAAAAAAATTCTGAGTAGATGTGTTTCATTAGAAGACTTATTCTATGACATTGTCAAAGTTAGTACTGGGAATGGGTTTGCTTTTTCCACTGGGTGTGGATTTATTAGGTATTCAATCTCTGTCTGGTTAGGAGTTAGGAGTGGGCAACCTCACACAGGAGTGGACAAGCTGCCACAGACAGTGTACAGCCACTTCTACCCACATCTACAGTGTTTTTATATAAGCTCTGCTTTGCACTCTGTCACGTGGCATTTAAGTAGATTGCATTTGAAGTGACCACAGGAATGCATTTCATACACGAGAAAATATTTCTTGATCCTAAATGTCGTCATTAAGGTCAATCTGTAAATTAACTAATAAAATATAAACAAAGCGTCTCCATGGCAGCTGTAGAATGGAGACCATATAAATGCTGAAATCAGGCTATGCTATAACCTTACCATTGAATTAAAATGATTTTTTAAATCTCTGCTCCATTTAGAAATTCTTAAAAGGCAAACCCTTACCGTATCAAGAAAGCAGGTATGAAGAATGGACCTGCCCTTACACATCTGGCCATATCTACATGAAACAGGTAGCAGGGGTATAAGTCATCACCAGAGAATCTTGAGTGGCATATTCAGTTTTACATTGGGTCTGACTTTACATTCATTGTATTTGTCTTTTCTTCTTGGAAAAGTGTCTAGACTCTCAGAGTTATAGCCTTCCTACCCAGGATGTGTGATATTATGCAGAGGCAGTGATTTTGTACAGAGGTATCTAGACCAGCTGTTTGGTGTGACCTGGAGCTATATGCATCTTCCAGGGGATAAGCCAGAGAACAATGATTAACAAGCAGGGAAGTTCCTTCTCCTGCTGCATTAGCTGGTTGGTTCTTTCAAATGATTGGACTTACATTCTGATAATGAGTCCTTTAAAAATGTAATTGACTGAGGACAATGTCTAAAGAGTTTTCTTTGGCCTGGGTACACTCGAGAAGACTGAAAATTACCAACTCACTTAGGCAGAGATGTGAGCCTAAGTGAGCCTAAGGCAAGAGTCCCCTGGGGAGTTCATGGGGATGGGGAAAGACTATCTGGATTGTCCCTGACTGTGACCTTGGGAGCCTCTGCCTCACTGGACTCAGCCATGGACAAAGTTTGGTACTTGTAGGGAATGGCTAAGTCCAGAGTGTTTAACATGGGAGTGGCTGTCTTGTCAAGGGATTCACTAGCATCCAAGGTCACCTATGAGAGCCTGTGAGGCCTCTGCAGGAGAGGAAGGTACTAATTATAAATGTCACCTCGAGGAAGAGGGCCTTTTCACTAAGTCTCAACATAATTTTATCACCAACATATTACGTCCCTCTGCATGAGCTTTGGTGTTGAAATGGGTGTTTTCTTAAAGTTAAAGTATCAATGTGCTTTTAAAATTCCTTACTGTAAAAAAAAAAAAAATCACATCTTCATTTCTAGAAACAATACATTATAATTGTTTCAAATGGAAGAAACTTGACTTTTGAATACAAGCATCGCTGCAGCTGGACAACTCTATTGGTAGCCTTCAGAAATTCATCCCACTGTATGCATAGTATAAGCAATGATTTTACAAGTTCATTTATATTTGGGGCTGGCAGTGTGATCATTCTTGCTTTTTTATATTGCTGGGTCCTGGGTTTTTTTTCTTTTTCCCCCATTCCAAGGTTGCTCACTATCAGTGGGATTAGAGCAGAGGAAATAAAAATTGTGTCAACGTCACCAGACTGTGGAGGTACCATATATTAAAATTACTAAGGTGTTTAAAAGCTAAGGAGTAGTTTTTCCATGACCTGTGACCTCCTATAACACACGCTACCCATTATGGCTTGATTAGTTTACATTAATTCTCAAAACTGGGTGACATTTTTGGTGCGTGTGTTATATGGCTATTTGTCTTCCAATAAGTGAATTGCCTTCACACTTATCTGAGGCCAAAGGTATGAAAGGTCATTTTGTTTGTTTGTTTGTTTGTTTGTTTTTTAAAGGTAAGAGATGTGGGTGAGGGAAGCTGTTGCTCTGGTCTTGAGCTAATATCACACCCATGAAGCTGAGTCCACTGGTGGTAACTGTGTCAGATGAAAACAGCCCACCAGTGTGTGGGGAGTTAGACACTCGTAAGCGGCTAGCGGATGATGTGGTAAAGTTCATGGCTCTTAGTTGTTTCTCCTTCTTGCTCACTTCTATGAAAGACAGCAAGCCAAACTTTCATTTGGGTCAGGGGTAGGCATATGGGGAGCACTGAGGACACATGAATCCCACCAGTGTGCCTTCTAGGTCAAGTATCTATTCATTATTATTTTCTTAGATTTTTGCCCCAAATATAGAAGCAGTGAAAGAAATTTGTTAGTCACACAACACATTACCTTTGATTTTTTTTTATTTAAAAATTAATAAAGATTTAATGACAAGTATAATAATTTACTCTCTATACGTAATGCCATGTGTACATCTACATAGGAGGGGACACTGAACTGTTTACTTAGTTTTGTATGAAACTTTTGAGTTCAATCTTTCCAGGAGAAGGGTCATCCTCTGTCATTGGCAAATTGTGATTCCGCTATGAAATGAGCTTGACAATAGATTTGTTTCTGGTTTGGGGAGACGCTTTTCCTTTTGAGGAGGAATTGGTTTATCTTCAGAGTTTCGTTTCTGGCTCTCAAATATTCAGTCTTTTTATTTGGGGGCCTAGACTGGTTGGAAACATTGACATCACACACAGGTAGTCCCGATGCTTGAATCTAGACAGATGTGCAGCACTGGACAGAAAGCTGCTGAACCCTTCCTTCTACTCCTTGAGAATATGGAATTCTTCATACACAGGAAGAGAAAACTGGTTGTGAACATTTTTATAACATCAGTTAAAAACAGTATAAAAACATGTAACACGTGTTTAAAGTTTAGAATGCATGAAACAATTGCACTTCCTTCATGGTACAGGATCAGCTTGGTCAGGGCTCTTCTCCAGCAGGCCTGCTTACTGCTCTTCTATGGTTTTATATTCTTGTAGAGTACTTCCATATAGGCATGTGTTTTCGTGCATGTGTGTGTGTGCACAAGTGTGTTTTGCATGTGTGTGTGTGTATGTATCTTATGCGTACATGCACGCACACACATGCCCTTGCATTTTAAATTAAGCATACCTCTAGTGTGGTTTGAGTAGTCCCCAAAGAGTATTCACACAAAATATTCTTTTAGCTTCTTTTCTTTTAAAGCTCGTTGTATAACTCAAATGTTTAGAACTGAACGAAACTCTTCAGTCCAGAGGAAAAGCATGTGGAGAGCCTTGCTCCTACCCATCAAAAGAAGGTCATCACCCTCTCCCAAAACTGAGCTGCCGCAGGTCTGCAGTCTGATCTGCCAGGCTGCGATCCGTGTGCAGTTCCAGCTGAAAGAGCTGGACCGACACTGAAGACTAGATTTTTCTGGAATGCTCACAAACTATTCAAAACGTTAAGTTATACAAAAAGGAAAAAAAAAGGCAAAAGAAGACCCCCTACTTTCTACATGAGAAGCAGAACACTGAGAGACGTCATTAATGCACAGGAATATTTTGGTTTCTATAAAAAAAGGTGCAAAGAAATGAGCAAAAACCAAGGGGGTAGAGGTTTATGTTGTCATGTGTAGTCAAGAGAGAACTCTCGATTGCGAGATGGTTTTTTTTTTTAAATGCCTAAAACCATTTGATTCACAGCTTTCCCCTAAGTATGCCATTTAATACAATTTACTGTTGGGTTTAATGTAGGCGATGGTAAGTTTGGCCATTAGTAGCAGCTAAGGGAAACCACGATGTTTCTCTCTGCTATGGTCAGATCTTACACAGTAGTGACAAAGCATAAGGAACTGAATAAAACACCTGGCTGCACTTGGGCATAAGAGCATCTTGGGGATTGAGCCACCAAAAAAAAAAAAAAAGAATCCAACACTTTCTGCCGCAGCCCAGGCACCCGTGATTTATAGTTAACTATATTACCCATTGTGTATCTCTGTCTGTTTTCCAATTCTTGCCAGATTCATCATTTGGCCTTTGGGCACCCAAAGAATAAAAACAAAATCTAAGTAAGCTTAGTGTCCAGTAGCTCTGACCCTGTCAGCTTGCAATGATTGAAGGCATATCATGACTCAGGGTGGGGGTGGGAGTGGTTCCTGGCTGCTGGCCATTTGGAAAATGAACAGTAAACATGTCGTCCATCTGGAGATGAAGAGGGTTCTAAATCTGTGGTGTCAATGTGACACTGAAATGTGGTCACTTGGCTTAGCGCTACAGCACACGAAGGCAGATATACATAGAGTCACATTTTTCGAGATTATTCATGGTCTCCGACCACTTGAAAAAAATTGTGCTTTCTCCGGAATTGAATGTGCTGAGAACTGCACTCGCCCCTGCTTATTTCATAATGAAAGGTAAAAATGAAGTCCTTTGCCAACACAAGGCTTGCTTTCTCTTCTCATTTAAAAAAAAATAGTAAAGAGCCAAAAATAATGACAAGTTCCACTGTCTACAAAGACAGCCTGCCGTGTGAGACACTGGCATCTCAATACTCATTCTTAGGTCAGGGGGCGCTGTCGGGGGGGTTAGAGTTTTTCCTTATCTTTGACTACGTAAGTTTTATTTCAGACTTTATACCCCATACCAGTGAACTGCAAAGGACAGCTGGCAAGGGGTGACAGTCACTCCCTTGCTATTAATATCTGTTGGTGCGAAGGCCTTTTTGGTACGCAGGGCGAGAAGCAGGGAGCACGCGTTGGCACCGCAGTTCCCTTGATCCTATCCGATTCGGAAAAGGACTCACTTAAATCCCAGTGGGTTTAAAAGACGGTCTGGGTCTTCCCGAGCCCACGAGTCTTAAAGAAACCAGAGTTTCCACCTTCCATGCTTTTTGGACTCAGTTTTGGATTTTTGCTTGGGTGTGGAGGAGTGAGTCTCCTGAGTGTAAGGCGAAGGGATGACCTGAGTTTCCTCGACAGGGTGCAATTTTCTCAACACAGGCTGCAGTTTGTCTTCTTGTTGCTTAAAATCCAGCTCCACACTAGAAAGATAGAATACAGGGTTAGTGTGTGGCCCTAAGAGATTCCGTGACTTCCTATCAAGGCTATGTTCATTCAGAGTCAACTCATAGCATAACTGCCCTGTTTAATTATAAACAGTTAGCCATATCATATTTTTACTCTCAAGTACTATGATCGAGTCCAGATTGACTCCTTTTCTTTGGAAAAATAAGTTACTTTCTCAGGCAAGCCTCAGTGAAGAAAGGGTTTGCCATGCAAGTACAAAGATGTGAGTTCCACCCTCAACTCCCACTTAAAAGAGTCAAGAGTGGTGGTGTATGTCTGTAATTTCAGTGCTGGGCTCTGGGTGGAGTCCAGGCAGTTCGCTGGTACTCATTAGCCAGCCAGCCTGGCAATCAGTGAGCTTCAGGTTCAGAGAGAAACCCTACCTCCAAAAGTAAGATGCTGATTAAACAAGGGCTACTCTCAAAGCTGATTCTCCCTCTCCTGGCAGCTGTCATTTGCCAATAGTTCATCAGTTAGGGGAGGCACTTTGTACCCACGTCTCCTGTTCATGCTGGGATCTTGTGTGGCTTAAGTTTCCACAAGGACTGTACATATAGTCTCGATGGCTGTGAGTTCGTATGTACAACTGCTCTGTTGAGCACAGAGGATGTTACTTTGGATTCACTACCTCTGGCTCTTATTATAGTCTTTATGACGGCTGCTTCCTCAGTGACCCCTGAGCTTTGGGAGGTAGTCCACACATCCAAGAATACATGGGCAGCACCAATTAGTCTTGATAGGTTGTAAAAAAAAAAAAAAAGTTGAGTTGGGAAAATAGAAGTGGGAGGGAGGAATTAAAGTAGGGGGAGAATATGATAAAACACATTATTCAGAACTCTCACGTTATTAATAACAATGAAATTTAAAATAAAATTGAGAGCTACAGAGGCAGAGACTCAACTTCTGGCCTCCACATGCACACATGTGCACACATGACCATAAGACCATGTACATGCACTTTACACAAAGAATTTAAATCAAAGTCTGTTATGTAATTGGAAAGTCAGATCGAACACTCTGTTTATACTGAATTGTCCACATGGGCATGATGCAAATTAGCTAGCCAGCAAACACAGACAGAATCAGAAGTCATAACGTGCACACATATGACACACACACACTTGTAGTGCATCAAGCTGTGTGTTCCCTTGCAACCGCCTCCAGTTAGAGAAGCCTGTCAGCTGACACCACCATAAATGCATGACTTTGGCTTGCCTTCTTCCAAAGCTGTACTTGTCTGGAACATTCTTACGGACTACAGCTAGGAGAGGACCCTGGGGAGGACTCTTGTATTTATCGCTTCAGCACTACTGAAAGGTTTTTGTTGCTACCAAACACAGCTTCCCAGGAAAAGCAACATAGATAGTGTTTGGTCAAAACAATACAAGATTGTAATTAGACCCTGGGAGCAGGAGTGTGCAAGGATGTTTGTGTTAGAAAGATAAGATTGGAGATGTGTTTCAAAATCTACACTGCTACTTAGGAAGGAAGACACAGGGAGGAATGCTGCCAGTGTGCTGGAGTTGTTATTTACGTCTTTGGGAAGGAATCATGGTCTGCTAGAATCCCCTCCTAATGGATCCCCTGATCCACTGTTTTTCTGTGATGACGTGGCACTGGAGAGCCTCTCTTCTCATCACCTGCTTTTTAGATCATATGGTTTGGACCAGGGCTCTGGGGTCTTCCACTATGTCCTCTCACTTTGTCCAGATGCCAGACTAAATGTCAGTAGACTTCAGTGAGTATTCATAACATTCTGTAGCCGGGGAGACCATCCGTGAACCGTCTATAAGCACGAAATCCTATCCATTTAGGGAACCATTAATCCCAAGCCAAATTCTGACATTTTAGAAACACAAAACAGCAAAGCCGTATTATCTGGAGTCTCAAAAATAAGTTCAAGCCCTATTGAATGGCCCAGTTTATGAGTTCTACATTCCATACACCATTTTTCTTATTGTCAAAGGCAGTAATGTCACTGAGAGGTTTTTGTTTTGTTTTGTTTTGTTTTTTAATTTCAAGAAAAGTTAATGGCTGTTCTCCATTTTTTTTCCATAAGAAGCCTTATTTTCTTCTTCTTCATTTATTTTTAATAACTCTTTGTGTGTGTGTGTGTGTACCTCTGTGTATCTGTGTCTTTGTGGGCTAGCATGCACACTCACACACATACGTGTGAGTGGATGGCACAGCAGGTGTAGAGGTAGAAGACAACTTTCAGTATCTGTTGAAATCCTCTTTGAGATGGATTCTATCTAGTTCCAGGAGGTAGACTTTGAAGCTCATGAGGTCAAGTGTCACCTGTCTAGAATGTGTGGCAGTGGAGGTGAGGCAAGGCCCCTCTTAGGGAGGGGCTGTGCAAAGTGTAAACCTTAGGATATGGTGAACCTGTGACATCCCAGCCTGTCTGTCTGGGCTGGGGTACCTGAGAAAGCAGGAGATCCTGTCCTGGTGCAGGAGTCTGGGGAGCAGGGCTAAGTTAATGATGACTCCTGCATCATCAGTGAGCTTCTATTCACTCCAGTTCAATGAATGATAATTGCTGTTTTACCAAAAACTCTTCAAAGAACACATTCTCAGACATACAAGTTTGTGAAAGACCATTTCAGTATTAGTGAATAGTTCCAATACTGTATGTGTTGACTGCAGATTTTACAATTGAGTCTGGTGCCAGTTTAAAAAAAAAAAAAAGAACATTAGAGAATTCTCAGTCTGGATGCTTAGGCAACAAGACTCTTTCAGGTGTCTGTGAGATGTGGCATTTAGCTAAGCTAATACTGAAACATATCCTCTATGTCAAGGCCATTTCAGCTGACCCAGGTAGCTTTTCAGTTGTTAGAAGGGAGCATGTGGTAAGTACTTGCTAGACTACCATCTAATCCTGGGCACCTGTAATTATTGAATTCCCATTAAGCAACTACATTGGGAATCCTGTCATTAACCAATTTATCACACCGCGGAACCATGTAATCACAGAGTAATCTAATCTGAGTTCTTGTTAACGAAATGACTCGACTTTATCTGTTGAGCACAGTCCTGTTTGCGCTCATCCAGGGTGCGTCAGTCTGTAGCAGGCTTGGAAGAAGACGGCCACCAAGCCAGGGACATGCCTGCAGTGGGGTTCAGTGACACAGTGACCACCCGTGAGCCCTTCCTCTCCTCACTGCCTGCTCTGTGTTGTCCAGGTTGCAGTGTATCTGTCTGGGGATGATATGTGTGTATCATCCAGCCATACTCTGGATAGGTGAACTCTGCCTGTTAAGTAGCAAAAATATGGATTTTTTTTCCCCACTGTTGGCTACTAGCAGTTTCTTCTTGTCCAAGAGCACTCTTGGTTATTTGGGGTCTGAAGTAGATGGCTGAGTGCACAGGGCAGCATTACAAGGTTAAGAAGAATCAGGTTATCTCTGGCTGACTTAAAGCAAAGGTTTCTTTGATCTTCATGGCCAAATGGCCTCTGCTAGGAACAGAGGTCCTGGATACTCCAGAGCTGTACAGCTGTTCTGTCTCCAGTCCTCCATCTCTGAGGACAGCCAGTTGGTCACAAAAAGTTTAGAGAGGCCTGCCTGGCAGATGGCCAGTAGCCCATGCTTTGGTCCTTATCTTAACTCTGGGATGATGAACCCTCATCTGCTTCTATGTGTAAAGTGATGGCTGTCCTCATCTCTTTTCCTTGCCTACTTCCCGTGGCCATTCCTTTGCCCACCTGGGATACTTTCTCTGGCTCATAACATGGAATGCCACACTCCAACTCCCTACCACCACCGCGGTTACACACAATCTCTGCAACCTGACTACAAATTCTCATCTTCCATCTTTGAGTTCCTTCTCTGATTTACATTAAGTTTGGAGAATTATGCATTTGTTTTGGTGCTGGGAACTGGCCAGAGTTTTCTGGGTAAGTGGGCTCTGGCATCAGATAACAGGCTGTACCTTGTACTGAATGGAAGAGAAAGATCCTGGGACTCTGTGCTAATAGCTATTGCCCAGGGAATATTACTGAGCCCTTCCAAAGCTCTCTTTTCCTTGTCCACACCTCCATTCTCTTTCCAGAAATCTAAAACATTAGGAATTCCCAATGAGCTGAAGCCCTGTTTGCAGGTGTCACAAAGCCTTGGCTATACTCTTCTGTGGCTCCTGATGGTTCATGATTAAAGGATGCAAAGTCATTCCATTTCTTTGGTTAATCATTTTGTCTTAAAGATAACTTTTAGTTATAAGAGTTTATTAAATATCATTGTTCTATATATTTCTTGTATATGTGTACATGCATTGATGCATACATACACATGTTCCTTTACACGTCTTAACATATATTTGGAAGCCCGAGATTAACCTACCATTTCTCATGTGCCATATGCCTTTTATTGTTGTGTGGTACAGGTTTTTGTTTTATTTTGTTTTGTTTTGTTTTTGAAACAATCTCTTGCTGGTCTGGAACTTGGCAAGTAAGGCTAGGCTGTCTGGCCTGCTAGCTCCAAGAATCTGCTTATCTTCTCAGCGATGGGACTTTAAGTATTTGCAGGATGCCTGTGTTTTTATGTGTGTTCTGAGGTTAGGCTCAGTTTTGTTCCCATGCTTGCAGAGTAAACACTTCATCAACTGTGCCATCTCTCTAGCATAGTCTGTATATTTCTAAAGAAGTAAAAATCAGTATAGTCTAATTCTCAGACTGTTCTCTCAGCCCATACCCAAGCTTCGTTTCCTTCCTGGGTAAGATACTACGTTTCTTATTAATGCCGGTCACATCATGGGAGGCAGCAGTACAGTATTTGGGTGCCTCTTTTTGCTCATTCGAACCTCCTGCAAAACTTAGGTTGTGCCAACTTATATCTATCCCTCAGCTTAAATGAATGCCTGCTTCTCATTCTAAAGCAGCAAAGAGCTAGAAGCAGGTGAGTGCGGTTTCCGAGCTTGTTTTCTGAAATGGAAGACCCCAAATCTTTTATTTTTCCTGCCTATCAATGCCCTGTGGCCCAGTGAGATTCAGATCCCTAGCCTCTATTTTAATTCTCTTTGAGTTAGATCATGGCGTCCCTGGTATTAACTGTGACTCTGCACATCTTGCTCTGCCACTGTGGATAAATAATCTCACCTTGGGGACCCGAACTCCCTTGGCTGTGAAGTGGTGATGGAGAATCTTCCACTCAGAGGACAATTCCCAAGAGCCAGTGCACTGGGAGCATGGGGAGCTCTTATCCTGGGACTTTGGATAGAATAAGTAATGTTTCTGAGTACAGCACCTAGTAGGAGTGCAGGAGCCTATTGTATGGACATGTACTGTATGGAAAAACACTGGCATTGTCCAGAGGAAGCTGGTGGTAGGGACTGTTCTAGGCTGTGCTCTCTTGTGTGCTAGAGGAATCAAGGCAACTACTTTTCTTTCTGTCTACTCCTCTGTTTCCTACAACCTCAGCCACTTCTCCAGGCAGTAGAAGAAATAAAATCTAAAGTAGCCATCGTTTTCCTCTGAATATTTCCCCATAGAGCATCTAAGGGGCGCTCTACATCTTGTCTACATTCCTAGACACACGCAGATTCTTCCTGCCTCTCTGCCAGCTAATCCAGTGGCTCTCACACCTCTCCACCTCCCCAGCACCGCATGTTCTACCACCCCGTTGCAGAACCTTGGCATTTCCCCTTTGGCCTTGAAATAGCTGGGTCTTGTTCTTGCCACCTCCAGAGTCTTCATGGCCCAAATGGCCAACACCTTGTCCACATCCTGCTACTGTGTCTAAATTGAGGTTGCTTGTCTCCCTTTCCTTCAGTAGGTTTTCCAGAAAACTTGTCTGCCTACTCACAGGTCATGCAAAACACTCTGGCATGCCACAATCTGGCCAAGTGCTCTCCATGTCTATCTGGTAATCTACTGAGGTCCACATGCCACATTGACTCCATCTTTTCACTGTGATTTAGCCAGTGCTGGCCTCTTAGAGCACACCCTCCTTATTTACTGAATCACAATAAACTGACCCGAACCGAATCTCCTCCCTTCTAAACTCACAGAGCTGTACTACCCAGCCTGTGTGTTCTATTTGTAGAATTCTGTTTATTAAGTATTATATAATGTATATTATATACATAGTCTATGGCTGTACTTTATCTCTTATCTCTATAAAATATATATTGACCTCCGTGAGTATATAGATCTCACTCCAATCAAGTATTGATGATTTACAATTAGTAGCTTTTTAATTTTTAGATAAAGATTTGCTATGCTTCCCCAGTACTATTTGATGCATTCTGTGTGTTTATAGCAGTACTATACTGGTACTTCAAAGCACCAGACATAGTTGCCTATCCAGTAATAATTCAGTTATTGAGACTATAAAAATCTTTGCTATAACAAAGTTATTATGAGTATAGTTTTAAAAATTACCCATCCATTACGGCTACAAATTAAAATACATAGTATCCAAAGCTGGTTAAACAGTGATCTTTCACAATGTACCCTCTTAACTTTTCCCTGACCTTTGGGATATACTTGGCTGAGGCCCCAGCCTGTCCACATTACCTGCCATACCAGGTCTTATGGGAGTGCCCAAGTGAAAGGGCAGGCCAGGCCAAGCGCACAGCCCTCAGAGAGCCCTGCTCTGGCCACAGGGCAGTAGAAGTAAACTCAAGACACTTTGAAGCTCTGCTTGTTACCCCTTCCCTCAGGCAGGCAGGAATGTGGTCAGCTGACTAGGAGATTGTCATATGAGCACTAAGCACGTCTCATGTCACCCTAAGAGAACTTGCCAAGATCGTGCATTGTAATTAGATGGGGTCAATCATTTATTAAGTGTAGCTGGTCACACATTGCCATTCTAGCCTCAGTGACAAGCACGGCTTTCTCTCTTTGGGGTATAATTGCAGTGAATTCCAGAGAATACAGGACTTTCATCTCATCTGCAATCTATTCTAATGTGCCCATCCCCCAGTGAGACTTGGTTATAATCATAATCCTCTCTTCTCTTGCCCTTATCATTTTGGACGCTTCCTCTGCTCCTCTGTTCGGACAGGAAGACTGCTTCCTGGATACCTCTGGGAGTGTGTTAAGCAGCCTGCTTTGGAGTCTCATTGGCTCTGTTCAGTTAGCTCTGGCCAAAGTGGGGAGAGGCTGCTGAGGGAGGCTGGGAACCACCGTACCTAGAAATCACTGAAACTTTCCCAGAAAATGTTTTGTGACCTAATTCAGGAATTAGAGGGAAATCTGAATCCTGTATTTAGGCCCTAGAAAATCCCCATATTCACCTAAAACCGCATGGCATTGGTTTCCTTATGAAATTGACAGACTTCCTTCTTTCCTTGGTGCTAATTTGGACTCCAGAAAAAGGTTCTCTAATTTTCACCCCTTGAGTTAACCAAATGCAAGGGCTGTGGCTGCCCTGGGGTCTTCTGCCCTGAATAAAATTTAAGTCATTGCTTTGCCAACAAGGTGTGGTGATGTGGGCAGTTTCCACTCTGGATGCCATTGTTAGCTTCACAGCGTCTACAGAAGGGATGCAAGGTGTTTCTGAAGGTTTGAAAGATCTTTACCTTCTGGGGGGGGGAGAGATAGGTGTATTTTTAGGTTCTAAAAGAATACTGAGAGAAATTGGATTATTAGCTTTGGGAATTTTCAAGAAGAATTTTGAGGCCTGTCAAAGCTATTCTTTTCCCCTGACTTAATTTATTTTATTAAAAAGTAGTTCCTTTATACCGGAATAACATTGTGTGAGGTATTGTCTAAGGGTTCTGTTCCGTTACCGTCCCCTGTCCCCACTTAAACAGAGTGAATTAGAACACAGCTATGTATGGTAGATAGAAGGTGCTTTTCCCCCATTTCAGCTCAGACTGCTAAAGAACTCAATATGCACAAGAGTAGTAATTGAAGCAACACTGGAAAGGGTATTTCTACTAAGAGATAATGGTCGGGTGACATGGGCTGCAGAGACATTGCTGCTCCAAGTGGCTCTGGAGATAGCCTCAGACTGGCACTGGCTCTGCATACAAATGCAATTACCTCTCTCTACAATAAGACTTCATTAGCTATGCTGTGCCCTGCTCCCTCATTCTGACCAGCTCCTTTCTGCACCACACTGGTCACCAGTGAAGAATCTTCCTTCCGCATGTATCTTCCTGTCTTTCCAACCATATATTTTGTGTGCTTAATGGTGTGTGGTAAATTAATTGGGAATGATATAAGAAAGGGTAGTCATAGTCTCTTTGTATTCTTTACCGTCTGATCACTTGAAGGTGTTTTCTTCATCTTTCCTAAAAATCTGACCATCATTTTGGGTAAGAACATGTATCCTCAAGGCCTTTCCTGCTTGAGTCTCATGTACTGGGAAGTCCTCAGTTGCTCCCATGGAGCCATCTTTATTAGAGATGCTCTGGTACCTGCCAGTTCCTAACTCTCCAGCAGAGGGAGCTCTAGAAAACACAGCCAATCCACTTTCATACCTCTACTCCCCATTGACTGACATCCCTCCACAGTATCCTGTTTCCCCCCATATCTGCTCTGTGTCAGATGATGAGATTGTGACATCTTACAGGACAACTCACAAGGTCCCCCGTCCTTGGTGTTACAACAAGGCTCGGTAGGCTGGGGCCTTTCCTTGGTCCTGCTACCCTGCCCACTTACTGCTGTAGTTAGTGATCACTGGTATCACCCGAGGCCACTTTTGCAGCCGCCTTGATACTATAAAAATGAAGCAGGAGTAGGCAGTTCTTCCCAAAGTCTGTCCTAACCCTGTACAAGAAGAACTTCCTGTCTGGAAACAATACGCCTTAATTAATCTGTGTCAACAGTATCATTATCTTCTACATCTCAGTGGTATCCCCCAAAGCCTTTGAATCAAGCCTGGCTCCCTGTTATTTTCATTAAAACATACACATTAGAATTCACCCCCTTTCCTTGCTCTGTTACCGCACTATTAGCTTATGAATTAACCAGTTCAGCAAAAGAGGGAAGGGGAGGATTTGCTAATGGTCGCTTTCATTGTTCCCTTTGAAACGAAATCTGAGCACAAGGTGAATCACTGGAGGTGACATCAGATTAGTCTGACAGCAGCGTTGCCGGGATAGGCTGGAGACAAAGACTTTGCCATTTATTCTTAAAACATTTCTAAACTAATTAAAGCATATTTTGACAGGAAGTAGGGATGATGCGGCAGAAAAGTTTTACTTAAAGGAAAGTCCAACTCGCATCTCTTTTCATCTTTCTTCATGCAGAAGCTCCCCTTCATTTGAATATCTCAGTTGGTCCAGATCACAATCAAAGGGGTGTCATTTTAGGGGGAAATGTGATCATGTTAAGTGTCTCAAAATTTCCAGTTGTGAAGAGATGGAACCTTCTGGTGCTTGGCATTGCAGTGAGCTGGTGGGAGCAGCTGTCAGTTGTGGGCTACATCTGCACCTGTACTTGCCAATGGGGGTGCAGGAGTTTTGATGAGGAGGGGCGTTTTATATGTCCATATATTCCTCCCCATCCCCATGCACAGGCCCTGTCTGAGTCTCCAGGCCCTTTCTTGTTTTGTATTTGTAAACAGCCAGCGTCTTGGATTTCAGAGTTGGAAAGGATCCTTTGTAATTCTGCAGGACTTAAAAAGGCGAATGGATACCAGCTCACAAGAAAAGGGAACAGCCAAGCCCTGAACCCCAGGCACCCAGATCTGAGAGGCTGGCTTTGACATAGCAGTGTTTCCAACCTTTGCCTGGCACACTTTCCACTGAAGCCTTTATTTCCTGAAAGTGCTTCGAGACCTTTTGTCCTTGTGGTATTTTTCTCAAGTCCTATATATTTCCACGGCAAAATCCTAGTTCATAGTGAACTATGTACTTTCCACCCATGACAAAGGCACATGTGTATTACAAGGCCAGATCCATCCAAAAGCAGGTACCTTGGCCAACTGCTACTAGAAGCTCAGAGGTTTTTCTGCTTTGTGGAGAAGACAGCTGGGTTTCCAGTGTTTAAATATGAGACAGATGGGGTCAAGTTCATTGTCCTATAGGGCTCGCTGTCTGCCAATAAGCAGGTATGACAAATTACAATTTGGGGACATTGGCAGCTTTTATGGTCCCCTGTGTACTTCAGCTTCTAAGATAACCACAGACATGTGGCATTTAAAAAAAATCTCCCAGTTTGAAACCTGCTTTAATCTTTCCCAATCTCAGGCATGCTCCTAGCAGGAAGAGGCTGAAATGTTGACCTGGAGGGACATAGGTCCTCAACTTCAGAATATGGTCCCTTCTCCTTGGTGCCAAAATCAGGCTTCGGAGAGATTACAAAGACTCTGACCTTGAGTTAAGCTTTTCCCCTTTGCTCAGATTGTTGTCATAGAGACAGCCATTTCTATCTCCCATGTGTATTGGGTTTTGGTATTCAGATGGGACCCTGAACTGCTGTGCCTCATTAACCACCATTGCCCTTCCTTGGGTAATGTTGCCAATTCCTACCCAAGGCCATTGTTATGAGTGGACGAACAGGCTTTCTCTCTCTGTCTCTCTCTCTGTCTCTCTCTCTCTCTGTCTCTCTCTCTCTCTCTCTCTCTCTCTCTCTCTCTAACTCAGACCTTTCATTGTTCTGCAACTATCTGCTTGCCAAAAAATATGTTGTTATTCGTTCCTGGACTTGTTTATGCCCTTTATATTCATCATTTATATGATGCGATTTGAATATTGTAAAATCCAGTAAGTTATTCTTGTCTTTGGAAAGAGGGGCAATGTCACACATAATGCACACAAAGGGTAGGGGCAGCTCCAGGATACAGCCAGCCTGCTCTGAGGTCTGGTTCAGTCACCTGGCATGGCTCCATTTTCAATACAGAAAAGCAGCCATGACTCCTGGAAGACAACTCGAAACTCTTTTTGGAGATATCTACATTTAGAGGAAATGCTCAGGCAGGCCTCACTGCAAAAGACTGACCACACCTTAAATCATATAGGTGTGAGATTTCAATGTTTACAATATAAATTAAAACGACATACTTATGCTAGGTAGATAAGACTTGCTGTTGTTTTCCCCAAGGCAGAGAGTTTCCAGTTAACAAAGGCTACATTTTTCTCATCTTTAGCATCTGTTCCTGTGAATCTCAAGAAACTCCTGTGGCATTTCAGACATTGTGAACATAACTGTTGTGTTTTATCTCTAGTCGAGGATAACAGGAGCTGGGTGTAGCAGCACACACCTTTAATCTCAACACTTGGGAAGCAGAAGCAGGTGGATCCCTGGTAGTTCAAGGTCAGCCTATTACATCATGAGTTCCAGGACAGCCAGGTCTATATAGTGTCCCTGTCTCAAAACCAAACCAAACAAAGGATGACAGTAATGTCAAGGGGAGAGTTGGATGAGCTTTGTGTATTCTACTTGATAAGAGCTGGGATGCCTTATTGAACACGTGTTACAAGACTCACTGAAAGAAGGGCTTAAGGAACTGTGGAAAGTCCATCTGGACTGGAAATAACGTGCAGAATGTTGTACAACTTGCTCACTAAGCCAAAGTAGCTTCTGTATGCAACGCGTCTTTGGAGTTGAAATGTGGTTTTTGCTTCATATTGCTTTGAATGGAATAATTTTCAACTACTTTTCTGGAAGAGAGAGGGAAACTTCACTCTTCCTCCAACCCCATCCTCTGCTAATGTGCAGTGTTGGTTCAGGGTCTGATGGAGTCTGTGAGGCAGTAAAAAGCCTCTTCTCTATCCTGTTTGTGAAAATGCATCCCACCAAATCCTCTGGGAGTTGACTCGAACCTACTGGTTTATGTAGTGGGATGAGGGGGTTCATTGTGCCTCTGACTTTCTTCTTCATGAGTCTTCCTCAGATTCTGGCATCTTCTTTTAACGTCTGGACACTTACTGGTGTTTTGCATAAAAAACCTTGGGTTAATGTATCTGGATTCCTGTGGAATGCTAGTTGAGCCAATTCAATACTCTAGGCTGATTTCCCCCAAAGACAAATTTTTATCCTTCTCCGACTCATTAAAATCACCTTTAAAATCACTTTTGATACAAGTCACCCCTGGATTTAGAGCTAAATTTATTTAAATTATTTTTAGTTACCTTGGACAGTGTCCTAATAAATTCCTTTTTCAGTCACCCACAAAATGTTAGGTAGTTTTATCCTGAACATGCTCACCCCATGAACTTTCTCTAGAAATCTTTTCCATTTCAGACTTCTCACATTAGGTGACTGGATGAACTCTGACCCTGGAAGTGTGCTAAACCTCAGGCAGGAATTGCCTAATACACTTGCAGGCTCCAGTTGTATTCATGTCATTAGTCAAAAAATGGGATTTTTTTCCTGGCTAAAGCCCCTTACTGTTGATTCAAAGCTCTTATCCACAGTGTGGATGTCGTGCCGACTTCCTACTCCATATGCTTATCGGAAAGATGTTCCCTCTGAGTCAGAACGAGGAGTTCTAAATAGGAAAGCCTTTGTGTGGTGCTTAATGTTTTACCTTCACATGGACAGCAACCAAGAGCAATCAAGAGCTTCATGCCCTGGCTGCGGTTGCTGGGAGCTTCCTGGCTCCTTTCCCATTGCCCATGCCTTGGCCTTTTATTTGTGCCTCTTACAAAACCATGGTGTAGGATGTTTTCACTATGGTGGCCTTCTCAATGCCACCTCTACTAATGCTTTGGACCGCATGACTTCATTCTCATGGACTTTTCTATGTATTACAGGACATTAGCAGCATCCCTGTTGTCTTCCTACCCATCAGATGCCAGTCATGCATACCTAGCTGTGACCAATGTATCCCTTCAGACTCTACTCATCATCCTGTGGGAGTCAGAATCATTGGGGTCATTCGGTGTCTATGTCTAGCTGTGGTTTCTTTTGCTAGCTCCCTAGCAAGATTTCCACATGACCCAGCTCCACTTTTAAAGATCTGAGGCCCTATCTGGGATACAGCCATGTTAATGTTGCATGTCTGCACAGAACTGATGGTATGAGCTGTACCTGTAAGCTATACTGCCCAGGGAAGTAGGTAGACGAACTGCAGGTCTTCACCTATTCCTCCTCTCTAAATTTAGCTGTATCAACTCTGTATCAGCCCAAGTCGCTTGAAGCCTTCCCACACTGTCCCGATTTGAGCTTTTCACACAGTGCTAGTGACATTTTGTTCACTTTTTTTTTCTCAAACAGGGGAACAAGGAGGATCCTCTCTAGATTTTTAGGCATATTTAACTACTAAGTTACTACTAACTGTTTTTTTTTTTTTTTTAATAATTTTATGTCTTACTGAAACTTTTTTTTTCCCAAAAGAAGATACACAGATAACCATTAGGTGTAAGAAAAAAATGCTAGCCATCAGGAGGTACAAATCAAAACCACAATGAGACATTACCTCAATTCATAAAGACAACACTATTGTTAAATGTTGACCAGGATGTAGGAAAAGGATGTTTGAGACCATAACCACTATGGGGATGTGTATGTTCACACCTATAGAGAAGCTGTTGGTGGGAATGTGCATGTTCACACCTATAGAGAAGCTGTTGGTGGGAATGTGCATGTTCACACCTATGGAGGGGCTGTTGGTGGGGATGTGCATGTTCACACCTATGGAGGGGCTGTTGGTGGGGATGTGCATGATCACACCTATGGAGGGGCTGTTGGTGGGAGTGTGCATGATCACACCTATGGGGGGGCTGTTGGTGGAGATGTGCATGATCACACCTATAGAGAAGCTGTTGGTGGGAATGTGCATGATCACACCTATGGAGGGGCTGTTTGTGGGCATGTGCATGATCACACCTATGGGGGGGCTGTTGGTGGGAGTGTGCATGATCACACCTATGGAGGGCTGTTGGTGGGGATGTGCATGTTCACACCTATGGGGGGGCTGTTGGTGGGGATGTGCATGATCACACCTATGGAGGGGCTGTTGGTGGGGATGTGCATGTTCACACCTATGGGGGGGCTGTTGGTGGAATGTGCATGATCACACCTATGGGGGGGCTGTTGGTGGGATGTGCATGATCACACCTATGGGGGGGCTGTTGGT
>JANHMN010000003.1:122457323-122526775 GCA_030674055.1 Rhabdomys pumilio
TGTTGGTGGGATGTGCATGATCACACCTATGGGGGGGCTGTTGGTGGGGATGTGCATGATCACACCTATGGGGGGGCTGTTGGTGGGGATGTGCATGGTCCCCACCAACATCAGAGTATCTCAGACATGTCTACACTCAGCACTACAGCACAGTTCACAGCAGCCAAAGCATGGGATTCTCTTGGCCCTTGACTTCAGTCTTCATGTTTAAAATAAACTAAATCATAGCACCTGTCACTGTGGCCACAGTTTATAAAAATTTCACCCGCCCCCCCCCTCCCCAAATTAGGAAAAAACAAAAGACAGCAATTTCTTAAAGTTTTGGCCATGCCTTAAAATCTTAAAATTTCTGTCAAGGACCTAAATATAACTTCTGCCAATTGAGGGTTTCTGATCTATTCTAGTGGGTGTCAGTTATTACAATGTTTAAATCATAAGCAAAACCACATGGCAAACAGTTGTAGTTTCCTGAGAGGGGACTGTCACAGGAGGAAGACCATGGACCATGTAAGTTCCCTGGAAATACCTGTACATGTGGTGTGACAGAACTGGACCTATCCCATACAGTATGGACTCAGGCCTTTGATCTATACCATCCAAAGGGCTTATATCTTATTGTTTTGCCAGAGCACGGTTCTGTGCTCAAGACTATAGATTCCAAGGGAGCAAGCCATCAAAATGATACTTGTCCCTGAGACCACAAAGGTGCATTTACAAGATAAACGTGGTATTTATGCTCTCTTTCATCCTGGGGTTGTATACCTGGGCTTGAGGGTTGGGGGTTGGGCAGAAGGATGCCTGTTTAGCCATAGCCTAGAATTATGGTCAAGGAAGGACTTTTTTTTTTTTTTTTTTTTTTTTTTTTGTCTGATGAAATCTTCCCAGCATGGCCCGCAACAATTCTTGTAATTGTGGGTAAACAGCATTTGTCACTCAGAATAACAAAGTGGGAAGAGAATGTTAACATACCTATAGATAATACATGCACTGTTCCTGCACGTGTCACAATTAGCTGTGTCTTGCCCCGTCCGATATGAAAGCCTACAAGATAAGAACAGGAGAGCGTTACAATCGGTGGCTGAGGGTGAGGGTGGGGGTGGGGGTGGGGTCAGTCGCTGGCCTCACAGAGCAGAAGCCTCAATTCAGACGCCTTCCCGATATGAGATGCTTGTGATCATAGGAACTGACGCCTATGTGTTTATCACTCTGCTTCTGTCTCTGCCTTTATGGTACCAGCCAGTACACATCTACAGCCAAGATGTCACTGAAATTAAATTTAGAATGTGAACATACGCTCCTGATGAAGTGTGTAATCTGATTGCGTTATAAGCATGGGGAGTGGAAGGTTTCAAAGTAACTTTACGTTTATTGTATTTAAAGAAAAATCTTCCAGGAGAAAACCATGGGTTTAGAGGCTGACAACTGTTTGGTTTTATGACCTACCACCTCCTTCCTGTCCTGCTAGAGCAGGGGTTGACATCCATGGCCTCTGGGTCAAATCCTAACCCCAATCTACATTTGTCTAGCATGCCTAGGATGAATTTTACATTGTTAAATGCTTGAAGACATATCCAAAGAATACTATCTGTAACATGATTAAATTATGTATGTCTCCAAAGGTCTCATGCTGACCATAAATATTGTGATCTAATACATAAATGAATATGAATATGCATATAATTTCTTTGGGTTTGCCTTTTGGTCTATAAATCCTAGCCTATTTCCTCAGTGGGTCTGTAGAGAAAACAGCTACTGTTGTCTGTGACTGTATCTCTCCCATTGTCAAGATTTCTGATGCACTCTCTGGCTGTGTTGTGTGCAAGTAATGACTCTCTAAGGACAGAACATGGTGGACTTCAGCTTACTCTGGAGATCAAGCAGGTTTTTGAGGGGTGGATGTGTGTGTGTGTACGTGTGTGTTTGTGTATGTATGTGTGTGAGAGAGGGGGTGGGGCATTCTGACTCTCTCATGATAAAATAATTAACTTTAGACTATTTTTTTTAGTATTGTATTGAAACTTGCTTTGCTTCGTTCGATGGGGAGGATTTTTATTTTCTTAACCAAGTCAGGGTTGCCTAGAATATATGCCTTGAACCATTCAGCCATTCAAACCGTTGTATGTGGTGCTTTATGCTCCTTCCCAACTACCTTAGTTGGGCTTTCTGGTCATTCTAAGACACTGCATACTTTAGTCTAAATTTCATTTGCACCAGGGGTCAAACATGAATGAATGAATCTGTCTGGTTGATAGTGAGAGAAGCGTTGCCATCTGGATTGGTTTCTGGTCACCTTGGGGGTAGATTTGCATGGATAGCATCTCCCAGCAAGGTAACCATGTGTACAGTGGCTGTGTCAACACCAACGCTCTCTGTTTGTGTCACCTTTTCTGCTGTGTACACTGTGTGTGTATGCATTGTGAGTTTCAAATTGAAAATAACATTTGTTTCCTCATTTATATTTTGTGTTCTGTAAACATCTGACAGAAGCATTGGCCGCCCAGTGCTGACATTGTCTCTGTGGACTCAGTAAATACAAGCATGACTTTGAGTTCAGTTCAGTTTATTTGAGTTTGGTGTAGTTTATTTGTTAATCAAGTGACCATATTCTGCTCCAAAGTGTTGCCAAACATTCCCTGTGATGAGTTGCATTTGAAAGAGAGTTAGAATCACAATGTGACTGTGTTCAGACTGTCTCTCTGATATACTAGGCACCTTTGAACACCCATATCTGCCCTTTCCACGTGGGCCTTGTGCTCCCTCTGCTCTTCCTCATGTGTGACAGTTTCTTGTTCTTAGCTCTTTCTCCCAAGTGGCAAGCCTCAAGGATATATCTGCCTTGGTTCCATCCTAGCCAGAGCCCCTCTCCATCCTCTGGGGTGTGCACAGAGCCCCTCTCCATCCTCCTGGGTGTGCACAGAACCCCTCTCCATCCTCCTGGGTGTGCACAGAGCCCCTCTCCATCCTCCTGGGTATGCACAGAGTCCCTCTCTTTTCAGTTTCCTCACTTGAGCTTGGCCCTCAGCTTGTTCTTCTCCATAGCCCACCTCCATGGAACTGGACCTGAGCCCACCTCCATGCTGTGACATCCTAACAATGTCCGTCCATTGTGATGTTCTGTCTATATGCTAGGCTAGGTTGTGTACAAGTGCTGCTATCCTAATGGGTATGCGCAATGCACAGGCAGTGCACCAACCAGTAAGCCTTTTGTGCTAGCCACATCCAAACTCTAGGTTCTTAAAGAAGGCTCCTGTGGTCCCCAACCACTATCTTGGGACCATCATTGTTGTGCTTCAAGCTCCTAGACCCATCCTCCCATAGACCTCACTACAACCTCTACCTCGCCTGATCAGCACTGCTTCTCATCTTGGCTCAGTCACCTCCAAGCCTCAAGAGTCTCACTTGTATTAGTGCCTGGAGTCTTCCAATTAATTATTCTCTTCTCATTTTATGGAACAGAATCCAGCCACACTCCAGGACCAGGATCTCATTATTCTTAGACCCCAGGCTTCTGATGCTCTGTGCTGACTTGACTCTATCCAGGGACCTGCGTTTTTCACTACATGTAATTGGCAGCTTGGGATAGTCGGTGAATCCAAAAATTATAGGACAAAGGCTTCAGGCATCAGAGAGTCACAAGAGGACCCTCTGCCAGGATGGTGGGAGGCTTTAGCAAGAAACTGTCCTTTTCTAAGCTCTCCTGAGCTGACTATGCCAATGGCTTGTAGAAAGCACAGGCTTCCATCCCAATCAGTTAGCAAGTACCTACTGAGTCAGGCATGGCTGTGGCTATGCAGAAGCTGTTTATGATGATGGAAGTGCTTGTGAAGGGCTCAGGAGAGGTTGAGTTCACCAGGGAAGGTTGGATGGTCTCCCAATGGTAGCCAGTCACATTTCTGTTTTCTCAGTGGTATTTTCCATCAGCTTTCTCTTTCTGAGACTTACATTCAGGACTTTATTACCTACCAGGACCTCTCTAGGAGAGACCCTTCTGAATGTTCCCAAAAGTTTCTTTAATATCCTTTCTGTGTTTGTCATTTAAAAAGAATCAAACAAGTCAGAGAAGGATTAGCTTGTGGTGAAATGTAAAATGCTGACCTTTGATGTGTGGCTAACTCACCCCAGGGTTCCTGCCAGCAGTGCTTGTCAATCATTGACCCTACTGAAATTTTATCCATCAAAAGAGTGTTCTCCAGGCGTGTTCTCAGTACAGTACTCTTGACGGAAGCATCTGTTGTGCTCAGTGATAATTGATCTTGGACCTTCCAAGCTCTAGGATTTGACTTTACTGGTCATATTAAGGCCATATTGATAACTGGGCTGCAATATACGAACTGGGTCTGTGCTGCAAATACAGACATAACAGATTCACTTCATTGAGCACAGGGAACACCAAGTGCCAATCAGTAATGTGCCTGCTTTTCCCCTCTCCCCTTGTAACCCTTTCCACAAAATCAGGAGGTGGAAGGACTGTCACTCTGTGTCACTATTGTAACCAAGAAGAGCAATGCCAAACCTCAGACTACTACAGCAAAAGCTTCTTCAGGGACAATAAGTCACAGATCTCTGGTGAATCAGAAGTTCACAGATGTAAGTGCTTAAGGTACTGTCCTAAGAACAAACCAAGGAGTCTGAGGACGTGCTGACCTTGTAAGTTTTCTTCCCGACTGCATCCAGAAATCTACGCTTTATACTGACTGGGTTGTAAGTTCATTCTCAATTCAATACCTGATCCCCTTGGATTGTTCAGTTATATGACTCTGGCCAATACAGTCAGAAGTGAATGCCACAAGGAAATGGAAGGATAAATTGTGAATAGTTCTAGTCTCACAAGTTGAACCCTCTGGACACCAGCGGCAAACATATTTGTCCTATGTAAAGATAGGGTAACTGTCCCACTGTAGTGACCTATAAGTTTTTAGTCTTAACAATAAATGTTATTAGACTTAAGAAAATAGGCTCTAACACCAAGAACAGCAGCCAGACCAGCATGCAGTCCTTTAGGGAACAGTCTAAAGCCCGCCTGTCTGTCCACCTATTTGCCCATCCCCATTCATGAGTGTGTGCATGTTGTCTGGGCTGCAGTAAGCATGCCTGTGCAAAGTGCATGCATCTGGAATAGCTCTGAGTTTTAAGCCTCAGGCACCTTTCTCTGTTTGTTTAGAACAGGATCTCTTGTTTGCCTGGAACAAGTAGACTAGGCTGTTGGTGAGCTTCCAGGGATCTGTGTGTCCTAACTTTCCATCTCATGATCACTGGGATTATAAGAGCATGCTGATAAACCCTGCTTTTCACATGGCTTCTGGTGACTGTTCTCTCATGCTTGCAAGGCAAGTGTTTTGATGACTGATGCACATCCCCAGCCCTGTGTATCTTTTCCCCTTGGCTCAAGCATACCAGTCTAACTCAGAATCCAAATCAGCCACCCAGAACTTTTTAAATCCTTGATGGTGCTCTTTAGACACATCTTTGTGTTACAATGGGCTTTCTGGAAAGGTCCAGGTAACTACACATGATTGAGTTCAGTGGAATCTGGACAAGGACTTGGTGTCCTAGGTAAACAGAATTTAGACAAGTTCAGTCTACAAGGGACTTCTGGTGGCGACCAGTTATGCGATCACTTCTGTTTTGATATGAAACCTTATTTCTCATCAAGGTTTTACATCATTTAAAAAAATCATAGTGAGTATGATTTACAGAGTACAGCCTGCATCTCAGAGAATCAGATGGACACCTCACTGTCCTGGCCAGCCAGCACTCCTTGAGGTCAGTTCAGCACTGTAGCGCTTTGATAGTAATTTGCTCTGATTCTTCAGTTGTTGTTAGTAAAAGTCCCTGAATATATAAATGTAAATATGTGTTTTTCTATAAGTGTATCCCCTTTCATATGTACAAGTGTATATTTGTGGAAAAAGCATTGGTAACAGTTCCTGTGTGGGATTCTCCAGTGTTTCCTTTTACTGGAGCTAAATTATGAAAGAAACAAAGAAGGGAGACATAGGGCTGAGCTGCTGCAGTGGTTTTTATAGCACCCCATAGTGATACTGAAGGAAGAAGGATGGCTGCCAACCTCAGCTGAGCTACACCAACGTGCTGTCCTAGGCTCCAGAGATGCCATAGACCAGGGGATGGGAGTGAGAGACTACCTACATCTGACAAAGTTAGCAGGGAAAGCTAGGCAGTACAAAGGGAGTAAGGGGTGTCAGGGAAGGGGGTTGCTGGGAGCTCCCTTCTAATCCCCATCCAAGCTGCTTGCTCTCTCTGACAGCCTGAAGGATCCAAAGAGACAGTACACACAGTTCTTGGGTAAAAACAAGAGAAAGGACAAGCCAAGCACTACTTGCTTGGGTAGAAGATCAGAAGGAATAAAAACTGAGGAGGTGGGGGGAGGAGGAGAGGAGTCTGGATAAAATGTGGAGCGGAGCAGGGAAGAAGGAAAAGGGGAGGAATGAAAAAGAGCAAGGAGGTAGACAGAAGAAGGAAGAGGTGGAAAAAGAGGAAGAGGGAAAGGGAAGAAAGGAGGGCGAGAGAAGAGTAGGAGAGGACAGGAGAAGAGGAAGAGGATGTAGAAAAGGGGCTGGGGGGAGGAGGCAGGGAGGAGGAAGTCCAGCATGAGGTCACCCTCTCCCTGTGCTTTTATGAGGAACCGTGTCCGACAAAGTTCTAAGATCTTATAGAAAAGTGTCTGGGAAGGGGAAGTTGGCTTTCTGGTGTCAACAGTAATGTTGACATTTTTTTGAACCAAGTTCTGCTGTTTCCGCAGCCACAGTGATGCCTACATACTTTCCCCCGTAAGATCTTTTTGTTTTCATGGTACTGAGAATCAAACTCATGGCCTTGCACATGTGACAGCCACCTCAGCTGTACCATGAGGGATTATTCTGGTAAAACATGGTAGAAAGATTAGAACTCCAGCTACCAGGAAAGCATAGATCACTGGGGGTGGGGAGGGGTTACCCAAGTCTAGGAGTTCAAAAGGAATGAGAGATGTAATTTGACTGTATAAAGAAGCAGAGGTGGGGGTAGGGGCAGGAAGAATAGGATGAAGGTAGGGAGAAGAAAGAAAAACAGGAGGAAGAGGAGGGCTGAAGAAATGGCTCAGAGGTTATGAGCACTTAATGTTCCTGGAGAAGACCCAGGTTCCTTTTGTAGCTCTCATACTGCATCTTATAACCATCCAACCCCAGTTCCAGGGGATCTGGCACCCCTTTCTGACCTCCACAGGCGCCGGGCATGTTACACAGTGCACATACATACATGCAGGCAAAACACCCATACATGTAAAATAAAAATAAGCAGATCTGAATAAAAGAAAGAAAGGAAAGGTAAAGAAAGCAGAGGGATCTTAAGTTCTCAACCTAAAACTCCTTGGCTCACCTGCCTTGGTGGATACTTCAGTCTTTGTATTAAGTCTGTTTTGACTGCAGCACTCCAGAGACTCTTCCTTTTGGCATTGCCTGTATGCTGTGTGATGTGGGTCCTTCCCCTGAAATTCTACAGTTCAAGGGACAGCAAGTGACCTTGTAGCTTATTCATGGTCTTTTAAGTGGCGAATTAATTTTCAACAAGGTCACATTTCTATTACTGAACAAAAGCATTTGGCATGGTGCTAACTTTGGGGTGACCCTCCAAGAGGGGTTTTTCAAAACACTAGTTATATAGAGTGTTGGAACTGTCAACACTGAATTAACACAAAGGCTGTGTCCTAGTCCTGTGGGTATGGCCCTCAGCAAGAGATGGCATTTCTTGCAAAAATGCAAAATCTGTCTCTGTTCTCTGTGATAATTTATGTTCTTATCTAATTTATTCTCTTAATTTTGATCTCTCTTTTTTTGGGTGGGGGGGCGCTTTTTTCACCTGGTGCCAATTTTTCTTTCTTTTTCTTTTGCATTCCTGCCCAGCTGTCCCTTCTTGATAGCTAAGCCATCGTTTGTGTCAGCATCTTAATGGGCTTTTCCACATAACAGTCTCAAAGTGACATTAATTAGAGGAACACCATACCTCTGCTACTGGCAAGAAGTTAAATTTCAAAGTAGTCAAGATTTGGATGTTGTAGGAAACCTCACAGGTCTGAAGCTTCCCCAGAAGCGGACTCAGCTTGTTGCTGGATCTGAAACCTCACTAGGAATTTGCCAGATCATGTACTAGAAGTGTACCTAGTTTATATATCAGCTCTTCCGTTGCTAAAGTGAATTTAGACTTTCCCAATATATCCACAGAAACATCTACATCTGTTGTAAGCATTGGAGCCTACGTAGATGTAAGCTATCATATGCCAGGATTTAGGGAGCATCTGATTAAAGCTGTGTGGTGTGTATATGTGTGTGGGGGACACTTGGGGTGGTATATGTATGTGTGCATGTGTAGTGGACAGAGATTAACACAAGGTGTCTTCCTCCATCATTACCAACCTTATATTTCAAGACCAGGCCCCTCGCTGAATCTGTAGCTCAATGGTTGGCTAGAGAGCAGGGATTTTCCTGGTTGTCTGCACTCCTGCCCTTCAGCAGTGGTCTTACACATTCAAACCAGTACCCAACTCTGTCTCTCTCTCTGTCTCTCTCTGTCTCTCTCTCTGTCTCTCTCTGTCTCTCTCTCTCTCTTTGTCTCTGTCTGTCTCTGTCTGTCTGTCTGTCTGTCTCTCTCTCTCTCTCTCTCTGTGTGTGTGCTGGGAATTTTAACTCATGACTTTATGCCTGCACAACAAGCACTTTGTCCATTGTTTTAAGCTTCTTAAAAAGAATATCAAGTTGGGTTTCATGACCAACTCCAGAGTCACCTATTGACTAATCCAAAGTAGGATGGGCTTCCCAACTAGGTTCCTTTCCCCAGTAGCTGCCTCTCAGCTGAGTCAGGCTTTGCAGTTGTGTGATCCTTGCTGGGCCTGGGTCTCTTATCAAAGTAGGTTGTTAAGGGTGAACACTGAGACTAGACACGTCACAGGCATCTCCACTATTGCTGAAACAATTTGCGGTACTCATTCCCCACACCCTTAATGATTTGGAAGTGGGGTGACAGTTGGCACCTATGCAGATTACTGTCTGGGGCCTTCCAAGAGCTTTAGAGGACCATCCTGGAGCTGCTTGTTGGGAGCACTTTGCTGGCCTCCACTTGCTTTCCCTGCCAGGGCCTCTAGCATTATCAACATGGTGGCTTCTATCCTTCCTTTGTCCAAGTAATGTCTAGCACATACCCTCCTCTGATCAGAAGAGCTTAGATGTAGCCTCTGCCTGTGTTTTTCCTAATAAAAAGTGAACATCTGCTTCCTTCCTCCATGTTAAACTTCACCACACTAATCCCCATGAAGTATTCCCTCCATGCCAGTGGACAGTTTGCCTTATCTGTTCACACCAGAAGCTAGGCAAGGATATGGTGAACTTGCAGTGTGCAGCCCATATCAGTAGTATAATAAATGATCAAGAAGTATGCTTTAAACGGTGACTGGATAAACAGATGCATAAGCAAATGGAGAATATGCATATATATTCTTTTGGGAGTCTAGGCACAAAAAAATACCCTTCTGCTCCTGGAAAGGGTAATATAGACTGGCCAGTTTGGTGATGTTCCAGCGGGGGAAGGGATGCCTGTCTAAGGGCTCTTAGCATTATCCTCTTTCAAATCTTTCCAGGCAAGTGGGGATAAAGGTCAATCATTTTTTTGCTCCTCATACTCACTTATGAAGATAAATAGCTCGGCACTTGCACCCTAAGCTGCCCTCCTCACATGCCTGGGAAAGGTCACCCATTTAGCACACAAGCACTCTGGGTAAAGCATCCATCTGTGAGAAACACCCTCATGAACTCCATGGTTTCCTGTAGACAGTGTTGACAAACAACTGTTACTAGCTTACCGTCTCCCCAATTGTGGCGACCCTCTCATTCTGGCGAGGTTCTTTGTGGACCTCCAGCTTACACATGTACATAGCTTGTGTTTTCTTTAATGTCCTTATGCAATTGAGGAGATACCCAGTTGCAAAATAATGACAATAATGATACAAACAAGCCACTTGCCCAGAAGACACTAGAAATATCTATTAATAATAAGAAAGATGGCTTTTTAGGGCTGAGCAGAGGCAGGCTTGATTAATTTGTGTTCCAAAAGGAGAGCTAATGCTTAAGCTATAGTTTATTGAAAATTAATGAAAATGAATTTTTTTTTTTGGTGGTACCAGCTACACAAAGGGAATAAAAATTAGGATGTGAGTTTATGGTACTAAGATGGATTTCCCCTTCTGGCCGCCATTTCTCTCCACTTGAATCCTATCAGTCAAGCATGTTGTAATGGATGGAGGTTTCCGTTTGAAAGTGTGACTGTGCATTTGCAGGTCTTGATGATAAATACCCACAAGGGCTTTTATCTTCTATTTATAGAGTCTTTTGATGTATTTAGATTAGCTTAGTTAACAGTTTTAACTGAGGCTTTTTCTTTTTGAAGCTTGGGTGCTTTTTCAAAGCTGATCTTGCAATTGTTTGAGAAACAAATGTACCTGAACTCTCCTTGCTTAAGATTAAAATCTAACTATCCAAGGCCAGAGAGATGGCTCAGTGGTGCATTTGCAGGGGACCCGAGTTCAATTCCCAGCATCCACATGGCAGCTCACAACTATCTGTAAGTCCAGTTCCAGGGGACCTGACACTCTTTTCTTGCCATGATGTGTACTGTATGCCTCACGCACAGATATGTAGGCAAAGCATGCATATACACAAAGTCAAAACAAGATCTTATAACACATTTTTATAGCTTGGTAAGATGATTTGTAGAAATCCTTACTGTCCACTTTGAGACTCATCTGGGGGATACGATCTATTGTATAAGTTATGAGATGTTGATCTCAAAAGATTTTACTCCAGCCAGAATGGAGGTGCACACAGCTTTAATGATAGCACTAGAGAGGTGAAGATAGGTGGCTCTGTCTGCTTGGTCTATAGAAAAAGTTCCAAGTCAGCCAGGCTCCACAATGATATCCTTCTGGGCTTTGAAATACATTCAGTGTTTACTTTATGCTGTATTAGAGTCTTCTGCCTTATTGTTCAACCTGCTTCTGTTTGTTGTTTTTGTGTTGCACTGAAAAGTTTGTTTTGATTTCTTGTTCACACATTGCTCTAATTTGAATCAGTTTGAGGAAGTGAGAGCCTGGTTTTTGGGTAGGTACTCCGTGAGCCGCTCATCTGCTGAGCTGTTTTCCTCGGGCAGCATCAGCTGTGTGTTGTTTCCCAGGTTCCCGGACTTAAGAGATAAATGATCTTGATTTTTCTGCAGTGATCACACCAAGGGAATTGCTCTTGGTCAAGATGAATCCTTAAGAATATACGCTGTGTGGAAAATGGTGGTCTGTGCTGCCTCTAGCCCTGGAAGTGTCCTTTCTCCAGAGATTGAATTTCATTTTGTGTGAGCCAAGAGTGGAGGGAGATGGGAGCAGAGTTTCTGCAGGCCCTTCAATCATAGTAGAGCCTAGAGCTGCAGTACCCTGAGAAATGCCTACTTTCCTCCTTCCATGTGCAGACCTGCTGTGTCCCCAGTTTCAGGGAACTGCAAAGTCTCATACAACCTACCTGCGAACTCAGACACTCTCTCTCGACCTTGGAGAACCTATGAAGCACACCCAAACCTCAGCTCTGTGCTGGAGATCATTCACCTCAGATTGCTCCAAGTAGCTGCTACATCTGATGTGCCGAGCTCAGAGGGGCTCCACCTGGGCGCCCTCCCTCCCATGGGACTTTGCCTCAGACCTAGTGGAAAGTAGGATGTAGAGCATTTTTGCATTGCATAGCAAAAAACTGCATGATGTTTGAAAAAGTATTTGAAAACCAAAACTCACATTTCTTCTTCCTTTTTTAAAAATCTGAATTCTGGAACACAAATCCATAAATTTCATAAATGTTCATGTCATGCCTTGAATTGCTCATTTTAGCTGCAAACGGGGTTTCAGAGTTGCCTAGTGGCTCAGTGTTGAGGTTTCTATTCACTGGCCAACTTGAAAGGCTGGGGAGATATTTGAAAGCTATTTTGGCATTCTGCTCAGGAAGATTATTTAAATTCCATTTTCAGGTATATATGATACCTACACGAGGCCCAGAGCAAGAACGACAAATGTGTTTTATACACTTACAAATATGTTTAGCTTTATTTTTTATATATTAAGAAGAGAAGAGCTTATCGTTTCCATGAACTTCAGACTAGTATTTACAAAGCTATCTAAGCATGAGTGTTAAAGGTGGCTCCCTGTGACCCTGTGAGTTAGATGAAAGCACACACTGGGAAGGCCCTGGCATGTACTGCAAAAGTCACAAAACTAAGACATACACTTGAATGTGGGAATGTGACTACTTTATCACAAATCTATAGAAGCTTTGTAATGTAATAGAAAAAAAATAGTAAGTTTTCCTAAAATCTTCTGAGAGAATGCCATCCTCATCTGCAGGCAGCTGAGAGAGCAAAGGCACTGTGGAACCATCAAGAGGAGAGACGGGAAGGGGCCCTTAGGAGGGATTGTTCTCCATGTTGGCAGATCAGTTAACAGGGCTTTCCCTCAGGAAGTTTTTATGAGTATTTTAAGATGGCTGCCTTGTTGGGTATAGGTGGGAAAGGAGGTCCTGTGAAGGCTGGATGCCCCAGTGTGGGGGAATTCAAGGGTAGGTGGGTGAGGGCACATCCTCATAGAAACAGGAGGAGGAGGAGGGATGGGATAGGAGGTTCCTGGATGGGTGGGTGGGTGGGGATGGGGAAAGGGGATAACATCTGAAATGTAAATAAAATATCCAATAATAAAAAAAGATGGCTGCTGAAGTCATACTACTTCTAGATGTTTCTATAGAACATGTTCTTAGGGCAGAAAGGAGCCTTCCTCCAGACAGAAAAATGTATGTCAGAAAGCCAAAGCTAGGTGATCTGGAAACAGGTCCAAGTTCCCTGACTCATCTCAACTCCCTGTGACTCTGAGTGAGTGCAGCGATTCTCCCAGAAGCAAAGTTTCAAGCACAGTGCCTTGATTCTGTAATCTTCAGCCCTGCTTCATCCTCCAGAATAATCTAACCCATGTATCAAAGCCAGAGGAGACATGTTCTAGCCTACATGCCTTGACCTGGTGGCTTATTCCTGCAAGGTTATTTGTCAGAGAAACTAACTTTACAGGAAAGCAGAGTCTGCAAATACACAACCTCGGTATGGGATTCCTATCTTCTATAGGTTCCTGTGTTTCAGAAAGAGTCTTACTTTGCAGCATAGACTGAACTTGAGCTCACCATCCTCCTACCTCAGCTTCCCAAGTGCTGAGATTACAGGTGTGTACCACCACACCTGTCTTCCAAGTTTTATTTAATTCCCAAATCCCCAGGGTGGGCTGGTATGCAGGCTGCAAGGCATTTAGACTTCTCAGTTACAAAGGCAGAGTCAGAGGTCCAGCAGGTTGGAGACTCTGCTCAATAGCAAGAGAAAGCCATGCCAGTGTGAGTATTTCTGCTCGGGACCTGCTGATTGCAGAGCCGTGGTCATTCTGCTTTGCTGTCCTGCTGAAGCCCATTTCCTGAGGGGGTGGGGTAAGTGCAATGGGTGCTGACTTCTCTCGGCTGGCTATACTGCTTTAAAATGTCTTGGGTTACAATAACTGTACAGAGAGCCACCGAGACAGATTCATCAAGAACGTTAAAAAACGGAGTGCTGACATTTCCATCCCCTACAAATAGAGTATGTGAAGAGACAGGAGAGCATTTGGCAGAATTAAGGACCTTTCTGCCTTTGATTTGGGCTTAGCACAGCCTTCTCTCACTGCTCACAGTGCCCTGCTTGCCTGTGGAACACCTTGCCAGAGCTGAGGAGGACACCATTCAGACTTGCAGAATCCACAAATAACTCTTAGGATCATGATCACTGGGGGAGACCGTCCAACACTGTGTCCTCCACCCTCTTGCCTCTGTTTGGGACCTTTCCCAGCTAACCAGGTTCAAGACCTTGATCTTAATGCAGTGGGTTGGTTCTGGCAGGAATGCCTCTTCATCCAATAGGTAGTGGGTGTGATGGGATCACCTGACCGGACCCAGCTTTGCCTGAACTCCAGAAGGACCCGGGAGTCAGGAACTTAGATGCAATTGAAAAGCTTTATGATCCATCAGGTCTCTGCCACGGCTGCCACACGGGCGTACAGATCCCACAGGATATACAAATCCTCTGCCATCCTCCTGCTCTGTAACTTGAATGAGTAAAATGGCCCCTTTCATTTTTTCTGTTATTCTGACACAGCATTTATTCCCTTTTGGGTCTGGGTAATCAGAGAAAATTCCAGGAGGTTTCTCATCTCACAGGTTCTGAAATGCCTGATTGAGTGTTCTGTTAATGTGCGGACACGAGAAAGAGCCTGTATAGAGTTCTACCCATCCAGCGCCAACACATCAATGAAAAAAAATAGCCTTTTATTCCCATAAAGGTGGAACATCTTTCTTATGTCTACAAGGTTGCTGCCATACAATTTACAATTTTGTGTTACTTACACTTACACACACACACACACACACACACAATTTCAAAGTCAGGGATTGGGTGAGGGTCATACATGCTGGAATAAAGCATATTACATAAACAAACTGCATGTAGTTAATCATATACTCCTCAAAGGCTAGGCCTGAACTCACTGCCTACTTTGGCATCCAGCACTGGGGGGGGATGCTTAGTAGAAGCCCTCTGAGTGTGTGAGTGAACTATATGTCTCCTGTATAGTAGTCACACACACACACACACACACACACACACACACACACACACACACACGCTACCTGTACGCAAATTTTAGCCGAGATTTCAAGTGAGCTGATGTAGTCCCAAAACCTATCCTTCTAATAGTGAGCCCCGTTGTGTCTGGTCTAACTCTCTCTGTGCAAATGTGTGTTGCAATATGACCATGATGGTTCATGTTTGCAAATCCTGTGGCTGCTTTTAGGATAAAGACAGTATGAGAATCATCTGAATATGAATCCCAAAGCTGATAATCTACCCTCGAAGCTGCCAATGATTGCTGGCTCTGCTCCATGGGAAGGAATTCTGAGGTCCTCTGTGACACAGGTCCTAGGACTGGAGTCCTCACCTCTCACCTATTTGTCTGTACAGGACTCTTTCTTACGTGGTTGCTACTTCCATTTTTTATGTTAACAGAATAAATAACTTTGAAGAAACATTAATACAGGACACTGTACGAGGTGTGTTAACTCTATTATTTACTCCCCCAAGTCTTGAAAGCATGATAATGGTGTTCTCACCAAGGCCCTGAACTTGGAGGCATTCCCATGAGTGGATTTTTGTATGCGTGTGTGTGTGTGTGTGTGTGTGTGTGTGTGTGTTTAATTTTTAGATAAATTGTTAATTAAACCACTGTGCACCCCAAATAGGGAGAACTGGGTCTCAGACCACCAAGAAGCCACCTGTTACCTGGCTAAAGGATACTTCACTGACAGTCAAAACTGTCCCCTGGCCTAGGAATTGGAACTTGCAACCTTTCCTCAAGCTGTCAGACATCTGAGCTTAAGTCTTCTTTTAAGCTGTGGTCTCACCTGTTCTCTGACTCAGTATAGACATAGAGGTCCCACACTTCATGTCTGCTTTTCTATTATTATTTCTACGTGTTATTTCTATTATTGTCAGTGTTTCAAGGAAGGCCTGCCATGCTCTGGGTGCCCCTCACTTCCTAAGCCTGAAGAGAGATGCTTGGAAGGACCTGGTCAGTGAAGAAGCTGTAGTGTGGTGAATGGATGGTCTTGGCCTTGCGGTTAATGTCTTTGAATGCAGTTTCTCCCATGGGTTTCTGGTCTTCTCTGATTTGGAAGGCATTGCTGGGCTGTTAGGAGTGAATATTAATTTTCTGGATCAAGTGGTCCTCAACCTTTGGGTCACGACCCCTTGTGGGGGGAGGGTATCAAATGACCCTTTCGTAGGAGTTGCATATCAGATATTCTGCATATCAGATATTTACATTAGAATTCATAACAGCAGCAAAATTACATTAATAATGTAGCAATGAAAACAGTTCTATGGTTGGGGATCACCACAACGTGAGGAACTGTATTAAGGGTCACAACATCGGGAAGGCTGAGAACCACTGTTTTAGAGTGTCTGGGATGGGTTAGCTTAGAGGCAGGAAGAGCTGTCTCCCCACAGGGTGCTGCTGGTGCTGCAGTGCCCTGGGCAGTGAGGCTCTTCAAGCAGCTGGTCAGTGACTGTCCAGCTCAGGAAGCCCAGAGTGGCTACAGGGAATTTTTACTGTTTCAAGAACTGGTTGGGTTTTTAATTCCATATCCTGTTTGCCCTGTTCTCAACCTTTAACAAAAGCATCAGTCATGCAGGTAGCCTGTGTGACCTAGCACTTCCTGAGAAGAGACCAGAATAATACTGAGAACACTGAAATAGGCAGGGTAATTCTTGGCATTCATGCCAGCCGGGTGAGCAAATGCCGCCTGTGCTGCATAAAGCAGAGTGATTTGCGTGAATTGCCCAAATGTTTTACGGGGGCCTAAAAAGCATGACTGTGAGGAAATCTTTGCACAACCATTTCCTTACAGAAGGCATCCTTTCGAATGCTGTCCATACGTCCTAGCCTTTTCTCCTTTCCCCACTGTGCGCTCCTATAGGCAGAAGCTTACGACAAACCTTACTTAAGCCGCTGCCACAGCTACTTGATGATGACCCACTTGAAGCTCAGTTGCCTATGAGGAGACCTTTCTGTGCTCGAGCCTTTCGGGCATCCGTACAAGCACATGAGATAAATGGGAGAGTCTCGTAGGAAGAACAGTTTGGAAGGGACTCAAGGCAGCTGTCTGGTGATGCACACATCACTCCCTAGAGAAAGAGCCACTAGATAATGAAACTCCCATCAAAGACATTACACATTAAGCACAGTCCACGATATGTGGAAGCTGCTGGTCAGGCTCAGAGATCATCGCTTTCCCCTTACATTGTTCTGACATCACAAGAGAGGGTCCGTGACTCTCAAAGGCTCATTTCTATCCCAGAAAACATTATGGGAATATGGTTATAAGATATGTCACATAGATGCAGTCATGACTCCAGTGGGCCCACTTCCATTAGGAGATCCTTCTTAATATTAACTCTTATCCAGAACCACTCTTTGCTTTACTGGGCATGATAGGTAAGTAGAAGCCTCAACACTAGCCCACTGCTTTATATGAATCCTTTCCAGTCAATGAGCCATTGATCTGAGACTGTTTCCTAGGGGCAACTTTGGGTATTTTAGCTTAATGGGTTCTTTAATTATTTGTCATCTCACAGAAAGTGAATATGTAATGATACATATATGGCAAGATAGCTTGGTGGGTGGGCAAAGGCACCTGCCACCAAGCCCAGTGACCTCCATCTCCACGAGCCATGTGGTGGAAAGAAAGAAGTGACTGCTGCAGGTTGTTGTCCTTTGTGCCCCAGGCACACACAGAGAAAAATAAATAAAATAGAATCTTTTCATGTATTAAAAATTAATCAGCATAGAATAGAATGCACTTCCTGATGTTTTAAATTGGGATACAACCAACACAATCATCCCTAGTCTCCATGAGATACATAAATCCTTAAATCCTGAGAACTTTTTCTCCTTCGGTCAGGACCACAGGGGCATTGGCTTGGGTGATCAGAGAGCAGGCATATTTACTTTCAGGATTTGGGAGCTGATGCAATTGCCTGGCAAAACAGTATTTACACCAGGGAAATGGGCAGATAACTACCCTTCCCAAGAGCTGTTATAGGTGCTATCCAGTGTGGAACCGGCTATAGCTAGCCCTTCAACCTCTAGAGATGCCTTGGAACCTCTGTCTCTCAGCTCCTGCTCTGTCCCCTAGAGGCTGCTTCCCTCTGTGATAGCTGCGTATGGACAAGGGAAGTGGAAAATTTGAGTATTAGTTAAATCAATGATCTTGGTCCTGGAGTGGGAATAGCCACCATCAAAGTAGCCTTGGATTTTGAAACGTCTTGATTATTGATTGCCTGTTACATTTGCCAGTCAGTTCCCTGAGGTTGATGGGAATGAGTGTTCTAGAACCTGATGTGAGGAGCTAGCAAACTGTGGACCTGCATTGTGACCCTGAGCTTGTCCTGTATGGGTGAAGACCTACGCAATGGTTTTAAAGGTGAAGGAGGAGACCACAGTTCTTGGCCTTGATTTAGGGTGCCAAGTCCTAAGATGGCTAGGACTCTGTGCAAGTTTTGGGATACTGGAGTGGAAAGCTTTCTATGACAGGAGACCTTTTCTCTGTCTTCTGACTGACACTACCAAGCTCTCAAATCCTGGCCGGTGTGACCGGGGAAATGAATGGTCAAGTGTAACTAACTGCAATTAAGTTGAGTTTGAGTTTCATTAGGCACAGGTGGCTATTAGCCACTCTGCGCAGCAAAGAGTCCCCAGGGGGTCCAGGACAATGTTGAGTAGCAGCCTTTGTGCTCAGCATATGGGGTTGCAGTTATAACACTGCATTCAGATATGGGACCCTAAGTGTTTCTCAGACCCTCTTTCTTCTATGCAAAACCACTAATTAGTGAGACACCAGATACTGGCAGACATCCAGTTCAACATTTTCCTCCTGGTGTTGGAAAATATCAAAGTCCAGGATTGGTTCCTGTTGACCTCTGTGTCTTGCTGTTGAATCCAGTGCACTGGCTTAACCTCCTGCCCTGGAAGGCAGAGGCAGTTTCTTCTCCACTGCTTGCAATAAGCAAACACTGTCTAACTCAACCACAGCAATCTTCTGAGTCTAGTGAGTTCTGCTGCAGTGACAATGTATTACTTGGTTACCATTTGTCACACTGCTCATAGCTCATTTCACCCACAGAATAAAAGGGACCAGCTACAGAGACAAGAAAATACAGCCTCACATCCAACCTTCAGAATGAGCAGAGAGAATGGGTCAGGTGTTTCAAAGGGCTATAAAAGAGAAGGCTTGGCTAATCAGAAGAAGGTTGGCGAGCCATGGGTACTGTTTGAAGATTCACAGAACCAGCTCTGTCAGCCTTGCCTATAGTGAGGGCTACATGTTTTCTAGCTTAGATGATCAGCAACTGGTCAAGCCCAACAAGCCCTTATTGATTTTTGGACTGTGTTGTAGTCCAAATGGACACCCAGACCAACTCATGGGTGCAGTGTCTGCCTCCTAATCACCTACAGATAGGGCTTGTCTTCAGCGGGGCTTTGCCTCTGTGTGCTTTTGGGGGGGCGGGGGGCACTGTCTATTACACGAGACTTTCTATGGTCCAGAATGCCTATCGCAGTGACATCATTTATCAGTCGGTCGCTAGCATTTCCTTTTCCTGATGCTGTCTGATTTGTTCTAATGCTCTCTTCTATAATGGGACTCCTAAGAGGCAAGTGGCCTCTTATTTAGATATTTTGAACAAGCATGCACATTACAATTCATAAAGACCAGAAACATCAATTTGAAAAGATCACAAGGAAGACCCATCAACTCCCTGAATAGACAGGGAGAGATTGAAACCCAAGGCCAGATGGGTAAATACTAACCAACAAATGAATGTCAGAAGTGAATGTGCCAGGAAGCCTGGCCTTCAACACACCTGTGACTCTTGTAACTCGCTAGCTCTTCAGACTGAAGTCCTGACACAAGGCATTAGACTCCTTAGGGATGGGACACTGGGGCTGCTGATGGGCCTGCAAGTGGTGAGCCCACAGGGAGTAAGACACAGTGGACATACATACCCTTCCCGATGGGCTTCTCCTTTCTCCAGCTCCTGAATAACCCCCAGCAGCACTTTGATGGTCTCCTGGCTAGAGCTGATTAAGTTCTCCATTACCTGAAGCTGGGCCTTGAGGTCTACCACCTCTGTGTGAGGCACAATTTGTTGGCGTTCTTCATCCCCTACCCCAGCTGTGGGGCTAGGCTGGTTCTGCAGGGGCTGTTCGGTACATTCTGGGGACAGGCACTGCACTGGGGTTGAGCAGGCCACAGCAGAGCCTGTGGATGCCTGCAGCCCATTGAGGTGGGCGGCTCGCCTCTGCTCCTCATCTGCAGGGCAGAGAGACCATTGGCTGGCAGCAGCAGAGTTTGACAAGCCAGGCTCAGGGGCCCTGGTACTGATGGCAGGCGGATACACAGTGGCGACCTCTGTTTTAAACACCCTTCCATGGGTGAGTGGAGTGGGCTCCTCTGAGTCCAGGGTGCCCCTGTCAAGCTTAGCTCTCCCCTGCAGCTGGTGGATGGGCTCCTCAGAGGGAGGCCGAGAGTTCTGCAAAAGAGCCTCAGGGTAGCTAAGCGTGTCTGGAGTCTTGCAGAGCTCTGCGCAGTTGACCCCAGAAGGCTGGTCCAGAGCATTCACGTGCTCGTTGGAATGGAAAACCAATGCTGTGGTCTTGTGAATCCTTCCTGCACTGCAAGGTCGAGGGTCCTCCATGGATCCTACCTCGCTCTTCTCTTTTGAATCTGCTAGAAACCCATTGTTCTGGCTTTTGAAGGCATCTGCAGCCGGCAAGCCTTTGAGACTGCCTTTCTTGCGGTCCAGCGGGAATGTCTGGTAACACTTGCGAAGGTCTGGTGAGGTCTGCACACCAGTGCTCTTGGTGACATTGGGAATGGATCGGCGTGCCGGCACTGTCATATACTTACGATAGGCCACCCTGCAGGACACAGCCTTGGCCTCTCGCTTTTCCCCCAGAGGTCCCGAAGACAACTGTGTGTCTCTCTGCTCATTCTGGGCCTCACAGATATCCTTAAAGCGCACCTGCAGAGCTTTGTTTCGCTTTTTGATCTGCCGGTTAGGGTCCAGGGCATATCTCATCTCCAGGGCCAGGCAGGCGGCGGGCTCCACTTCCTGCTCTGGTGTTGTGAGTATGCATCTGCCGGAGTCCTTGCTGACCATGGTGCCTGCATGCAGAGACATCAACAGAGGCATCAGTGGGTCAGGAGCACACATGCAAAGGAGGCCGAATGGACTTCCAGCCAAATCACAGCTGCCGGCTTCCTAATTATTTTTAAACAGGTGAGGTCGGCCTTTATGTTAAGGAAAATCAGACAGGCGGGGAGTTGCTGGCAGGCACAGCATGAAATGCTTCTCGATATTAAAGCCTGCTTACTTTTCCATGTGGGATACACTCGGTTTTCGTTTGATAGTAATGCTTGTTTCCCCATTAGACAAACCTGTTTTACTATATTCATCAAGCAACCCAACGACTCTGCCGCGTCAGATTTGCAAATTATCTTTTCACATGTGTGTCTCTGCTCCGTAGGCAGATGGTTTACCAAATGCAACTTATTTAGTTTAGGAGTTTTACTATTTTTTTTTTTTTTTTTTTTTTTTTGAGAATGACGTGATTAATCTATTATTGGAATCCAACAGTTTTAAAGACTTACTGAATATTCTAGGTTCTGAGTAGACAGATGAGGGATGGCTTTGCAGGCAGGAACTAGGGTCAGTAAACATCAACTCTATGGGGAGACAACCATATTCCTGCACGGGGATATCTCTGGCGATAAGTCATGGGGACTATGGCTTCCAGAAACATCAGTCACAAACATACTGTGGGTTTCCCTGAGTCTACAAAAACAGCAATACCATCTCTTTTCTATGATTTCATGGAGAATGGTATTTGGAAATTACTTTAAAAAATAAATTATTCATTCTAGAATCAAATTTTGTGTTTTGATCACAACCCTTGGGGGCTGGGGGGAGGAGGACAACAATGGTATTTGTTCTAGCATTTAAAAGCTGAAAGAAAATAAAATCAGGAGGCTTTTTGTTAATCATGAAGATTCATCTTGGGCTGAGCTATTAAATGCAGTTAAAGAGATGCAGGTGGCCAATGATTCTCTGGGGAATACCAGGAGGGTAAGTGCCTTCCCTTTATTAGATAAGCAGATTCGCAGCTGCTTAATGCATACAGAAGAACTTTCTTGGGAGCTGCACTTGAAGCAAGAGGCTACAGGGAAGCTAGTCCTGACAGTGCAAACTTCTGACTCCAGCTACGTAGGAAGCTGAGGCAGGAAGATCACAAATTTGAGGCCCATTTGGCTACAGAGTGAATTCAAGGGCAGCCAGGACAGCTTAAGGACTCTTATTTCAAAATAAAGTAAGCTCTGTGGTAGACTATTTTCATAGTATATAAAGAGGGCTTGGGTTCAATTCTGGGTTTGGCAAAGCAAAAGCAAACAGAAGACAGAGCTAAGCATACTGTTTGTGAAGTAGCTTTTGCCAGACTCCTGATAGTTGAGGATAAAGTGGTCAGCTTGATGAACGTGGGTGTATGGGAGGTTCTGGTGTTAGAGCCCAAGCGTTCAGGGATGAGCCAAAGTCAATAATAACTGGTTATCTAGCCCAGGGTCAACAGAACTCAAGCTCTGCACTGACACAGAGGCACTGCCTTGGTAGTGATGGTGACAGTGGTGGTAGTGTAGGCTAGCCCAGAGACCTGGAGGAGACTCTTGGGATACACCATGGCAGTGGAGATATTTTCAAAGTGGCAAATGCAGATGAGGACAGGAATATGGAGTAGATTTTTATTTCCCTTCCAATTGGTGTCAACATTCCCATGGCACGGGTGGGGGTGGGTGGGGAGGGGGGAGGTATGGAGTGCCACTTGTTCAAGCTCACACAGCAGGTGAGAAAGCCCAGGGAGGTCCTGTCCCACCAATTGCTGAGTTCACACTGTTTCCAACAGACCTGTATATCCAACATACAGGTCCAATGCCTCTTCTGTCATTAATCCTCAGCCAGTACTTAAGGCCAGTAGGCATGATGGCTTGCTGAGAGAGAGGAAGACAGAGAACCCAAGCCCATGAATTGAGGGTATTACATGACCTATGACTTTTCTGTAGGTTACACCTCTGCTACACTCACCTTTGCCACCTTACAAGCCCCCACAAATGTTTACAGCATGGAAGACTCAGAGGCAAATCCAATGACAAATTCTTCACAATAATGCTGAAAATTAATGAGTAGTTATGTCTGAAGCTACCTTAAAGTCACCTCAGCAGCCAATGACTCTATAGACCAGGGTTACTTAGCGACTACTCTAGGGTTCCATTAGGCAGGTGACCCACTAACGATGGAAGGGCTCTGTACAGTGCAGTACTCTCAGCGGCCTCAGCCAGCGGCAGCCCTGGCTTCACCCAAACAGAAGAGAAGCATGTCATCCACCCGGTGTGACAACTAGCAATGTCACCAAGTGAGCCTCACTGCCATGACAACCCTGCATTAGCCTTTCCAACAATGAATGCCCAAGGCTTCTATGCAACTGTCCCAGTCCTTAGAATCAAGGATTTCAAGTAGGTGCTGGGGATATCTGAGGGCCGCTGTAGTCTGAAACTCAACCTTTGGGACAGTTGTAGAGAGGAGGAAATAGGAATAGAATGAACCAGAGACATGATACATTAATTTCAAAGCTCATATTTTGGAGGAGGGGGATTATGCCTGGAGGGTGAGGCAGGGCAAGCCTGCCAGCACAGATAATAGCTATCTTTCAGGGACACTTATCCCAATGGGTAAAGGGCACATACTCAAAAGAAGTTGTTGTGGGCAAGACTATTGGAAACTGGATACTTAATAAGAAAATTAAATCGTAACCCTCATTGTTTTCTGTGTCGTTCTTTGGCTCTGTTGCCATCTAGGTGTGTCAGAATGTATTGTGCCATCGTTCTGAAGGGGACCTTCAGACTAGGGGAAATTTGAAAGAGAGAGCATTTTTACAAAAAGCAATTTACTAGTAATTTTTCAGCTCTTTTCCCTGCCAGTCCTGAAAAATGTGTGTCTGAGTAGGTTTGTCCTGCCTCACTATTCATCATCAGGATTTGCCAGGAACTGAACTGAAATAATTTTCTTACATCACTCCGCTGGTTCACTGAGTACTAGACCTGACCATCAGACTCATAAAACAAATCAGAGCAATTAATTGCTGGTGGTAAAAGCAAAATAGTAAAAAACAAAAACACCCGGCCCTTCATGCTTTAATGAGTTGCTAAGTGTGTAAAACACAATTCCCTATTAGTGAAAATAATGGTAACTCATAAGTAAGTCCTTCCTTTTGACAGGACAGTCCTGGGGGTTGAACCTAGAGCCTTGTGTCTGCTGGGCAGGTTAAGATTTTATTTATATTGTCTTTTTAAATTACGTGTATGTGTATGTGAGTGGAGATGTTCCAACAGGTTAGAGGCATCGGAATCCCTGGAACAGAGTTAGAAGGCTCTGGGAGCTGCCTGTCATGGAGGCTGAGACTCAAGCTTGGGTCATCTGTAAGATCAGTACATATGCTTAACTGCTGAGCCATCTCTCTAAGCATCCAGACCCTACGTGTACACTTCTTCGTGCTAATACATGCCAGCCTGTGCCTGTGCCTTTCCCTTCCATCTTCTCATTTGACCCTCAGGTTACCCTTGCCCGTTGGCAATGCTCCATTGCTAGGCTGGGACTACATGTTGAGACTCTGAAGGGCACACCTGGTGGTCTGTACTCTGAGTCCCTTTGAATAACATTCACCGAAGAAATACCCTAAGCAGGAAAATCTGTCACTTGGCATGACCCATGGTGGACTCCGGAAAGTATCAGCTCAGCCAGGCAGAGTAGCATGTCCCTGCAACTCCAGCATGCAGGAGCCAAGAACAGGAGGATCACTGTTTAAGACCAATCTTGTCTACATAACAAGTTCTGGGCTAGCTAGTGATACTTAGTAAGGCTCTTTCTTAATAACGGCAACAATAACAATAATAAAGCATTGGCCATCTGAAACATGAGTCACTCTCCTGGTGTTCCAATATTCTGTATCAGGTGTGGGTCATGGAAGACCTCCATTGTTCCTGGAACATGCCTTCATTGGTGTACAAACTAAGGGTTGCTCTGAAGTTTGAATTGACTGTGAGACTTGAGTAGTGTTTAAAAAATGACTTCCTTGGGTAAGTTACCCCATAGCGCTAGAGGTTTTGCTCCTTTAGGTCCATCTGTAGATCAGTGGAGGCCATAGTATATATTGGATTTCATGAGGAAATGTTTTGGAAAGTGGCAAGTCATAGTTGAGCCTGCCTGGCTCGGGCAGCTCTAAATGCCGGGGGAGATGTGTGGAATACAAATGTCTTAATTACTCTCTCGAATTAAATTTCATAATCAAATGTGAGTTGTAAATATATAAACCCTGTAGCTTTAAATTAGTAATGCCATGTCATCCGTCTCTGTACTGTTTTAAATTAACAGCATAGATTTTAAAAAAAAAATGATCAGTTCAGTCTGAAGGAGTGAGAATGCGAAGTTACTAACAGCCTAACACTAGGTAAACAGTCAAGTAAACGGTGGTGTATGCTCACTCACTGTGACCATTAAAATAATAATTATAAGGATGCCTTAATATCTCTGCAAAACAGGAGCTAATTTTAAGGGAAAGAAAATGGCCTACTAAGTGTTGCTGGGTAGAAACAAAGCAAAGTGGTCGCTATTGTACTAAAGCATTACCTTTAGTGAGAGTGTCTTTCCCGTGTTGATTTGAGGGTGATGGTGGAGAGGGACACAATGCTGCCACCGTACAGTTAAGCATCCTGTCAGCAGGCCTTTGTAAGTGTAAACCTGCTCAGAGAAACTCCCTGAAAGGATCAAGTTGGGGTCCCAGCAGTCCCCAAAGGCCTTCTTTGATCACATTGATAGAATGCTGAATTTTAAAATTATAATAGTGTGTGTGTATGTTTGTATGTCCAGGTGTATACCTACCACATAAGTAACTTGTGTGTACAAACATGCTTACATGGGTTGGGAGAATTAACAGACCATGCTAGTGTTCATTACTATGAAGAAGAAAATTACCACTGGTTTGAATTTATAATCAAATCGATTTGCCCTGAGCTCTGTGATTAGAGTCTCCAGGAAGTCTGGGGTTTCATCAGCTGATGGGAAAGACTTGCTTCTATTCTGCCACCGACATACATCTCTCATATTCCCAGGATTCATATATGTGTCCCTTAATATGGTATGTGTGCCTTGATTGTTCCTCTGACAGGTGGGACTGGGGAACACTACCTGCCTTGGGGTCTTCCATCACTTTATATAGCCTAAAAGCCAGCAAGCCATCCCAAGAGTGTAGAGAGGAACTACAGGACAGAGCTGGCTTCCCAGTGGCTCTCCTGCAGTCGAGGCACCTTGGAGCCAGAGATGCTGGCTGCAGTTCAAGATTAATTGGGTCAACATTTTATTCCATATGCTATGGGAACGCCTTTACATTAGGCTCCTAGGAGTGGGGAAAGGGGGAAGTGGATAAGCTGGTTTTTAACATGGACCTTCCCAGTGGGGAAGGGAGGTAGGCTCTCCCTCACTTCAGGGACTCCTCTGTACAAGGAAAGCTTTAATGTGGAAACCTGGTTTACAGTTCTGAACCTCTCTTCCTTGAGGCAGAGATAGCTGTACGGATGCTGGACTGTGTCTCAGCACATGGGCTAGTTTAACCTAACACATGGAGATGCTCTTTTTATACCAGACAGCAATTCCCTCTTTAGAGGCCACAGCATTGAGTCAAAAGGGATGACTCTAAATAGATTCAGATGCCTTTCTAGGGTGGACAGTAAATGAGGGGGCTGCATCAGGGATAGCAGCCTGGCTTGTGGGAGGAAATCAGGGGAGATACATCCAGCTTCTGGTTTTGTTTTTTTTTTTTTTTTTTTTTTGTTCCCTCTCCCCTCCCTACCCTGTCTTTCTCTCTCTTTGTCTCTGTCTCTCTCTGTGTCTCTGTCTCTCCTCCCTCCCTTCCTTCCTCCCTTTGTATCTCCCTCTCTCCTAGGCTGGCCTTGAATTTGCTATATGTATCTTAGGGTAACCTTGAATGGCTTCCTCTGGTGCTGGGATTATAGGTATATGCCATTGTGCCTAGTTCATGTGATGCTGTGAATCGACTCCAGTGTGTTGGGCATACAAAGCAAGCCATATGCCAGCTAAATACATTTGCTACCTCTCTTACCGAGTAGAATATTCAAAGGTAACCTGAATCATTATGAACTGATGGCTTTCTTGTTTAATGTTGGGGATAAGGTTTGTTTTTGTTTTTGATAAAAGACAGGCTTTGAGCAGAATAAAACCTGTCTTAATTAGGGCTCTGATCTGCTCTTATCTGTGTCGTTAAAATATGTACGTCACCAAGAAAAAGCCTTGGAAAAGTCACACCAACTGTATCAACCATTGCTGGCGCGCTCATACACTGTCCTGTTTACAGTGAGTGGGCAGAAAGGCATGAGCGGTGTACCCCATCCAGGCATGGACATTTTGCTTCGGTGTGGAGGCTTTAAAACAGTGGTTTTCAACCTGCTCTAAAGGAGTGGGTCACAACCCTTATAGGGATGAAATGACCCTTTCACAGGGGTCAACTAAGACCATGAGAAAACATCATTCATAACAGAAGCAAAATTAGAGTTATGAAGTAGCAACAAAAATAACTTTATATTTGGGGTTTATCACCACATGAGGAACTGTATTAAAGGGTCACAGCATTAGAGAGATTGGGAACTATGTTAAAGAATAGCTTATCCACTTCCCCCTTCCCCCACTCTTTAGAAGAAGCTTTCCTCTTCCCTTAAGTTCTATCAAAGACATTACCCTTTACTTCCTCATGATCCAAACAGAATCTGAGTTAGTATTAAGGTATCAGCAGAATTGTATGATGTTTGTGAAAAATCAGCTGGGAACCCTGCCTCCTCCAAATGCAGTGTTATGTTGATCAACAAACAACAGCCTACCCCACCCTGTTCCCACTGCGTTTGCAACAGCCAGCTTGGGAATCGATCATGGCCAAAGAGGTAGGTAGACCAGGTTCTGAGTCTGCAACCCAGGCTCAGTCGGCTTTGGGTAAAGGATCCCATCTTCCTGTCTCTGCACCTCCCCCATGGGCCATGCCGGCCGCAGAGAATTCGCTATGTTGGAAGGCGGTTCTGAGTGCCGCTCATGTGCACATTTCACTGCTATAGCAGCCCCCCCCCCCTTTCCCTGTATGGTTCCAGATAATGAAGAGCTCATCAGATAGCCACCTGGAGCTCCTCAGAGGTTGGAGCTTGTAAAAGCTGATGCAACAAACACTAAAGAGGTGGCCTCCCTTTCTTAGATCGTATGGGTTTCTTCTCATAAAAATAGGTGCGCGTGTACTGGGATGGACTTGGAGAGCCTGTTACCTTTAATTGTACTGAATCCAAACTTTTTTGGAGGGGTGTGTGTGTGTGTGTTGTCGTACCATGGGCCTGTGTGGAGGGCAGAGATTGGTGTTAGGATGTTCTCTAAGTTTTTCTTCCACCTTACTTTTTCCTAGACAGGGTCTCTCACTGAGCCTGGATTGGCTTGCCAGCAAGACCGAGCTCTACCTGCCTTATGTTAAACGGGGCTTGATTTACAGACAGTCCTGCCACACCTAAAGAAAACCTGCAGGTGCAGGGAATCAAAACTCTTCCATGCTGTGCTACACACGTGTGCTTTACCCACCAAACCTCCTTCCCGGTGCATGTTTTAACCCGTTTAACACATTTCCACTCATGATTGAGCTGAACTCCCAACTGGAATACCGACTTTCCCTTCCTTTGTCTCAAAGTGCCTCTTGTGAGCAGAAGCTTTCCTGCTCCATGTCACTGCCACCTCAGGACAGTATTGGGGATGTGCAGGGCAGGACTTCCTTGCAGAAATAACCACCATGGATAAGAGAAGTCATTTAGAACTGAAGATACAATCTGTCTTTCTGGCAAGTCCATACAGGCTTCTATCTCTTAGCCTCAAAAGGATCCCCACCTCTCCACGTCTGTATTCTCCTTGGTTTGGCCAGGGTGTTGAATAGGTCTGGGTTCACAGCGGCAGCAGCTAAGCCAAGAAGAAAGAGCCACGAGTGCTTCTTATAATCGGCTTCTATTTATAAGCTGATTGCTGAACGCAGAAAAAAATGTCCTGCCCCAGGAACGCGTGTGGATGGTCCGTTGACTGTACAGAGCTAGGAGTGTGTGTGAGACCTGGGCAGCTCTCGTACATTTTATTGACCAAGGTCTAATGTGGAAAGACATCCTGATTTGAATTCTAAAGGCCTTCTGGCTTGTAGGCTACAAATGATAGGAGATGCTTTAATCTGGCATAATTCACAATATAAAGCAGGGGGGCCTTCTTCCTTCCACTGATGTTGATGGCACGGGAGGGTGACCTCAGAAATTACTCGCTGACCTGAAGATTGTTTTGTCAGTTTAAACAAGACTTAAGGGATGGGGAGATGGCTCAGCTGGTGAAGTGCTTTCAAGGGCCTGAGTTTGATCCTTACAACAAATGTGAAAAGCCAGAAGTGGTGTGTGAGTTTCTAATCCCAGTACTGGGGAAGCGGAGTCGAGTGGGCATGGGAACTGCCTATCCTAATAGATGATCTCCAGGCCAGTGAGAAACCACATCTGAAAAAACAAAGTAGACAGTCCTGAGGATGACCTCTTGTGTTAACATGCTCATGTTTAGATGCTTGTATACTTGTATGTATAGCTGATCCCAGAAACACACATGTACGTACATGCTCACACACACACCACATGCACACACATCAAATTTTAAGTTATGCAGAGAGAGTGTGCACAGTTAATTGTTTGGAATGTGAAAAAACTGAAGAAATTCTCTGACCAGAATGACTGACAGGTATTCACTGCAGGTCTGCAAAGGACAAACTGTCAATGTTAAGAGTATTAGTGCAAACTGGGCATGGTGTCACTGGGGAGTCAGAAGCAGGTGGATCTCTTGAGTTCTAAGACAACCTAGGTTACACGGAGAAACCCTCTGTCAAACAAACAAATAGAAAAGGAAAGTATCGTGTCTGGCAGTGGGGAAGAGAGAACAGAGAAACTGTATACTTTTTAGACTGTGCCACCTCAATAGTTGTCATAAATTACTTTATTAAAATAAATCCCATCTGTCATGAATCCTTGTGTTACTTTGTTTTCTATTCTATACAGGTTAGTCGATTCTTTATTTCCTTTCTTGACCAGTAGCTAGCAGCTACCATTAGCTTCTTCTTTTTTATTCATATTACAAACCCAGCTGCTACTTTAAAAGATGATATCGTAGGCATCCCTCTCACACTCTGTCCTCCATGCTGAAGGCATATCCCCTATGTGCATCAACCTTAGCAGTGTCTCTGCTGCACTGGGCGGGACCTGTGATGCTTCTGACAGGTGGGGAGTGTGGTCCATCTTCAGCCTAGAAACACAGCTGCCGTGTTTACCTCAGCTGAACTTGCACAAAGGCAACCTGGTCTTAGATGCAGCCTCTGGACCTAGCTTGCAGGGGTCCAAAGCCCTACCTACGACTTGGATTGCTGTCCCATCTTCCTGCAATCTGTGTTACTGACTGTAGGATCAGTTCAACTCAATGCTGCCTATCAAAAAATTACCTCCACTAATATCTGTGTTTCTTTGCTATTGCTTCTCTTATTGACTTCCTTTCCATACCATTCCCCTCGTCACCTGAGCCTTTGAGCCTTTCCCGAAGCCTGCCTTGCATTCTTCCCATATCTGTCCTTGGAGGCTCTAAGGAAACCTGCCTCTCTCTCAGCCAAGTCCAGTTGAGCAGCAAGTTTTGTTTTCTTTAAAGCCTTTACTCTTTCCTGTCCTATTCCTCTTACATCTTGTCAAGAATTCCCAACACTGAAATTCTAACATTCCTACACCATCCATCCATGCGGCCATCCCTACTGTGCACCCTTCCTTGCCTTGGCTCACTTTCCAAGACTGTGTGCCTCATCTACCACTCAAGGCTCATTCATTGCTTTTAGATGGCACAGACCTTGTCTTACTTCTGGCTGTTTCAGGTATTTGCATGTGGAAGGTAACCAGGCACCCCCGCTGGATGCCTGGTATCTTGTAAAACAATGAGACGTAATCCTCAGCTCTGTGTATCCTGTAGGTTCTAGGGACTAGTTGCTGAGAGTGTTCCTGGGATTGTGGGCAATTGTACTTGAAAGCATGCAGGAGGTAACGTGTTAAGTTTCTTTGCAAAGCTCTACTAAACAATGTCTGATGTTCCTGTCTCGTGCCCCGCTATCCTTCAGTAGTTGCTGGCTGATTTGAATATACATATACGTCGTCCCTGGAGCAGAGGCCCTTCCCATGATCTGGTCAAGGAGCTGTAGGATGAGTGTGCAATATTAGTGATTTCCAAGGATTCTGTCTGCATTCCCATGGGAATCTTGGCTGTATAATAAAGCTTGGGCAGGAATAAAAGAAAACAAGTTTTCATTAAGTTTGAAGTAACCACTACCTGGAGTTATACAACATCCCTCCGCCCCCACTGATGCAAGAGAAAGAGATGACATGCATATTCACAAGAATAAGGAGATGACCTACTAATGGGGCAAGTTTTGTGTTTAATTGTGATGCATAGCAGGGACTTGATGACATATTCCTTGCAGACATTTGACTTGCTAACAGTAGATTTTTCTCCCCAATGATTTTTATGATGTAGCAGTTACCAAATAAATTAAGAATTTAATTTACACATCTCAATGGCTCCAACTCATATACAAATTTCAGAGCATAGCATCTTTCATAATCCTGGGTTTAACCAGCTGTAGAGGAGGTACTGCTGGCCTTTGAGGGACAAACAACATTGTAGGGTCCAAAACACAACAGTAGACCTTGGTCCCCAGAGGCACATCATGGTTTGGATGGAATCACATTCATTCTCCATACCCTGAATGTGACCAAGGATGTATGTTTTTACTCACTAAGTACCATGGGTCCTTAGGACTATATAATTCCCCTATGCTTTTTTATACTAAGATGGATGTGGGGATGACAGACCCAAAAAGAAGGACAAAGAGTAAGGAGTGGAAAGACACACTGGTGGACAGAGACAGGGACATCCTGACAGGAAGGAACACTCAGTGATGATGGGGCAGTTGAACTATGATATATCTTGTTTGCTTTGCACTTGAGGGAGGTACAGAGAGCTTGGGTAGCTGTGAGCCCCACTGTCAGGTTTTTGGCAGCTTGAGAGTTGCACCAACCCTGAATGAAACTTGACACTTGATTCCAGGGCAGAACCAAGGCCAGGCAGGCAACTGGGGTGTATAGCTCTTTACAAACAGACAGCTCAAGTGTCAGTCTAGTGGGCAGACCGCGGTGGTAGTCCTGAGGTTGCCTCTATCTCAGACCTCCATGGTATTTTACAAAGATGATGGCAAGAAGAGAGAGAACACTAGAGTGAGACTGTGTGGTCCATGAGCACAAGGCAGGGGAGTGAGCAGGACTGATGGGAGGAGGAGTCTGTGAGGTCTCCCTGCAGATGTAGGAATGCAGGAGAAATATAGATCTCACCAGTCCTTCAGGGACCCTGCTCCTTCTCTGTTGCCTTTCTTGAAACTTTGAAGGAGACCTGAGTATTGATGAGGTAGGCGTGCATATGTGTGTGTGTGTGTGTGTGTGTGTGTGTGTGTGTGTGTGTGTGTGTGTGTGTGTTTTTAAAGCAAGTAGTCTGGCTTGGCAGGAGAGGAAAACCTGATGAAGGCTGTTTTCCCGCAGAAGGAAAAGAGCATGCCTTTTCCTTAAAGACTGAAGCCTGAGCAACGGCACACTTTGAGTTAGAAGTTAAGTGTTATAAAAATGAGACCATATATTCAGTCCCCACCTAACCTGGTAAATCAGTGTCTAGAAGGTGGAGACTGAGAGATATTATATATTTTTAAACTCCTTCAATCATTTTATATATAGATTGGATTTTGGTTTGCTTTTTGTTTTTGAGACAGGATTTTATTATGTAGCTTTGGCTATCCTGGAATTTGCTTTGATTGACCAGGCTGGTTTTGAACTCACAGAGATCCACTTGCCTGAAAATTCTCAGTGCACCACTGCAGTTATGAAGATATACTACTAGCTTGTACCTCTCGTTGTTTTTCTTCCCCAGTGCCTTGATTTCTTCTACTTCATTTTTTTATTTTAATTTTTAATTTATTATTAATGTGTATGTCTGTGCTAACGCTTGATCACACCCCACGGAGTGTCAACCCCACTAAGTTAGACTGCGTCATATGTGCACAGATTCGGTGATGTCATCACTCTGCATAACTCTGGATAAATTTGCCACATCAGTGATTCTGATAGATCCAGTAAGTGGAGATGCATGCAGAGGAGAGCTAATGTAATACATGTGAAGGGGCATGCAAATACCAGAACAAAAATGAGTTAAACGAAGGCACAAATTAATTTAGTGAAGTCACAGAACCAACCACCACTATTCAGACAGCCACATACAACAACTGGCTGGGAGAAGTCATAACACTGCTCCTAAATGGCCTCACAAAGTGAAATGAAGATGCTGGCTTAAAATAAGAAGCTGGTAGCTTTGAAGTTTCCAACTCTCCATACTTCCACCTGCAGCATGCCAGCAACTTTTTGGGGTACTAAGTCCTGGAAGTAGGGTTCTAGCTGTGGGAATCTCCAGTTCATGATCAGTGGAATGTAGCTGTTTGTGTTGTGTGCTTTCAAGGTGGAAGATAGGGGAAAGAGGAAAGGATCTGTATGGGCCACCTTCTACAGACTTTTAGAACCACAGTGACAAATCCACGAGGGCCTGGCACAGAGAACAAGGAAGCTGGTGTCACAATGTCAAACTGAGATGCAAGGTCCCAGGTACAGTGGCAGACACTGGGTGTCTCAGCCTGGCCAGTTAATTCTCCAAGCTGATAGAACTCTAAAATTCCCTTGGACTTGAAATGTCAGGTCATGAAGGCAGGGAGTTAGGCTCTCTTCCCCTGGTTTGTTTCTCAAGGTTAGTCAGTTCAAAGGCATTCTTCCTTTAAAAACTCAGTCTCTACCCAAGTAATTTTTTTTTTTTTTTTTTTTTTTTTTTTTTTAAAACAAAGAAGATCCTGATAGTGAGCTGGGCAGAGGAAAATCAGCCCCTTGGCTCTCTATTTTTTTCTTTTCTAAACAAGGCATGCTTAGACTTAAGGACCAATTTTCTTTCGTTTTATCACCCTTTATCATGATTTTTTTTTTTTTTGTCCTCTTGGGGGGTGGAGGGGGGCAGGGAAGGCAAGAAGAGTTGCTTCCAGCCAGGATTCCCTGGATTTGCAGAGAAGTTACTGACTAGGTTTACTGTTAATGGCCTCATTAAATATTCATTGAGCACCTGTTACTTGGTACTACAGTGTTTCTTCCTTTAAGGATCTCTTTGAGTTGTGAGTCAGCAGGTCCAGCTCTCCTTTCTTCCCTCTTTGAAAGCATTCTTGATGCTTTAGGTTAGAAGAAGTGATTTAAAACAAACAAACAAATAAACAAAAAACCCTCCTACCCCTTTCAAGTTGTATTTCCAGCTGAATACTCAGACTCATATTCCAGGTAATCAACATGTTTTCCCCCTCCTGGCTCCCAACCTTAAGTTTTCATTAGAGCCACTCACCCCCTAGGTCGAATGTTAATCTGTCCTCTACCAGCTGCCATGTTGCAAGGATTCCACTGTTGAAGATTTCTGTCATTGCTGCCTGCCTCTCTATCCAACCTCAGTGCTACCAGCCACCGTTTGCCCTAGTCAATTCTCACCTATCGTACCTTCTCAGCTGGGCTCTGGTTCCTTTTCTCTGTCTTCTGTCTGGATATCAACACTTCATCTTCTCATAACATATACTCTTGTTGCAAGCCTCCCATGAGGCCTGCCTTGCCCTTCTGGTTCTTTCTCAAAGTGGCTTCAACCTGTGATGCTAAAACCCAAACCGTTGCCAAATGTCACTCCTCATTCTTGCCCATCATTCTTGGTGCCTCTTCCTCTCTGTGCAACACCACTTGGCTTCAGCCCTGGGTATGTACAAGCTGGGCCCAGCATCCTCTCACACCCTGACCCTTGAAGTCAGCCACTCACTCACTCACTCACTCACTCACTCACTCACTCACTCACTCACGTTGCAGCCTCCCACCCTGATTCTCTCTTGTGAGTGGAGACGTGTTTGCTACATCCTAATCACCTCTTCTCTTTCTGCTGGACCCAATTTCCTTGTACACCTTTGCTTCAGTCTTGAAAATCTTCGCCTCCTTGGTTCTGTCTGCCATCTGCTTATCTGTCTACCTTGCCTGTGTCCACCCCTTTCTAAGAGCTTGGTCTTTATAGTTCCAGTAAATTTCCAAGATTGCTAAAAACACTAGAAAAATAAGCAGACCTCAGGAAGCAAACTGCCAATTCTAGAGCTGTCTAGAATCTAACTGCTGAAAACAGGTGAAAGGGATTTTAGACAGGGACAGTTGAGCATTTTAGGATACTCCCCAAGAAGAATGTATAAGGGAGCCATGTCGATGACGTAGACTAGAAACACAAACTTGGCAATGGGTCTGCTGTTCCTCAAACAGTTTCCTCCACCCAGCAGCTGACAGAAAGGCCATAGCATCAGCCTGCCCTGTTGCTTCTCTGGGTTACTGAAGTGGAGCAGAATCAACCTTCATTTGCAAAGCTGCTTGTGATGTGTCCAGCATCCCAAAGCTTTTTCTCCCACCCTCCTAGTCCTCCGTTTGCTGCTTTCATTTTGCCCTAGGCTAAATTATCAAAGATCGAACTGGAATTTTCCATAGTAACTCCAATGTAAACTTTAAGGAGCCTTCTGACGTACTGTTAATATCACTGTCTCTTGTTTCTTCACTGGTTAAAACAGTGGGACTTCTGTGAATGTCCACTGTGCATGGAAGAGCTTCTCTCTTGTTGTTTCTTTCTCAGTCTTCCTAATCCCAGGATGATGTGGCCACTGGACATATCTATGAATATACAGTGCTTTAAACTATTAGCTCCATACTCGGCAAAAGCAATATCCAAATGATTACTGTGGAGAGAATTCTTCCCAAATCCCTGTGAAGCGACATAATCTCCAAGAGGTTTACAGAGTGATTTAGAAACACAACTCTTTCTTTGTCTCCTAATTCTACTTTCTCTATATTCAAGTTCATTTTCTCTCCCATTCCTAGCTTGAACCGAGTCTCCAGTTCAAGCTGAATATCCTGATGACTTAGGATCCAGGTGACTGAGGACCACAAGGAGATGTGTCTGAGGTTCTGCTGTTTCTTAATCTGAGGCCAGGATCTTGGTTGCCTGGAGACACCCCCCTGCCTTCTGCCTTCAGGGACTGAAACAGTTACATCCTCAGACATGGTTGAGAGGTTCAAACCTAAACTGGCTATGCCTTAGTATTCAACGTCATCCAAACAGCTTGTTCATGTGAATTTGCCAGGCCCATACAAATCTGTAACTCATACAAATCTGTATTCTGTCCTCAAGGTATAAGATAAACACTTTAGGTGAATTGATTAAAGGTCATGATATTTTATTATATTTACATAAAGATACATTACTTTAAGTTTGGATAAAGGCTTTTCGGGACATCTTGAAACTTCATGGAGATATGTGTGTTGTCATGTCCTATCAATCATATTAAATTTTGCTTTAAAATACTGAAGCCACTCCATAATGCTATGAAATATTAAAATCAAATACGAAGGTTCCACATCATAAATTATGTCAGCTAATTTTGAGTTGGAGAGTGCAGGTCTCTGGAGTTACAAAGGGTCCAGGATGATGAATGCAGCCGCCACATTTCTGAAGGAGTTGTGGCGAACAGTCCTTCCTGGGTCTAGGAGTCCTTATGGCCTTGCATTCCCTGGAGGATGTGAGGCACCTCCATTCTGTATAATTGGTGCAGTGCCCCAGATGATTTGTTAAGAGCTTCTCTGCTGTGCATCTGCTTAGGTGTCTGGTGGGTTGGGCTAGAGTGTCAGAATTAAGGCCTTTGGCGACTCCATTACTGCCCTTCTACTGCAAGGACTGTCCTGAGAACTGCTTCACGGTGCTATGCCTCCAATCATTTCTGAATCTTATTGCCTGAGAAGTAGCCTGGCCAACACAGGTACTCTGCTTCTACAAGAGAGTTCAGTAGCTGCCTCTATCAGCAAAGTGGCCATGCAATGGAGGAAACCACAGGATACAAATATCTAGCCATGTGGATAAGTACCTAGCCTCTCACGGGATAGCCTGGTATCTGTATTTTCTGTGAACTCCACTGTATACAGATGTACACATCCTCGGAGAGGCATGCCCGTCTTGCACAGGTCTTTCTTTTATTTATGTGGCTCTTAAATTTTTATCTACAAAGGGAAAAATGAAAGTCAAAAATTGCCTCTTTGTGGGACCAAATAACTGTGACAGCATAAGAGCTTTCTATGGTAAACTGAGGTAACAGGGTGACTGGATTTTCGTTGAGCCTCCTGGAGGCTCATGTGGAGCTTTCTGGAGCTTGCTTTATTAGCCAGCATCTTAGCCACTAGTTATGTTTCTCAATGGAATAATGGACCTGATTTATGTCAAAACCCCAGTGTCTTAATCACGATAATAAAATAAAGTCATGGCAACTGTTGTCATTGGAAGACATGCTTTGCTTCTCAAGGACATCCTATCTTTAAAGAGAGGTCTTTGGATCAGATTTAAACAAATTAAATGGAATCATTCTACCTTTTTAAGGAAAAGATGAATTTAATGAAGAAAACAAAACTCTATAGCTCACATAATTTATGCTACATCCTGCTATGCTATGCTAGGCTTCTTCCCTACCAAATTCAATTCTGATAAGCCCATCCCGGAGTGCGGCATCCTCTCACGTAGATAAGTAAACAGGGGCAGTAAGTTAATATCCGGAAAGGTATGCAGATGGCAAGGCTTCCATTTTTTTTTTTCCTCTTTGAGCTGTTTTGTGCACGTTTGCTAATCATGCTTGCAAAAGAATTGCAAAGATAAATATGAACTTTGAAAAGTAACATTCAACAGGATGTGAGTGTAAGAAATAGCACACCATGAATAGTAAAACCCAGCATGTTCCGCCTCTGCGGAATGATTACTGTCTGTTCATCCTTTACTGTCAGCTTCCTAAGGCAGCATCCTTATTTATGAACTACTCACGGGGGGTGATCCAGCTTTTATGATCTGAATGGTATTTCTTAATCAGGTCCCTAGCCCTGTAACCTTGATCAAGCCCCTGATCAGGCTGTGAAAAAGTAGCCCCCCCCCCCCCAGTCATTTTCTAAGAGAAAACCTTCAAGCTACTGACCTCAACCCTGTGCTAGCCCTTGCCTTGGTGCTCTGAAATGATCTTGTAGGTTCTTAGCCAAGGCAGGGCTTGCCCAAAGTTCCTTCCCACTCTTGCCAGTTTCACCTCGGGATGCTTCGGCAGAATTTCAGCACCCGAGCAGACAAGGTCAAATTAAATTGCTTCTAGCTCATGAGTCCAGCAGGGCAACCAGTCCCCCAGCCCTGATCTGCAGAGAGTAAAAAAAAAGAACCCATTTTCTTCCTTATTTACTCCAGGGGTGCCTCTCCTCCCCCCATTTCTGGCATCCCTTTATCACTGGCTCCATCTCCTTGTGGCATATTTTCAGGGTAGTAGAATGTTGAGGTCACAGGGAGAGGCTCTTTTTCTTTTTCAAGCAGCAGAGACGCCAACCTGGAACCCTGAGCATGAACAAGCAAGATGCAGAGTCTTGTTCTTGACTTTGGGCTCTAGTCTCTGCCCCTGATTGGGGCTGGCCCCGGTTCGTTTGCTCCTCTTTCTTGCCCTCACTAGCTCCCAAGGATCTGCAGCATCGGTTGGTTTCCCACGCTTGTGCAGGTCAGGCATGGTATGCCAGCACCCAGAAGCTCAGCGGGTGTAGACCCCAGCTCAAAGAAGGTGTCTATACCAGTAACCAAGAGAGGAGACCAACATTTCACGTGGGCATTTTTGCCTTCGCTCCTCTTCAGTCTTTGCTCAATGGCAGGCGGCAGGGCCCCTCTACTCAGACTTATTCTCCCCTCATCTTCCTGAAGTTAATCAGCTGTACTGTACTCGGCAGTTTGCTTTAGTTTGGATAATACTTTCAAAACCTCGAACGTTCCAGGGAGATGGTCATCCCCAGAGCCCCCCACCCCCTCCCGCCCAGTTCTGCCTGGCCAAGGATGTCCTGTGCTCACAAGGCTGTGGCGTTTGTCTAGAATAGACATCACATTCCCGCTCCTCCAAGACTGTAGCCAAAGTTGCCAGATGCCCCTGGGCGACTAGGTCCTGCCAGATGCAGTTGCGTAACCTCGCCCCCCACCCCCGCCACTGCCCGCCACTGTGTCTACACTGGGCTACACCCGCCGTCCCGAACCCAGGCGAAGCCAGTTTAGGGGCGAGTGCGTGCGCAAGAGCCAGGGTCTGCGCCCATCTGCCAGCGGTCAAGTACAGCGGGCTCGGGGTGCAGGAGGAGGGCATGCTGGGCTCCTCTTACCTTTGGCTGCTTACTGATAAGTGGAGGTCGGTGCAGCGCCTGGCTCGGGCATGTCTTGCCGCGGACCCTGGCAAGCCTGGCGCGACACGGAGCACTCGGGGCAGAGCATCCACGGCAAGAATCGCCGGGCTCGCGCTGAAGGAGGCTCGGCTCCGGGGACTTGGCCAGCTGCGTGCCCGCCGCCCGCCCCCTCCACTGCCACGGGCCCGGCCCGCCCGGCCCGGCCGGCCCCCGCGCCGCAGCTCGAGTCCCTTCGGCTCCTGCTCAGCGACGCGCACGGGGAGGCAGTGGCTCGGCCGGCTCCGGGGACGCCCGCGCGCTCGCCCGATCGCGGCGCGGCGGAGCCAGCCACAGCCACCCGGCTCCGTGCTCCTCAGATGTCCTCATTTACTGCAATTGTCTTCGGCGAGATCCGGGAGCCGGGGCCGGGAGGAGGGGGCGGAGACGGGGAGGGAGCGGGAGGGGAGTCCTGGCCGAGGCTCCAGGTCCCGGCTACTCTATGGAGCCGAGCGGCCAGAGGACTGTAGAGAGGGCACCCGGAGCTGCGCGCCAGTCGCCTGTGCGCTCGCCTGCCACCGAGGCGGGCGGAGCCCCGGGGCCCGTGGGGCGGGGGTGGGGCGGGGGCGGGCCAGGCCGCGTGCGTGGGGCGGGGGCCGGGCGCGTGAAGGAGCCCCTCCAGCCAGAGCCGGATCGCGGGCAGGAGGAGGAGAAGGAGGAGGTGCTGGAAGCAGCCGCTGCCTGCTGCCTGTGCGCGGAGCTCCTCTGCCACATCCTAGGGTTTCTGAGCTGCAGGCGGCGCTGCGAGGCCCCTGGAACTTGTTGAGTCTACCCAGGAGCCACCTCAGGCAGGCGCGGGGACCCTCTTGATTTCTTCTTTGGGAATGTGGCTGTCTATAGGGAACCCTGCTTGATGGCTTTCTGTGGTGTCAATCAACCTACCCCTGCTGGGTAGTTAATACCCTAGATGGGAGTGGACATCGGGCTAGGCGCCCGCCCCCTTACCTGCAGATGTGTCTTTGGAGAGACTGGGGATGAGGGTTTCTCTTTTGAATTTTTATGTATGTAACCAACCAGGAGTCTGTCCCTCAAATAAAGGCTGAAACACAGACCTGTTTATTGGCCTAGGGACAAAGTAGAGAGTGCCTGCCTGCCTATCAGCTCTGTTGCGTGCTCATAATTTGTGTACATGTCAGAGCAGGCATCTTCACTGTTCCTCGTCTGGACCTCCTAGTCCCTCTGCCCCTCACCCCCCTAGAGAGGCAGTATAAGATTGTGTTTGTTTTGATCAGAGGTAAGTATACTCTGGAAAGAGATTTTTCTAGCATGAACAAAAGGACAATTCCCAGCACATACCCCAAACTCTACCGGAGTCTTGTGAGTTCTCTGCTGCAGGTTTGGGGTCTTCCCTGATGCATAGCAGGGCTGAATAGCAGACACTGGTACTAAGTATTCTTGGATACAGATCTCTCAGCCCTACCTAGGACATACTGGAAAGTAACCCCCACTGTTAACATGGTGGTAAGCTTTGGCCAGTGAATTGGGAATTCAGATGGAAAATGCTCTTAGTCTCCCACACACCTACAAGCACACCTTGCCAGACAGGAGATAGGCTCTAGTTTATTCCTATGTATTCTTTTATTCCTGTATCCCATCTTAGTATTCCAGGCCAGTCCGTTGCTCTATCCTCATACAGTGGGCTGATAGAGCCCAGCTCTCTGTTTTATATAGTTTCAGTTCTTTTAAAGGGATTTCTGCAAGATACTGTATTGTCTGTGTAAGATGATGTGCCCACATGTTCCAGAAGGAGGGCATTATAAAATATCTTCCCTTTGCATGTCTCTCATTAGCCCTTGGGATACACGCCCATGCTCCTGGGTAAAAGAAGATTTCTCTAGATATACTACCAGGCCCAGCCATATATCAGGGAGGACTGTGAGCATGTAGATGGGTGATCACCCCACCTCCACTAGAGTATCTGATCTTGTGAGCACTCAGCTGCAGGCTCAGGGCCCTCCTTGATGTCTAGCTTGGCCTGGTAGTTAGGGAGAGAATGCCAAGCCTGGGGATTCTAGACTCTGTCCCTCTCACTCTTTAAAATTCCCCTTAGGACCCAGATTCTCCCAATTCTGATTGATAGCCCATTTATGTCTTTAGCCTAGGAGGCTGTTGGGATCTGGCTGGGGAAAGGGCCTATGTGCTGGCTGACTTTATGTCAACTGGATACAAACTGGAGTTTTCTGAAAGGAAGGAACTTCAATTGAGAAGATGCCCCCATAAGATCCAGCATTTTCTTAATTTGCAGTTGATGAGGGATGGCTCAGCCCATCCTGGGTGGTGCCATTTCTAGGTTGGTGGTCCTGGGTTCTGTAAGAAAGTAGGCTGAGTAAGCCATGAGGAGCAAGCTAGTAAGCAGCACCCCATGGCCTCTGCATCAGCTCCTGCCACCAGGCTCCTGTCCTGCTTAGGTTCCTGCCCTCACTGCTTTTGATGATGAACATTGATGTGGAACTGTGGGTGAAATAAACCCTTTACTCTCCAAGTTGCTTTTGCTCGTGGCACTTCATCACAGCAGTAGTAACTCTGACTAGGACAGTCTGCAAGTGTGGATAGACTCTGCTACTCAGGTAAAAGCCAGAAGAGGGTGTGTAGAACTTAGGACTGTATAACCACAGATGGCAAGGGTTCCTGCCTGACATGCCCCCTCCCCTTCCCCAGACATGCTGGGAATTCTGTCCAGAAAACTTTCTATAAGTCTTACCTTATTATAAATCCATAAGACTAAAAAGCCCCCTTTCCTATTAAGTATGTCACTGCAAATCTGACAGGCAATGTGGGAATGGTGCTATTGAGAATGGAAAGTTTAGGTTTGGGATCCATGGGTAAAATCAGATAGACAGAAAAGTGTGCAGAGAAGGTCAGGGCTCGGCCACAAGCAGCACTGTGAGCTGGTTAGGTGTCTCTAGGGACAGTGTCCCTACAGTGGCTACCTAGAGGACGAAACAATGACATGCTGTGGCCGGCAGGTTAGAAGATATTCTAGCTGATCCATGGTTGCTCTGAGTTCTGAAGCTGCCCAGTAACTTCGACTGTTGCTAGGTCTGCTGTTATCCCGCTTTGGATATAAGATGCCTCTGCACTGGCACTTACTTGGGCCCCAGCTGATGGTAATGCTTGAAGAAATTGTGAGAGCTTTGAAAAGTGGAGCTTATCTGGAGGAAGTAGGTTACAGGGGTCAGGCTATGAGGTTTGTCATTGAGGTTTTTAGTTGGATTCCACTTCCCATCCCCTACCAGAGGTTGGAGAAGTCCTAGCCCTGTACATCTACTGCCATGCCGCTCCTACTACCTGGGAGCAGCCTGCCAATCTACCTTCCCCACCATGATGGACTAATACCTCTAGGCCACACCCAAACAATCCTTCCTCTTTAAGTTGCTCTTCTCATGAATTCTGTCACAGTAATGAGCAAACCATCGATGTACCTCCTGCAGTCTTAAAAAGAATGTGTGAATGCATTTACCTATTGCATCACTAAGTCTGCCATCCCAAACTGAGATATTGATGCGAGTATGTCTCCCTTGACTAGGGATGATTGTGCCATGAGCACCAGCATGCTCAGAACCTTCAAGCCAGCCTTGTGTTCGGGGCTCTGTGGGGGGGAGGAGTTCTGGCCTTCTTGCTGCCCACAGATGCTCTTTGCATCATTGTTTCTGCATGGACAGAACAGATGTATATATTAAGGGTTTATAATGAGTCCTTATGTTCAGCTTCCCCAGAAAAAAGAAAGTAGACTCATTTTAGGAATCAATTAGGTATAAATTGGTTTCTTAGATTTTGCTTCAGAATTTCTCCTCAAAAGGTAGTCTTGCAAAGGAGAAAATCGCCATTTAAAAAAGAGATTTCCCACAGGCAGAGGCAGCCAGAGAATAAAACTACACAGAAATTCGTGCTGCCTAACCCTTGCAGAGTCTGCTCCTTTGACTTCTTGGAAGTGTGCATACCCTGAAATTCCGAACCAGTGTATTGGTCAGAAGATGAGGCTGGGTTATTAGGGTACTAGTTTAGCAAGCACTGCCCTGAGTTCCATGCTCAGCCTGCAGAAGGCAGACCTTGTGGCAATTATATGCAAACTCAGTGCTTGAGAGGTAGAGACAGAAGGATCACAAATTCAAGGTCATCCTGGTTATATAGCAAGTTGGAAGCAAGCCTGAACTACCAAAGACCCTGTCTTAAAAACAAAACCAAACCAATAGTATGATAAACTGCAGTGTGTGTGTGTGTGTGTGTGTGTGTGTGTCCCAAAATGTTCTGAGCACTTTTAATTACAAACTGAAAGTAGCCTACATATCTACTAAGAAGCAAATAGGTAAGAATTTCTTGGTCTTGTCAAAGGGGGAGTATTATCTAGAAACAACCACTCCCAAATTATTACCTTCTGAGGCCGGAAGACCTTTGGGAACCATGCAGAGCAAGAGTGTGTATCACTAATTTGCTAAAGAGATGCTCAGTGATTAAGAGCACTGGCTGCTCCTAACAAGGACCCAGCTTTGATTCTCAGCTCTCACAAGTGTCACATTGTCTGTAACTCCAGTCCCAGAGTCGCCGATGCCCTCTTCTGGCCTCTGAGGGCACTGCATGCATGCTGCCGTACACTTCTTTACATACATACATACATACATACATACATACATACATACATACATACAAAGAGAGTATGCATCACAGGATTCGTTCACAGGGAGTCCAAGGCAGATGTTTGTGGTGTTTGGTATGAAGTCAGAGGCTACTGTTGGAAGTTAATTACACAGAGTCTGCGGGCCTCCTTGTACCTCCATTGGAAGCAGGTGTCCTGTCATCTCCTTGCATTTTGTCTGTCTGTGTTGTCTGTTTGTGTTGTCACTGCATCTTCACCATGCCTTATAATACATCTCTCTAAATGAAATGGCTTATTGTCAGTGAAATGAGCTTTTATCGCTGAAGCCAAAACCCAAGGGAAAGGGGAATGAAGGGCTCTCCAGACTCTGCTCACTTAGCTGCAGGTGAGAAAGTTCTGAGGGAAGCTGCTGCAGAACCCTGGCCCTCCTGACTCTCAGATGCCCCTGTGACACAACACACTTGGGAATGATTTTCCCACCTCCTACTTTAATGTTCTCAAGTGACTCAAGGTGGGACAGTCTGTGGTGAGCGGTTTCCCTCCTCCAGCTCAGAGGCTGCAGTTGCAGACATGGTTGACCCACAGTGCACTTTTACAAAGGAGAGGGAGCTTGCATTGATGAGCCCCTGTTGGGTGGGAACAGTAACAAATGCAAGCTCTGCTTTCGCTTCAAAAGCAAGACCAACAGGATGCCCAAAATGCACTGCAACCAGGCCTCCCCTTAGCCCAGGAGACCAGTGAGAGACCCTCTTCAGACATTCCATTTGTCATCGACCTTCTGCTTCCTGGACTTGTATCTTGCTTGCATCTCCATCTTTGTCAAGCTCCCTACCCACAATTGCCTACGGTCCTGGTCACTGGATCTTACCCTCTTGGAGGAGAGCCACTTGTCCACCCTTCTGATGCTCCTTTCCCGAGTTCTTTCCCTTCCAAGATAAGAGACTGGAAATGGTTTATTGGCTGCTCATCTAATTAGTTTGGAAGAAGCTGAGCATCTAGGAAACTGGTGAAAATCCCAGGTTTTCTAAACCAGGCACTGCAAATAAAACTTAAGGAAATGAGATGTTTTCCTTTTTAAAGAGGATGCTGGTGGTTCTAGTCTCTCTTTAACAACTGCAGCAGCTGTGCTCTGTGAGGAAGGATGGAGTGGGCATGTCCTCCTGGCACTCTCCCAGACTTACACGTGCTGGGCTCTCATCAAACCCACAGGCAGCTGGGCACAGTGGTTTAAGACTATAATCCTGGCTATCTAGAGGTTGAGGCAGGAGTTCAAGTCATGCAAAGCTACAGAGTGAGACCCTGCCTCAAAACAGAACAATCTCAGCCTTCCTTTTCTAGCTTGGTCACCCTCCCTCTCCCACCCCAGGACACACCAAGGAAGCAAGCCTGCAGTAGCTATTTGACTCACTTTACTCTGTTCAGCCTAGGCTATGGTAGCAACCGGGTTTCTTGCCATCCATGTCTAATCTAAGGAGTAAGCCTTTTGCCACAGAGGTAGCTCGCTCCAGAGCCGTTTTCAGTGTTTGCTGCCATCTCGCTGAGCCTGCTGCAGCTCAGCTTCTATAAAGCAGCTCATCCGCCCAGGCCAAAGATGACACCTCTAACCAGAACTGGGTCAAAAAGGGATAAAAATTGCTCTCAAATTTCAGGGCATGTCTTCCAGTCCACTCTGTGTAACACTGTCTTCTGCTCTTCCATCTGAAGTCTGTCCTTGGACAGAGGCTGTGTGGCAGCCTGGGGCATTGCAGGGAGGCCTGAAGTCAGAACAGGGCAGGGTGGTACTTGTCTTGCAACATCCGGCAAAGGAGTTTCCTGGTTTGTCCTTGTTTGTCCCCAGCCTTCCTAGGCATGCAGGAAGGGACAGGGGGAAGGGAAGAAGACAATGAAAGTCTCCTGTCCCCTAGGCTCTTCACACTAAATGCATATGATGCTCCACTCTTGTGATGAGCCTGCAGCATTGGGTGCCCCGGCATTTGTGTATTGTGTGCTTTTGTTCTCATGGGAAGGCTGTGAAATATATCGGGGACATACTTTCCACAGATGTTAATCAGAAAAAAAAATAAGCAGTTTCTCCAAGGTCACACCGCTAGGAAGTGGTAGAGCCTAGACTCACATAGAGGTCCTGCACGTTGCCAGACTGCTTACTGCTTTGCTCAGTTCCTTATTTTTATCTGCCCTTGACATTGCTGTAGAATATACATGGTGAGTTAGTGAGGCTTGATTTGGGCTGAGCAGTCTTGCAGGATGAGGAGATGTCTCTATTCACTGTAATCCCCTTCATGGTTCTTATGTGTCCTAAGTAATACCAAAGACGTGTGTCCTAAGCTAACTGTCATGCTCCAGGCCATCATGGGAACAGCTCGAAGGAACACACTCTGACCCCAGTCAAGTCCTCTGCTGAACACCCTGCTGCAAACTGGTAAGCCTCTGGCCAAGCTTTCTTTCACTTCCTTAGCTAGACATCCTCCTCTCAATGGACTTGTCATTGGAACTTTCCAGAGACCAGGCATGGAAACAGCTACAGAGCAGGATGCTTTTGTACTGGATAGCACTCTGCTTCACCCATGTGATTTCAGTGACATTATCACACGGTGTCTTCATCAAATGACAGCTATTAAAATGATCCATCACAACATACATGTTTTGTATACACTGCAGAGCTGGTCTTCAAAAAATTTTTATGCCATGAGTAATAAAGTTATATTACTGTGGCCTTTACTGATGATACAAAATTTCTGCCTTCTTTTATTCCTGAGGCCCAGCTAATTTGGACAGCACTTCCTCCTCCTTCTCCTCCCCCCTCTTTCTGCTTCTCCTCCTATTTCTCCTCCTCCTGCTCCTCCTCCTCCTGCTCCTCTTCCTCCTGCTCCTGCTCTTCCTCCTCCTGCTCCTCCTCTTCTTGCTCCTCCTGCTCCTGCTCTTCCTCCTCCTCCTACTCCTCCTCTTCCTGCTCTTCCTCCTCCTGTTCCTCCTCCTCCTGCTCCTCCTCCTGTTCCTCTTCTTCCAGTAGCTTGCTGTGCATATAATTCTAATTACCCACCCTTGACATTTTTATACTCAGTGTAATAGATTATTTTGCTAATTTGGGTCTAGGAATTGATTACCTGACTTTGGATGTTGTGTTTACTGGGGAGTGTAGATCCTGAGAGTGGGAAGACATGGCTTTTGTTTTTAAGTGCCCAAGTCCACATTGGAAGAGTTCAAATGTCTTTGTAAATATCTGTTCATATTTGATGACCTCTAAGTCCACACACAGATTTTCAGTTGCATCTTTATTATTAATATTTTTTTATACTACAAAATCCTGGCGATTAGATGAGCAGGTTATTCATCTAATGCACTGTCCGGCAGGCCAGGGATCTCTTCATTCAGCATAACCCAGGTCATGGTACCTTGCAGGCATGTTACACTCTAAGGAGCATGTGTCTTTAGACCTTACTTCTGTTCCCTCCTGCTACTTCTACTGTGCATTTAAGCTAAAGTAACACTCAATCATTTCTATTTTATATTATATTTTATGTGCGATTTTACTCCGAGAATTAAAAGAATAGCATGGGAATGTGTAAATGCTGCCTGCAATTCTTCATTTGTAAATAGCTTGTGCCAGTAATTTCAAGTGCAGTGCATATACTTGGAACATGATTCTGAACCCCTTTGTTGCAGCTGTCACAGCCCCTTGCTGCAAGGAAACTTCAGTGGGGTCCTCCAAGCCACCACAGATCCTGAAGTAGGGAAAAGCCATGAGGTCTTGTCACCTCCTTGGTGATGGAGGCCTTTTCTTCTTGGCACCCATTGGCTAAGTATTTCAGTAGATTAAGCAAAGAAAGTCACTGTGCTTTATAGGGTGTGATATATACATGTCTATAGGAGAGAGAGAGAGAGAGAGAGAGAGAGAGAGAGAGAGAGAGAGAGAGAAAGAAAGGTATATTTTCACAGCTTTTGCTCAGTGTAAAGATAGCTGGAAATCCAAATTCATTCTGAGTGTGTTTTCAGTGTGAATCCCAAGGTTTTGTTTTAGAATTTATTGACTACTTGAAAATGATTCCATAAAGTTAAGCAGTTTATAAATAAAAGGCAGGAGGGTAGTCAGGAGACTGAAATGGATGTTACCCTCAGCGGCCACTGGGGGCTCCCTTCGTCTCTCCTTGTTTGTAAATGAAACCTGGGCAGCACTGAGCTCAGCCTTCTCCACTCACTTGCATATAAATTATTTGTCTACAGAATAAGACAGAAAGAAGACCAAAAAATAAATAAATAAATAAATAAATAAATAAATAAATAAATAAAGCCACAACCCACCTCTTTATTAGATATCTTGGACTATGGTGTTAAGCTCTGAAGTTCTAGTAAAAGATCAAATTTATCGAGATTTATTTTTGTTCCCTGCATTCAAGTATGAAAACAAAATAATTAATTTCAATGACACCTTTTCTTCTTCCCAGTGGAGTAAATATTATCACATGAAATTGTTGGTGACGCTTTCAAATCCCTTAAAATTAGACTTCTGACTCATTCACACTGAAAATAGTGGAGAAGCAGCCTCCTCACTTGCGGGTTCTTGATACTGCCTCTTTCTTTTTTGGTCTCTGGGTGTTAATGAAGAGTTTTTGGTTCTGGAACTTTCTCTTCTGCTAACTCCAGCATGGACAGAAGAGTGAGGTTCCACTTGCTAGTTAAGCTCCAGGGTTCAAGCCTGTGGCTTCCATGTTCCCTGCCCTTGCTGTAGGCAAATTACTTAAATTCAGTTTGATATTGTAGAGTACAGCTAATTAGAACAGTGGGCGAGTGGATTAGGGCTGAACTTTGCTGTTCTGTGTTGGCTCGGCTTCATCTGATGGAGTACGTGTCAGAGGTTGACGAGATGTGTCCAACTCGGGTGCTGAGTAACAGCTTTTTGCTGAGGATAGCCACAGATGCTACTCCACACAAAACTGAAAATGTGCTTTAAATATGAGATTTCTAGAAAGAATGATGATGGTGATGGTGATGGTGGATAGGATGGGGATGAGGATGGGGATGGTGGTGATGGTGATAATGAGAGGACATGTAGTTTGTATTAACTTTGTAATGGCAACATGGTTTTCCAGTGTGAAATGCTAGACACACCTGATAAAACACATGACTTCTAGAGGAAGTGTTCTTCCTCTTCCAGACATCTGGGGAGAGGCTTGTCTCCAGTAGTATCCTGAGCCAGGGACTGTTAATAGGGCCCAAAGACTCAAGAACACATTGCTTAACACAAGGAAGATTCCTTGTCTGTGCCGCTTTCCAATGTTTTGTGAAGCTGGAGTTTGTTAATACATGGTACCTAAAGGACATGGTGCTGTCTTTGGGATAAATAACAAGTTGGGAATCTAGGATGCTATTCTCAGAGGAGTTTAGGGAAGTTTGAGAGGATCACTCCTCCACTCCTTCATTGTAAGTGAAGTCTGGACCCTGTCTAGGAAAGTCAGAGCTCCACTGTCCTTACCTCCCAGTCTTCCTTATGCTATACCTACAAATGTCACTGTGTCTTTGCACACTGTACTTCTGGGACTCAATGACGTTAGCAATTTCATTCTCCTTAGTTGTAAAACTAGGTTAAGAGTTACCAGCACCAAGTGCCAGTTGGAGAAGCAAGCTCAGGTGGGTCGATGCACAAGACAAACTTAAGACTCTTACATAAACACTCCTTCCTGGGGCTGGTAGTGTTCAGAACTGTCTGTAGAATAAAGCAATTTGCCTTGTAGACAGGCAAAGCGTGGCTGGAGTTGGCCATGTTTGGTGCCCAGATCTACCAGATGAACATGGATGAGCCCTAATGGCATTTTGGCCCTATCCCGGCAACCGGGCCTCTTGCATTCTTGAACATACCAAATACTTGGATGTTTCTCATATATTTTGAGATGAATGTGAACATTACTGAAGCATTGCTCCAAAGAGTCCTTTGTAAAAAAAAAAAAAAAAAAAAAAAAAGGTGTTGCAAACTTTCCTTTAAAAAGTTAATTAAATTATCTTAAGACTTTATGGGCCATAACATCTTGTTATGAAAAACTGGTCTCTGCTGACGAAGCAGGACAGCTATAGAAAACAGTTTTTAAAAACAAAGCAAAATAAATAGGGGCGGGGGGGTGGGGGAGGCTTTAATTCCAGAACTCAGGAGACCGGTAGATGATCCCTGTGAATTCCAAGCCACCTTGGTTTACCTAGTGAGTTGCAGGATATCCTGGGCTACATAGAAAGATTCTGTCTCAAAAGAATAATCTGTTAATTGTGTTTGAATTCCAAGGAAAGGTTATTTGTGGGGCTGGTGCTATAGGTCGTGGTTAAGAGTGGTTGCTGCTCTTGCAGAGGACTCGGTTTGGTTCCCAGCACTTACACTAGGCAGTTCACAACCACCTGTAGCTCCAGCTGTAAGGGATGTGGCACCTGCTTCAGTTCTTCATGGAAAATAAGATCCTTTACCTACTGAGCCATCTCTCCAGCTCCTGAAGGAACCAGAGCGTTTGTGCAGAGTGCCTCTCTGAGACAAAGTGCAGCTATCTCTTTAAGGAGATCTGTGTGTGCTGAGGCTGTTTGCTCCCCCAGAACACTAGACAATGCTGTTAACATTGGCTTTTCATCTCCAGCTGATTTATTTAAATGTTTCACGCAGCCAAATGTACTGTCTTTGCTGTAGGCTTTTAATATGGGAGCTGTTATGATGACGAATATGATATATGGATTTTTTCTTTTGATAGTTTTTTCCAAACAATTGAGATAAATAGTTAAGTTTCTATAATTGTTTCTTGTAGCCATATGAAAAATTATTAAGCATAAGCTTCCTATTTTTTTTCACTAGAGTTAGAGTCAAGAATCAATCAAATATACATTTTAAGGTTATGTTTAATACTACAAATTTTTATTCCAGGAAGCTAAGATACCCTATCCCTGCATCATTTTGTGAATGTATATGACGTGTGTGTGCGCGTGTGTGTGCGCGTGTGTGTGTGTGTGTGTGTGTGTGTGTGTGTGTGTGTGTGTGTGTAGATGTGCCTATGCCATGACTGGGTTGTAGAGACCAGAGAATAGCCTTGTGTATCAATCTTCACCTTCTGCTTTGTTTAAGACAATGTCTCCTGTTCTTTTTTTATTGCTGTGTACACAAGGATAGCAGCCCCATGGACTTCTGTGGATACTCCTCTTTTTTCTATCCTCTCTATCAAAGATTGGAGTTACAGACATAGGCTACAGTACCTGATTTTAACATGGGCTCTGTAGATTCAAACTCAGATTCTCACAGTTGTGTGGCAAGTGCCTTTTACCTACTGAGATACCTGCCTAACCCACCCTTTATGTTTAAAACATACCCCAAATGTGACATAGTGCTCTGTGAAGTCCCCAGGCATCTTTGAGTGTTTCCACCCCTCTTTGGAATTTGTCCACACCCTGTCATCTATTAGTGCTTTGTAGTGTCCCCTAGGGATATAAGATAAACTTAATTCGTGTGGCTGTATTTCAGAGTTGCTACCATTAATTCTATTTAACGTCACCATTTCTTAAAATCAATTCACTCTCCACAGAGCTCTGTAAGTACTGAAGGGTTGCCAGCACAGGCTGTCTTAGTGACAGCTTTCTGTTTACCTGGCCTTGAGGAGTTACCTACACTGACCTTTCCCAAGTGTGTCTAACCCAGGTGCCATTTATCTCATCTGAAATCTGTTTGGATTCTCACGACCACTCTTTCCCATTGTCCTCTCCTTTAACCCATGAGTTGTCCCTTCGAGTTGTGGTTTCATGGTCCATATAGAGAGGTTTCCAGAATGACTCTGAATGCTAGAGACTTAGCTTGCTTTGGGGTTTTAGAGTGAAAATTAAGGGTCATTTGGGAGTACCTAAATTGGATTTTCCTGAATGATAGCAAATCTGGGGTTGTACAGTGGACAATCTTTTTCAGGAATGAAGACTGAACAGAGAAATGAGTTGGGTGGAGGAGCCTGAGGGCCAGTCTTCCTCAGTATAGAATATATACCTGCCCTTGCCTGCTAGTTTTCATGACATGTGCTTGGGGTTGAAGGTTCATTTCTCCTCTATTGTCTAAAGCAAATGCTAAGCCTGAGTGTCATGGCACTACCTGGGAGATGGGTGCTTAAAGCGCAGGAAGATCACCAAATCCCTTCTTCCCGCCTCCCTCAAACCTTAAGATGATGAATTGGGAAAGTAGATAAGGCATAAAAGTGTAGAAAACAAGAATACCAACAACAGAAATGACTGACATCAACAAGAGCTCCATCAAAACTGGTGTAAAATTAATGGTTTCCCACATGAGAGCCAATGGATGTATAGGAAGAACCCAAGTGTCTCAGGGGTGCTTAGAGACAGATTAGATGTGCACACTGCCTCACAGGTACACCCCCACCTAGGTGTCTAGACCCTTTGAACTGGCAGATTCAGCTAAGAGCCTCTCTGACATCTTAGCAGGTCTGCCACAGTCTGCAGTTCCTGTAAGTCTAATCCTCCAAGGATGCTGAGCCCTGGCTAGGGAAACCCCTTCCTCAGTTGTGGTGTCCCTAGAATCAGTTATAAATCTCTCCTTATTACCAGTCTGTACCTTTATGATTCACTGCCAGTCATTCTGTCTGTCTTTTTTTTTTTTTTTTTCTAAAATCAGGGGAAAAAAAGAAAGAAAGAAAAAGATTTCTTTTTCAGGTTCTTGGTTTCCTTGCTGAGAGAATGAAATTTTTTATGTCGTCTTAAATTTGGCGGTTATTGCTCCATTACCTATGGAAACTACTGTAAAGACCTCACTCAGCTGCCATCAGCACAGCCATAGGCATCATTTGTGCCATGAAAGGTGGCCCCCAGTGCTCAGCTTGGAAAGAATAGCCCCTGCTTGGCTCTGCAAATGACTCCCACTGAAGTCTGGGAGAGCCGGGGACATGACATGAGACGTTAAGGGGCTGTAAAGGGAATGGCGACTGAGAATTTCTCCCAGAAATGTGGTACTGCTTGCAATTTGATGGAATTTGATGGGGAAGGGCCTTCTGACTCCCAGACAGCGAGGATCTGTCTGTCTATAGGGAGTTGGGTGGGGCAGGGCGGTGTCTTTCTTTTGTATCTTCTGGTTTATGAATTTTTCAATCCTCCGGTCTGGCCTTCCCTCTGCATCCAAACTGCTTCCTGATTGCCATCTACCATGACTGTGGTGTGTTCTGAGGCCGGGCCAAGCCCTCAGTTGTCTCCTGGCTGATTCTTTGGCTGGCAGAGGTTACAATAGTGTGGCTTTGAAAGTTCATCTCACCCCCTTCTCCCTGCTTCCCCTCTTTTCCTTTCTTCTTCTCATCCTCTCCCTACCTTTCAAGATCCTACAGCCTCGAGGTTTATTCTGTCATCTGTTAGATTTTTGTCTTGTTTTCTTTTAATCCATTGTTCATTTTTATTACATTTATGGGGGAAGGAACCTACAGGAGCCACCACTGCATGTGTGTGGAGGTCAGAGGATAATTTATGGGAGCTGAATCTCTCCTTCCACCAAATGGAATCTGGGGATTGAACTCAGATTGCCAGGCATGACGGCACGTGCTTGTAACCCACTGACCCATCTTGCCAGGACTTTGTTTTGTTTTCTCTAGGACGCTTCACAGGAGATGCATCCTCTTTGCAGTAAGTGTGCATTTGAGTATTAACTGACGTGCAAGGATTAGCTAAAAAGGCAGCCCTCCAAAAGCATGGCAATAGACAAGTGTCTATCCTTTAAGGCCCCAGTTAAGCCAGGAAGACCCTAGATTGTGGAAAGGGTAGGAGTGCCAGTGTATCTTGCTAGTTAGATGGTGTTTCTCTGTTTTGTGTATCTGTTTGCATGACATTCTCCCAGGTGCTTCCCAAATGAAAGTTGTAGGGTTTGTGGTTGATGCACTCAGGCATATGGAGAGGATTCTCCTTCCTGGCACTTACTGACCTTGGTAGTCCTGCTAGGTACCCTGTTTTCTGATTTAACAGGCAGCCGTCACCCAGTATGAGAATCTGAGGTCTGGACTTAGTCTCTCCCTCAGAGCTCTGGGTTCTCCCAAGAGGAAATAGACAGTCTCTTTGCTTTTAATTCTTGTCAAATTCTCCTCTGACATTTAACAGCCATTATAGTATTGGATTTTGAAGGCATTGATTTTTCTATAGTAGAAATTATGGATTAGATAATTGGTGAAATAAGAAAAATCCTGATTTCATAACTTGCTTTTAAAAACACGCTGCCAGGAGTGGGATTATTTGGTGAAGAAGAAAGGTAGTGGGCTCCTCTTGTTGTCCTTCTGTTCCTAGGGTGGGCCTTCCCGTTGTCCATATGTCCGTGGATGAGAGCCTGCACCCTCCCTTGAATACTTGCTGTGATCAAGTGCCTGCCGATCCTCACTCTTTTCTCACCCTGTCTTCTGTTCTCTGTATGTGAAGCCAATTCCTGTCTGTACCAAATGAGCTGTCTATCCTGACACACTGCCCAGGGTCTCTTGCTCCATACACTGTCACTTCTGCTATTTGAATCTGTAAGTAAAATTAAGTTCACTTTGACTAACCCAATTTTATTTCCACCTAAAAGGGGCTGTGCCTGGTGGAGGCAGTTGTACCTGTTCACTAGTTGTGATGGTTAGCCTAATGAGTCCTAGCCGTTTTCCTGTTGGGAAATGGTTTAATAGCACCTAGAACTCAAATTTTGAAATTTGAACACTGCCCAAGGTATAAACATAAATAACAGTCATTTCTTGTAACAAGCCCTCTTTTCAGTCAGCCCCCGACTCCCAATGGAAGCAATGGATACCACACTCTGCACTGTGTGGCTAAACTGGGAGCTGGTAGTCTGTGTGTATAGAATATATTCCAGTTTATGCTAATCTGTGGTAACCACACTGTAAATATTGAAAAGCATCTGTATTTCCATACTGCTTAAAACTAGTTTTTGTCATTATGGTTTCCGAAGCTAGTTTAATCTCTCTTAGCTTTTAAAACTAGCTATTGTAAGCACTTGTCCAAGTTTGTGTCTGTGTATATTTTTTCAAAGACTCTGAAAGAAAATATTCTGAAGAAGTCAAAGTCTTCAGTTCTGGCTCACCAATTCTGTCCATGAGTGGTTTGTGAGATGCCATTCAGTAATGTAAAGGGTTAAATTTTTTGAAGCATCATGTTACTCTCAAATCTTAAAAAAAAAAAAAAAAGAAAGAAAAATGATTTTAGAAGCAAACCGATACCAGTCTACCATGTGACAATACGGTTGTCTCCATTCTTTTACATATTAATCTGTACTTCATGTGCTTGGGCTAACATACAGTCCTGAGGTAGAATACCTACTGATTTCGAAAGTGGAGCAGCCTTTGATCCTGCAAGCAGCTAAGCAGCTGGTTACTCTGGAGGACCTTGCTTCTCACTCTGGTACCTCACCATATTCTCTCAGCATCATGCATGCTTTCCAGTCCCCTCTGCCTTTCCTCAACTCCTAGCAATTCAGAAGCAGTTGTCTTCTTTAGGAGTGTTCTAACTCTGTCTTTAGACTATTCTCCAGTGAATGATGAACCTTACAAATTCACACTTCTGCCCTTCCATGACAGAGGCCTTCTCTTAAGGACTAAGTTGTCTTGTTTGGTGGACACTATTTCATCCCCACTCCCTATTCCTCTCTTAGCCACAAAGAATGTTCAGTACCTCTCTTCCTTGCATGCTGACTTCCTCCCGCCTCTCACAGTGATAGTTCTCTGCTTCTTATATTCGCATCTTTTCACATGAGAAGAAAATTCCTTCCTAATTAAAACATTGAGCAGCAATGCATACTCATTTAATGAGTAAACATATCATAGCAAGTGGATGTAAAGCATCAAACTATTTCTGTCCCCTGCTCCCAACCCTCCCGGGCCCGTCCTTTCAGGTTCACACACAGTGTTGACAGCTGCATCCCGGCGGCACCTTTCTTTCTGCAAGTGGTGTGAACTCATGTAGCCCAGACTGGCCTCCAGCTCCTGATCCTCCTGTCTCTGTCTCCCAAGCGTGAGGACTGTAGGTGTATGCTACCACATATAGCTATCACAGATATTTTCTCTCAGTGATAAAAAGCGGGCTGGTACATACAACATGGTTTGTTTCCTGGGGAACATGCTTTGGGGAACGTTGCTTCTTTGGCCATGTTAAGCTTGTAGGGTCATGAGCTTTCCTTATGTAGAGATTTCCTTATTCCATCTGATCATTCATGTTCGTATGCATCATTTTCTAATTTTCTCATTTGTAAATCAAAGTAGACCACACACACAAAATGAACACGGAGAATATATTTATGATTTGGAAATTACTGAGATAGTCCCATGTGGCACTTCTGGATCCCGGGGTACTCTGCTCCCTCAGGTGTACTCTTCTTCCTCTTTCTGCTGTGTGTCTCTCCAGACCTGGGCTTCACTACATTTTGATTTTCTGTTGTTTCTAGTATACATGGTTAAGAGTTAGTTGTTTTGTGGTGTTTTTACCCTTTCTGTGAGCTGAGCTTTTTCAGTGACACACATTTTACTGCAGGTCTATGCCTGTTGATAGTACAGTTAGACTGTTCATCCTCTTCAGCAAACAAATGCCAGTTGTCAGGGGTGGGGGAGGGGAAGGGGTCACAGCACATGTATCATTTCTTCATGGATGAACATCTGGGTGTCAATTGGTGCTTGCAATGAGAGCCAGTTGGTGGGGTCTCTCATCTCCCAGCTCTTAGTAATTCTAGGATGAGACCTCAGGGTTAGCTTCTCCTCAAGGTTAGTGCTCTCCCCAGACTAGGGCAGCCTCAGCCCTTCTTAGGCTCCAGGGGTCTGGTCAATGCAGGAATAACAGTGCTTAGACTTGACCAGCCTGCTTCCTTTCAGACTACCTACCCTTTACTCCTCCTAATCCAGTGTTTTATGGAGTTATGTTTTTCACTGTATGCATACAGTTTCAGTGCGATGGCACTATGATGGTGGTAGTGTGAGGTCTAGCCTGGGACACTGCTCCTCCTCACCCAAAAGCACGTGCATTCTATTCTAGTTTAGTATTCTGCTGCTGTGATAAACAGCATGGTCAAAAGCAACTTAGGGGAGGAGAAGGTTTATTTCACCTTATGCCTCTGGGTCATGGTTTGTCATTGAGTGACTGCAAGGCAGGAACTGAAGCAGAAAACATAGGACCATTGCTTATGAGCTTATATAGCCATAGCCTGCCTGCCTAGGGATGGTGCCACCCAAGAAAATTCTCCACAGACATGTTTTTGATGGATGTGTGTATGTGTGTGTGTGTGTGTGTGTGTGTGTTTTTTAACTCCCAGGTTTGCAACCAAGATTGCAAGCCCCTATCCACACTCTGTCATCTTATTCTACCCCCATATTCAAATCTCTTGGGGCATGCTGACCCCTACACCGCAATCAAGAAGGCTTCCTGTCATTTCCCATTTGCTCTTTGTCTCTTCCACAACTTCCCCTATGTGTGTTATACCGAAGCCTTGGTAAGGCACCCCAGCCCTGTAAGCATAAGCAGAGTGCTGTGCCACGTGGAACCCAAAAGGACAACTTACAAACTTCTAGAAGCCATGCCTGCTAGGACCCTTATCTTTCTCCTCCTACCCTGTGATACCTGGCTGCGCATTTCTGTAGATGCAGGACAAACAGAGCCGTATGCATCCTTGCCCATTGTCTGCACTGATTGTATTCCAGAGTGCAGAACTGTGTAGTGTGCCATGAACATTATAGCCTCCAGGTCCTGCAGAGATCCAGTGCACATAACCATGATAATTTAGAACAGAATCCACGGCTGGGCTGTAGCCCCTGCCTGTCTTGAGCCTCTGTGAGCTGGTACAGATAAGTGCTCACACGTAAGTCACAGATAAGACTCGAACATAAGTCTGCCTTGTTTTTCAGACCTTGACACCAACAAGATGGCCTAGATAATGCCTTGTGAACAATGGCCACTTTCTGTCCCTGAATCCCACTTAAAGACTTAACACCTGATTCCCCAAATTTCAATTCCCTGATAATTTAAATGAAGGTAAAGGAAAAAAAAAAAAGAGGGATGACCTTACTTATACCTTGGATGAGAGATGGAAATTTCTAGAATAGTCATACCCTACCATCTTTATAGCAGAAACAAACAGAAAAAGAACCCAGAAGAAAATAATGGAAAATATCAAAATGCCCAGTAAGAATCAGGTTACCTTCTTTCTTCTTTCTCACTCCACTTTTGACCCAAAGGCCTCTTTGATTGGCACTGAGTATCAGAGTGTACCTCTGGTACCAAACCATCTGGCCAGTGCTTCTGCCTAAAATGAACTGATGGGGTTGTCACTCCCCCAGGAAATACATCTTAGCTTCCATAGCAGAGTTTATTCACTGGGATTTGGAGTGATAGAATAGTTGACACTCTAGGGTGAAAAGAGAGGCTGGCTGTGAAATTTATGAATTGAAATTGTTTTCTAGGAGCTATGCTGTCTGTGTATCTTAGTTTCATTAGAGACCACAGGGAAAGCAAAACCTGTGAGCTTTAAGAGTCCTGTTTAGGAGCTGAAGAGATGGCTCAGCAGGTAAGAGCACTGACTGCTCTTCCAGAGCTCCTGAGTTCAATTCCCAGCAACTACATGGTGGCTCACAACCATCTATAATGGGATTTGATGCCCTCTTCTGGTGTGTCTGAAGACAGATACAGTGTGCTTATATAAATGAAATAAATATATCTTTAAAAAAAAAAAAAAGGAGTCCTTTGGGGAAGGTTTCATGACTTCCAAAGATGCTGAACTGCTCCAGATAGGACACAGCCATAAGTGAGCTTGCCTGCCAGCATCGCACAGAAGTGAATTGATTATTCAGTACAAGGAGACATAAACACACTCTTGAATACAGCCTCAATGTGCTTGCTATAGATACTCGCTGGATGGAGAGAGAGTTTCCTGTATGTTTCTAGAAATGTGGCCAGCTCCAGGGAGGAAGACCTGCTTAGGAAAGTCTTCAGAGGGAACTTTTGGTACTAGAAAAGAGGACTGGGGAGTTCCCAGATGGCTATGTGCTGAGGCTTCTAAGTGGGTAATCTTTGCTACCCATCAGCCTGAGACTGAATCAGATAAGCACCCTTCCCAAGTCGGGATAGATGTCGAGTTTCTGTAGAAGAACCATTGCAATGCACCTGGGCCGACTGACCCTGAAACAAGGTATCATCAAAAGTACCTTTCCTCTCAGCTTCCGAAGGTACTGACTTTTCTCAGGACTTTTCAAGGTACAAGAAGTTTTGAAGCCTTAAGTCAAATCACCAATTTAGAAAAATTGTAGTCTGTATAGGAAGCTGTTTGTGCTTTCTTTTTGAGGTGGCTACAGTATTCCAGGGCAGTGCAGAATCTGTCAGCTCTGACAGACATTGGTACCATTGGTCCAAAATCCTAGGTTCTTCACCCTGCTGCAAGTCAAGGTCAGAGCGCCAGAGGTGCAGAAGTTTGCACAGTGGTTCTGCCTGCTTAGGTTGCATTTCAGGGAACAGATGCTTTTAGAGGAGGGCTGTGATGCCTTCATACTTTATTTTTATTTTATTTATACTTATATTTATATTTGTCTTTAAGGACAACTCTCAGGAATCCATTCTCTTCTCCCACCATGTAAGCTCCAGGCATTGGACCCTATCTTTCAGGCTGACTCAGGGCTCTGTTTTGTCCTACTGTTTTTATTCCTCATGGAATACCATCTAAGTGATGCTTAGCACAGGAGCCTCTATGGAATTTGATCTTAGGGATACACTCACTCCCAGTTGTCCCCCCTTCCTCAACACCCCAAGAGGACACCTGTTTCTGAGGCTCCCTCTGCCATCTGTACAGGAGAGGTGGAGATACATTCTGTTGCTTCCTCCACTTCTGCCCAGACCTAGGCTGCATTCTCTTCTGTTCTCATGTGTTTTTATGCTCACACTCTGCTGCATCCCTGTCTCTGTCTGTTTTCTCCGTGTTACCTGCTGCAGTCTAGAATGCAATGCCTAAGCTTAACTCCATCCTCAACCCTGTACTCTCCCAGTCTCCCTTTAGTGGCTCCTCTTATCCAGTTGTTCCTCTACCTTTATTCTCCCCTTAACCCTTCCTTGTCCCTATTGGGGGCCCCTTCTCCTGGGACTACTATATATAGCCCTGTTCAGTGGTCTCGTACTTCCATGTTTTTGGGGGGACTTCTTCCTTCTCAGTGAGGGCCAAACAGAAGAGCATGTTTGTCACTGACATCATTAGTAAAGAATAGAAATAATCAGCTTCAATTGAGTGTGGCGATGTCATTGGTGTCCCTTCCTTCTTGCACCTTGCTTTAAAGAAGTCAACAAAATGCAAAGATAGGTGAAGCAGACGTTTTTTGAGAAATTGACAAGAGACACTCCCATAAACACAAGCATTTGGTTCAAGGAAGTGTGGACCATAGAGTTTGGTGTTGTGACGTCTGATCTGCTGTGTCTGGTCTTATCTACATTACTTTTCTCAGGCTCTCTATTGATGGGCTTAAAGTAGTCCACACCCCCACCCCCATGTTTACTTAGAATACATTCAAACTGAGTTGATTACTCCTTTTTGAGACTGCTCAAAGTTTCCTGGTTGATACTGTGACTGGCTGTCTCCTGTGTTTCCTCTAACAGTGGAGCATGCTTATAATCTCAGCACTTGGGAAGCTGAGCCAGGAGGATTGCAGTGAGTTCAAGGCCTATGTATTAAGTATCAGACTATTCAGGGCTGTACAGCAAGAGCTATTTCAATAACTTAAAACAGGAACAACTGTGAAAAAAGAGAATCACACAGATTCTCGGATTGAGTGACACCCCAGTGTTAACCTATCAGTGTCAGACTGGAGTGCACTTCCCAAATCCTGGTTAGGAGAATACCTTACGCCCTTGTGTTTTCCCCCTCTCTCTGTAAGCCTTATTTATAACCCCAAATCTTTCTTCCCTTTGTCTCTCTGGACACTCGCTCTCATTGCACCCCCTTTCTGTGCTGTGGGAGTTGAGACTGAGTATGGCATACCCAGGCTGAGCTTCAAGCGTCACATGTCGCTCCTGATCCTCTGCCTTCACTTGCCCCCAAGTGCTAGAGGTACAGGTGTGAAGCATCTCATGGTCTTTGGGTGGCATCCCATCATCTCCTTGACTCCTATTATCACCTTTCCTCTCTACCCTACTTAAAGATTTATTTTGTTTTAAATTATGTCTACATGTTTGTGTCCCAATAAGTTTGTGAGTGTGAGTGCAGGTACCACTGGAAGCCAGAAGAGGGCGACAGATCCCATGATCTGGAGTTACAGGTGGTCATGAGCTGTCTCCTCATGGGAGCAAATCTTGACTTTCTGTGTAGAGTGATGTTCTGCTTCTCAGCTGCGGCCCATACCTGAGGTCCTGTGGTGTGACAGGAGCATGTTCCCGTACTGTCATTTTATCTTCCAAGCATCTTTTTTTTTGATTATCAATTCTACCAGCTAAAAGTTTGTTCTTCATTTTTAAACTCCTCAAAAATATAATTATGAGACAGCATTTTACTGCCAGGTGTCAGTAGGGCTGAATGAATCCAGGCTCTCCCCGCCCCCATTTCTCTGTTTGGGTTTATTTCCTGGGGTGACTGATTCTCACTAGCAGTGCAGCTGAATCAAAGGCATTTTAAAAGTGGCTCTTTAGTCTGTCTGCTTGAGAGAATAGATGGGGAAGCTGAAAAATTAAATTTACACTGCGAGTTTAAAAGCTAAAGAGGAAATGGCATTTAAAAACCAGAAAGAAAAAGAAAACCTTAAATGCCTACTTACATAGCTAGTGTTTTTATTCGTTCTGTTTGTAAGCAATGTGTTGACTTGACTTGAAGCCATTAGGGGTCTCAGTAAGCAGCCACGACCTTGTGCTCTGTGAGTGTGTTTTTGTCCAAATAGGTTTGTGGGTATGAGCGCAGGTACTCCTGGAGGCCAAGCCGTTCCCTCCTAGTGACACTTCACAGTCCCATCCCTTCTGTCTAGGTTCCAAATGCATACTCAGACTGGGCTGTATGTTAAAGAAGCCTTCAACTGGTGATGGCTTCTGGCTCATTAATTTCTTAAACGTTCTTTCTTACTGCTGCAAGGGACTGGCCTCAGAACCCTGTGCTCCTAACTGTCTTCAGGCAGAAGTGTTCATGGAAGGCTTGAGTTGTCAGATGAAAGAGCTCTTCTGGAAATGGCTGCAGTTAGGCATCATGAGCAGAATTTTCAAGGAGGAATACCTTTACTTGTTAAAAGGGGGCTCTGGTCACCAGTAGGCTGGTGGTAGCTGGCTGTGTCCAGTACTTTTCATCCTCAGTGTTGGCATGAGCAGCAGAACTTGGATCCAGGTATCTGTCAGACCATAGCTTTGATTGGTGCTCCTGTGAAGACAGGTATGCACACCAGCCACCCCTCAGGTGTAGGCTGTGCAGGATGGAAATAGAAGTCACTTGTCTACATATGCCCATATTCAAAGTGCTGGTGGTGAGCTATAATCTGCAGCTTGCTCCCTGTCTTCACCAGATCTGTATCTCAGCAGAGATGAGGAAGAGGGGAAGGCTGTGACTAGTTAAGAACGAGGGGGGGGTGCATTCCAAATGCCCCCTGAGATGTCAGGCATCTCAGGACATCACAGTGGGGTTCAGCCAACTTCAGTGCCAAGGAGCCACCTGTGAACAACATCTTCTTCCCCAGCTATCCTTGAAGGACTGTTTAGCAGATGAAAACTGGCTTTTTAATTGGTTTTCTGCCCGTTGCATCTTTGAAACTGTCCAGCGTAAGTGCTTTAAGTTGTTTCACACAGGGCTTTATGTCATTAGTGCTTCTGTGCGTGGTTCTAATTCTCAGGGACTGATAATACGCTGCTCTGCTGGAAACCAGTGTGACAAGAAACCTACTGTGTGTGGGGGTGGGGTGGGGTGGGGGACAGTGCTATGATGTGCTACCAAACTCTGAGTACCTGGATATTCCTCTTCTTCCTTCCAAAACCTCAGACAGCAAAGGTATAGCTTTAAAGTGCTTCTTGGTTATTAAAGTTTCAGTTCATTCAACAGTAGCTTATCTGTTCTGAGAACCCTGTGGAAATAAAGCCAAGTAATGCTTTAGACATGAAATGTTAACATGCTGGCGGTCTAAGCATGCTCAAAAGATCTATTTCATACTTAAAAATAGTCTCCTTAAACACTGGTGACATTGATTTGAGAAAATATCACCTCATGGAAAACATTTTCATAAGTTATAAAAACTATGAGCTTTCATTGATTAAAAGAATATCCTACTAAAACATTTGAATGGCAGGGACAGGGAGAATAACACTCAGTAGGTAAAGTGCATATTGACTCAGACTTGCAGCCTTTTTTGATCCCCAGTACCCAAGGAAAGGTGACAGGAGAAAACTGACTTCACCAGGCTGTCCTTTGACCTCCACATAGGTACTGTAGTCTCTGCAGTCCACATACACATCTTACTGATATAATGAAGACCCTGAGACTCAGCAGTTAATAAAGAGTTAGAGGTTAGGGGTAGCCCAGTCTGTAAAGTACTTTGCAAGCAGGAGGACCTGACTTGTGTCTCCAGAACCTCCCCGCTTATGTTTTGTTTTTGTGAGTTTTTTAAGGCCAGGTGTGGCTGTATACTCCTATAATCCCTGTACTAAAAAGGTAAAGCTCTAAGGTGTTTCTCAAAGCTCCCTGGCCAGCCAGCCTAGCTAACTTGGCAAGTTTCATGCCATTAAAAGACCTCATTTCACAAAGCAAGTTGGAGAATACCTGAGGAATGACATCTAAAGTTGACCTTTGAACTATGCACACACTCGCACCACTACACTTACATGTATACCCCCACATGAATACAGGCATAAAAGGTAATTATACAGTTAACCCGCTAAGTCACCCTTTTCTTTCATATCTCTGAAGCCACCCCATAGGCCTTCACTATTTACCATCCCTGGTGATAAGCCTGGAGGAGCTACAGAACTGCGTACCTCACTTGCTTTCTGAGATCTAAACATCTCCTTAAGTGTCCGTTTCTTTACCGTATCTGAGTTTTTAGAGGATGCCACAAATGATGTCAACCTCCCATCATAAACATATTTCCTTGAGAGATTAGTTTTATAGTTTTATAGTCTTGTTCTATATACTTTCTGCTCCCCTACTTCAATATCACCTCTCCTCCTAAGTCTTCCTCCTCACCCGCCTCCATCTTCCCTCAAGCCCTAGCCTGTCTTTGAAACAAAGTCTCCTATATAACCCAGGGTAACCTCCAACTCATTGTCCCCTGCTTCCTCCTTTGGGGCACTGGGATTACAAGTCTCTATTACCACATGTAATACAATTCTTCTGCTTTCAAAAGAATTTTGTAGGCTATGATGGTCGGTTTTGACTCTCAACTTGAGACTATCTAGAATCACATAGAAGAGAGTCTTAATGAAGAATTGATTATACCAAGATGACACGAGGACATGCCTGTGGGCTATTATTGTGATGGCTTGAATAGGGATGTCTTATGTGTTTGAATGCTTGGCCCATGGGGAGGAGCACTATCAAAAGGCTTGGCCTTATCAGAGCAGGTGAGGCCTTGTTAGAGGGTAGACTTTGAGGTCTCCTATGCACAAACTCTGCCCAGTGTGGAATAGTCAGTCTCTTCTGCTGCCTTTGGATCAAGATGTAGACCTCTGAGCTCCATCCCCACTACCACATCTGCCTGGATGCTACTACCATGCTTTCCCACAATGATAAGCGACTCTGAAACTGTAATCCAGCCCCAATGGATTGTCTTCTTCTATAAGTTTTACCTTGGTCATGACATATCTTCACAGCAATAAAACCCAAATTAAGACAGTTATCTTGATTGGTAATTGATGTGGGAAGATTCAGCTCATTGATGGCAGCACCAATCCCTAGGCTGCAGGTCCTGAATAGTGTAAGATGAAAAGGCTATGAGAAAACAAATGGTTAGAGATACATTGATTCCCTGTCTGCTCTTGGTTGTAGATGTGATGGGACAAGTTGCTTGAGACCCTGTCCTATCTTCTCTGAAATGATAGATGACCACTCAGGATTGTAAGCCAAATAAGCTTTGCTCCCTGTGTTGATTTTTTTTTTTTTTTGTCAACGTATTTTTCACAGCAACAGAAATGATAAAACGTGGACTCATAGAAAGGATGGAAAGATGATGATGATGCCTGTTCCCATGTACCTCCCCTCTGTTTCTCTTCCTTTCAGCATTCTGAGGTACATTGGTCACAGCTTAGAAGTCACTGCAGAGAACCTCACATTTGTGAAAATGTTTGATTATATAATTTAACGATCCGTAAAATCTCGAGCCACACACATTAGCATCTTTCAAGGATATTTGGAAAGAGAGTAGTTTAGAAATGTATACAAAAGCAAATTAAGGGGTAAATTGTGTGTGCTTATTGTTTAGAAAGTTAAAAATCAATTAGTTTCATTAAAATTATCTTTTAACTTAATAATATGGTAATGCTTGACTTGGGTTTTTCTTGAGCTTAATAATCCCATTCTGATGATGTATTTTCAGTCTCTCTTCATCAAGTAGAAGACTTCATGGGCAAGGATAACCAACAGAAAGAGGGTAGCATTAGGTCTGAGCCCATGAGCATTGTCTGCTTCCACCGTGATGCTTATCTGTGAAAGAACTTGGCTTCTGATTGCTTGTTTTTAGTTTTATTGAGACAAGGCCCCACTCCATCACCAGGCTGACCTCGATCTTACTCTGTCTTTCTTGAACTTGTGGTAATCTCCTACCTCACCCATCTGAGTGCTTCTATCGTAGGTGTGAGCCTTCATACCTGCCTTCTTCTTTCAAAAGTGCCTCTTAAACAAAATACTAGAGTGTTATAGTATGCACCCATAATCCCAAAATTTGAGGGTTCGAGACAGAAGGAGGAGACATTCAAAGCCAGCTTTGGCTGTATAACAAATTCTAGGCCAGCCTGGATACATGAGACCCTTTTCAACAAATGAGTCCATAAATATCCAGAATTTTGAATGGTGCCGGCTGCTCTCTTCTCAATTTTCAGTCCACCTCTCTCTTGTTTTGTAGGAGTGAACCAAGCCATCTTCTTTGGCAATGTGAGTCTTGTCGTCCATGAAAGGATGAGCAGGTGATGCAAAGCCTCTCTGCTAAGTGACAGTGGGCTGACATGGCACTGTTTGCAGGGTTACCTTGCAGACTGATTTCTGATATTCAGTCTACCAATTTAAGTTAGATACTCATAGTATCTTGGATTTGTATTCATAGCTGTGTTTGGGGCTAACCTGGGCAAGGTTCTTTTAAAATCTCTTTATTTATTTTTTGTTTGTGTATAAAGAGGGTTTTCTGCTGAGTTATTTCTTAGCAAGAAAAAGATGCTGCTTTAATTATACCCAGAAGTGATTTGAAGCCATGTCACTTAAGGTAGTGCAACACTGTTTAGAAATAAGGGTGTTTAAATATACATAACTGCAGGAGCCATGCCAGGAGTAATGTGAAGCAGGAATCAAGAGTAGGAATATTTTATTGAGTTCTTAGAAGAGAAGGAAAAAGACGCCATGCTTATCCATAGAAATATAAGTGGATATTAGGTAGGAATCCCAGCTGTACTCTTACATTCTATATGTTATTTGTTTTTGTCCTTAATATGTGGTCTAATATAGCCCAGGCTGGATCTGAACCTGTTTTGTAGTCAAAGCTGGTGTTAAATCCTGATTCTCCTGCCTCTGCTTTCCATGGGTATGGTTACACCCTGCTTTGTCTACTTCTTAGTAAAGTTTTTGTATGTCCCAAACATCACATTTTCTACCAGTTAACACTTTGTATACTAGAAGTCTGAGCTAGAGAGGTTAGAACACTATATATCCCTACAGGTCTAATACATAGAAGATGATTCATGTGATAGAGAACAGGGACAGGAGCTTGTGGGTCCAGTGTGATTGCAGTCACCGTGCTCTGATAGCCTTTCCTCATTGTGCTCTTTGCTAGGAAAGATGGAAAAAGAGCAGTTTAGTTTGTTAAGTAGAATCCTGGGCTTTCCCAACTTGCCTGTCAAGGCTGCTGGCAGAGGACGCTGCCCACAAGGACTTCCCACCAAAAGCAGGGGCAGGGACTTTGCCATTTGCACAGCTCCTCACCTGAAAGCTCTGACATTTTCCCCCAAGAGCTTGCCACCCTCCTTTTAGCACCAAGATGAACCCCTCTCTTCTTGGTGTGTCTCCATTACCCAGTCTTCCTGCCTAAGACTGTAGCTCTCACAATGTCCCATGATCGTCTTGTCAAACTGAGAGAATTCCATATGTGCCAATTGCTTTTCAGCAACAAAATACTGGACAAAGGCAACTCGGGGAGGGGATGGTTTGTTCTTGCTCCTGATCTGTGGCTATGTGTCCACTAAGGCTAGGAAGACCAGATATCAGAAGAGTGAGGTGACAGCTCACACCGAATTCTGCCAGGGAGGGGCAGGCAGCAAGGGAGTAGCTTGCTGGAGACACAACCTGGTGGTGGAGGCTCACATTTAGGGTACCCCCTTCTCATCAAAGTTCTCTCTGACATGAAAAGGGGTTCTAAGTACTGCTGAGCATCAGGCTGGGTGAACCATCATACTGTACAGGGGTTATGCATTACTTAGGGATAACTTGTAGAAGTTAGCCTTTGAGTACCATTGGTTGGAAGCACAATTTAGGAAAAGCTGAACACATCCTCTCTATCCCTTTTCTTGCTGACTGCCAGGCATGGAACTTGCATTTAACTCTGATATCCCTGGCAGTTACTGTGTAGCATATGCTCATCCCAAGATGCTGGAGTTTCCCTGATGTTGTCTCTTTCCCCTCACACTGAGTGCTGTGGATTGCAGAAGTATGGCACTCGAGAGGGAGGTAGTCAAGTAAAATCGAATAATGCTTTTCCCATCCTGGCCCTACTTTGCATGATTTCATGGCTTTGGACACTCTGAGCCAAGGTCTCCTTCTCTGCTGTTGCGTCACTTCCCGTCTCTCCAGACTGTGCATCCTCCCCTCTCTCAGCACCGTTGAGTACCAGCTGTCAGGCTCTTGGCATCCTGATTACATAGCAGCACTTCTGTGGGGCTGACCTTCTCCCCTTCCACACCCATCTCCACCTTGAGAGGTACCCATACTCATCATATTCCCTCTTAGCTCACAACTCTCCCCATTCTGGCCCTGCCACACCTTTAAAGGACGTTTCTCATTAGCGAGGACCATGTGGTGCATTTCCATACCTCAGCACAGCACTTGGCCAGCAGCAAGTGCTAAGGAACATACTGGGTATAAATAGATATGTGATTGGGCCTGAGACCCCAGTTTAAGGGAGAGTCCTCATGTGGTCACCTTTGGCTCATTTAGCCTACCCTGCAGCACTGGGTCTTATTCTGGATGGCATGCTTGTGTGTAGTATCTTCTCCAGCCAAGCCTCACTTGGTTTTTGACATACCTGCTCCAGAGCATCCATCTTGGATGCCTTCTCTTCTGATCCACCATAGTGCAAACTCCCTTGTCAGGTGAGCTACCCCTGGGGGGGTGGGAGTCCTGTGACATTGGGGTTGATGGAGATTGTAGTGGCTAGGTCTGGCATTGTTTGGCCATACCATCTGCACGCAATGTATCTATACTCTAGTGTACCCTGTGCCTCCATTTCAAAACCTCTCTGTGTCCTGAGCTCTGTCTGGCCAGGCAGGAGACACAGGCAAGAGGGGAGAAAGCTGGTTCAAAGCTCTCCCCCTCTTTGTGCTACTTTTTTCCCCCCACAGATGAAATTTCCTTCAGGAAGAAAGGTGTTAGTTATGTTGGCTCATGATTTAAGGTTCTAGTTCATTCTGGCAGGGAAGTCAGTGCAGGGATTTGAACAGCTTTTCACATTGTATCTACAGTCAGGAAAGAGACAGAAAGGAATTCTGGTGCTCAGTTTCTTGTCTTCTTTTAATTCAGTCTTGGACCCAAGCCTGTGAGAAGGCGCTACCTACATTTAGGGTGGGTCTTTTGTCTTCCAGTAAACCTCTCTAGTGAAGTCCTCACAGGTGTGGGAAAAATATGGCTGAGGAACCCAGGGTTCTTCCCGCCATGCTGTGGGTAGTCAGCTGGGAACGCTCTGGGTTCCTCCAGCTGGAAGTTAGGCCCGGCTGCTCATTAACTAAAAGCCTCTCCATGGTTCCTCATGGTGCTGCCCCAACACACGAGGAAGTCCTTGGGTTTCCAAAACCCATTTATTGGCATGGTGGATGGTGGATGGATCTGGATTCACACCCCACAAAACCCAGGCCAGGCCTGAGTTAAATAGGGAGGGGAAGGGGAGGAGGGGCTGGGGAGGAATGCTTAGTCGGCTCCACCCTCTTGCCTTCAGGTACCTCATTAGTATGCAAATCTCTCTAGGGCCTGGGGGCCTGTTTATCACGCCCACCACCTGTGTACTTGACTGAAGGGTAAAGATGGAATGGAGTTTAGACCTCATGTCAGGCCCAACACACAGGTACACCTGACATGTTGCTTCTAGGTGTTTCCAAACCCAAGTTAACAGTGAAGATTAACTTCAGCCATCCCACTCTTCTCGCTTTCATTTTGGAGCAGTTTCTAATAGCCTCTCCCAGTAACATCTGGACACACTGGATGATGGTCCAAACACTGCACAGTC
>JANHMN010000003.1:122527175-122608076 GCA_030674055.1 Rhabdomys pumilio
CCTCCTCCTCCTCCTCCTCCTCCTCCTCCTCCTTCTTTAGAATACCCAATTTTCCATAATGGCTATCCTAATTTGTATTCTCCCTACTGGTGTGCCAGGGTTCTCTCTCCTCCCTTCAACCTGCATTCCTTCCTTCTCTCCTTGAACCAATAAGCCAACCAAACCAATCTAGCCTGTCTTTCTCTGCTCTTGGTTTGCATTGCTCCATTCACTAGTGAGCAGATCATAGTCTCATACCCCTGCATGTCTGCTTAAGAGTCTGCTCACACCCTTTACCAGTATATAATCAGGTCAGTACGGGTTTTTTGTTGTTGTTTTGTTTTGTTGGTTGTTTTGGTTTTGAGTTGAGTTTCTTACACATTTTGGATAGTAACATTTATTCAAATGATGCCTCCAAACATCTCTTGCTTAACAAATGGTTTCATTATGGAAACGGTTCATTTTTCTGTGCAGCTTGTTAGCTTAATGCAATTCTGTTTGTTTGTTTTTGCTTGGATTCACTGCCCATAGCCATTCTGTGTTTTCTTTCAGTATAGTATATATGCACACATGTGTGCACATACATAAATAGGCACACATTTTATGTGTATATATTATACATAATTACTATATGTAATACACATGTCATACCATATACACACATATAAATGTGCATAAAATTTTTTAATTTTTGAGACAGGGACTCTATCACTGTGTAGCCTGGAGTGGCCCACTACTTACAGTGATCCTCCTGATTCTCATCTGAGTTCTCTTGATCAGATTACACACATGTGCCATCTAGCCAGCCAGGGTTTTTAATATACTTTAAGTAGACTTATGCCTGTGGTATGAGGGTCTAATTTCATTTCTCTATCTGTGAGTCTCCTATTCCCTCAACATCATTGTTAAATACACAGCACCTTCGACTTCTAGCCATCTTGATCAAAAGTCACTTGTCAAAGTGGATGGGGAAAAGCCCACAGGCCTCAACCCTACATAAGGAACTACAAACAACTGAAGAAATCTGGGTATGGGAGAACACAGCATTTGGTTGTTCAGGGCCAACTTGTCAACCTTGACAACATATGTACAAGTACCATGGACTCACTAGGTTAAATTTAGGAATATAAATGTATATAAAAATGTATGTATGTATACAATAACAATTTGTGCTGTGCATTTGAAGGAAAGTGTGGAGATACATGGAAGAGTTGAGAGGGAGGAAAGGGAAGAGAGAAACATAATTAGATGACAACCTCAAAAACAGAAAGGGTCACCGTAATTCTCTTCCAGACTCTATTCCTTGGGATATGTCCCAGATTTTGTGCCCGTGCCATGCTGTTTTGATTACTGTAGCTTCGATGCATATTTTGAAATCTGGTAGTATCTTGCCTTTGATATTGCTCTTTTTGTTGACGATTGCATTGATAGTTCAAGACTTTTTGTGGTTTTATACAGATGTTTGGTTTTCATTGTTTTTCTTTTCCTGATGCTGTTTTATTATTATTATTATTATTATTATTATTATTATTATTTATTTATTTAATTTCGGTGACTACTGCCCTTGAGATTTCATGGACTTGCACTGAGCCTGCAGGTCACTTTGGTTTGTGTGGACATTTTGATAGGATTAATACTTCTGGACTTTAAGCATGGTGTTTCATTCCCTGTAACTGTGCCTTGTATGATACCTTCCAGGGGTGTTTATGACCTCAGTGTTTGGATCTGCCTTATCTTAGTTGAACTCTACCTGGCTTAGTAGTTTGTTTTCTGGTTCATTGCATTATTCCTATTGATTAATGACTCACACATGTTATGTTTCCAAGTTTTCAGGCAGTGTTGCTCAAGGCAAAGTGGAAGTTTACATCAAGCATGATCTGGGGAGAGAGGTGTCTTTAGAGAGGGGGTAGGCCAAATTTGAAGTGATTTTCTAACAGTTAAACATCCTTCTCATACCTCCTTTTCAGAGATATTTTTAAAATGTACATTCAGTATAGTAATGGCTGAGAATGTGCATCTTAAATTCATGGTGAAAAGTCTTTCAGTACAGGACTCTTAGAACATTCCATTCAGCTACAGGCTTAAGATCTTTAAAGGGTCTAGACATGAAGCCATATTCTTTCCAGTCATTGACAAGTTTGTTCCTTGCTACGAGTCATAGTTGGGGAGAACAGCATTCCATTCTAGCTATGCACACCAGGCTTTCTTCCTTTCTGTAAGTACATTTAGAATAGTGGGAACATAGCATATTCCCTAGGTTTTTAGTAGGGTCCCCTCAGGAATGGTTGTGTTCTGGGCTCTTTAGTACAGTCTGTAATCCAAAGGAAGGTACCTATCCTGGAAAAGTAAGCATCCTTGTAAGAAGGAACAACAGATGGTATACTAGATAGCTTCGTGGCTTTCATGAGAGTGATCTGTACATGGAGATCAGGTTAGGGATGGGGAGGTGGTCAAGTTGCTGGGATCGGATTTATCTCCCACTTTGAGTGGGAAGCAATAGGCAAAGCTCTTGCAAAGGAGGTTTTGGTACCTAGTTATGCAGGCAGTGAGGAGGTCAGCCTGATGGTGTCTTGTGCATCAACCTCCTACAGAGACACAGGTATCTCCATCCTAAAGAGTGCAGGTGGTAAGGACAAGGACAGTGTGATTTGCCAATGTCATTGGAATAATGACTAGAAGGAAGTTGAGTTGTAGAGACAACAGAGAGGGCGGGAACAACACCTGGGGGACTTCATATGTCTATACATGGGTTCAAATTTGCATATAAAGGTTAGTTAGCCTTGAGTATCTTCTTCAGTCACTTTTCACCTGATTTTTGACACAGGGTCTCTCATTTCTCTCTTTCCCTGATATTCACCAGTTTGGCTAACACAAAGATCCTCCCATCGATGTGTCCTCATGTCCTGTTTTTTTTTGTTTTTTTTTTGTTGGTTTTTATTTATTTTTTTTTTTTTCTTTTTTTTTTTTTTTTATGGTTGGTTTAAAGAATCAAACTCGAGTCCTCAGCAAGCACTTTACGAACTGAGCCATCTCCCAGGCCCTGTTTTTCTTTCTGACTTATGATAATGGTTTTACCTAAATAATGGAGATTCTCCCTGGGCAGTGTTTAGGGTATGTAATCTCTTTAAAGAAATACTACCACCTAATAACTGTGTTTTTCTCTGAATGATCACCCTAGATGTTTGGGTTTTGCTTCTTCTGGACACTGAAGCAGCCCATTGAAATTCAATGCAAGTGGGCTTCATCCCATTATCCTGCAGCTTCTCACTAGACAGGGATGGTGAATATTCCATTTTGCAAGCTCTTAACTATGTAGCTAGATAATTAGCTTGTGAGAAACATAGCCAGTTTTGCAAACAAGTAGAGATTCTGGAAAGTAATTAAAATTAGTCATTATTGGGCCGCTTTGGGGTTTACCTTCCACTGCGTGCAGTTAAGGTCTTGTCTGAACAAAATTAATAAGGAGTAAAAAAAATCTCCAAGCATCTGGTCCAAAGTGACTTCTAGTTTACATCTGTCCATGTTACTTGCAATGAAGTTTGGGATTCATGTGAGGGGAAATCAATGTTTTGTGTTCTTGATATTATGATAACTTCATCGTTTTTATGTGTGGGATGAATGATCGAAATGTCTGACTTTTTATAAATAAATTTTTTTTTATAAAATATATGGATTTTTTTCAAGGAGAATAATCTCAATAAAGCATTGCTTTTGTTTTATAATTAAAATTAGGATGAGCCTCATAATCTATCCTGATCATGTGACAGTCACATGACTGCTATGAAGTTTGATGAGATGAGAACCATGTCTTCTAACATCTTCTTTGTGTCTTCTAAGAAACAATAAGGTGGAAACTGAAATATGAATAGTGGTAATGGACCACTACAACTATGACTGTGAATTTTGACTGATACCATGAGATTTCAAGGATGACACTGAGGCTGACTGTCTTTTAAGAGACTTATTAGAAGTTATTAGTACTGTAGACAGACAGTGGTCCTGGTCCTCTGAGGAGAATTCAGTACTGTGTAGCAGAGTCGGAGTCCTGTTTTTCAGGTTTCAGAGGAGTGGAGGAGGTTCTTTGACATGTGGTTGATGTAGTCCATAGTAGGTGCTTACAGCTGGTGTGTTTCTGAATCAGCCATGAGGGTGAGGAAGGCAAGACTCTAGAAAAATAAGTCACAGTGGTTACAGAAATCAAACTCCTTTCATTTTAAGAATTGTCCTTGTTTAATCAAAATGGTGGAACTATACAAATGGCGACACTTTGGCTAACATATATACCCTGGAGAATTTTTCTTCATATCTGGACATCTGAAAGATCTTCTTTCTACATAAAATATAACATGAACCATCTACAGGCATTACTCAGCAAGCACATGGTGTGCACTTACTGCAGGTACCAGATGGTCCTCTTATGATACTGATTAATGTCAGCCCTGACAAGTTAAAGTGATGCTTCGATTCAGCTGACAATAAGCTTCCCACCCCGCACCTCCCACCCATGTGTCTGAACCTGTGGAGAAGAGTGTGAGGTTTTCCAGGCAGGGCCTGGACACTGCAGGCAGAGTGTGGCTAACAAATGAAGTCCCATCCCTAGGTTTTTGACCTTATACAACTCTGCCTTTTTGGTTTTATTTTTACTTTCTTAGAACTCAGAAGCATCTTTACCCTGTGTTTCATTTGGTTCTGGGTAGCCAAGGCGTGGCCTTGAACTAGACAGTCTCCTTCCTCAGCTTCTGGAATGCCAGCGATCCAGGCGTGTACTATTGTGTTGGGCTAACTGTATGTCTTGGTGTGCACTTTTCTTGTTAAGTAGCTACTCTTATTTTGTAGTAATAGCTATGGCCATGTTTGTTTGGCTTGCGGTGTTTAATTATGGCTGGTCCCCAGTTGATAAATACTTGCTTAACATGATAAATTAGTTCTTTCCTAAACTACTGTTCAGAGTAGTAGTTAAAAATTAGCCCCAAAGGCATAACCATTAAAATCGCTGAGGTGCTGGGAAGATGGCTCTGTGATTAAGAGCACGTAGCACTCTTTCAGAGGACCTGAGTTCAGTTCCCAGCACCCACATCAAAGGGCTCAGAGTGGCCTGTAACTCTAGCGCAGGAGGCTCCAACACCCGCTCTAGCCTTAACAGAGACATACACACATGACACACTTTTGTACATAACCACAAATAAAATAAATCTTAGAAATTATAAGCAGCTAAAATCACTGAGAATACAAAGCCCTTGCTGTTATGACTGGAGCTTGAGGTTGTCCTGGCAGGTGCTGGCCTGGAGCAAGGCTAGAAACAGACTGATGGGTGGAAAGACAACACCAAAGTGTTTACAGTCAACACATGGTTTATTTAGAAACTTGTTCCAGAGCAAAAAACAAATACTTTTAAAGTCACAAGTGAATTCCATTGAGTTGTGTCATAAAATATGTCAGTATACCCACCAAATAGAACAGTTTTCCCAAGTATATAGAAAGAAAGAATAAAAACGTATTGAAAAACAAAACAGAACAGAAACTTACTTTACTCTTTATATATGAAAATAGCAAGATCTTTTTTTGTTTGTTTGTTTTTGTTTTTGTTTTTGTTTTTGTTTTTGTTTTTGTTTTGAGACAGGGTTTCTCTGTGTAGTCCTGGCTGTCCTGGAACTCACTCTGTAGACCAGGCTAGCCTCGAACTCAGAAATCCTCCTTCCTCTGCCTCCCAAGTGCTGGGATTAAAAGTGTGCGCCATCACCACCCATCTAAGATCTTTTAAAGATCTGTACAGTAGCATCCATGAAATACTCCAATGGTATAAAAATAGTCTGGGACAGTTTGGTTTATGTGTTTAAATAGGAGAGCTGTTTTGTAAGCCTCCTCAAGTCATGTAACAGTTTGATGGATGTACAATTTAAATCCAAATGGAACTTGTTTCAAACCATAATATGTAGTTCTGGAGTTTGTTTACAAGATGAAATTGGCTTGGGGTGGTTGGGGAGATGGCTTAGGGGGTAACAGGATTGCTATGCACACAGGAGGACATGGGATCAAATCTCCAGGACCCAAGTAGAAGCTTAGTGGGTGTGAGCACCTAGACATCATCCCAGCACAGGAGGGTGAAGACAGGATCCTCATAGCAAGCTAGCTACATTAGAACCAGAAAGTTCTGCTTCAAGGAAAGATGCAGCCTCAATATAAGTAAATAAATATATAGGAGATAGATAGAAAGAGATGGATGGATAGATAGATAGATAGATAGATAGATAGATAGATAGATAGATAGATAGACATATAAATATAGGTAGATAGACAGAGATCCAACACCAATATAAGTAAATAAATATATAGAAGATAGATGATAGATAAGCAGACATCTAGCTTCAATATAAATACATATAAAATAGATAGATTAGGTAGATCGACAGACATCTAGTAAGACACCAAATGTCAACCTCTAGCCTCCACATAGACACACACAGAGACACATATATATGCACACACACAACAAGTACATGTATATGCAAAAATACTTCATTTTTTTGGAGTTAGACATGTCACTGTGGACATTTCCCTTTTCTTCTTTATTTTCATCTGTTTGTCTGTTTTCCATTCCTTCCCTTCTCTTCCTGTCTGTCCATCTAACTTCCCTTCCCTTCCCTTCCCTTCCCTTCCCTTCCCTTCCCTTCCCTTCCCTTCCCTTCCCTTCCCTTCCCTTCTCTTCCCTTCCCTCCCCTTCCCTTTTCTCCTTCATTTTCAAAAAATGTAAATTAGCAAAGAAACTGGAGAAAAATATGTAAAACAAGCCTCGAGATAAGATTGGCAACAGAGAGCAAGAGTCCCACTGGAGCACTAATATATAAGGTATTGATTAAGTTAAAACTAGTCTGTTTTTGTGTATGGATATAGGCTCACAGAATCAGTATTGAAATAGCTTACAGAGAATTGGAATCAATTTCTTTCTATCTATCTATCTATCTATCTATCTATCTATCTATCTATCTATCCATTTCTCCTCCTACTTTTTCCCCTGCCCAACCCAGTTATATACAGTCTACCAATGTAATAACTTTAAATAATATGTATACTTCTATAACTAAATAAAAAATATACCATATTTCTAGTCCCATCTAGACATTCCTTGTATCCTGTTTCTCTGTCTCCTCCTTTTTCATTGTTTTCCCTTCTGAAGAAAGACATACAGACATTTCAAGTCTGCCACCTGTGACTCAGCGTAGTGTTTATACTTCATCTGCTTTTTTGTCTTTAGCTTTCTTTTTTTTTTTTTAATGCTGATTTGTGTTTCATTATACAGATGTACCACAGTTGGATAGGTATAGGAAGACAGGTATTTGGAGTGTCCGAGGCTTTGTGTGTGACTCTGTCTTAGGCGGTAGCCCTTTGTACTGCTTGGCTAGCCTTCTCCTGGGTCTCAGTGCTGTTTACACTGCACAGTAACTGAGTGACTATTGAGAACTGCACTCGAGTCTGCTTTGCCATCGTGAACTTGTCCTGCCGCTTTCCCTCCTCCCTTTGCTCACTGCACAACACAGCGAAGTCCTGGCCTCAGGATCTCAGAGAGCTTGAGTCCAGCAAAGAGTGAGATGGCGGATGGGAATGCTGAGCCTGTACTGTGTGTCTGCTTTTCATGTTATCTTTTACATACTTGCTACCCAAGCACATTGTTCCTGTTTCCCCACAGTCACAATTCCGCCACGTTGGAGATTTCTAAAATAAATACTAAGAGGTTTTCTTTTGTCTGTATTACATGCTATATTATTACATGGCTTCAGTCAGACAAGCTGTTGACCGATCTGCTGCATAACATTTGCACACAGAGCCACTTGCATCTGTGTCTGCATAATGATGTATTAATAAGAATTCCATAAGCATTGCCCTATGACGTCTGCATTCTATTATGTAAAAGATCAAACGTCAAAATATCTACCCACTGCTAAGAACCAATCCCACCGGTCTCGCCAACCTTTTATAAACCTTTTATGAATCTTTTCTCTCTCGCACCCAGTAAAAACATTGTTGCTTATAAAAAGGCTTCTCTGCGTTCTCGGAACTTGATGACTCAGAGTGGCTGACCCTCTCCCCTTTGCTTAATTGCTTTTATGCTTACACTGAATTGACTGATCACATCCAGTTGAGAGGTTGAACTTCCACCAGTTGATCCTGAGTTACCACCCGAGTGAAGAGAAAACCTAAGTGAACGTTCCATGCCAGTATGCTTGCTAACCATGTTTGGGTCATGGTACAAAAACAAAACAAAAATAACAAAAAACGGGGGTGTGGGGGTTACTTTGGTTTTTATCTAAAAAGAGTTGCCTTGCCTGGTTACGTTCACTTCTCTCAGTGTGTCCCTGTGTGACAGTGAGAACATTCTTTCCGAAGGAGTCTCCTTGACTCCTTCGTTTTTCCTTCTGATTTTGATCAGTACCCCATGCTGACCTACAGTTCAGGATGGTGTTGAGCTCCTAGTCCTTCTTCCTTCAGCTTCCCAAGCACTGGGATTAAAGGTTTAAACCAACCATACCCAGCTGTTGATTCATGCATTTTTAAAGAAATACTCTTTATATGAGTGTGTGTGTGTGTGTGTGTGTGTGTGTGTGTGTGTGTGTGTGTGTAAGAGAGTCAGAGGATGACTTGTGGTAGTCAGTCCTATCCTCCCACCATGTGAGTCCTATGGGTCACACTCAGGTAGTCAAGCTTTACAGCATGTTCCTTTGCCTTCTGATCCATCTTCCTGGCCCTCGTTAATTTGTTTAACTTAGTGTGGGATATCCTACTCTTCCTGTACTATTCAGCCACTGTGAGTAAAACTAAAGACAATGTATTTTTATGACCTATGTATCTGTTTTGCCTGTTTCCAACTTAATGTGTACCCATGATGGCAATCGGGCCCTTTATGAACAGAAATCAGTTATAGAAATGTGTGGTCATTGATTCCCCTATCAGCTAATGGGGTTGATGGAGGCTCTGTTCCTCTCATTCCTGTTACTTCCTGTTCACTGATTCTGTCTATCATGTCACAAGACTTGGGAAATCCTGAGCTCTCTAAGGCTCTAATCTTGCCTGATTTATTGAGTTGATAAAAATAAGATATAAAATCTCTGCTTTACTATCTTCCTAGTGTTGACATCAAATGAACTTTATTAAGAAGTGGCGTACATAGTATATAATCTTCATTGCTCTGTGCATCACTTGCTTTTTATTGCTGTGATAAAACACCATGAACAAAAGCAAATTATGGAAGAAAGAGGCTGTTTGGGCTTACAGTGCCAGAGGGAGAGCCCAGGAGAGATCATATCGCTCTACACAAAGGAAGCAGAGCAGAGAAACTGGAAGTAGGGTGAGGTCATAAACTCAAATGCCACCCCTAGGTACATACTTCCTCCAGTGAGGCTCCACCTCCTACAGATTCCATAACTGTCCCAAGTGGCACCATCTGCTGGGACTAAGTGTTCAAATACATGAGCCTGTGAGGGACATTTTTCATTCAAACCATCACACTCCATAATAACTTTTGTACTTTTTAATCCTTCATCATCTATAACAAATGTGAACAGGGATTTAAATTATTACATTCAATAAGTAGCAAATAATTGTTATAGGTAAGTTTATACCCAAATATTCCCCTTTGGCATGTGTCCTTTAAACATCTTTCCATAATTATGGCCTCTGTAAAATGGAAATTGATTTTGTTTTTAAAATTAGATTTTCTTCCTCGGTGTTGTCTGGAATGAAATGAGATACTAATACTTTACGAATTCAACCAAGCACACTATTTAAATTTAATATTTAATTTTGTTGCTAGTAGTTTAAAATCCCTAATAGATGGCATTAATGTAGTCTATCAGCTGTGCTGCGTTCAGTTTTATTTTGTGCCTTTTTATAGTCTTCCCTTTGGTTCCTCATAAAATAAGGAAATTATGATATTTTGGAAATTAAATGAGCGAAAATTAAGCATATGTTGAATAAAGACATCTTGTTATTGAATTTATCCCACCTCTTTCCATGCTTGTGTGTGTGCGCGTGTGCTCACACGTATGCCTGTGTATATGTGTACTTCCTTCTTTTCCTTCCCCCTAGGGACCGCCCCCTTCCTCCTCCTCCTGACAAGATTTCCTTTTATGCTGTCTTCTATCTCCTGCCTTAGTTTCTGAGTTCCTTGGTACCCCTGGTACCATTTACCTGGGATTTGGAGAAGTCAGTGGGCTGGTTGCTAGATCTTCATTCTCTTCCTGCCTCCATGTCTGCTGGCCATCACTGCTCGTTCACTTTCCAGCTTCCAGATTCTCTTGCCCTTTATCGCATCTCACTTTCTTGGTCCCCATAACTCTGAGTTGTTGATATTTTCTGAGACCTGGTCACATTCTACATAGCCCTGGCTGTCCTGGAACTCACTCTGAGAACCATTCCAACCTGGAACTTATGGAGCTAGCCTGTCTTTGCTTCTCAAGTGCTGGAATTAAAGGCATGTGCTACCACACCTGGCTGAGCTCTGCTTCTGGGACATGCTCCTTATTGTCAGCATGGTGAGAGGAACCAGAGACAGGCCCAGGCTTTGAATGTTTTCTATGTGATTCCCCCATGTGTGTTTTGTCAAGCCTCATCCCCATGAAGACTCTAGGGAGGCTTTGACAAGTTTATAACATCTTAAGATTTTCTTTGTATTCTTAACTTTCTCATCTCTCATTTTGTAATTTCTTGGTGGAAACCAGAGCACAGACACATGTCACCCCTGGCTTTTCATCTCAAAACCAGGAAGCCTTTGTGTGCCATATTTCCTTAGTGTGTCAGTACCTAGACCTTCCCCATATGGACTTATTCTGAGCTGCCTTTGACTTCTCAATAGAGACCGTGACTGCCAGGCACATACATCCTTTTCCTGCATTCTGTTCTCACATTGCTGCTTGCTTATTGAGTCTTCGGTTTGTCTCTTCCTCAAAATGTCAGTCATCATGACCCCCTCGGGTTATGTCTTCCCACCTGGCCTGCAGTTCTTTCCCATTGTTGTCTCACAATAGATGTTTTAAGTGCCACTGCTGATTGCTGACTCTTTAACTTTGTTTGATACATGCCCATTCTCGGTATCCAGTGAGATTTAAGTATCTAAATAGGATTTCCTTTCTGGAGTCTTGGAGTTCTTGGAGAACACATGTTTCATTGTTTCCCAAGACCCTGCTAGAAGTCATCAAGTAGTCTCCTGGGGTCAAGTCAGGAACTTGAACTAGCCTGTCTTCATACCCAGCGTTGACCCTCTGTGTACCTGTCACATGGTCTGGATGTGCATTTGCTGCTTTCCAGGAGCTTCCAAGAGCTGGAGCTACTCAAACACCTCACGGAGCTTTTGGAACTCAGACAAGTGTTCGCATTTCCGCCTGTGCCACACATCCCAGACAGCAGACACTCTGCACATGTGAAATGCAAGCTTTAGGGCAGATGAGTCAGCTCACACTCAGCTGACAGATTCACCAAGCTAAGTTCATCAGTCATGTGGCTGCAACCATTTGTCTTTCACTTCACAGCTCCCCCAAACCAGAGAGGAATTGAGTTGGGTTTTTTTGTTTGTTTGTTTGTTTGTTTGTTTTTCTTTCTAGTCCACATACTTATCCCCAATCCTTAATCTTTACATGGACAAAGCTGACAGAGCCACTTTGGAAAACTGGTTTTGTTTCTGCAGTACCTAGTCTCTACAGCCACCCCTACACCACCCCACGCCCATGCTGTTCTACCTTGCGGCAGCATCTTGCATTGAATTTACCTGGTACAAACTATCCCTGGATCCTCTACCAGGCTCCTGTCTACCAGTTCTTGGTTCTGCCTGTCTTTCCTCCTACGCATCTTTAGTTCCCCTGTCTTTGTTTATGACCTGTTCTCAGGCTCACCTGGCCCATGGTTCTCCTGCCTCCTGGCCTCAGGCACCCATTTCTCTGTCCTGCCTGTCTGCTCCACTCCTCCATGCACCATCCACCTTGCTAATGCACTGAGGTCACAAAGGGATTTCAAACTGGTCACTGAAGCCTGTTCAAGTAGTTCTGAGGTGTATGTGGGGTGAGTGATCACAGGGTCAGGATGTGATGGAAGGCGCTGCTCTGTCTCCCCAGACAATAGATCCTTGATAGATGTGAAGATGAGCTGGGAAATAAAGGAATCAGGCAGAGAGAGGTTGATCCTCCTCACAGATGGCATCTTTCCTTCCCCACAGGTGACATCTCTGTGTCTCTGTCTTTCAAGACCACCTTTGATAGTCCTATTACATGCTGCTCATAAAAATAACATGTGCTCACCCTTTCTTCCAGATGATAGCCTGGAATCCTTCTTCTAGGCCTTTCTTTATCTCTCTCTCTCCCCGCTTCCTCCCTCTCTTTTCTTTCTTTTTTCTTTCATCTTGTCCTGCAGATTCCTTTTATTGTGAATTTGCACATACAAAATAGCTGTATTTTCGTTCCTCAGCTCTTTTTCTTATGTTTCTAAAGCACTTCATTGTTCTGTGGTTGATATCCAGGGATTGTGCAATAGTTCAGCCTAACACTGAGATACGACTGCTTGAATTAACAGACACCAACAAGACAGTCCAGTGCATATGGACTGTAGGTAAACACTGTTCTTCCCTGTCTCTGTAAGGCCTGTGTGATATTTCCAAGGCAGTGCTTGGAGGGTTTCTCCAGTTGTTTACCTGAGATTCAAATGGAAGTGGCATTCTGCATTTATCTTTCAACCCTACAGAATATGTGACTTACCCAATTTCTTGCTTTGAATGCTTAGATATTTTTCAAAAATGCAATGGACACTCTTGGACATAAAATTTCCTCTTCTGAATTACCTTTTCAGGTGGGTTGTTAGCAGGAGAATTACTGAGAAGATGAGTATTTTCTTTCCAAGACTTTTCAAACCTCTCACCAAATTGCTTTTTAAAAAGGTTATAGCAATTTACGCTCGCACGGGCCGTGTATAAGAGCCCTCGTCCTCTGTGCCTTCACTGCTCGGCACTTAAATCCTGCCTTGCTGTTCTGGCAGCAAATAATGCTGTATCATTTTCTTCTTGATTACTAATGAGGTTCACTTTTTTTTTTTTTTTTATGTTTTTTTGTTTATGAGGCAGTTGATGTCCTGGTTTTTAAGTACAGTTGACTTCTCTGCCCTTACTCTGCATTGCTTTGAAATCATAGACATATCTCTTCTTTTTATTTCCTTAATTGTTTTTAGCCTGTGGCTAGAGCTGGAACCCATTCCCCAAACTCAGGTTCCAAGGACAAGCTCTGTACAATGGCTTACCACCAACCTACCCACTGTTTAAAAATAAAAGCCTCAGATGACTCCTAAAATGCATTTAAAATAATTAAACCAAAAAGTGGTGTAATTTTCTTGAGTTTGTAGAATTAGAAGTCTTTTTCCCCTCCTCACAGTTCTTTCTAGTTTTGTTCCTAGAATACAACTGACTTCAAATATCATTTTCACGAAAACCAGTTCATCCATTCTTGCAGACAAATACGTACGCTGGATTACACTGGGTCCAGGCGGGATCTGGAGCTCCCGGATGTGAGCAGTAATTGCCCAATGGATGTATCAGTATCCTAAGGGTGGGGCTTCATTTCCCCAAGGGCATGGATGGAAGAGGGGATATGTCTATGAATTGTAGCACATAGGTTTCCCCTCAGCTAGTGGAGTCTCATCCAACTTACATTAGTGCTGAGCTAGTGGAACTTGCTTCCTTTAAGAGAGGGGTGGCTGAGTGGTACAAATTGCTTTTGGCCCATTTCCTTAGGTTAAGTAAAGGGGGTATGCAGTCTGCCAGACAACACTCTGCTAACCCATGGTGGTGGCCCTCTCTCTGCCCCTGCATAGTCTGCTTTAATTAGCCCCCAGTGTCATTAAATAAGGGTCTGTTTGGCTGCATTCCTGAAGATGTTCTCATTCAGATAGAAGACTCCAGGCTGGCTATTTATGTCTTTCTGGGACTCACTTTGAGGATACTACTGTATGCTTGAGTTTCGGTCCCTCTCCCAACCATTTTCTTTGCATAGTGTGGACTTTCAGCATTACTTGATGATCAGTTCTTTGTTGATTGAGTCTATGTCACCTCCTCTTCCCTCTGGCCTGAACCTGGTATTCTGGCTCTTCTTATGGATGTGACTTTGAACGGAGTCTTGGGTCTTCCCAACCCCCCACAGCGGTCTTTCTTTTCTTTCTTCTGGCAGCTTGACCTTTGATGGGGGGGGGGTGCATATTTATATCACACTGCTAAATCTAAATCACTGATTCAATGACTCCATTGCTGAACTGTTTTGACCTGCTCCTTCATCTAAGCATGTGCTAGGTGCATCTGCATGGAGGCTTTTTTCTAGAAAGCCTCATGGACTAGATAACAGGTTCAGCAACCAAGTACTTGCATTCCAGCCCTGGGGTGCTAGCTTCACACCTGGCTTTACCACCCACTCCTTTGAGGGTCCAGTTTCTGAATCTCACATTAACTGCCCGAGAAATGGAACAATGAGCAAGCTGACCAGTGATCAACAAGGTGACCAGTGAATGAATGAGAGCCTGGCTTCAGAGCTTGGCTAGTCGGTAGCCTGGCAAGGATGAGCATTCAAGGCATGGCATCTTCTGAGGAGAAGATGGATTGCACAGGCATCTTCCCTTGAGCCCACTGGGTTGCCAAAAAGTTACATCTTTCAGAAGTTCCCATTCATAAATAAATATCCTTCTCATGCAAAACAAGTATTATTTTTACTCTTTCCCCAGAACACCACCAACTTGGAATCTAAATCTCAACAATTACCATTATTCACAAATAATTTACATTTCTGGGCAAATGGAAGATACCATATCATCATTATTGTATTTGTTCAATTTGCAAAATGTGTCCTTCGAGGACTCACTTGGAAGCCTGTGTGTATACTACAGATAGAAAATATATTGGACTCTAACATCCACTGAGGAGTGCATGTTCCAAATTAATATAAAAGACATTTAGGCATTCAAATATATTGTTGGAAAAAGTGGAATTACTGAAAAAGAATGCAATTTTGGGAGCTCATTTACCAAAGAAGAAAATAGGGATGTGTCTCAAACTGTATCCCTCTTATTATCCTGTTAGGCTCATACGATGTAATGGAAGTTAGTATAGGTCCTGTGTGACTTCAGATGTCATTAACTTACAGGTACATATTTAAAAGCAAGAAAGGCTCTGTGATGTTAGCTCCCCAGCCTGCCAGTAAGAAATTGTATTTATAGCAACAAGACTGCCCAGCCCTGCACACTGTCCCGACTCCTCCTCGGCCAATTGCTTTGTTTACCCTCTCCATCATCTGGTTTGGCTTGTTCGTTTGTTTTCATCCTCTGTTTCCTTTGTATTAGTTCCGTACAGTATAAAGAATTCCCATTCCTCCCACTGGACATTTCACTGAGACTGCCTTTCTCCTCTGGCTCTTCCCGAGAGCAAAACTCACAGTGGGATTGGTCTGTAGTGATTGCCTCTGAATTGGCCAAGGAAGACATGGGCAGATTTTGAGAAATAAAATGCCTCTCTCTTTGCCACAGCCCAAGAAGAGGGGCTGTGCACACGTCCGTCTAATAAGGACAACTGAATTCCAAGAATGCTGTATAAGTGATTGGCATTTCGTTCTTGTCTTTAATCTTTGTGAACTTAATTAAGGAAAAAACATTTAAAGCTTTTTTTAATTATTATTATTCTAGAACACCTTTTGTCAAGATGCATTTAATCATTTACTATAGTTAGAGCAGAAAACAATCTACTGTGTCCCTTAAAACAAACAAACAACTTCTGAGGTCAGAAGTGACCCAGACCCTCTCTGGTTGGCCCTGAGCACCATGTAGTAGAACTGGGGCTTCTGCCCAGACACCATGCCTTTCCCTGATGGTTGAAGAGCAGCTCTCTAGGTAGTGTCAGTTCTTTCCCTGTCTAATTCTGCCTTCCAATCCACCTACAGGGGAACTTTGTGGCTTGCATGACAGCCATTTTACGGCAGATGGAAGACTACCATTATGCACACCTGATCAAGACCTTCGGGAAAATGAGGACAGATGTTGTGGTGAGTGTCTTTTCCATCCTGTCACAAGGCCAACAGTGGAAGTAGATGGCGACATCTGTGGTTCCATTTAAAATAGAATCCTGCATAGGAAATTCTCTGATATCAGACACCACTCAAGGCTCTGTGTGGATGCTTTTGACTTGCACTGACCTAGAGAACAACTTGGGTCTGAGCCTGGAGAGATCCTATCTGTTCTGGTCACAGCAGCTTTTCCTTTGCTACTGGGTCCTTAACAATCATGTCCCCCATCATCATTAGCTCTTGTCATGTCTTGGTTGACTTTCTATAACAGTAGCTTGTGAGCCACCCTCCTGGACCTTAAGCTATCTTCTGCTATTAATTAGTGCTAATCATGGGCCCTCATCAGCATTTCTCCTAATAACTCCTTAGTCCTCCTCACACAAACTATGATGCAACTTAATTGGGAGAGTGTAATAGGGAAATTTATTGCTTAGGAGCTCCCTCCCTAATGGCCTGAAATTACACTGCCATATGGTGAATATCCTTTGCAAAGCTGCACCAAACCTGCTGGCAGGCTTTCCAGTGAGAAGCTAATGCGAATTCTTGGATTCCACTTTTAAGGACCCACTGCTCCTGTTGAATGCTCATAGGTTCCTGTATGGCAAAGCTAGCTTGCATAGTATTTCCAGAGCAAGGCCTATTGCACTTGGCCTCAACCTTACTAAAGGAGGGAAGCAATAAGATTTTTATGTTTTTTTTTTTCAGAGTGCTACATCAAAGACTAGATTGTCTTGTGTGGCCATAGTAGGAGGGTAGATAGGCAATAGACAAACAGACAATAGATAATTACACTGACAGCTTATACACACACACACACACACACACACACACACACACACACACATATCCATATGTTAATGATTGATAAGCAAATCCTTAAGAGGAAGATGAATTTATAACTCAAAATTATAACAAATTTCCTTATAGGTAAATAAATGATAGATTGATAGAAGATAGATTGATAAATGATAGATGATTACTTGATATATGATAAACCGTAGATTGATAAATTGATGATAATAGATAGACAATGGACATATTGATAGCTAGCTAGATTGATTGATATATATATAATGATAGATGAGAATGTAGGTTAGTAGATAAATTATGGACAAATATAGACAGATAATTTCTAAGAACAAAATAAATCTATACCTCAAAATCATAGCAGTTTATAAAAGTACCCATAGCAGGGTATAAAAATGTTTACAATTTTATGTGTCCATGTGTTTGGGTTTTCTTTGAGTATCAAGAAGAAGTTTACAGTAGGGACATATTTAAGTAAATAAATATCACACAATGTTCTAAGATTAGTTTGAAACCATAGCATAGTGAAATCTCATTGAATATTCATACTATGTAATTTTATCATTAAATGTTCAATGTGCCTCTGTGGCCTGCTTTAGTCAGTGAAAGTAATGGTATGATGCTGTGTGACTTCACAGATGATATTCTTGGATGAATGGTAAAGTTTCCATAATGACAGTAGCTACTTATACTGAACAATGAGTACCACCATGACAACTGGTACATTATCAGAACACACGTGTGCTCAAAAAGTACACAAGGCATTAACAAATGTCTAATAGGAATTTAGCTATAGTGTGGGATGAAACATGGCTTCCAAGGGCAAGTCTGTGTTACTTTTCTGTTGCTGTTATAAAACACCATGAACAAAGTCAGCTTAAGGAGAGAGACTTTATTCTGGCTTCTAGTTTTAGAGGGATAGGAGTTCGTCCTGGTGTGGAGAGGCATGGCAGCTTCTGGTAGGTATGGCAGCAGGAACAGGGAGCCAAGAAATCTCGTCTTTAACAGCAAGCCTGAAACAGAGAGCAAACTGGAAGTGAGGCAGAGCTGTCCCTAGTGACACACTTCCTCCAGCAAGGCTACACCACTTAAACCTCCTCAGACAGTGCTGCCAGCTAGAGATCAGAAGCTCAAATGCCTAAGATGATGGGGCCGTTTCTCACTCAAAGCACCACAGACCACAGGATAACAGTGCCTTGTTGGCTTGGGCATGTACCCTCTCCTTCCTCAGAATAGAGGAGCAAGCAATAGGCTTCTTGTTGTGAACTGAATTTCCCAAGGGATAGTTTTTTTTTCTTTTTTATTCCTCTTAGACACAAACATCCAGAAAATCAATTATTTGCATACAATTTGATTTCTATTCTAAAATGGCATTCGTTATTTGTATGTCTCAAATTCCCACGGCAAGTTTTTTTATTGTTGTTAGTTCATCAAAACCTTCATAAAAATATGTTCCTACCCACTCACTGTATGCGGAGAGTATTTTATTTTTCTACTCTCCCAATTACCACAAAAATGAAAAGATCATTTCCTGTGAAATAATTGGAAGTTAATTAGCATTCCAATATGAGAATGGCCTCAAACCGTTTTCCCAAGTTTTGCTTGCTTCTAACAAGCACAGCTCTGTATTCTCAGATTCAGCCCCACCCCACCCCACCCAACCCCACCCCCCACTGCCACCTCCCCCAAATGTTGCCACTGGGTAAATCAGTTTCACATAGATTCATAGTCATTACTCCAATAACCATACAGGGCTACTGCTGTCACCTTCCAAATGGTCCTTTGTCCCTAGGGTAGCCAATCTCAACCAGGGAAAAGACTGATCTAGGAAAGGGAAGACCAGACAGGTGACACTCAAGTATCTCTCTTGGGATAGGGGAACCTCTTCCTCAAGACGGACAGCTGAAGAGAACTTCTCTTGCTTCTGCCTAGTGCTGGGTGCTGCCCTGGGTTTATGTCTCAGTATCATGAGTAGAAGCAGGAAGCTTTCTTAAAGCCTCTGGGAGTAACCTCTGTTCTAACCATGTGTCACAGACCTCCATTGGGTGGCTCTGGAAGAGGCTATACTTTTTGTGACACTGAGACCCTCAGCATCCAGATCTTTGTCACCAGCTGGATGTCCTGCAGTTTAGCTCCATCCCTGCACTGTAAACCTGGATGTAGTCATGGATTCCATAGATGACAGGGCTCACCCAGATCCATACTTTTGACTAAGCAGATATTAATAATAAGAGTTCCTTTAACCCTGGCCTTGAGGTCCATAATTTGCCTATTTAGCTCACAGCTCTCTAGGAGATGCTTGCATATTCTGTCCTGTTTATTATAAAGGATACAACTCTAGGAAAACCAATGGGAAGAGCTGCACAGGACAGAGTGGGCAGGGATGAGCCTTCAGGTCATCTGCATCCTCCCCAGAAGACTATCAGTAGCCCAGTCCCCTCCAGTCTTGTCTGTGAGTTCTTTCGGCATAATTTCCTGCCCCACTCCCTCCCACCCCCCATTGGAGTATGTATGATTGGAAGGTCCAGCCTCTATCTTCTAGTCTGTCTGGAGACCACCCCCACCCTGATACTTCCTTAAGATAAATTCATGTATGAGACTCATTGTGTAGATAGCAAGAATAATGACACTCAGGACCCAAGGTTCTTGGGACCTTTGTGCCATTACACCATAGCGAATGTGTATTGGATGAAGAGCAAGATGTGCCAGGGACAGGGCAGGTGGAGGCAGTGCTGAGGGGAGGGGTGGTTAAAGGCTGGGAGAGAGAATGATGCACACTGACACACTACTGCCAAACTTCTCACATGCTACCTGGTTCTTGGGTAGTTCTTGTGGAGTCCTCCAGGCCTGATCTGCTGTCAGGCAAGTTCATACATCCCAGGTCCTCTTGCTGTAATTCTTCCCCACCTTCTTGCTGCTTTGATAATTACCTTGCAGGAGTCTCTTTCTGACACCTGTCAGGGTCTCTGTAGATAGAATTAGTCCCCTCCCCTTCACAGCACCTTACCTTATCTGTTCCATTTGACCATCAGCCTGTTGTGGAATGTTCCAGGCTGGTGTATTGCATTTAGAAAATGGTAAAGAAGAATGCTAGTGGGTATAGGAGAAACAGAGATGCCAGTAGCATGGATGTGCCTGCTTTAGACACATGCTGCAGTGGAGACTCTCAAGGTCTCCAACGTGTCCCTTCATGGGACACCGTCAGCACAAGTATTGTCCAGGTTCCATGGAGCATGCATCCTAGGTGGGAAGAGGAGACAGGCTCCACACAACTGTCCCGCTCTGTTTCTGGACCACTCCCTTGGCAATGCAACCTCAGGAAAGCTACACTGGACTATCAGGGGTGTAGATTTCTTTCTCAGTGACTTTTTATCAGCAGTGTGGAAGGTCATAGAAAGCAGAACAAGCTCACATGCCTCATAGTTAGTCTTTTCAGGAAACCCTTATCATCTGAGCTCTGGGAGGTAAAAAATAAAGACGAGGCTAAGTCAGTGGTGAGGCGGCCTCTCTGGCAGAGTGGTCAGTGGTGGAGAGAAATGGTTGCAGGTGAAAGGAGGGGTTTCTGGTCCTATGCTGGGCAGAAGTTTCCTGTGGGAGGCACTCAAGGGCCACTGAGGAATACACCAGCCAGGAACTCTTGGGCCGTGCTAGCAACTTTCCATCCTTTGCTGCCTATTTGTTTTCAGAGCCATTATGTTTTGGGTAAATTTTATTCTAAGCCTATCCATTATGGAGTCACAAACAGCTGTCAATTTTAATGAACTCGGTATACCCTTGATTTGTACCACCTCCAGACTCAGAGTCCTATCCAGATTGCTCTTTACAGTTTGCTTGTAGCCTAGGTTAGCCTTAAACTTACTGTGATTCTCCTGTCTCAGTCTGCTGGGTGCTGGGATTGCAGTCATGGACCACCACACTGAGCTTTGGTGTATCTCTATTCTCTTCTATTTGCTTTGCCGGCTTTCTTCCATCTGTGACACTGGTGTTTGTGTGTGTGTGGTGTCTGTCTGTCTGTGTGTTAGAAAGCACATGTCAGAATGGTCCATAGAGGCCATGAGAGGACATTGAATCTTCTGAAGCAAGAGTTTGAGCTGGCCAACATAGGTACTGGGAACTGAATTTGGATCCTCTGTGAGGGCAGTATTTGTCCTTATCATGTGGGCCCTACAGCTGAAGGTGACTTTTTCATCAAATTAGCAGGGTTAGAGATAGAGAGAAGCTGTTGTTTGCCTCCAGAACACACCTGCAGCTTTTGTTAGAGCTGACCACTTACTATATTGGACACCCTGTGAATATTCAAATGCAAATTGCAAAAGGATTGGATATAGGGTGAATGATGAAGCTCTCTTTCAATACTCCTGAACCCAAAGCTTTGATGGAGTTCTTCTTTGTAAACCTCATCGGCTCTACTGGACCACCCAGACTACTGAGTTATTGAGCCCTACAAGTAAGCCTCACAAGAGGTCAGCTCTCACTGCAGACTGCATTCTGTTTAATTAGCCAAGCTCCATCATATATCAACTGAGCAATACTAATGAAGTGCTGGCCTGATAATTATAGAAAGGGAGGGAGAGGGGAGGGAAGGGGAGGGGAGGGAAGGGAAGGGAAGGGAAGGGAAGGGAAGGGAAGGGAAGGGAAGGGAAGGGAAGGGAAGGGAAGGGAAGGGAAGGGAAAGGCACTGGGAAAAGATGGCTTCTCTACTAAGCGTGTAAATTATTACCCTGCCTCTCAATTACTAGGCTTATGAGAGGGATGGGCAGGAAACCCAGCAATTCCATGAAAGGGGAGATGCAGTTCACAAAGTATACAATCTAGCCATCCAAAGAAATTGCAAACTCTTGACAAAATGGGAAGCTAAGTAGTAGAATAATTGAGTTGTGTTTAGACAAAATCATTCCTCCCCTATATTCCTTTTGGTCAGTGTTTCTTCAGTGACAGAATGAACCTAGAATAGGTCCCTAGATAATGTGAACCTTGCCTACCATCTGATGCTTGTCTTCAAGTTTAACCTGTGCTTCTTTGCATGTGGTGCTGTGTTGTGGTTAATATTTAAAATGGCATGGTCCAATCTGGCTTGTTCTTATTGGGCTGCCATGTTCCCAACTAGACAAGACCTGAGGCCAAGAGTGGCAGCATGCTCCCACCACTGCTTGGTTCTGACCATGGCTCAAGCCAGCCAGTAGCACTGGCTCTGGCACCCACAAGACGCTACCGTGGGAGATGGTTCTGCCAATCCACCACACTGTCTCTACAAAGCTTGACTGAACTCCAGACAATACCCGCTATCCACGGTACCCAGTAGAAATGAGACTCTAATGCTTAATTATTATCCAAAAGCTTTATATATTTAAAAATGCTCAATTACCAATTTGCCCACACAATTATACTTGTTTTCCAATATCTAACCTTAAGATATAAATTATTACCCTGGATTGTTCTGGATCCATGTGTAGTTCTCCATGGCTGCTACATGTCTGCTCTCTCCTCCTAGCTCCTCCTCCTAGCTCCTCCTCTTCCTCTCCTCACTCCTCCCACATTAGCTCCTCCCAAATTACTGACCTTTATTGTAAAATGGGGGGAGGGCGGGGGCGTGGAATATCCTGCTACAATGCTGTCTGAGCATTTCCCACTAGGGAACTGCATTCTCGGCTGCTTAAATTCTGTTGTCCCTCTTGCCCTTCTTAGCCGATGCTTCATTATGATTCATAGATTGCACTATGAGAAAGGTCCACTAATTTGGCCAGCTCTAGCTTTTTCTAAGCCAACTCCCTGTTGCCTTTCTCCTTCTCATCATGGGTCCCGAGCACACATGGGGGCTTCCCGGAAGACCTTGCCAGGGCTCAGGTTAACAGCACAGAGCAAATCTAACTTGGCCTCACAAATAGGAACTACTCTTAATTCCAACCAGAATGAGGGAGCTGGTACAAGTTTACCAGCTTGCTGTGTCCAGAGGCTACCTTTCCCAGAGGCTTCCTTACCATGTGTCATTGGCATAAAACAGCAGGCAACCCCTTGAATGCTGCTGACCTATGTTGATCTGGGAGCACCACACAAAGACCATGAGATTCCAGCGGCATCCCTGAATGACTTAACTATGGAGCAGTTGAGCAAAAAGTCTCTTTACTCACGTGGTCAGCTGCATGCTGCATGTGTGCAGAGGGTCAAGACAAGCTTTAAATTACAAAAAGAAAGGGTAGGGATCACAATATACCAATCTCTGGGAGTTTTGATATAGTGAAAAATGGATTTAGGATAAACCTGAGAGAATGCCATAGCCTGCATGATAGGTTTGTAAAATCCATGTTTTCCTGTAAGCAGAAGAGGCACAAATGTATATTTATAACCCTTGGGGATCTTTTCTTAACTGCCAGACAGATATTTCCAGGGACTATTTCAACATCTATCCTTAAAAAAGCTATCTCAAGCAGGAGGTGCCCAGGTAAACAGACAGAAGCAGTATACAGCACCAGAGAAATACATCTTCATTTGCTTCTAGAATGTTTTCCTTCAGCTAAAAATAATGGGATCTTTTATAATCTCATCACTAGGGAGAGGGTTCACCCTGCTTCTGGTGGGCTGCCTCACTGCTGTGTTGTCTCATTGCAGGATTTTCTGATGGAGACATTCATCATGTTTAAGAACCTCATCGGGAAGAACGTCTACCCCTTTGACTGGGTGATAATGAACACGATGCAGAACAAGTAAGTTCAGCCTGCATCCTGCTTCCTGCATCCTGCCTCCATCGCATCTGGTGGCAGAGGTGCTGTACCTAGGTTCTCAGGTATCTGCTGAGGTACTCTGTGCCTTCTATGGTGCCAATGGTTATATGGAATTGTGGACATGTAGATCACTGGAGTGTCCTTATGCCAGCATGGGACTCTGCCACTAGATCAGGCTCTATGTTCCTGGAGGGCAAGAACTAGGGCTGTGCCCTCAGCTGCTACTGACAAAATCTGAGACAAGAAGGATTCAGTGGTCATGGATTATGGTTGTTGGTGAGCAGAAGTCAGTTTGGCTATAAATGGGAAGACAGGGCCTTGGTGTACTTTAGCCCTTCTGATAGCTTCGTGTTTCTCCACGCAGTGTTAGCTTGCAGCTCCCTGTGGCTTTGACTTTTTCTTTGGCTTTGACTTCTTTCTCTTTTGGTTTGTTTTCTGTAGAATTTCATGTATTTCAGACTGCCCTCAAACTCACAATGTAGTTAAGTCTAGCCTTGTACTTCTGAGCTTTCTGTCACCAGCTTGCAATCACTGGGAGAACAGGTTTAAGAAGACCATACCTGCTTGGCTGGCTTTGCCTTTTCATTCACATGTGGAGAAATCTGTGGCAGCAGAGACCTTTCTTGGGTTTTGCTCCTCCTATAACAGTAGAGACAGTGTTGGGGCCTTGTGATCTTCATATGGCTGGATTTCCAGCAGACCTCTGACACGGTTCCACTGAGGTAATGCTGTACCTTTCAGGTCACATGAGGGAATGCTGTAATTCTCAAGTCACATACTGCCATGGCCTAGCTCTCTCTTTATGGGGGAAGATGAAAAGGGGAGTCCTGGTCATTAGTGTAGGGGCTGCTGCAGTCACCCCTAACTGGTTTAAACAGGGTCTTGACCTCTGCTTCCATCCTTCAACCTACCATGTTACCTAGCCCTCTGCTTGTCTCTTGACATTCCCATCTTCCTGTGGAAGCCGAGATCCAACCCAACAGTGTATTATTCCTTTTTTGCCCTTAGGATTTATTTTTGTGATCGGAAATCCCAAATTCTTCTAGATCACAGTGCTTTTAGTGGGTCTCTTTTTCATCCAACCGAACAAACAAATCAATATCAGTATCTGAAATACTGAATAGAATAGGCCCCTGAACACTGGGGTGGGGTGAACTTGACTTCTGCTCTTCCCCAGAAGGGCAGCCATGTGTTCAGGTTGTACATTCCATACTCTGAGTGGTATCTCCTCTAATAACACTCAGATGTGACTGGTTCCCTGTAGCTGAATCTCCCAGGGTCCACCAGTCAGTTGGGGAGAGCATAAAATATACTCCCACATTTATTTTCGTGATGCTTTTAAGATCAGCAGGTTGTTTATAGTTTTCAAGTCATCCTTGTATCACTTCTTCTTGCTACTCCGTCAAACACCCCCTGTCTCCAACCCTGTCTTGGAGCGAGCTTCAGCTGCTCCAGACTAAATGAGTCACTGGTGGCCTGTGGCTCCATCCACACAGCACTGCAAATCTAGAGACACCAAGACTCTTTGGGACCATGCTGCTTTTTGTGCAGCAAGGAAGTGTCTTATGATCTGTTGTCCCCAGAGCTGTGGACTGACTAAGCAGTGTCAGCCTCCTCCTGCTCACTGGATGCTCCCTGCTGGCCCAGCCATGTGATGGGCTACAGTGCCTAGGCATCATCGAGTGTCCACTGTACTGTCCGCTTCAACATGAAGACTTTTTCAGTTTTGAATTGATGTGCTTGAGGCTTTTGCTTTGAGGAAGATGACCTGAGAGGGAGAGGTCACTCTCCTCCTGCTCTTGTTGGTGAGCCACTAGTGCCATTGATACTTCTGGGGATAAGTGACACTAAGTGCAGTGCATGACATTTGTCCTACTGTCTGATTCACTGTGCACAGAGGCTGCAGTCCTAAGGCAATTCTGTTGGCGGCTCACATAAAAGGACTGGAAGGAAGCTTTTCCTTTTGCATTTTGCCTGCTCCCCATGCTCCCACTAGCAAGTTCTTCTATCCTACTACTAGGCCATTCCTTTGTGTGTGTGTGTATGTGTATGTCTGTGTCCATCCAGTCTTCCCAACCTAGTATCTGTCTTATACAGGGTACTGTACCATAGTGTCTAGTAACAAAACTCTTGAGTCACCAAGTCCACCTACCGGTGTTTCCTCTCTTGGTGCTTTCTGTAGACATGCAAGAGTGTGTGTGTTCTTACCAACGTGTGGCTGAGTTGGGCGCTCATATAAAGCTCTTCTATTTGAGGAGACTCTAGCCCTTAAAATCCGCAGCAAAGCCACAGTTAACATTTTGCAGAGGGACAAGGTTCAAGGCAAGGTGACCAGTGGAAGAGCTACCCATTCTTGATTCACATCACATGTTGGCACAGGGAACTGTGAAAGTTGTTCCCATACCCCATGGGTTTCAGATTCTGGAATGCACGGCACTGGTGTGCAGAAGCTGAGTCAGTAAGATGGACAATGGAGCCTCTTTCCAGGCTGGGGATGTAGCTCAGCTGGGAGCATCCTTGTCCAATATGTACTAAGTACTGGGCTTGATCCCCAGCCCCCAGCACTGCTGTATGAACCCAGATACGGAAGTATGTGTCTGTATTCCCAGCTCTTGGGAAGTGGAGGCAGACTGATCAAAGAGAAACTGAAACAGAAGTATCTTGATCCCTTACCTCCACCAGGCCAGAGGTCAGGTACTTAGAGTTCTTTGGAGACAGTGCGTTTGTGGCCCATACCTTCCCTTAAATGCCAGCTTCACCATGAAGACTTTTTCCGTTTTGATTTGGTGTGCTCATCCTATCTTGCTGCTTTCTGTATATATATTGTGTTGGCTATACTTGGTGACAGATTGGCTATATCTGGAATTACCTAAACCCAAGCATCTGGGCACACCTGTGAGAGATGTTTTCCTAGTTGGATTATTTGAGGTAGAAGACCCACCCTAAATCTGATCATTTAAGATCAGAAGACCCACCCTAAATCTGGCCAAGGCTTCTGGTGGCCCCTCACATAAAAGGACTGGAAGCCTTTCCTTTTGGGTTTTGCCTGCTCCTTGTGCTCCCACTAGCAAGTTCATCTGTCCTACTCCTAGGCCATTCCTTTGCCTCTATTAGAGCCTCCTTTGGAAATGCAAAGTGGACTATAAATGATAGCTTTCTAGGACATCTTTGGGACTCTATCACCAGACTGGGACTTCTGAAATATTCAGTCTTGTGGACTAAACAACTATGGGATGTAGTCATTACATACATACACACATGCATGCATGTATAGTACATACATGCATGCATACATACATACACACACGTGGGTTGTTTTTTGTTGTTGTTGTTGTTGTTGTTGTTGTTGTTGCTATGAGAAAATACCTGGCAAAAGCAACTTAAGGGAGGAAGTTTCTGTTCTAGCTCATGGTTCAAAGGTGCAGTTCTTCTTGGCTGGGAAGGCATGGCAGCAGAAAGCCATGTGTGAGGCAGCTGGTCACACTGTGTGCATAGCCAAGAAGCTGGACAGGATAAATGCTGATATGCAGCTCCTTTTTCCTTTTGCTTGAGTCTGGGACACCAGCCCATTCACTCACATCCATGATGATTCTAAATCCCATCCAGTTGACAGTCCAGATTAACCATCACATATGTTTTCTACATGATTTCCTGCCTGCCTTTTGTGTGTGGGGGGGTGTGTGGGGGGTGTCTGTCTGTCTGTCTCTCTGTCTGTGGTGATTATGTCCCACATTGCCAGCTTTGCTCATGTCACTCTCCTTGTAGCACACTTCCTTCCCTCTGTGTAGTTCACCAAACTGTGGTTCTCAGAAGCTTCCTGAGTCTGTATTTAAGTTTTAATGGCGCAGCTGGACATGCAGTTTTACCACCCACAGCTTAGAAATCGACCAAATCAGCCTCTCTGGTCTCTTAAATATCCCTGTGCTCGTTTGGCTTTGTCTGTGAACAAACTGCTCTTTGACGTTCAGGGCTTGTAAAGTAGAATTAAAGACAGCACCCATTTGATGTGGCACAACAAGCTTGCAAATCAAGGATGTTGGGACTGCGCGAAGAGCCCCAGGACAGCCACTGCTCAGTTGGCATGTTAGGATAGTGACAGACTAGCAATGGCCTGACATTATGGCCCTGAGCTTGAGTATGATAGTGCCAGGTGGGAAGACGACACTTAAGATAAGCACAGCTCAGATGCAATCAGATCGTGTCTGTGTGCTGGCTTCCAGAGTGCTGCTTCATAGTCAGCCAGAATATCATGGGTGCCATTTCCTTGGAAGCCCCCAGGGTGTCTTTCCATTCAGCAGGCCGAGCATTACAGCCGCCCTGACTCTCACATGGCTGTCTTTATTGGTGCTTTGAGTGTATGTGGCACATCCCACAGCTGCACACGCTGTCATGAAGTCATGACTATGTTAGCTGCTGCTGGAAATGTGACCACTTGCCATGTCTCCTCTGGTCCGGGGCTTGGGCTCACTCACCCCAGTGGCACTGGGTTTGCAAACCCATTATGCACACTAGGATTTTGCCACGGTAGGAGGTCTGTCCGATGGACAATTCTTCACCTCAGAAAAATGTTATAGAATGCTTTCATTTGGCCTGTGAGACACATTTCTGCCTCAAGCATTGGGTGAGAGAAAGGACAGCACTGGGGATGATTTTACAGCTTCATGGAATTCACCTTCCTGTTCATACAGACTACAGAGAAGGTAGCAGAACTGTTTCTGCATTTTCCAGTGATTGATACTTGGTGACAGAATTTTTGAAACTTCAACCACTCCCGTTGAAATTCTCCCATGGGCCTTGCTAGGAGCAGGCCCTCCTCTCTCAGGAGAAAACTAAGGGAAATCAACACATTCTCATGTTCAGAACCATCAATGTTTACAGCTGTGATCATCAGTGGTTTCAAGTATTCCTTCATGTCAGTGTGGATCTTGTATCTGAGGCTGGCTGGTCTCTTTTAGGCTGAGTTGGGGCCTAAAGGAGACTGATTATAAACCGTGGTACATATCCTCTACACTTGCATAGAGGACTTTTGAAAATCCATGGATATAAAATTATGGAGTGAGCTTGGAACTTTCTAGTAGTCAGTAATGAAAGTGCACTGGAAAGTAAGGCCTGGAGGAAGGCCTAGTGGTTGCCACATTCTTGCTGGATGGTAGACAGGGAAATAGCCTTTGTTATTCACCAGAGGACACAGACTGTTCATCGTGAGGGTCTTTCCCTGAGAGATTGTTGAGCAGGAAAGCGGAAGAGGAAAACATCTACTGGGAACTATTGATGCCTCCCCCAGAAATAAATAGACACTTCTTACAAGTCAGTACAGGGGCCCTAACAAGGTTTGGTTGGGAAGGTGAGCTTAACAGATGTCATGAAACTTTTTTTGGTCATGTGTGTATACTTATCTATGTGTGTACAGATGCCTGTGGAGACCCAGGGACATCCTAGGTGTCCTTTCTCATGTGCCATTCACCTTGATCTTTGAGACATACTGGCCTGAAACACAACCCTTCGGTCAGCAAACTGCAGACATCTGCCTGTCCCTGTCTCCCCAGTGCTGGTATTACAATTATATGCCATCACATCTGCCTCTTCGTTTTTGAGGTTTGAGAATCAGAACTCAGGACTTTAAGCTTTCAAGGCAAACTCTTTACTGACTAAACTATCTCCCTGGCCCCCAATATAGATTTTGCTGACATGCTTCATTCCTTTCTGTTTAGTGGTTGAGCATTTGAGCACCAGAAGTCAGGCACCAAAATATATTATTAGGTCCCCTGTACTGGGAACTATGTAATCTTGGCATTTGTTATTTCATACTCTAGAATTTTACTTCTATCTACAGTGTATAAGAATGTGTTGTTTATTTCATGCATATGTGTCAGTTGTGGATTTTGTTTGTTTTTTGGTTTGTTTGTTTCTTTGTTTTTCAAGACAGGATTTCTCTGTGTAGCTCTGGCTGTCCTGGAACTCATTCTGTAGACCAGATCGGCCTTGAACTCACAGAAAACCACCTGCCTCTGCCTCCCAAGTGCTAGGATTAAAGGCATGTACCACCTGCTTTACTTTATTTTTATTTATTTATTTATTTATTTATTTATTTATTTTTATTTTATATGCATTGACATTTTACCTGCACATATGTCTGTATGAGGTTTTCACATTTACAGACAGTTGTGAGTGTCTGGGAATGTGGGTGCTGGGAATTGAACCCTGGTCCTCTGGAAGAGCAACCAGTGCTCTTAACATTTGACCCACCTCCTCAGCACTGTCATGATTTTTCCTCTTGGCAGTTGATCAGGATGTTTGCAGTCTGCTCCTCAAGAGAGCATACTGTTCTTCCTCTTCCTCCTCCTCCTCTTCTTCTTCTTCCTCCTCCTCCTCTCTCTCCTTTCCTCCTCTTCTTCCTCCTCCTCTTCTTCCTCTTCCTTCTCTTCTTCCTCCTCCTCCTCTCTCTCCTTTCCTCCTCTTCTTCATCTTCCTCCTCTTCCTCTTCTTCCTCTTCCTTCTCTTCTTCCTCCTCCTCCTCTCTCTCCTTTCCTCCTCTTCTTCCTCATCTTCCTCTTCCTCCTCTTCCATTTTCTCCTCCTCCTCTTCCTCCTCCTCCTCTTCATCTTCTTCTTCCTCTTCCTCTTCTTCCTTCTCCTCTTTTTCTTCTTCCCCCTCCTCATCCTCCATTTTCCCCTACTGATTTAGATAGCATTTGTCCATGGTATATTCTCCATGTACGGATATAGCACTTAGGTTTTCAGCAAGTGAATATACACAATACAAAATCACATCTCATGAGTTAAGATGCTCATGTCTGCTTTATCCATGTAGCAATTTCTTTTATTTTAAATATCACATATTTCCCCATTCCTGGGTAAAATCTATCAGCTATGTTGGCATCCAGATAGCATGCTTGCTGATCTTTCTGCCAGGGTTAATCAGGCATGTGCCCTAAGCCTTAGGAAGGGGTTCCGCTTTAGCAATACTGGATTTTCTAGAATGAATCATGTCAGTGCTCAGAAAGGACATTTGTAGCTGCTTGCTGTAGAGGAACCGTAGTTGTTGGTCTTACTGTGCTGAGGGCTTAGGAAGGTGGACGTGGAGATGGAGGTTCCTGCAGAATGGAGCCCAGCCTTACGGAGATAGGGGAGTCTGAGGATCCGGATGGCAAACCTTGTGCATCTTGAGAGCCTGACTACAGCATTCCAGACTCCAGCAACCCTGGTATCCTGACTTGACATCCTTCTTTCTTTGATGCCCAAGGTTCTAGTTATCTTGTTACTTTGTATTTATTTAGCCAAACTTTTTTTATTGCCTAGCTTTCCAGCCTTTGCTTCCTGGCAGCTTAATAGTAGTTTTAAGCTCCCCTGCAAAGTACTTTTTCCTTTGTCGTTGGCATCTGCACCATGGCAGCATATCTAGTGGAGGACCAATTTCAATGAAGGAAGATGCAATGAAACTCAGTCATAAACATTCTGGAAGGAGGGTTCTCTGAGATCAGTGCGTTTCCTGTGACCTTGACTCACACTCTTGTCTTTGAACCTATGCTCTTTCTTTTTCTTTTTTTTTTTTTTAAATTGGATATTTTATTTACATTTCAGATGTTATCCCCTTACCCCATCCCCCCACCCAGGAAGCTCCTATCCCATCCCCCTCCTCCTGCTTTTATGAGGATGTGCCCCCACCCACCCCCAACTCCCACCTCCCCACCCTCGAATTTACCCACACTTGTTGTTCAGCCTTCATGTGACCAAGGATCTCCTCTCCCACCTATGCCTGGCAAAGCCATCTTCCCCTACATATACAGCTGGGGCCATGGGTCACTCCCTATGTGCTCCCAGGCTGGTGTTTAGACCCTGGGAGCTCTGGTTGGTTGGTATTGTTGTTCTCTCCATGGGGCCACAAACCCTTTCAGCTCCTTCAGCTCCTTTTTCAGTTCCTTCAGCTCCTTCTCTCTAACTCCTCCATTGGGAACCCCTTAATCAGTTCAATGGTTAGCTGTGAGCATCCACCTCTGAATATGTCAGACTCTGGTAGACCTCTGAACTGGGCTCTGTCTGAAACGTGCTCCAGCTGAAACCATAAGCCCTCCTCTAGGGGTCTGTAGTTTTCTTGTTCATTTTCCTAGTAAAGTCACAGGGTGTTTGTTCCTTTAAGATTGGCCATCTTGGTGTGCTGGGATTTTCAGACAGGAATGGGACTCGGACTAGTACGTCCAGAAAGCACCAACCATCCCAGAGACTTTACATTCCTTTTCCCTTTTCCTCAGAAGCTGGTGAGAGTAGAAGACAAGGGCATGAGCTCTTCTTCCTCAACAGCTTTTGGATCTGTGTGTGGTATGGACAGTACAGCAAAGCCATCTTCCCCAAGTTGTGGGAACCTCCAAGACACCCCCTTCTACCCCCTAGAAATTCCCTTCCTCTTTATTATGTTCTTTTGACTATCTTTAATTATTTTGCTCTTCGTGTAATTGAAACAAGCCATTTTCTGATTTTTACCTGGTTGTTTATAACTAATTTATTGCACGTAGCATAGATATTTTCTACCAGTGAGGTTGATTCGAATTGCCTCTTTATTTAATTCCAAGATGAGAAATCAAACCCTCTTCAAGGGCTGCCAGTGATGAAGAGCTCTCAGGACACTCACTTCAGAGGGAGTTTGAAAAGGCAGCAGCATCTGCTGGAGAATACTAAGGCTGTGCACACCTCTGGGCCATGCTGTGAGCTCTCAGTGACTCTCTGTCCCATTGGCACTTGGCAGTGGAGGGCGCACTGCACTTCATGAGGGCAGAAGCCAAGTGTCCTCTCTGTCCAGTGCATGGAGCAGCTCTAGGAGCCAAACAAACTGGAGGGAAAGCATTTCTTCATAGCCAATGTGTCGCCCCCACCCAACCACCACCCCAACCTCCCAGGTTAGACCTGTCCTAAATTCTCATTCATTGTAGTCTTGGAACCTAGAAAAATCAATATAGTTTAAGGGCCTCCACTGGCTGAAGACTAAGAAAGACCAGGTGAGGGAACATTGAATGTGGCAGAGGCGGGACTAGCAAAGTTTCAGGTCAGTTCAGTCTGGATTATGGAGTTGATAAGAGACAGTGTTGATTGTATATAGTCCAAAGCAGACAAACAACCCAACAAAAAACTTGAAGGGAACCAAAGCAATAAACTTGCTGGGTTGTCTGGCAATGCCTTAGGTATCCTTTTGGTGGCTAAATGAAGAGTTTTTTCCCCCTAGATGACAAGGGGCTGTACAGGTCCATATATACTTTGGCTGCTGTATTTAGGGGATGGAGGGCTTCTGGTATCTACTAAATGGAGCTCAGGGATGTTCCTCATCACCCAGTGGAATAAACAATAGCTTTAATAAGTGGTCTTGGTCATTAGTATTCTATTATAGCAATAGAAACATAACTTAGGTGAAGATGGTCTGGGACAACTGGTGTGAGGGAAAACATGACCAAAATATATTGTATAAATTTTTTCATTAAAAAAGATTATTTAAATAAAAAAAAAATGAAAAAGAACCCAGCTGATGTTTAATGTAAGAGATGGCCACTCTGGGTGGAACCATCTCTATGCAAATGGGGCTGAACTGCATAAGAAAGATAGCTCAAGAGCAAGCTCTGGCAAGCAGTGTTCTTCCCTGGTTTCTGCTTCAGATTGTGCCTCTGGTTCCTGCCTTGACTTCCTTCAAAGATAGGCTGCTATTTGAGCAGTATAAGCTGAAATAAATCCTTTCCTCCCTTAAGTTGCTTTTGGTCCGTGCTCTATCACAGCAACAAAGAGGAGAGTATAATAGCACCACGTCAGTCCACACTCCTCCACTGGTCTGCTTTGATAAGTCTGGTAAATTTACCTTAGGCTGTTACTTCTTCATTAAGAATTGGAACAAGCCTGGCAGTGGTGGCGCACACCTTTAATCCCAGCACTTGGGAGGCAGAGGCAGGCGGATTTCTGAGTTCAAGGCCAGCCTGGTCTACAGAATGAGTTCCAGGACAGCCAGGGCTACACAGAGAACCCTATCTCGAAAAACAAAACAAAACAAAAAAAAACAAACAACAACAAAAAAAAACCCAAAAAACAAACAAACAAAAGAATTGGAACAAAAATGGAAGGGGTTATGGGTATGAATGGGCTAATGTGAACTGAGCACAGTCACTGAAGCCTGACTTGCAGTGACTGCCTAGGTCCTCCCCCAACAGTCAGGTACTGAAGTGGGACCCAGATAGGCAGACCAGAAGCTGATGACTTCTGACCAAGAGCTGATTGCTTCTGGCAATTAACTCCTGCTGATAGGAGAATTAGAAAAGAAACTTAGTTACTTGGGATATTTACACTTGGACTCAGGTTTCTCCTTGAGTTCCTTAACTCTTTGTGAGCCAAGAAGAGGAGAGGGGAGGGAAGGGGAGGGGAGAAGAAAAAAGAGAAAAGAAAAAAAAAGAGAAAGGAGAAAAGGAAGAAAGTCAGGTCCACACACAGAGACACACACATATAACTGGATGAAGCAGAAAAGGGCTACAGCACCACTTTATTGTTGTTCTTAATTTTTATACTCTCTCAGGATAATTGATCATATGGTTTTTAAAGCATTTTTACATTCCATAACTTCATAGTAAGCATAAGGCAATATTTCATGTCGATAAAACTTAAGGAGTTATGGCAGAATTGTTTACGTGTCTTTCCATTGAGACTAGTACCTGACTAAACATTCATTATCTGCTTTCCAGCCCTATAAATTCATTTTAAGTTTAAAGCAATAATTTTTATGTCATAAGTTAACATGGTTTTGTCAAGAGAAATCATCTGTCTTGTGTCTTACTATTTTGAAGTCTTATATAGAAAAGCTAGTTCATCATTTATTTTCTCTCCTTGCACCTACAATAAATTGTCCATTTCCAGTTTATGACCTTTAGTTACCAGATAGTGGCCTCATTCCTAACCTAGAAAGAATGTTTTCATCTATTGTAAATGTGCTCAAAGCCTGTTTTCTTTTTCTAGTGCAATTAGCCCATAACACATGAAGGCTTACAGAACTCTATTTGTGGCTTTTATTCTATAAGGGGCTTGAGATTACTTGTTTCAGTTTAGGAATTCTATAAAATCATTACCAGGAATTATGAAGTCATAAGTTTATCTAAACAGCATTATTCCATGAGAGTACACCTTCATATAGATTCTGCAGGAAATCTGCCCAAAATGGTGGGCTGCTGCCCAGGAATGATTAGTCTATGTAATAGTGGCAGGAAAGGCACATCTGTGAGAAGGAATCTTGGGATGAAGTCTCTAAGGACCCTGCATCTCAGAACATACCCATCACAGCCATGTAAAACAGTGGACCATGTCCAGAAAACACACTTGCTTGCCATAGCTTTTCCTAGATGGCGTCTGACAAGTGACCATTGGCCTTGGCCATTTCTATGGATATAGAAATAATATGTCTTTGTTCCTCCATATTCAAGAAATTGGTTGTTGGTATTGATCATTAGAAACATGAACGTTTCCATGGAGATGGAAAATACTTCTTTCATGCATCAAAGGTGTGTTATGAAGAATGAAACTCATTTTTCCTATAAACACACTCATTTCTTTTGACATTTGAATATATTAAATTTACAGACTTTCTTGATTTGTAATTAAGACAGCCAGTGTTGTTGGCTCTCTTCATTAAGGTCGCTGTAGGTGGCTGGCTGGGACTTGGGAAGCTCGTCGGCTTATGCAGGTGCCCTTTGTTCTCAAGCATGGTCTATGGAATTGTGGAACTGTCTCAGCACTGTCGCATGTCAGAGCTACAGGCTCTAAGGATGACCCCATTCTGGCTTCAGATGAGGCTCTGAGATGTGGCAGATTACATTGGTTACCAGAAATATATGCAGACTGGAACCAGTCTTGTTCCTAGGCTGAGAGCAGTGGACCATGACTCCTCCTGCCCTCAAAGCTCCTTGGGAAGATCAATTGAAATAGTGAAAGGCTTGGTCGTAGATGGGTCCTTACTGTGGCCTGGAAACAGGAGTCACTATTGTGCTACTGAAATGGTGGTATAGACAATGTTTAATTTTTGTGATAGTATAATTCTAATTCCTGTCCTCTGTCCCTCCTCCTCTCCTTCCTTCTTTCCTTCTTTCCTTCTTTCCTTCTTCCCTCCCTCCCTTCCTTCCTCCTCCCTCCCTCCCTCCCTCCCTTCCTTCCTTCCTTCCTTCCTTCCTTCCTTCCTTCCTTCCTTCCTTCCTTCTATGCTAACAATTCTTTATACATACATACTCAGACAAACACATACACACACACACACACACACACACACACACACAAACACACACACACACACTCTAGGCAAGAGCCTTGTGTGAGTGTGTGTGAGTGTGTGTGTGTGTGTGTGTGTGTGTGTGTGTGTGTACTGCAGATACTTTTCTTGGCTCAGAAACTGCAGTGCTTCCTCTCATCATAATGTTTCTGTTGGTTGACATTTAAATTTTGTCTTGAAGATTTGCAGAAAGACACTGACTAGAGTCCCCCTGGGAACTATCCAGGTAGTGAGGTTTCACATTTCTCCAGTGCAATGTCTCCAATAGACGCTGTTCTTACAGTGAGCTTGGCTTCAGTACTAAGTGTAGAAGTCCATAGTTACCTGCCTGCTGGTCACAAGGATAAAAATAAGGTTGAATAATGTGTTGTCTTCATCTTCAATCCAACCTGACCCTTGCTCTCAAATTCTAAAAATTTAAATGTGGAATACATGCCCAAATCTATGAAGGAATTGTAGCCACACCTACTACAATTCCTTCAGAGAATCTAAATGTGAATAAGGAAGGCAACATTCTCTATCCTTGCTCCTTATAGGAGCCCCTTTCGTGTGGTATTCACTGTGTTTTGTATGAAACTTTAGGCATGACTGTGGGAATTCTGCATCTAGATATTCGAAATCACTCCAACAACCTCAGAGGCTGCGGGGTGCCTTGTCTACCTACCACAGAGTAGGTTCTCAACAGTGCTCATATGACTGCCAATGATGAGTGTCAGTAGAAACCCTCCTAATATGGCTGAGGATGACCTTGAACTTGTGAACCTCCCACCTCTACCTTCCAAGTGTTGAGTTTATTAGCATGCATCAGCACACCCACTTCATGCTGTGCTAAGGCTTGAACTCAGGGCTTTGTGCATGTGAAGCAAGCATTTTGCCAACTCAGTTACATCCCCCAGCCCGTGGGAAATATCAAGAAGTCAACTGATAAGTACATGAAACCCTCTGCGGCAGGTCCTCTACAGGAACGAGGGTCACATGCTCTCTTATATTTGGGTCTACAAAGAAATTATTGTAGATGCCAATATGCAAAGAGCAAAAGACTCCTTCTTATGGTCCTGTCGATCTAGTAATTAATGAATTTCCTTAGCTGAACGTTGTCCCAAGTTTACCTGCGATACCTTCTTGCAGACATTAGACTGTAAACCTGGCTCAGGTCAGCATCGCTGCTGCAGGCTCAGGAGCTGCAGGGAGCTGCTGGCTGCTGGCTGCTGGAGCTAGCTGCTTCATGGTTAACCTTTCCAATAAGGCATCAAAGAAGGGGTTTTACTTAATATTGTACCTGTCAAATTCCCAGAGCTGCAAGTAAATTGAAGATACAAATTATGTTGTAAAGTGAAATATTTTGTGTTATTCTACAGTTTGGTTGATTTAGGAAGAAGATGAACTCTGACAGCTTGATCTTTTCAGTTCAGTGGATTCTAATGGTCCAAAACAAAAGCCCACATACAGGCTCTTCTTGCCTTCCTGTTTATGAGCAGTGTGGCTGCAAGCTCTGCCTATTCTGTACATCCAGGACAAAACCACGCTGGGGATGCGCAGGCACTTGGGAACAGCTAGATAGTGCTGGTTGTTCATATTTGTATGTATAAATAAATACTCACCATCCCCATGAGGGGAAGGAGGCCTCTCTGTGTCTGGCCCACTTGCCTCAGTGTTTTTCACAGGAAAGGGACCTGTGCTCCTAGTTTGTCTAACTTTTGGCTGCCGTTGCCATGACTTCGATGCCAGCATAGAAGTGATTACCCAGATGGCTATGGGAGCTGCTCACTGGAGTGTACAGGTAAAAGTCGGTCAGAGAGCCCTTTACTTTTCCATCATGAAGCTCATAGCCTCCCTGGACCAATGATTCTCTGTGTTCACAGAAAGCATTTTATAGCATTACCATCTTGAACTCCGCGCTTCTGGTGCATTGGGGAGGGTCATGGGGTTTAGAAAGATGATAGAGGGTTTTGCAGGCCTAGGCTCTTTCGCTGGGGGCTGAAGTACAAGTGCCTTCCACTTTTGGTTTGCCTTACATAATACTTTGTCCTTCACACCTTTGATAGGAATCCTCTTTGCCCTATGGAAGAGGACCAGGCTGCCAGCAGCAGTTTAGTCTCTTCTAAAAGTCCCTAAGCACAGCCCTTGCCTCCCTGCAGCTTGCTTCTTGCCACTCTCCCTAGTGTTCCTGGGACTAAGGGACTAGGGATCTGCTTTACTTCTTCAGACTGATTTTTACTAAATAGCTAAAGTTAGCAATTACAGGGAGGAAGGGGTCAACTACCAGCCTACAGATGATTTGGAGGTAGAATATACAGAGCAAATGGAAAAGTGGGTAAGTGTCTTTGTCTTTGATATTAAACCAATGACATTAGGTAAGTTTGCAGAGAATAGGGTGTTGATCTTTCATGAGCTGCTGTTACAGTTAAATGTAGTTTGCTCATAAGTCACAGTCTAGGATGTCTTCCTGGTATTGTGAAGTGGGTTGAAACCTGCCAGAAACCATAGTGTAAGGGATTGCTCTATTTCTCAGTGATGTTCTGCCTATAGGATGGATTTGGCTGGTCTCTCAGCCTAAAGAAACGCTATCTACATAGATGTCTACAGGAGCCAGCGGCTGTTGGGTGCGGGAGCTGGAGGCAGCCCTGTGGGACAGAGGAGATCATCCAAGTCTAGGCAGTTTCTGGATTTGTTTCAAAATCCAAGCTTTAGAACACCAAAGTGACATCAGAGTTAGGCTCCTTAGAGACTGGGCATCAGAACAAGGAGCAAGTTCAGGCTGGAAAGCTGACCCAGAGATTCTGGAGTGATCTAGACCATAGAAGGTTTTGTGTTGGAATGAAGTGGTCATTCTGGAGAGGAAAAACTGGAGCATTTGAAGTATTTTTTAGGTAGGACCAAATGGAGCTAAGACCTGGCTACAAGGAGTAAAAATGGTATAGGTAAGAAGCAGCCGATTGTCAAGGTGAGCCAAGGGTCATAGGCAGCTCTTTTGATGTGCTGGGGAAGCAGATTAACAGAGTGGAGTATTCACAAGCACTCTTTCCCATCATGCTCAGTGTCCTCCTCCCCACTGTCTCCCTCCTACAGAGAGGAATTACACTACGTTTACACTTAATTATGAAGAGGATTAAGGACTGAGAAATGAGACAGACAGTGTGTAGAGTGGGCTGTGGAGGGCCACAAGCAGGATTGTGTCTGAAACTTCTTAGCTTCCCCACCGAGAACTGGTGTTCATCCATTGCTTTTTGATCACGAATGCATGGTCTGCTGCAGACTGTCAGGAGACAACCAGTAGAAGAGCTCAGCTAGGAAGTAGGCCTCAGCACTCCAGGTAGATGTTCTCATTTAGAGCACCACTAACAATGGCATGATGCCACCAAGATGCCTGGGAGAAAAAAATATACTAGAGACAGGGAGTAGAGGTAGACGGAAGTCCCTTTGGTTGAACAAATGAAAAGGTTCACACAGCATGGGGAACCGGGAGGAGGAGCCAAAGCAGGAGGAAAACCAGCAGAGAAAAGACAATGTTGAGCTCCTAAGAAAAGATGTTCCAGTTAGCAGAGAAGTGGCCTAAGGAAGTGGCCACTGTGGAGATCACTGCTGATGTCAACCGTGTCCATCCCCATGCACTTAGCATGTGTGTGCCCTCTCTGAGTTTCATGATGCTTAAATTCATAGAAAGGGTATGTTTAGGGATCTGGAATTCCATGGTAGTTTTTCTGTATTTCTTATTTCTTTGGTGGTGGGGCAGTGAGCAGTGATTGAGAATATGCTGATGGAGGAAGAAAAAGGTGATGTGGAGGTGGGTTTGATGGAAGTTGGGATGGTTGCAGCAACAGAGGGATGGCCTTGATGGAAAGAGAGTTGATTTACTGAGACACTTGGGGAGAAAAAGTCAACATGTGCACGGATGTAGGAAATCCTTACATGGCTTCTATTTCTTAAGACTAAAGTTTGGTCATTAGCAGTAAGGGGTCAAGGAAATAGTGAGGGTGGGTTGGGTCCATCTACTTGTGTGTGGTACCCATGTTGACTCTACCGAGAGTATTTACCATGTGTCCCTCACTGTGGATTGCTTCGTGTGTGTGGCACTGAGACTCATGCTGTGTTATGTAACGTCTGGGAGAGACTCATGGGTACAAGAGTCTAAAAAGACATATCACTTTAAATAACTGCTACTAAATCACCCTCCCGTGAACATTTCTAGATGGATTTTTGTCTTTTAAGCTTCAACAAACCCTATTAGCCATCAAAACCCACTGGTCTCTCAAAATAGCCCTCTCAGGCTCCTCCTCTTCAGGTGTATATGGCAGGCTGGCCCTGGGGCTGAGAGGGAGGGCACGAACCAGAGTTGCCCAAAGAGGTGAGTTGTGTCTGAAGCCCCTCTGGCTTCTCTTAGTGTATATCTTTTGAGGTTTAGGGCTGCTTTAAACATCCTGTTGCTAGTTTTTTCTACCCTAAATCCAGTTCCATCAGGTTCAGGTGTTTTTCCAGACCAGCTGCCCTGCTGACCCCTCCACTGCCCCAGCTTGAAATTCCTGGGAGGCCCTGCCTCCTGTTTCTTTTCTTGAATTCAATTCCTCTTGTCCTCACAAATGACCAAAAAGTTACTCCATGCCTAGTGGCTCATGGGTATCCCAGGACCCAGCTATTGCATACTTGAAGCAGGTGACTTGCAACTCTCAGTCCCCTTTCTGTTTTATTTAGAGGTAGACATGTCTTCTCAAACCTTCTTCATCTGGGCTGAGAAGTCCGAGGCAGCAAAGTGAAACTCGATTAGTCCAGTCACTCCTTAGTGGAGGCCATTTCCACTTTCTTACTGCAGAGTGCAGGAAGAGAATATAGAACTCACATAATGGTGAATCTTACAGACCACTCCCTGTGACTGCCCTTATCTTTCCAGTTCCTTGGAGACATAAGATGTACCTTCCCAGAGCTAGTGAGCAGCTGGCTAGTGCACACAGTGCTAGGGAACCCAGTGGCCGAGTTGCACTGTACCGATCTTGGTCATACACTGTTAGTGCCAGTTCTAGCTGCCATGACTGAGAGACTCTGGCCTCAGCTGCCTCTGGGTGACTGGCCTAGCTCACAAGGCATACACTTAATCTCCCTTTTAGAAAAGGATCATAGTCCTGGATAGCTTTGGGACATCAGCCTTTGATGCAGTTTCTGCAATTACAATATTGTGGAATCATGTCAATCAATACAATCATATTTAGTCCCAGTTGTTAAGCAGAAAGTTGCTAAGATGGCTGAGCTTTAAAATCTGCAATGCATACAGGGCTGGGGACATAGCTGTGTGGTAGAGTCTTCCCTAGTATATGTGAGTCTCTGTGTTCAATCCCTAGGATTGCAAATATTAAATAATGGTGACACGTACATATCAGACAGGCTTTATTATGACTCTCACCCTATATAAATGTGCATCCATTTCCCGAAGGTCATCCATAGGCCATCTTCTCATCCTTGTTGGGTTGTTAATGCAGTTGTCCTGGCACACAGCTCAGAGTACCTCACTGGGTACCCTCAACAAGCCAACTTTTATTCCTTAGAAGTCAAGTAAGAACTGAAAGCAACCAGCAAAGGACTTTGTACCCTGTGCAGATTTTTTACCAATTCCTTATTTGTGTCCTACATAATATTTCTGTAAATAACTAATTTATGACAACAGACTTATTTGTATCCATTAGGTAGGCAACTGTGCATATATTGTGCCTGCATGCTTTGTTCCACCTGTGGAGTTTCATGTTCTTGTCACTCAGGACTAGTTATCGGAATCCTATGGTTTCATTATAATAAAGGTTAAAAGGAAGTACCCTTTAAAATAAAATTAAGACGGGCAGTGGTGGCGCAGGCCTTTAATCCCAGCACTTGGGAGGCAGAGGCAGGTGGATTTCTGAGTTCGAGGTCAGCCTGGTCTACAGAGTGAGTTCCAGGACAGCCAGGACTACACAGAGAAACTCTGTCTCAAAAAAACAAAAAATAAAAATTAAAAAAATAAAAATAAATAAAATAAAATTAGTATTTATGATTCTTAACTTTAGTTGCCAACTAGACACAACCTATAATCACTTGGGAGAGAGTCTCTCTGAGGGGTTAGCTGCATGGATTGCCCTGTGTACTTGCCTTGTGAGTTTATCTTGATTACGTTAGTAGATGTGGCAACCAGCCCACTGTTTGCAGCACCATTCCATAGGTGGGTGGATCTTTACTGTAAGAGTAGAGAAACTGAGCTCAGCACAAGCAAATGGGCATGCATGTATTCATTTCTCACTCTGCTCTTCTGTGTGTATATATAAGTAGCTACAAGTTTCTGTCTTGGTTTACCCGATAGACTGTAACTTGGCATTGTAAGTCAAATAAACCCTTCCTCCTCTAAGTGGCTTTTTTACCAGGTTGTTTTGTCGCCTACAACAGAAATGACACCAAGACAGCACCCCATTGGTCAGTGCTGAGTGTGAGCAAGTTTGCATGTAGGTACTCCTAAATTTTTTCACTTCTCTTTTAGAGGGAGACCTTAATGACATGGGTTTGCCCAAGTAAACCATCATATGTTTAAATGAGTAAATCTCTGTAGTTCTCCAGCTGCTGGGTCTGTAGTTACTCATGAACCTTTGAAAGGTGATAGCCATGCGTCTGGGATCTCAGGAAAATAAGAGCCTAGTTTTTATTTTTTTTTTCCTCTAACATTCAAGAAAATGGGTCAGCAGAGCTGCTGTTGCAGAAGACCTGTGTTCCCAGCACTCACTTGGGGTGGCTCGCAACCATGTATAATTCATCACCAGGCAGTGGATCTTATGCCTCTAGCCTCTGAGAGCATCTTTTTCATCTGAATGTATCCCCATAGAGACACATGCCTACACATAACAACAGGAATAAATCCTGAAATATTTTAGGGTTGAGTTCAATGGACCAGAAGTTCGGCTCTCTGTTTCCACCCGACATTTCTGCCTGGTCTGAGGGAATTAAGCAAGGGTGAAGGAGCACTGTGTAACTAAATTCAGAAACTCACCGAAGAGGCCAAAGTAACTGCACAGGCTTCTAGTTTTCCCTAATCCCAAGTCACTGATCCTGAGTGCCCCCTGACAAGGTGAAGTACTTTCCTGCTTGGCAGAAGAGGAAACTGAGTAGAGGGGGCAAAATATTTTGTTCTTCTTCCACAGGATGGGCTCTTTCTGGTCCGAGTGTAATTACTGATTTTGGCAGAGTCCAGGATGTTCTGAGCACTGTTTACCATGTGGGTCTTTCTTAAGTGGTAAATAAAATCAATGAGAGTGATCAGGCGTTGAGCAACCTGAAGCCTCTCTGAGTGCACGTAGTCTCTTGGAACCACTGTGCCCCACTGTAGCTGATAGAGGTGCCCCGAGTATGCCAGGTTCCCAGGAAATACGTGGTGAATTGACAGATGCTTTCCTTCCCGCTTTGCCGTTGGTAATTTTCCAGTGTCGCATTTTCCGTGTACAGGTATGAATCTAAATGCAAGTTTAGTTTTTTTTTTTTTTTCATAATAAGTCACATTTGTAGTATTAAGAGCACGGGTAGACTTCTGTGTGACTTTTACATAGACTGTAATCAAAGATCATGAAATTCATAGCAAAGCGTTTAGCATTTATTGAGCTTTTAGTCTGGACCTCACACTTTGCACTGCTTATTTAAAATCTTCCCAGTAGTCACAGAGATCAGGCAGTATGGTCCTTATTTCAGGGGTGATGGAGATGACCTTGATAATCTTTTCTGAGCACAGCCAGTTCTCTGGCTAATCAGTAAGACTGGAGCCATGTTTGCCTGGCTCCCGAGCACATGCCCTCTTTTTAAAAATCCCCATTCAGTTTTCCCATCCCCGCCCCTACTCTATTAGAATTTCTTTGCCATAATTTTGTACCATGTGGAGGAAAGGTCAAGACCTGAGGTCATCAGACCATGTAATGATATAGGCAAGCATCGTATCTCCTACTCTGCACCGCCTTACCTTCCCCCGTGCCTGCTGAGCAAAGGTATGGGCATGCATACATAGCTGAGATTCAGAGAAATCAGTTGGTGCTCACCACTGCCTGTCCCTGTGTGTTCACCTTGCTCAAAGCGCTTTGGTTGGGGCATAGAAGGCAGGCTCCCAGCCTGGACTTCCAGACCATCCCCTGCCAGACTGCAGTGGTGAGAGGATGCTGCAGCCCTCCTCCTGCTCAGGAAGAACGGACGTGCCCAGCAATTTATAAAGGATTATCGCATGCAAAGGCAATATTTGCCTCTCTCGCTCATTTCTCATTCGCCCACAACAGTGGCTTCCCCCCAGTATCTCCTTTAAGCAGAGTTGTAAGAAAGTGACCTTAACATTGAATCGAATACCACACACTTTTTTTTCCAAGAAAATTTCTGTGGTTTTGGAAAATTTATTTCATATACTTTTTTTTTTTTTTTTTTAAAGAGAGGAACCTTTGTTCTTTTGTTCTTTGAGTAAAATATGCTCGTAGTGAATCTCTTTTATTTTCCTGTAAGGACTTTCTTTTCAAATTAGACAAAACTGCTTCGTGTTTTATGCAGCCAGCTCCTCTGTCCTCATCACCTTGCATTGAGACAACTCTGGGCTCTTGGAAAACGGAACTTAGAATTATGGGAATTCGCCCATCTCTGAGCTGCTGGGAACAGACAAAGTGGGAGATCAGCTAGTTGCTCTTGCGGGCACTCGGCTTCCTCTAGACAAGTTTGGCAGCAGTGAATTCAGGTAGATCTTCTGTCTGTGACTGCTTGAGAATTGTGTGCAGGTAGGACGAGGGGTGCCGTGTGGGTGCACAGCACTGTTACTCCAGCACGTCTGTCCTCTGCCTGGTGCTGCTCTAGAATTGTAGAGAGGGCTCTCGCTCTCCTATCTCCCTTCCATAAAGTGGGGGGTTAATCAAGAGTATTTCACAGGCTAGAGAGATAGCTCAGTCGATAAAGTGGGTTCTGGAGACATGTCAAAATGCCCAGTGTAGAGGAGCAAGCTTGTAATTGCAGTACTGGATTGTGCTGAATTCAGGTGGAACCTTGGAGCTTGCAAGCCTATTTTGTTGGGTAGGCCAGTGACAACCCCTGACTTGCAGAAGATTGTGTTTTTTGAAGATGACAACTCAAGTTGTCCTCTGGCCTCCACATAGAGGTGTACACACACACACACACACACACACACACACACACACACTCATGGAAACAGAACATTTTCAACTCTTCCATTTATAAAAAGTGCAAAGGCAATGTCTCAGCCTGCGTCCATGTTTCCTTCTTGAGTTAGCGATGGCCAAGACTGTTCAGTTTAGCCAGCTACTCCTTTGGAATTTACAGTAAGGCCACATTTAATATATTTCCATTTAGCAAGTATTTGTTCTCAATAACTGTCTTGGCTCTTTATTTGATTTGGGGAAAGGGGGCCTGGTCCTCTATATTTTTAGTGTGGCTAGAAGTAAAGGCTCCAGGGCTTTGCCCCTGATGTAATTTTATTTTTAAATTGAAAAGTGGATTTATTTAATGTCCTCCAAGAAGCAAATTCACAAAGCTTGGCAGCCCTAAAGTGTGCTGCCAAAGTTGTAATTGGTAAGAAGTTAGCAAAGAAAGAGGGGATTAGCTTGTTGAGCCATGGCGTAGCAAATTGTCATGGTCTTGAGTAGTTTTGTGGCTTGTTAAGAAAATGATCCTGAGTTTAGTATGCATTCCCACACAGTAACACTAGAGAGCCCCGACATGAGGATAATCTTTGCAGCGAGAATTTGTAAATGGATATATTTTTTTAACTTTCCTAAAGGAACACATAAGGACTTATTTCAGAGTGCCTAAGAAGAAAGTCTCCCTGTGGGCCAGGGGGTTGTGCTACCTATGGCCACAGGTACTGAACATGTATGGGATATACTGGCAGGACTTTCCCATTCATTTTTCTGGGTATCTTCCCATCCCATGACTCACTCCTGCATAGGCATCACAGAGGAAGGGACCCTGAGAGCCTGTGGTTGTCATAGGTCAACATAAAACACCAACACTCTCCTATGTATCCTGAGCAGGTCTGCACACCTGACAGGGCATCCCTAGAGTACACTGAAACAGGAAAGGTATTTGTTCAGAGAGAGCTGTGCCGACTCAGCCTCGGGAGAGTGAGTCTACCTAGACCTACCCCAGTTGCAGGTCATAGATTCACTGTGACTTTGGGGACTGGTTTAAAGAATGTATTACAACTCTCATGGTGGTTGGCTGTTTCTTTTGTGAGTCACCCATGCCCACCCCAAGCCCCTCTTTTATCGCTTTACCCCATGTCCCTTCCTCCTTTTGCCTCTAACTTCCTGGAAGAAGTTCTGTTTCAGCAAAGCTATGTCAGTACCCAAGCCTGATACATTGTGGCAGGAAGGGATGCCTGGGGAATAGAGGCTTCCCAAGCAGCTTCCCCTGATGTAGGGGTTCAGAAAAGGTGTAGGAGTTGCTCTAAGATCTGGGCTTCAGAAGAAGTGTGTGCCACCTCCCCCCCCCCCCCCCGTGTGTGTGTGCACAAATACATGATGTTAGTGATCAACCCCAGGGTCCTGTGCATGCTGGGTAAATGCTCTACCACTGGACTCCATGCTAACTTTGAGGGTATGGTTTGATAGAGGCAAGTAGATAGGACAGTTCCAGTGTCTGAAAGGAACAGAACATATAAGCAACCAGAGATACGTGCCAGCTTTACAAGATAATCCGTTGTTAGCCCAGAACAGGAGAGTGTAGGGCTTAGCAGGATGAGATCCTTGAGAGGAGTGAGGAGTTCTGGGATATCACAGGAGAGCTGGTGACCAGCTCAGAATGTATGGTTTTCATATCCACTAGGATGTGACATTTCCTGCTGAGGCAGCTGGCGGACCAGTCTCATATCACAGAGGATCCGATCTTAGTGACTTGCTTATTACACACATGTGTTCTCTACAGTCTGATTAGTAGTGAAAGTCCGAAAGGGCCTCATGGGTAAAGTCCAGTTTTCTTGAGTGACATTTTTCCCGAAGGCTGTGGGAGAATCTCTTCTGTTGTGTCTTCAGTATCTACAAGCTGGCTGGTTTGTTGTTGTTGTTGTTGCGGGTAGGGGGGTGTTTTGTTGTTTTGCCTTGTAGTCTCTTTCTTCTTCAAGGCCAGAAAGATCTGTAAAGCCTTTCTCTCACTGACTGTTGCTTCCATATTTTCCAGATCACACATGATCTGGTACCACATGTGTGATCTAGACTAAAATCCCCCATACCGTTGGCTGATTGGCATCCCTGATTCTTCCTGCTGGGTGGCCTCACACAGCTTCCTGGGGGATGAGGAGGTAAACCATAGATGTTTCTTTTCTCTTCTTTATTCTTCTACCACTGGAACTCCTCCTGGATAGCTTGCTGAGGGGAGCTTTTGTCCACGGTTTACGGGTGGACGGAGCCACCCTCTTCTTTTGCAACAAATTCAACCTCACCCACTCTAACAGGTCTGTCTCTTACTCATTCTCCTGCCCCAGAAAAGTTAAGATGTCTTTCTCTGTGAAAATGAGTTAACCCCCTATTAGCTTAATCAACTCTAGACGTTCTCACACCTATAAAACCTCACCAAATTGTAGTTTGGACCAAAGTGAAGCAAGGAAGACTCTGTTGCTTTGGTAGTCACAAGACTTAACAAGACTTACCAGGGACTTCCTGTCCTACAATAGGGTCAGAGATTTTTCAAAACCTCTGTCAGGGTTTTTGTGCCTGCAATTCATCCATGGCCCTCAGGGCAACTGCTTGGGCTATTGTCCTGCTGTTCTTTATGGAAGAGGCCACAGGCCCAGGCTGACTGGCTTATTCCTTGGTAAGATGAAGTCCTTCCTGTGAGCCTGAGACAGGGCAGGTTCCCTCAGAGTTTTGCAAGTCATCAGAACCTGCCCAATGGAGCAGAGTTGTCCTCACAGCATTGAGCCTTCTTCACGCTGGCAGACAGCTCAACTAGGAAGGAACTGTGGCCAGAATCCTGCTGCAAGGATTTCTTTGAAGGTGGTGTGAGCCTACAAGGAGATCCTAGGAGGAAGCCAGTGTTTTCCTCCCTGCTCTCCCTGTTCTTCCATTCATTCTCTCCCTCCTTCTTTTCCGTTGCTCTCTCATGCTTGCTTCTTTCTTTGCTTCTTCAGCAGACACTAGCATTCAGTCAGCCCTACGGTCTCTTTACCGCTTCTTTCTGAGAGCTTGCTCTGTTCTGGCGACAACCAGCCATCACTTAGCCGTAGATATGATTTTAGAAAAGGGAAACAAAGCAGTCTGTGATTAAGGGATACTGCCTGGAGACAACAAATAGGGTAACTCATGGGCATGCCCAGCTCTCTTTCAGTCTTTTCTTCTTCAACATGTAAAAATAAGCAAATGTACAGCTTCTAGAACCTTCTTGCGAGGGGCTCTTTGTCCCAAGGATTTAACACAGGGCAGATGGTCAGCATATTCTTGGGGACCTGTTGGCAGTCTAGATGTTTTTAGGTCTAAGTTGGGATGTGGCATCCTTTGCTTAACTCTATGAAGAGGCCTCAAGGCCAGCTGCCAGTGTCTCCTGCAGCACAGCCTGCATTTCGTTCCTCGACTTTAGGGAACCTTTACTTTCCTCTCTGCTGCGCTGCCAGGCCCGTAGTTTATAGTTACATGGGACTCATGGCTTCTTGTCTGCCAAGACAGTGATTTAGTGTCCCACGGAGCTAAATGGCTAGCCCTGCTTTGAAGTCTTGATCTGGTCAAGAGGGAGGTCAGAGAAAATTCTAGAAGACCCCTTATGTAGTACAGATGCATTGAAGGCTGTTTGCTTTCAGTGGGTCTGGGTGAGTACAGTGTGGGGGTCTTTCAGGGCTGCAGGCATCTCTTATAGTGTCCTGCAGTTTGATTTCCCTGTGGGTTTTGCTCTCTAACCACTACAGTAAAATGTCAGCACGCTGTACTCTTTACTTCCCCTGCACCAAGCATTTGTCATCCTCTCTACAGAATCTTGGATTCCTGCTCTCTGCACCCCACCCCAGCTACACAGGAGTCAGTCCAATGGTTGGACCATTTGCCAGCCCATCTTCTCTGCGTGTGCATTTAATTGCTCTCAAGTTGCATTTGGTGCAGATAACGTTGTAGTGAGCGCATCCGTGCATACTTTTTCTATATTTTGGATTGTTTCCTAAGATTCATTCCCAGAAGTGGGATTACTAGGGCTCGATACACACTGTCAAATTCCTTTCCAAGAGGAGTTTACCCACTTATTGTACCCATGCCAGAATCCAGTATTATCTTAAGCAAGAAAAGTTCATTTAATGCAATGATAAAAGTTCTCTTATTTTGATTGAATTAGCATTTCTTCAGTTGTTTGCAGAATAAAATAATTCTCACTCATTTTCCTTGTAACTCCTGCTTTGGACTTCTGTGTTTATTGGATTTTAATCTTTTTTCCTCTAAAAAAAGATTTGTTTGTTTGTTTGTTTGTTTATTGTATACATGTGAGTGGTGCACTGCGTCTGTGCACCACATGTGTCCTCTGCCTGCAGAGGTAAGAGGAGGATGCTGGACCTCCTGGAACTGGAGATATGGATGGTTGTGAGCCACCATATGAATGCTGGGAACTGAATCTGGGTCCTCTGCAAGAGCACCTAGTATTCTTAAGCAGTGAACCATCACTCCAGCTTTGAACCTTGTTCTTAAGCATTTCACCAGCACTTTATATGATAGCCATCTTAACCTTTGCATTTCCATGGGTATATTTTATCATTTATGTGTATATGTGTGTGTATGTGTGTATGTGTTTGTATATGTGTGTATATGCATGTATATGTATGTGGCTATATGTGTATATGTTTATATATGTGTGTATATGTTTATCTATATGTGTGTCCATATGTGTGTCTATATGTGTGTATATGTGTGTACATGTATATATGGATGGGCATATATGTTTATGTGTATATATGTGTATGTGTGTATATGTATGTGTGGGCATGTGTGTATATATGGGTTTATGTGTGTCTTTGTGTGTATAGTATATATGTGTGTGTTTGTGTGTGTGTTACTCTTTGCAGTTTGCTTTCTGAAAAATGTGTCTGATGTTTCATGTATAACGTTTTACACATGTCTCCATCTTTTTCTGCATGCTGTCCCCATGTTTCCATCCTTCCTCCTATTCTGTTTATTTTATTTCCTTATATTTTAATTTTTAGTTTTTCTGGAATTTAATATTTGGAGCTAGGTGTGTCAGATTGACTTTTTAAAATCCCTATGTTACTACATTACCTTTTATGAAATAATCCCTCACTATAGTTTCAAGTGATCCTCTGAATTCAATTTTTGAAACAACATTAGAGGAAATTTTGAGGTTGCTTTAGTGAAGCAACTAACCTCTTATTCCCAAGTTAGGACCACTTTGCTCTGGCTTTGTGGTATTTAAATGCATTCTGGGCTTTTCCTTAATAAGTAAACCTCATTTTTTTCTAACCAAAGAAAATATAATTTTGAAAAATCTGTGAAAAGCCTTTAATTTCAAATTCTGCTTGGATTTATGTTCAAGTTTCATGTGTGCATGACTCGGTTTAGAATGCTGTATTTTGTGAGCAATGTGTCTTGGTCTTGGTCTCATCAAGTGTTCGTTCACACTTACTATAGATAATGCCAGAAGATGGAAGCCAAGGACCACAGCTTCTGGCTTCCAGTAGAACCTTACTATTTTCCCCCATGTTTTTCCCTCATAGACTTGCAAGTAGGGCTGTTACTTCTACTATAGTGGCCCTGTCCTCTTAGCACATGGCTGGATCTGGAAGGTGGAGGGTACAGGCATTGGCCTCTTCATACTAGAGTCAGCACTTGAAGTCCAACTATCCACCAGACGCTGAGGTTCTTGTTCATGTTATTGAGAGTAAGACAGAAGGGCATCGGGAACTAGGGCTGTTCTTGAGTGAGTGTGAAGGCTTTATACCCAGAAGACCACCATCCTGGCTCTATGATATGAACTGGCCTGAGTAAATCCATCTGATCAATGAGCTGATCAGACCAGGAACCTCTCATGAGCCTGGGCTGGCTTCCTTTGTACTTCTGAAACATCTCTCAGATGCTAAGGCCTGTGTTTCCCTCTTACTGGCTCATGGGTTGTGCTGTGTGCAGGCTGCCTATGAGACTGGGTCCCTGCAACATGCCCAATGCCATACCATCCACCTTCCTGCACTCTCACAACATGAAGTGGCCTGCAGCTCATGCCCTCCTCATGTAAGGAGGTGAAGAGCCTCAGTATGGCTCTCACTGCCCATCTGCAATTAGTACTTTTCTGCTTGAAAAGCATCAGGAGTGTATGATTTTAAAGTCTGTCTTTATTTGTGATCTGAGAAGATTCTTGGTTTGAGTTCAGATTTAGAATCTGAGTCTCTCATCCATATTTTCTCTTAGCAACTTATAGATAATCATGCTATTTTGGGTATTTGTGTGTCACTGTTGACTTTCTATTAAGGGAGCTTTCATCCATGTAGAATGGTGGAGAGGAATAATACCTCCTTCTAGAACCTTCTGTTAGTTAAACTTAGCTACTCTCGAGATGGACTAAGCTGCTCAGAGTTATTCTCCCACCTTCCTTTCTCACCATGGTTTTGAAGAACATTCAGACGTTGCTTCTTTCCATTCCCAAATATTTCAGTTATATTTCATAAACAAAAGAAGAAGAGTTTTCACACCACCACATTGCACTGTTGTCCTCACAAAAATGTCAATGTATGCATACTCTCTCTGCTTAAGTCTATTCAGAATCTAAATGGGCTACAAGTGTTATGCAAGGGAGTAATATGTAGTATGTGTTTCACAGTTTCAAGGTCTTACGCTGTGTTTCTTATTGTGCTTAATGTGTCACGTGTGGCATGTTGCTCACAGTTTTGTGGTGTTTATGCTTCTCACAGGATATTATATATGGCATGTTTCTCGTGACCATTAGAATTTACATATGGTATGCTTCTCAGAGTTAAGGGTCTTTCTTATATGTGGTAAGTGTCTCACAGTCCTTGGGATGTGCTATGGATTATGTGTATGACACATAATGTTTTTTTTTCATAATGCACAGAGTACAGGCAACTGTATAAAATATACATGTATTGGGTGCAGACTTATAGAATCATTTCTTGATGACAGTCAAATCATTCTTTGCCATGTCTGTTTTGTTAGCTGCATCCTGCCAGCATACACAGTCAGGCCCGTGCTTTTCAGGCACGTGAAACGATTCCTCTGTGAGTGAAAGTCATCACCTTGACATTTAGAATGATTTCATATTGCTTTTGACTTTTAATGAATCTGTCTTCATCATTTTTGTTATAACTCTGAGGTTCGGAGTTGGTAAATGGGTGTTTGCATACTACTTTCATCTCTGCCTTTTCTTTCCCCCCAAAGCATTGTGATGAGTTTGCTTTTTAAATATACATCATTGTTGAATTTTAATATAAGTAATGCACATATTCTCAATCCCATTCTTATTTCGGTTAGATGACTGAATGTTAGTGATGCTGTCACGGGAGGGAAAGGAGTGGGTAGAGGTGTGTTGCATGTACATGAGTATGTGGGTGCATGTATCTGTGTGTGCACATTCGGAGGTCAGAGCAGTACATCTGCTATCTTGCTCTATCACCCCCCACCTTATTATGTTTAAAACAAGATGTCTCAGTAAACAGGAAGCTCACTGCTTGGACTGGGTTGGCTGGCCAGTGAGCCCTCAGCATCCACCTATTGGCAGTGTTTCTCTGCTTCCCTCTGTCACGGAAATGAGCTCTCTGCAACCACACTCTGTTATTTCTGTGGGTTCCTCTGTTCTGGTGGCTGTTGGATATGCTTGTTGTGTTCCATTCAGACTTCTAGTGGTTTCTGTCTGACTTTTCTAGTCAAAGTCTAGATAAGGTCTCTTATCCTTTATCTAACACCTGTGTGTGTTTGCCTTGTCTGACACAGGGTTGCCTGTTTGTCTTTATGGTAGGTTCTTTGCAGTAGATTGGCTGGTTGGGACAAGTCAATTTGCCGTTCTACAGGGTTACTATCCAGTTAAGCTTTTCACCAGAAATATCCAAACAGTTAAGTTTTCAGTAGCACGCCAACAGACACTTTTATAAATGAGCTGGTTTGGCGTGGCTTGTCATATGCCCATCCGTGTCTTTGTTTCTATGTTACCATTGTTCAGACTTGGAAGAATCCTTAGTACCTCTGTTACTGCTTTACCCCACTCTTTCTCTCCTTCTTCTGGGACTCCTGTAGACCTTGACAGCCTATCACACGCCTTTCTAAGTGCCATGAAGTGTATAAGAAGGTCCGAGGACAACCTTTGTCCTCCCCTTCCACCTTGTTTGAAATAGTCGCTTGTTTATCACTGTGTACACTAGACCAGATACCCACAAACTTACAAGGATTCTCCCCACCCCCATCCTGCCTTGGAGCTCCTGGGCTACAGACATACTTTACAAAAGTTCTGGGGGTTCAAACTCAGGTTCTCATACATACGTAGTACATGTTTGATGTGTTCTCCCTAGCTTTTCCTTTTTTTGACTGTTTATTTAACATTCTTTTCCTGTCTATGTTTATCTATTGGATATATATTTGAGTTTCAGCTTTCTTTTTCCTGTTCTGTGATCTGTTAGTAACACCATTTATTGTGGCTGTGGAATTCTCATACAATGCTTTTATTAATCAAACACTTAAACTTCTCTGTTTGGTCTCTCAGTCTCTTAAATGCCCTTGGTTCTTGCTTGCTCTGTTCTGTGGGTCGGTTTTTATGAGGGCTCACGGCTTATTGCCATGTCTTGATTGCCTGTATGCTTGGATTTTTCAGAAATAGATGATTGAGATCCTATTTAAAACAAACAATGACTTCATTAAAAAGATGACATTGTTGCCTTTCTTTGTATCAAATCTACCTTTTTCTTTTCTAGTTTCCCATGGTTTTACATTTTGTATATCTATATGAGATAAAACAGCCTTTTCTGCACTTCTCAAAGAAAGTGACAGGTGTTTTGGGTAGAAAAAAGATTTTTGTTACATTTTTAAAGCTTTAGATTTGGAGCTAGTTGTACGTTTCCATACAACTGTAAGAAATAGCGTAGATGGATTCCATAAGCTCTTTGCTCAGTCCTGTCCAGAGCTAACATCTTTCATAACTGGAATCCCCACCAAGAAACAGAGTTCTCCTTTTGTGTTCATCTTCCTCCTCTTCTTCCTCCTCTTCTTCTTTTTCCTCTTCTTCCTCTTTCTCCTTCTCCTCCTCTTTCTCCTCCTCCTGGTTCTCCTCACCTTGCTGCATTTCTAACAACCACCATCTCCTCCCCAGGGCTGTAATTTTTTTCACTATTACACTAGAAAGTAGACGGGCTTGCACAGTTGGTCAACTTTAAAGACTGGAGCTGTTTTGTTCACCTCTTGTACTTCATCTGAAATCCATCTAAGGTGGACATAACAACTCAGTCTCTTTTTGGTGTTGTTGAGTAATAGTCCATAATGTGAAATAATGATGTTTATGACAACTGAAGGTCACTTTTTTTTATAGATATAGGTGTTATGAGTATTTGTGAATTGTTTCTATGTAGGAGGAAAAGCTTTCATTTCTTTAGCATAAATACTCCAGATCCCATGTCAAGGTGGAGATCTGGGACCCTAGCACTCACAGTCAGCTGAGCTTCTTTGGGGGGATTCAGACCATACCAGGGACTTCCGTCACTATTTTCCCTTTAGCATGCCAGACCCACAGGGCTCCTGTCTCAGGATAGCATAGATCCACTAGCTGAGGGCTCTTTAGTTCTGTTTTGATAAAAATCACGGATAGGCAACAAGCTTTGGAAACACTGGTCGGAGCAGCCTTCACCTCTCAGTGTCTGACAGCAATGAAGCGGGCCTTAGGCAGGGAGAAGAGTGGGAACTAGCACCATCTAGCACAGTGATTCCCAACCTGTGGGTTGAGACCCCCCCCCCCACCAGGGTCATTTATCAGATTCCTGCATATCAGATATTTACATTATAATTTGTAAAAGTAGAAAAATTACACTTACAAAGTAGTAATGAAATAATTTTATGGTTGGAGGTCACCACAACATGATAACTGTATTAAAAGGTAGCATCATTAGGAAGGTTGAGAACCACTGCTCTAGAGTTTCAGTTTCTGCATAGACTCAGGGTATCTGGACACTGGGGTCTGAGACTTCTGGTTCTGAAGACTTGACAGCGCTCAAGAACCCTTCCAGTGTTTTCCTTCTTTGGCTCTGTCTTAGTTAGGGTTTCATTGCTATGAGGGGACAACATGACCAAGGTAACTCTAATAAAGGAAAATTTTTCACTGGGGCTGGCTTACAGTTTCAGAGGTTCAGTCCATTATCATCATGCTTGGAATGATGGCAGCATCCAGCAAATATGGTGCTGGAAGAGCCAAGAGTTCCACATCATGATCTGCAGGCAGCCAGGAGGGGACTCTCTTCTGTACTGGACAGAGCTTGAGCACTAGGAGACCTCAAAGCCCACCTACACAGTGACATCTTCCTCCAACAAGGCCACACCTCTTAATAGTGCCACTTCCCATGGCCCAAGCATATTCAAACCATATAGGCTTTTATCTGCTCCCCACCCTCCTGTGATTTCTCCTATATCGTCTTCTGCTCAACTGAATGTTTTCAAACCCTGCAAGTGCTACCTGGATAATACAGGGTTCCACATCTCTTTCAGATAAGCATGCTCTGAGGAAACTAGTATCAGACTTAACCATGACCACTCAGGATAGGCATTCTCTCCACATAGGGCATGGCTTCCAGGGCAGGAACCCATGAAGCTCTAAGCCTTTATTTGCTACAGGTTGGCAGGACCTAGCTCTGGATAGCTGAGGGCTGCTTCTTAGCTTCTGCTTCACTGCTTCTTCTGCTGTTAAGCAGAGGTTGCAGGCTCCATGCACTGAGGAGGTAGGACCCAGAATTCAGGGACATAGAAGCTAGTATCTGAACTTGGGCTCCAGTCACTACAATTGCCCCCAAAGTTGGGAATCACTTTAGCTGTTCAAGAGTTGCACAGCCTTCACAGTAGGGAACTTAGGGTCTAAGAAATATAAGCTAGGCTGTTTGGGAGCCCAGCACAGGGGATCAGAAGCAGTATCGATTACAGGGATGCTGACATCAGACTGAGCTATGTCCTATTTGTTGAACCACTCAGCTGTCAAACTGCTGAGGTACAACTGTTCTGAACCAGTGAGATTTGGTATGCATGGCACCCATACAATCAAGGCACCCCTTTAGACAGACACCTAAGTGATGTTGGTAGGATTTAGCTGCCACCTGAAAAGGCGCATGCAGTTACCTGAGGCAGTCATCTGTTCAGCAGTTGAGTAGGAAGCAGTGCGCCTATTACTCCCTGTGACGGGGTTTTATTGAATCTGCTAGAGGAGGCTGTAGCCAGGTACAGTTGCCCTTGCCCAGGACAGTGTTTGGCTCAGCTGCCAGCTAATTCCACTGCCAATGTGGCTGAAAGTGCTTCTGCCACTACCTTCCTCCTGTTTTCAGCTCAATGTGGACTCCTGGAAGGAGACAAAGAAAGGTAATTCAAGAGAAGTCTTCATTGAACCTGATATTGTAGTATCAGAGTGGGTAGCATATGGAAGTGTCCCTCAGTCAACTGAGTGAGCTGTGCAGTCTGCTTATATAGACCAATCAAGAATATTTGGACCAATCCCTATTTGACCAATCACAGCTATTTATTTTGGACCAATCACAGTTATTAAGGCTTATGTTGTGGACCAGTCACAGCCTTGCACAAGAATTACTATCTTTCCACCAGGAGATGTACTTCTCCTCTGACCAAGGTGGAAATGATCCATCCAGGCTGTGATTGATTGCACAAAGCCTGGTACAAACTGTTCAAACAGTCCTGGCTCAGGCTCCACATGCGGGAGCCAAGGCAGACGACTGCAGTCTTTTGCATAGTTTTCTTGAGGCATCATGGAGCATTTAAGAAGCCTGGTATGGGCATTGAGAGTGGTCTGGCTGGCTATGTGACTGGCAGTGTTGTTGCTCGAGAATCCAAGGTTGCTAATTAGGGAGTATTGATTTGTCCCATCCCCATATCTTGGCTTCTTTACAGGAAAACGGTTGTCATAAAGTATTTTAATAGATATTAAACATTTAAACAATACTTTTGCAAATGTTTAACACCTGCCCAGTGTCCAGGCAAGGGAAGTCCCCCTTGGACTCTCACAAGGGTGAGATAGAGGAGACATCATCTGCCCTCTGTCCTCTGAAGCATATGGGCTCAGTGTGGAATAATTGAGAAACTCTTAGGTACAGGCAAGGCCACCTGCCATATGATCATTAGGGACCAGTCAGGATTAGGGACTTAAATGCTGGCAGTTGGTGAGCACCAGCTTCAACCTTCCTTGTTGTTGATGCCTTTCTTCTTCATGGCGGACGGAGAATGTGACACCCAGCCTTCAGTCTCATGGCTGTCAGTCCTGCTTCTTAGTTGGAAATCCAGAAATCTTAGAGGCAAGTCCGAATGTCCTATAGGTCAGAAGCCTATGTCTGTTGGTAAAGCCTGGTCTGTGGTCCTGAGGACTTGTCCTGAGCTCTTGTGTCCTCCATGCTAACCATGGGGTCAGGGACAGCTCAAGTCTTCCAGGGTGCAGCACTGACCCAGACTGCCCCTGTGTTTGCTTCTTCTCCTCTGGTTAGAGTCTGGGTGTTGGGAGTAAGCTGTACTCTTGAGATGCTAGGTGTGCACTGCTCAGGGTAGTAGTTCCTTTGCTCATGAATAGACAACTTTTCTGATGACCGACCAGACTATGTGAAAAAGTAGCCTATTAATATCACTCAGGCAAGGCTCAGCCAGAGGAGGTCCTGGGGAGATGAAAAGATTTCTCTGACTATTGCAAAGAGCTTGTCCATCCTATATGGCTGTACAACAAGGCACCCAGATAGGCACCACTTTGGAACCAAAAGCCCCGGTTTGACAAAAACATCACAGGCTTGGAAAATCTATACATCCAAAGCATCTTTAGGAGGGGATGAGGATGTAGCTCAGTTGGTAAAATGCTTGCCCAACATGCACAAAGTCCTGGGTTCAGTCCTTAGCATAAAACTTTACTTGACAATGTATCCCAGTGATCCCAGTGCTAGGAAGGTGGCATTTTTGAGAACCCTTTCCCTTGGGAAACTTTAAAAAAAAAATGGTTGAACTGTGATAGGAACATAAAAAAAATAGAATAAATAAATAAAAATTTAAAGATTAAAACTGGGGGACTACCCTCATCACCAAGAGTCTACCTACCCCCACCCCCAAAAATGAAAAGAAAAAAAGAAGTGAAAAATATATAGCTCTTCTTCCTAGTGCACCTCTAACAAAACCAAAGTACAGCTCTACCCAAGTTCAGTTTCTCCAGAGCTCATCCTGGAGGACCAGACAGAGAATTTATGAGGCTCACTCAGAGCATGGGTGAGCGACTATTTACAAGAGTATGGCTGACCCCTTGGCAACAGGACCAGAGGATCTCACTTAGTAGCCTAGATAATGGCTTCCCCACAGAGGTTGGATGGAATTGCTCCTTGGTTAACTTTGTTCCATATACTTTAACATGTCGCAAAACCCTGAGGTCATATGTAATTAGGGCAGAATTGTGTGCTAATGGCTCAGAGGAACAGCTGGAATCTCATTTGACCCTTCCATCCTTTTCTCTGGGAACACTAGGAGTGAGCAAAGCCAACTGAGAATCTCGTACACAAAGGCATAGCTGATCTGATGAAGATGCTAGCTGTTTTACTCAGAAGACTAAATATGTAGAGGCAGGGGCATAAGAAGCTCAAAGTTCTCTTCAGCTATGTAGTGAGTTAGAGAACAGCCTAGACTGCGTGAGACCCTGACCCAAACAAAACAGAACAAACAAAAACCAAGGGCATTGAGAGAGTTTGCTGTGGCTTGAACTGTGTCACGGGTGGCTGTTGACAGCACTTCTTTTAGACCACGCAGATGTGGGACAGTTTTTATTATGTCTGCCCCCCAGTACGACTATTCCAAATCACTGCTTTGTTCTAGTCCTGTTACAATCCTCTGTGGAATGGTTGCTGGACATTCTGTGTGTACTTGGAAATACTCATCTCAGCAGTAGGTGGGTGCTATCTACCCATTAGGCAAAGTCCAGGAAAGAGAGCTCAGCATTTTGCCTGGGCCCAAGATGCTAGAGACTTAGGCAGTGCACTGGGTCCACTACCCCTGCTGCTGCTGCTGCTGCTGCTGCTGCTGCTGCTGCTGCTGCTGCTGCTGCTGCTGCTGCTGCTGCTGCTGCTCTTGCTCCTAAGCTTTCCTGTCAGCTTCACTGGACGTTACACTGTGGAACAATGAACAGGGTCTTTCATATGTTTTTAACAGGGAAATGGAACCCTAGTGTTTGTCAAGTGACCTTTGGGGCAACATGCCCAGGACAGCATCAAGCCCACTTCTAAAGCAGTGAGAGGCAGGCTGAGAAGAAAGGATAGATGATAGCCAACAAAATACAGGTGTGGTCATTCTCTCTGACCTGCTTGTTCTTGGGAGTGTGGCTGTGTGCGTCATTGTAAACTTTGCATTCCTGGTTGATTGATTAAAGCTGCACCAAGCCTTCTTGTCAGCTGCGCTATTGATCACATTTATTTACAAAGAAATAAAGTCCTTCATGCAGCTTGCCTGGAGCCATGGGCTTTAAGTTTCCTGTTTCTCTAGGCAGAGCTGCTAGTGATGTGAAGTGACACTTGACCTGCTGAGAGTTGATATCGGCAGACAGATTTCATGCCCTGTCTCCTGGACACCCGTTTGCTGCCTTTGAGTTGTTAAGGATATTAAAAACAGAGATGAGAAGCCCCCCTCTTGACAGGTTCAATTTGTAATGTACAAGCCTCCAATAACAAAGCTGGGAAGCTACCAGACCTGCTGCCCCAGACCCCAGTAAGACAGAGTGTGAGCTCCAAGAATATTGTAGAGGGATATGGGGGCTGGGAGCAGAGGACAAAGGCCTTGAATGCATGGAATGAAGATGACAGCCAGTGACACATAAGTGCCAGGCCTTTGATGATATAGAATTCTCCTTTGGAGGCTCTTAAACCTTTCATGAAACTTGTGACAAACAGGAGTGACTAACCCTTCACTGCATAGGAGACCAGTAGATAAGAAGCCAGTGTCTACACTCACCTAGAGGCCACTGAAGTCGGCTATGTCCCTCCCTAAACTGTTTTGGACCTGTGAAGGAAAACGGCTGTCATTGAATACTAAATGCCATCCCCGATTTCATGCATCGCTAGCATCTTCCCTTGCTATACTCAACCTGGATGGGTTCTTGGTCGTTCTCTGGGAACATAATGACAATGGCTTGTACTTTATGTAGACATGTGCCCTTGGACTGAAATATGCTGCTCTATGCCCCTCTACTTTGCTATGATACAGCATGTCCCCTTCGGTCTGCTATCAGAGGGATGATGGGTTGTGAGGAGTAGAGGAAAAAGACCCATGATGGGAAGGCCTTACATCCAGGAAGAGAAGGCCTAGAGCACAGCCTGCAGTTACCTGCTCACTCAGGGCTGGGATCCTCGCCTCACGCCTAGATACGGGACTGGATTGCCGTAATACACATAGCTCCTTCCGTTCTTGGGAAAAAAAAAAAACTGTTAGATTTGTAACTAAAGTGTTGACAACATGAAGAAGCTAAAGTCAGAATTGTGATAAATATTTACATCTCTTCCCTTGGATGCTGATCATTATAGTTTTAAATAAAACTCGGTGATATAACAGGGACATTTTTAAGGGAACAGGTGGTGACTTTTTTACAGCCAAATTCATGCTTTGGGGACAGTTTCTTAATCTCCCTGGGATCTTCTTTTCTTAATCTGTTAAAGGAGTGGGTGTTATATATGCTGCATGATTCTCATGATCTCTTCCCTTTTAGAAACTCTGCATTTGCCTCAGTTTACATCATCATATGGTGGTAGAACACATACACACCAAGGACATGTCACCATTATGCACCAGGGCAGGCAGAAGTGCAGCTGCCTGTGGCTTGTGAGTCCAGTTCTTCCCTGCAGAGCGAAGCTGCCCCTCCTCTTCCTGAGGGTCCTCAGACCTAGGCCTCTGTCTCGCTTGCTACTGCCCAGTGAGTGGATCCAGACACTGGTCTCATTTGCCAGACATATAATTCCCAGTCACATCTGTTGTTCTCTTGTTAAGTCAAGGTCAAGATGATTGGCCGGGTGTTCTGTCAAGTTTCTATCTTGAACGAGGAGGGACACAGTCTGAGACCAGAGCCTCTAGGAAAGACACTGGCTCCTTTGCCCCAATTCAGTGCTGAGTTTTTAAGCGTCCGGCCCAGAGAAAGACTAACTCTGTATCTGACTAGTTCTAGGGCAAAGCTTGAGGGTCAGCAGAGGAGATCCTCGGGTGACACGTGTGGAGAAAGGGAGGCGCTCCTTCGTGATGGAAGAGCTAGTAGAGCCGAGACTCTAGAGCATGAGGATAGAGAACAACTTCTGTGTGCTCGGATGAGCTGCTCATCAGTGGCTAGAAGTGGGACCATGTGGTTGTCTCTACAAGAAAAAGTGAACCAGATATCCTGGACTGCACCCTGTGGCCTTGAGTCAGGAATTCAATTGGGGGCATGGCTGGTTTGCATTGCCTCTAAAACAGTAGGACACACTGAGCAGTGGGGACCTGGAAAGACACCTGTAACTCAGAGCAAGCAGCACCGGAAGATCTGGCTGCTGGCTAAGAGACAGTAGACTCAGCAGAGTAAGGAACTCCAACTCGAGAGGTAAAATGTGTGGTAGGAGAAGTTAAGGTTAAGCCAAGGTTAAAGGGAAAGGAGAAATGGCTTAGGGCTTTGCTAGTGACACTGGGGAAGGAATATGGCATTGAGAGTTCAAGTCTTCAGACTTAACCAAGCAATGTTAACTCCTCAGCCACCCAGAGCTCCTCCCAGTCACCCTATGTCCCTTTGCTCGTATGACAGTAATAAATTTTGTTTTTCTGCAAGCTATGTGTGAGCATTTCAGAACACTGAAAACATACACCAAGTCCTCCTGGCATTAAATTGAGAAGTCCTTGCAGTGGAAATCCATTCAGTGAGAAAGGAGAAGAGGGGAGGATTCTCAAGAAGTGAGCCATAGCATCCCTCCCACTGGTGCGTATGAGGCAGGCAGGCTGGAGCCAGAGCAGGCATTCCCACCTTCTGCTGCCTACAGTGATGCCATCTCCTCTGCTTCCTTCTTGGAATATTACTCATTTCCAGGTTTTGCTTGTATTATCTTGAGAGGAAACAAACAGGACTTAATTAATCCCACCAAACATTATACTGGAAAAGCAATTATTCCCACCATGTGTAATAACCCATCTGTAGGGAAAATAATCCATTAAGCATGAATCAACGTGAATTTAAAAACTATTATGAAGATCAGCTCGGTTCTTGGTTATGAGCACTGTAATTTGAGAGTTTGCTCATGCATACCTTGTTCTAGCATATTCTGTGACCTTGGTACCTAAATTCCCAAACAATGAACACCTCTTTGGTAATGAGTGACCAAAATTTTCAAGTTAACCATTTAAATGCTTCGCAGTTGAGTCCCTTGGGGAGGATTAGTTTGAATCTGTGATTAATGAGATGGCAAGTCCCCTGTTTTGAAATGCGACTGTAGCTACAGCCGAGTGCTGCATTTGTTTGCATTTTCCATAAATCATTCATTAACTGAAATGAAATCTTTTTCTTAAATTACCTCTCATAGTTCAGTTATTAGCGAGCTTTCTTTTCTTTCTAAATTTACTGGGCTATCCTTCAGATCTCCTTGAGCCAACCAAGCGATTGCTTTGACCATTGTCATCGGGAAATCATTTTCCCCGGCATTCCTCTCATCCCAACTGAGCTGTAAATCCTCTCCCAACTTAGATTGCTGTCCACTCCTGCAGAGCCCGGAGGCTGCTGATGCTCTGTCTAGGTCTTGTTGAGGTGCCTATGAAGATGTGTAAAAACTCTCTGTGGTTAATTTCCAAAGAAACACCTAGCAAACTTGTCTGGCTTTACAAAGCCTAGGACCTGCAGTTAGGGGACCATCCCTACTGAAAAGCAGTAGATCATGTTTTGCTGAACCCTCCTGCATTTGGGCTGTAGAAGGCCCCTAGTGTAGCAAAAAGCTCTATTCTATAATGTAACTCTTTAGATACTGGAGTGGATGGGGAGGTGTGCAGCTAGTCCATCAACTGTGAGATGATGTACTGCAAAAAAAAAAAAAAGAGATGAAATCCTGACCCATGCAGCCCAACAACATGGTGGGGCTTGTCCTGCGCCCCCCCCCCTCCAACCCCAAGTAGATAGATGAGGTCTTCCTGCTGCTGTAGAGTATGCAAGGCTAGGCCAGGTGATATGAGGACTGAGCACATTCTCTCTCTTTGATCCATCACAGCTACCTGCTCTCCTGACCTTTAAGGCTTTTCAGATCTGAAAGCTGTTTGAAAGAGGTCCAAGTCATAGCACTCTCAGGAAGTGGGGTTGACATCTGTGCCACTTGATCTTCATGAAAGCCACCAAAGCCTACAAAGGGAAGGACTAGGACTTTGAGGCTTTGTCTCATGTGTATGGTAGACTAGAGTCTACTTCTGAGCCGGCATCAGACCCCACTTTCAGTGCTTCTTGGGTGTAGAGTCCAAAGTGTGGACTGTATACCCGTGCAAATGATTAGATTTCTCCACAGCTGCTTTGCATACCACCTCTGTTCTCTGGGAATTCAAAAAAGTAAGCCTTGCTTGTATTGTTTGAGCTGCTAGCCATCCAGCCATGCGTATCCACCCTAGCAGAAGGATCCCAAATGTTCACTTGATGTAACAAATGAGGGCAAAGCTAACTTTAATGAACATGGACTAGGGGTGTTTTTGTGTGTGGAGAAATACAGGCTGTCTGCAAACCAGCTTCACTTTGCTGTCTTTGTCAGTGTAGAGTAAGAACTTGTCAAGGCTGCATGGTCATCCATGAATATGTTGCTGTGGTTTAGTAGGTGTCTCCCAAATGGTCATATATTAAGATTTGGTCCCCAGTTTGGTGGTGGCAAGTGCTGTTAACATTTAGGAATAGAAGGACTTTTGGGAGATTGTGCCTTACAGGAGTTCCTTAGGTTACTGGATGTATGCCCTCAGAAGGTATACAGAAGGAGCTTGTTCTCTCTTGTTCTTCTTCTGTTGCTTGAGACATGAGTGTCCCAATGCATGTTCCCATAGTGATACCCTGTTCTAGTCAGATGCCCAAACTCAGGGGAGAACCTGGTCTTAGAACTGATTCTCCATCAATTGGAGCTACAAGAAACCACTGTGCTTGTGAAGATGCCGCATCCGCATTTTGTGTGTGTGTAACATGAGATCATTACACATGTGCACTGTGGTTTTTATAATGAACTACCCCTTAAAGATACACAGAAAGAAAAATGCAAACTTTTGCCCAAGCATGGCAGCCAGCTTGTTGCCTTTGGTCCTGTCTTTGTTGATGGTTTCATAGGTTTTTCCTGTGCCTGAGTTCCTGTGGGTTCCTCATTACAAGCCTCTTTATCTTACCTGAGTCTATACAGCTGGTTCGCATGGTTCATGGACTATTTGGATTACCCTTGTGGAATTTGAATCATAGTTGGTTACAGGGATCTGGCCATCATTTGGCAAACCTTCTCAGGTCATACATATGAAGCCAAGTGTGTCTGCCTCTCTCTACTATGTACAGGGGCAAAAATAAGAGCTGTTTATAAGGCTCTAAGAGGGGGAGCTGTTGGGTGAGGTCTGGGGCTGGCTTATACTTCTCTGTTACATCTGTCTACTTGCCTCCAGGTGAATGTTGGGCCTGCTATCTGTACTTAGAGGCAATTTGAGGGCAGAAAAGATACTTTCCTCCAAAGGAATCCATCACTCTTTGGTGATGGATCTGTTGTCTGAGACAGGGCTCGGGAATTGGGTATTGGAAACCAAACACTGAAAGAACATTTGAGACAGCTTAGTTTTCTGAATGTATTACTTCAGTTGACAGCTTCGTGATTAGTGTTTTCGGTGTAGGGTGCACTATTCCCTTCACTGATACAGCTTTTTCTGAGTCTGAAGTATGTGTATATGCAGGGGCTTGTGTATGGGCACAGGCCTGCGCGTGAGAGTGTTCACACTTAAAACCTGGTAGAAAAGAAGCATTTCCAAGTGAGCCTCTTCAGAACAATTTGCAGTATGGATGTCTCTGCAATAAATAGGCAGGCATGAGACATTCCAAGAAGCTGCCCTGGGCTTTGTTTGAGTTTTCCACTCTTTGGAACACCAATGTGGTATTAAAATTCTCACCAAAACAGAACGATTAAATTGTGTGTTTGTTAGAAACAAACACATTCATTGTTAAACATTTCCTTAAAGGATGGAGAAGGCTTTATTCCATCTATTGCCGTAGGTGTTGAGATGTTTGCAGTAAGGGTGACTTAGGCATCTCCTCTGAACAGTGGAGATTTGTGGCCAAGGAGCAGGCTAGGTTGGGGAGCGGGTAAAGGATGATAAATTACTAACGAGATGTCAAGGATTCTTACAAACCAAAATCACTGATTCTTATAGAAAGGGGCACAGACACCAACGGTCAAGGTGAGGATAGAAAGATTGAACAGAGGAAAGCGAAATTCTCTCTATTTGAGATGGACAGTCAGAGAGACCAGGTGGTGACCTGATAAAGAGAAAGAGACCTCCTCTCTAGAAGAGGTCGGCTGTACTGAAGTCAGCGAGACGTTCCTTGTCAAATTCTGTACTTAGTCTTGTTACAGTTACTAAACATTGTCTGGGTTCATCACCGACTCGAGTGTATTTGTAAATGTATAGTGCAGTGTGACAGAGAAGATACACGTGGTTTTAATGTTTCCAGACATACGAGGATGTGCGTAGGTGACTATGCGCAGAGCACAGTAGCATCCACTGAAAGAATCCACTCTGGACCACTGGGAAAAGTTGGCTCAGCAACTCCTCTGGTTTGTTCCTTAGAGGATTCTCAGCTGCTAGGATGGGAACACAGTTCTAGCAGTCTGCTAGGGTGACAACTCGGTAGAGACTCCTACCATTTCTCCTTTGTTTGTTTTACTGTGGTGGATTAAGCTCAAGACTTCTTATATGGTAGGCCAGTCTGTTGTTACGAAGCTACATTCTGTGACCTATGGTCAACCATGGGGCAAAGGCCGTTAGTGGAAAATTCCAGAAACAAACAATTTATAGTTTCAGATAACTGTTGCTGTAACCAATTGTTACAGTTGTTCTGTTTTATTAGACGTTGTTGTTAAGCTCGAGCTGTGCCTAATATACAAATTAAACTTTGTCACGTGAATACATGGGGAAAACCATGGTATCAAGTTCAGCCCTCTCAGTGGTCTTGGCATCCACTGAGGGTTTCAATCTCCTCACCCCAGGATAAAGGACAGAACCGCCTTTGAAAGCAGAAAGGCTCTTAGTAGTGGAGAGGGTCTGTATAAAGCTGTGGGAAGCCCAAGGCTTCCATTTCTGCCACTCACAGCAAGGTCTCATCCTAGGTTGCAGGGCGGTAGAGAGCAGGGGCAGAGACTGAGACAGTCAGAGAAGCATCAGCCAGCACTGACAGATAGGAGGCATTCCTAAGGCCACCAGTTATTCAGCTCTCGGTTACTACAGATGAGTTTAGTGGCTAACACTTTCTCCCTGTAGGACCTGCAAAATTCTGTTATAATTTTATATCTTCACTAACCATACCGAATCAAAAAATGTCAGCACCTTTCCTGGAGTTTCTTATGTGCACATGTGACTTTCAGTTACATTTTAAAGTCTTTTACAAGAGCTGTTGTTGTTTTCTGTTTGTTTATTTGTTTACAACTATGTGGTTAAGACCTGAAGTTAGCTGAGGAAACAAGACCTGTTTCTATACCCATCGCACACCTTAAGCATTTACTTTTACCATATACACACCTTTTATGAGTTTCGTCTTTACTGGGTTTTGTTAAATGCAGGCCTGTCTGAACTTGCTTCCACCTACTGTCTTTTAAAGTGTGGACACTGACGATTCCATGTGAGCATTGCTGAGTTTCTACTTACAACCCAATTTAAGAAAAATAATTCTTCCTCCTTTCATCCTCTTAGCCTATTGTTCAAATTGTAATTCCAGCATCAACACAGTACCACAGAGATAGCTGAATGTAGGATTTGAGTGAAATCTTTTGACCTTGGTTGGTATTTGTGCTCTGGTAAATGGGTGTCCCAAGGCTATGAGGTGGGCTGGGGTCAGTGTGTTACTAATGCACCACAGGGCTTGAGTTGACTCAGGGACTCATTTTCCTCTAAGTCATTTAAATAGATCCTTGCTGTACATGACTGCCAGCAAACCTTGCTAGGCCTCAAGGGACAATGGAAAGGCATTCTGGGAACAGTGTGACAGATGAGCTGTGTCCTCCGGTAGATAAGGCAAAGAGCAAACAGAGATCATGACCAAGCTGTCAAAAGCATCCTCAAGAACAGAAGTGTGCTTGAGTGACAGTCTGTCTGTAAGCAGAAAACCGTGCCAAGAGATCTCAAGTGTGATCAGCGTTGATACTTCTGTACCAAAGCTGAAGCGTATTGGTTTGTTTCTTCTTTAAGAACCTTGACTTTGTTGTCCTTCGTGAACCAAGTGGTTTGGACCTAGGATTGTGACGCCCACTATCTAAACAGGGTAGTTGAAAGCTGATAGTTTTATGTAGTTAGTATGTACACACACACACACATACACACACACACACACACAGTTATTTTCACATGGGGTCTCCTGTATCCTAGGCTAGCCTTGAACTCCATGTATAGCAGTGGATGCCTTCTAATCCTCCTGCCTCTACTTCTTGAGTGCTGGGATTGTGGGCATACACTACCACACCCAGTCTGTAGTATTGGGGATCAAGCATAGTGATTCGTGCATGCTAAGCAAGCATTCTACCAACTCTACCAACTACGTCTCCAGCTCCGGGTATTTGATTTTGAAAATTTGGACATGACAACTTAGGTAATATGGTTTAAGTATGAAGTGTTCTAGTAAGCTCATGGTTGAACATTTGGACCCTGCCTAGCAGGCAGTGCTAGTTTAGAAGGGAGAGAGAGAGAGAGGAGAGAGGAGAGAGGAGAGAGGAGAGAGGAGAGAGGAGAGAGGAGAGGAGAGAGAGAGAGAGAGAGAGAGAGAGTTGTGGAGTTGGATGGGTGGTAGGTAGGAGGATCTGAGAAGAAATACCTCTTGGTGCGCTGATATCCAGATAAGTTTTTGGTGTTTTGTACTGTGTGATCGTACTGTGTGATCCAAGCCTTAATGTCCATCTTACTGGCAGTTCAAAAATGCCTGTGGAAGGGCTAGAGAGAGTGCTTAGTAGTTACTTAGCAGTTCAGGGATTGTATGGCATCTTCAGGGGCTTGTACTCATTTGCATGTATATGTATACACACATACACACACACTGTGTTCAAAAAAATATTATTTAGAAAAAGACCTATTTGTCAAAGTGTGACTTTTCTTTTATCCTCGGAGGGGCTGTTGGTGGCACCTAGGAGAGCCGCTTCCCAGAAGTATCTTTCTTCTCACAACAATGATAACTTTGTTTTGTCACAAAGAAGTTTGTCCCCAGGCCAGCATTCAATCAGCTTTCCCTGACTTTAGTGTGGTCTTAGGAACTTATCAGGGAAATGTGTTTTGTTTGTACTGATTGTATTATGGGAAACCTGGATATGTGCTTGGGGGGCTTTTAACTTTATACTACATGATAGATATCCAGCTGTTATGAAACTAAACCCCAGATGCAGTGACAGGGACATGAAAATGGAAATCTGAAAGTCTGGCTTTCTTAAGAGAAAATCTCTCTCTGGATGAGAATTAAGAAAAATATTTACATGTATTATGTGCAAAGTGTTGCCATTAGATTAGCCATAATTGAAAACACAAGCACCGAGACTAGCTGGGGAATTGTTTTAGGATTAAAAGAAGATTCATTTATAAGGCGATGTTTTCCTTTTGGTAATGCTAATTTGATATCTTCAGTATATTACTTCGAAAGTGGGCACAGAGAACTTTCCAGTTTTTCTGTATCTGTGCTAATCAGATTGGTGAGACTCTGTCTTTTCCAAACCATTCATCAATTTGCTTAGATATATAAATCTTCTGCATTGGCCCCTTTGCCATGCTTAAGGACAGAGAGATGAAAAGCCTTTTGCTTTCACATTTGACCAGTTTTGTCTCTGCCTTGGTGTAGCCTTGTAACAAGAGACGCTGTGCTCTCTTGTTTTGCTATTATCTTCAGCGCATGCACGTTCTCCATAGTGCCAGCCTCTCTTCCCTGTCAGCTTGAGATTGTGTTTCAGTCTGATCTCTAAACCTGGATGCCAAACCCCTAAAGGAAATGTTTATGTTCCACCCACCAGCCTGCCCAGCAGTGCCCCACTGAGAAGGAAACATCACTGTCAGCAGGCTATATGTACACCTTTCTAAAATGTAAGGAGGTGGCTTGTCAGTAACTTCCTTGTCCTGACACAGAAGCAGATGGCCAGAACCTGTACTGCCTTCATGGAACGTCCTACCCTCAAGGGCCTGGTTTCTGTTGGCAGTCTTCTAGGTGGGGGTGAGTGAGTCCGGTGCTCAGCAGAGCTCCTGGCCCTTCTCCTGTGGTTCCCAGGGCACATTTATCTCTTACTGTTTGTGTCTTTTCTTCAGGGAGTGCCTCTTCTCTGCATGGCCATGCTTCCTGTCACTAGTTTCCCTGGAGTTGGCCTCAACATAGAAGGAAGGTTCTCTCAAGTGTGGGTAGAGCTTGGGCCTCCAGTCTTATGTGTCAGTGGAACAATCCCTGATGGTCTGGCACCTTTTGAGACTATAGTTGAACAGATTCCCAGTGCACATTCTGGGGGACCAGCTGGCTCTGTTTCAGTGGTCCTACAGTGCAGAGTAGCAGAAGCTCACGTTGTATTTCTTGGTCCCTTCTACTGACTTTGTGTGGTATGAACATACAAAGAGGTACTTGCCATCCTCTGTCAGTAAGGCAACCTTATAATCTCTCCCTCTCCTGTAGCCCTTCTGAGTATGAAGGTACCAGGTCAAGGTTTTATGCTTTGTGTGCTGGGCAGTTAGCCACTGCCTCCTCCTCTTCCTTCCTCACCATGGGTGGCAGTAACCTGGGATACTAAGCCAACTCGCAATTTAGAATTTCCTCCCTCTACCCCCAGGTGCACAGTCATGATTGAGTCTCTGGCCATTTCCAATGACTTTCATATCAGTAAAAAATGATTTTAATCAAAGAGATGAGTCAGAACATTAAAAAAAAAATCCTCTTCTACCCAGGTAAATCCCCCAAGGTTATGGAAATACCACATCTTGCATATTTTTTATTAAGACCCTAGTGACAATTGTAATTAAACTTGGGGTTTTCCGTGGATGGGAGCCAGTTGCCTGTTGTATTCCACAGCATACCATTTCCCCTTCCTAATAGAAGGAGAGTGTGAAGCAACTTGCCCAGCATTTGCCCAGCATTAAGCAGATTACTCTGGAGAAGAAGCAGTGAGGTTAAAATTCTCCTTCTGTAGATCCATACCAAAGTAGCTAGAATAACCAGGCACACAGTAAATAGCCAGGCTTCATTGCTGCCTGATTATGGATTTATTGATAGGAAACAACTTTTTGATTGTTTACATCATGAAAATTTGATAACCCATTTGTATTACTTAAACCACATATTTCGTGAGCGTTGTCAAAGCGAGGGAGTAATTTGTAACAGAGGCAGCGGATGTAGAAACCGACCTCGTGGAAGCGCTCTCTAAATTGCTTTGCTTGCAGCTATGTGGGTCTGCCATGAAGAATAATTTCTCGTATTGGATTTCCAAAGCCACAGGAGTGGCCACAGAGCAGGCCGGGGACAGCCCAGTGATTTAAGACCATTTAATGCCCCAGTTGTCATGAAATACTAGGAAATAAACTCCAGTGGCCTGCTAGAACACATTGCTACAATCTCTTAATGCCCCAAACTAGGAGGCTGATTTATCTTTTGTTATGTCTTATTAGATGGCATTGAGGAAAAGGAAGTGGGCGAAGTTAAAACATCCAAACCCACAGCAAGGAAATGGGTCCTAAACGCACCTGGTACCGGCAGGTTTGAGCTCCAGTCTGGCTTGAGCCATGTTCCGTATCAGTAATTTTCGCCCATGGAGCACAAAGATATTTGAATGTGGTAGTCAGTAAGAAAGGGCTTTGTGGCTCACTACCCCACGCTGCTCACATCTCATCATGTGCACTGGTCCCCAGAGATCTTATCAAAATTCAGGTTCCAGTCCAGTGGTCCACAAGGAACCTGAGACTGTCTGTTTTTGTGTTTCCAGTGTTGCTGTTCCAGGGCAGTGGTGAATTGTTGAATAACGTGTGTGTGTGTGTGTGTGTGTGTGTGTGTGTGTGTGTGTGTGTGTGCGCGCGCGCGCGCGCGCCAGAGCCTTTTCAACTCACACTATACTCCCTGAGCTCTAGACTCTGTCCCTTTCACACCCTCCTTCCTCCCTCCTTGTTTGACCCTTCTATACCATACATATGTGCAATCACACTTGTTCCCAGCTTGTTCGACTTGCTATAATGACCTCAGGGTTCGTCCGTATTGGACTGTGTGTCAGCCCTGTCTGCTTTTGAAGGCTGACTAATAGTCCACTGTGTTTGTAATCACGTTGTGGTTTCCCCTGCATCCACTGCATAACCCTAGGATTGCCACTGTCTCTTGGATTTTTCTGAGCAGGCCTGCTCTGAGCATGGCTTAGATGCCGTTTCTGGTTTTTTCTGACGTATAATAAAGCCGGAAGTGGAAACTCTCAATCATACTGCAGTTCTATTTTTGAGTTTTTGTGAACCCATCCTTGTGTTTTCTGCAGCAGCTGTGGTTTCACAGACTAGGCAGCACAAGGCTCCCAACTTCTCTGTGTCCTCATCAGTGTTCATATTTCCAGTGTTTTCTACAGTAGCCACTCCAATGAACATGGGGTGTCGTTTATTCTCATTAAAATACCTGCTGTCCTGAGAGCTGAAGAGGTAGCTAAAGGGTTAAGAAGGGTTGCTATTCTATCCTGAGGACCAGTCCAGATCCCAGCATCCCAGTCCTCACTCCCTAGATTCCCTTTCTCCTTTCCCGTGTATATGGATGTGCGGTCCTGGCTCCTGGAGTACAACACTTAGGCAGTGCAGCCACTTCCCATTCCTGCCACCCAAGCAGGGCAATATTCTCAGTAGCTTTGCAGCCCAAAGACAAGCGGAACCAGCAGAATAGAAAGTGTGCATATGAGATTGCTACCATGTTATCTACTTGCTGCCTCCTAGCACTGGCCTTTGGGACATAGTAAGTAAGAATGACATGAAAATCACTGATATTTCCAGTCCCATAGCTGTTATCACCAAAGATTTTGTCTGGTGAAATAGTTGTTCCTTGAATCAATAAGCTGATTTCTGTTATTTTTGTGGACTTGCTTACCATACCTTTCTCCATCTTTAGAAGAGAAGAGCCTTTGGTGAGATGGGGTAATGTTTGTGCACCTGTGTGTATGGGGCAGGACAGTACTTGTGCACTGCACCTGTGTGTATGGTGGGGGGCAGTGCTCATGCACCTGTGTGTATGGGGAGGGGCAGTACTTGTGCACCTGTGTGTATGGGGCGGACAGTACTTGTGCACCTGTGTGTATGGTGAGGGGCAGTACTTGTGCACCTGTGTGTATGGGGTGGACAGTACTTGTGCACCTGTGTGTATGGTGGGGAGGGGCAGTGCACATGCACCTGTGTGTATGCTTGGTGAGATGTTGACAGTGGGTATCATTGCTAAGATGCGTTTACCTTGCATTTGAAATGGTCTCTTACTGTCCAGAAACTCACTGATCGAGCTAGGCTGGCTGACCAGCAAGCCCGAGGCATCTCCCTGGCTCTACTTCACCCGTGCTACGATTACAAGTGTCCACCATGCCATGCTTTTTCACATATGGTCAGGAATTAAACCCAGTTCCTCACACATACATATATGGCAAACACATTACCAACTGAGCCATCTCTCTAGCCTGGAACAGAGAAGTCTTGAGAGGAGGGTACCAATCCCTATTAGCACACACCATGGTCTACTCTTGCCGTATTCCATCGCATTCCATCGCCCCCAGCAGATTACCTACAAGGCTTCTTTCCATCCATTCCTATCTGATTCCCTTTGAAGATAAGCTTAGGGTTGCCTAAGATCAGTTCCACTTAGACAGAGGACTTAATCCAGCACTGCAGTCACCCCAGTGCCCTTGGCTGTCACATGCTGACTACATCCATATTTGTGTTTAATACAGGACTGTGTGTGATGTTTTTCAACTGGCCCTCTCCAATCTATGCATTGACTGGTTCTCTTCTGTGTCTTTATGTGAAGTAGATTTTTATATGGTGGTTTTGGGGAGCTCTGTACCCCTCAGAGAAAGGGACTTTTCCTTCCTACAAATATTGAAATGAAATATTTCTCTTAACTCAGAAGGGCAGTGTGCACCTGTTTTCACACTTGGGCTGATAAGTTTGCTCATGACATGACATTCCCCCAGAGAACCAGGTTACCCTAATGGTATCTATTTTTAGTGAATTCTAAAAACAAGAAAGGGCAGCCATGTGAGTGCTTTCTTTTGGAGCGGGGATATTTAGAGTTGGGCAGGATTGTGGGAATGGGGATAATGGACTATTCTTTCTCCGCCATAAGTTAAAGGGGAAAATGCATAGCGGGGATGCACAGTTCCTGAGGTGGGTTCCGGGTGAGCTGCAGACAAGCTGTGCTTGCTGTTTTCTGAGAGAGAGGAGCACCATGTGACTTGGAGGAGGTCTGTAGCAGCTCAGCCCCCTTGTACACATGCTCGCTCCGGTGCTGATCTGTTCCATGTACTTGCTGTCCTGCAAGGGACATGGAGTGTATGGTTTCGTTACCTATTCCCTGGGGTAACTGACATCACAAGGTAGGGAGTCTGAGGTTTGTTTGGCATGCAGTTCTGATGGCCAGGAGATTGAAGATCAGCCCACTGCACCCGGTAAGTTCCTTCTTGCTTGCAGGGACTCTCTACAGTTGGAAGGTGGCACAGAGCATCACAGAACCACACCCATGCCATCTTACTTCAGGGCTCTGGTTCTTTAAATGCCACAGTGCCCTGGAGTTTGGTGTCCACCTCCAAATTCCTTCCAGGTGCTGTTAAATTTCAACAATGTGTTTTATTTGATAAGAATATTCAGACTCAGTTAGAGCCATGCATAAGTCTGCAGATCAGGTTTCTCTCTGTTGCAAAAGTTACACTCGCAGCATGACAAAATCTCTATGCCCTCTAGTCAGGACTCATCTCCCTTGCCAGGGGATCCATTCAAAGGAGGCCAGTATTCACAGTCTCTCCCAGATGGACCAAAAGTGGCTGTGGAAAAGGAACTTGTCTGTTGGCATTGAGTTACACTCTGTCCTAGAGCCCTCCTAGGACTAGCAAGGGGCTAGGTTTGGTGACCAGAACTCACCAGCACAAACACACTGTAAGAGATGTGTGCACTCAGAATATATGTCTCCAGTCCTTATGCAGTGCCTTTACTTGGGAGATAAAGTTCTTGGCTCTGCTCTCAAGGTACCAAGCGTTCACACCAACTGATTGACATAAAGGGGCGATGAGGTAGTAACAATACTAGCAGTGTGTGTAAGGTCCACACATAATGTTTTGATACCCATTTATAACAAAGTGGTTACTGCAGCCAAATAAGAATAGGTACCCAAACTTACTCAATTTATCATATTGTATGTGATGAACTTTTTAAAAATTTCTAACAGAAACCCAGTGCACAATCCATACCATTAGCTCCTGCCCTCAAACTGTCACATCTCTAACTTACTGCTACATGTCTCCACCTTTGCACCACTAACCGAATTCCCTCCCCCAGCTCCCACCACTTAACCTCTGGCAGGAAGAAAGCTGGTGGACTTTCATCCAGTGGTAAAGCTCTATGATACTGGTGTGATAGTTTGCTCTAGAAAGCAAAGACCGTGTGGAGAGAATTAGAAAGGGGTAATGCATTGCCTGACTTCTCCTCCCGGTTCCTTTTGAACAGAGCATTAATTACTTGTCCCCCCCCCCCATTGTTCTGTTTAAAGGTATCCTGCTTGGGATTTTATATTTGTGGCATCTTTTTTTGTGGGCAGCCTGGGTGACTTTCAAAAGCTATATGGTTATACTCAGAACAAAAGTGGCGTTAAAGTAAGGGCTGACTACGGACCTACATATCATCCCAGAGAGATGGGGCAATCCACAGATAGGGGTCTGAGAGCACCAGCAGGCCTCTCCCAGCTCATACCCTGGCTCCACAGGTCCCAGAATACTTGTATCCTACATGTGGGTAGACTTTTAATAAATAATTGCCCTTCACCGATGTGCTTGCTAGTCTTATGTCAACTTGACACATATACCAGAGGTTTCTGAAAGGTGATAACTTCAATTGAGAAAATGCTTCCATAAGATCCAGCTGTTGGGCATTTTCTTAATTAGTGATTGATGGGAGAGGATGCAGCCCATTGTGGGTGGAGCCATCCCTGGGCTAGTGGTTCTGGATTCTATAAGAAAGTAGGCTGAACAAGCCATGCAGGCGACCTACTAAACAGCATTCCTCCATGGGCTCTGCATCAGCTCCTGTCTCCAGGTTCCTGCCCTGCTTGAGTTCCTGTCCTGACTTCCTTTGATGATGATCAGCGATGTGGAAGTGTGAACCAAATAAACCCTTTCCTCCCCAACTTGCTTTTTGGTCATGATGTTTTATTAGAGCAATAGAAACCCTAATTTCCCTAAGACTAAGAAAAATGTCAACATGAATCATAGACTCCTTCCAAACAATGAACTGTTTCACCCCAAACCTCGTTCCCCAGGCTTGTGGAAGATAGAATGAGCTGACTCTTCTGTGTACATTCTTGTATCATTTTCTTGGATTATTTCCCAAAACTTGACAGACCTTAGTAAAGTTATTTTGAGACTTTGCTGACAGTTTTTTCCCCCCTAGGCTCACACCATGTATTTTAGGCATTTCAGTATTAATACCATGACCTCATTAAATACGTATTTTTGTTTAAGCCTGTGGGCATGGGTGGAATGGAAGGTTTTGTCATATTCAGAAAGCCCAAGTTAAAAACAATCCACTCTTGGGGGTCATTTACATGCATCAGAGTTTGGATCAAGAGACAAGGACATGCTCCAAGTCAACTTTTTCCTAAAACATCGAGACAACGATTTTGCTAAGTGTTAGTACTGTGTAGGATTGGCTTGTTACAGACATACAGCTTTTTATAATTTTCATGTGTTTGCCACATATGAACCTGAAAGCTTCATAGGTATAGGTGTCATAAGCCTTTGCAGAGTTTGCTCCTAATCACAGAGCTCACTGTGACTCAGGAGAATATACTGCATTTGAAGCAAAAAGCTCAGGATTCAAATTCACATTAACTCACTAGTCATATAGAACAGCTGGCTCACTAATGACAGTCGGTGGCAGTTTCCTGCACAGCCATTTAGCCTATGTGTTAAAACCAGCTTCGTTGGATTAGCACATTATGTCTTTCAGGCTTATAAATACTCCTGCATGTTCTGGGCATGCTATCCACAGGCACTGAGGCAACTACCCTTTCCTGTGCATTACTGGGAACACCTAAGTTCTTGGAAAATCCCAGGCCCCTCTAAACAACAGCTACCATCTTGCATCTAGATGAAGTCAGCCGATACTAGTAGAATTTGTACCCAGAGGCTCTGATTCCTCTATGTTCAAGGATAAGGAAGTCCTGACTAAGAGTCATAAATCCTTGCATTGAAGGGGAGTGGAATCTTTAATGCTGAGGGCAGCCTTTCTTGGGGCTATCTCATGCTCACTTAGTGACTCCCCTTGTTTGAAAGTAGACAAGTGGATAAATATGCAGTGAACACTGGCTTGCTGGTTCTACAGCATCCATATTGACATGACCATAGCAGCACTGACATCTGTAGCAGCATGACAAATGCTAAGCTAGGCAGATGGCTCAGTGCGAGCATGAGGATGTGAGTATGAGTCTGGGTAAAGGTGGTCGTGGGAGGGTGTCTGTGATCCCAGTGCATCTGTGATGGGACTGGTGAAAACTGAGACAGGAGAATCCCCACCAGCTTGGGGGTTAGCTGTCCTGGGAATATGCAGTGGCAAACAACAGAGAGACCCTATCTCAGATATGATAGCAGAGGACTGACACCCATAGTTGTTCTCTGACCTCCACACATGCACAGTGGCACATGCTCACACTCTCAGGCATCACGCACACACGTAGAAGGTGATTAATGAGCTGCCTCATTTCATTACCACCTTCATTCCGTCTTTCTCAGCTCAAGTGGGTGTCGAATGCAGGCTAAGTAGCAGTTAAGCAAACACCCACAAAAGTAGATGTGGAGCCTTTCACATAGCTGAGAGTCTTGGACATTGTTTGGACAAGCAAGCAAGTGACTATGTAATAGCAAATGTGACCTGGGTCCCCTGAAGTAGAAACACATGGTTCTATCGGAGAAGGAGATGGAGATGGGAAGGCTAGGAGCTGAGAAGTTGTCAGGTGTAAGAAGTTGTCAGAACACATGTGCAAGAATCTGGTGACATCCAGAAGAAGCAGACAAGGCAATTGTCAGTGCATGGGAAAAATGAAAGGGTTAGTGGACGACATTCATCCTTCCAGTTCATGTGTCCCTTAAGACAACCTCTGATGAATAGTTTTGTCTCTCTAGCAAGATTGATGCTCACTCGGCTGTGGTAATATAGCCTCATCTTATAAGGCATTTTGACTATTCATGGACATTAGTGTCAGACCCTGGTTTCAATGCTAAGACTGACTTCTGTCTTCATGGAGCTTGCCTCCTACATAGATGGAGATTCAGACAGGTGGTTTCACAGACACACAGATGGGTCATATAACATCAAGGGCTATTGTCATGCAAATAAATAAAGCATTTCAGGTGTGAAGCATGTATTTCACATAGGGGCCTGGAAAAACTTCTGCAGAGGCCTAGGTACGGGGTCTTCCCTGGATCAGGGACTGCCATTATGAAGCCAGTCTAGGTAGGATTTCCCTCAGAGGTTTGCTCTGGCACTCTGACAGGCAGGCAGCTACCCACCTGCCTTCTCTATCCCATAAAACTAAAGCCTTCTTCAGGAACAGCACTGGGGAAGAAAAGAGGAGAGCTACTTAGATTGCCAAAGGCAGGAGGTAGTGTACTGATCACATCAGTTAGAAAATTGTCTCCATTCCCCGGTTTGCTTTTCCTTTAAATAGGACATTCAGTCATAGCTTCACTATAAAATTGATTTATTGTGTGGAAATAATTTCCGTAGCAGGGGAACTAATTTGATTGTGTAGCATAAAGAAAATGTATGTGGGACAATGGGGAAGAATAGAGCCAAAATGAATCCAATATATTTTAATCTCCACGATACAGATTATATTTTCAATTAAGAAGCTTAACGTGCCTGTGTTCGGCGGGAAGGGCCCTTTCTGGAGCACGTTCCCATGTGTTTGTGGGTAATAAGTCACTTAGCATTAAGAAGGTACATGGTGATTAGCCCTGATCACCTACTTACTCCCTTCTAATAGCTGGGTCGATGTTTCCAGTCACTGTGGCTTTATTTGTGTGGTGAAAGGCACAGCAATGAGAAAAATGGGCCTATTATACTGGTAATATGAGGTTCATCAGAACAAGAAAGGCCTCCGGGCTGAAATGATAGTGGTTAAGGACACTTGCTGCTCTTAACTGAAGACAGTGTGGTTCCCAGCATCTACATTGGACAACCCATAAACCCCATGAAATTCAAGCTCTGGGGGGAAGTGGGGAGATTGCTTCCTTCTTCTGGCTTCCATGGACACCTACACTCATGTACAAACACCCAACCACCACACAGAAGTACACATAATTTTTAAAAAATAATACAAAGCAAGTCTTTTGAAGGAAGAGCAAGAAACCACTGCTTGCTTCCCCACGGTCAGGTCTTGGTTTTTGGACTCTGTCTCTAGAGCAGAGCTGAGCAGAAGGCTGGGTCTCAGCAGTTTTGCTTTGCTAATTGCATCTACCAGGGGCTTGGCAGCAGATGGGCTGGGCTTTGTTCTGTGCCTGCTCTTGGCTGACCTTGGAGTTGCTCGATCATGGCTTGATGGACTCAGATGCTATTATGCCCCCTTGTTCTGGATCAAGTTTGATCTTAAGCCAACCCGTGAGATGACACCATATGAGTTACAGTTTACAATCAGTGGGATTTGTCACCGGGCCTTGTCATGTAACAAGAGTGAACAAGACAGAGCACATTTCCACATGTCTGTCTGCACTATCAGCCCTGAGGATTTTTCTTAATACTAGGCCATGCTCATGGCACCTCACTCACCGTGTATTGGTTAATTTCTCATCAAAAGGGGAAGAGTGCTTATTTTGACTTATGGTTAGAGTGTATGTATACTCTCTCAGGGAAAGAAAATAACTCTCACAACCAAAGAACAAAGGAGACAGTTTGTCCTAGGATGAAGTGTGAGCAGCCATGTCCCAGGAATGCAAATGTAGGTTACCACACATTCCGTGTTCTAATATGTTAATAGTTTCATGACCTTTTTAGCAACAAAAAGAATTTAATAAAAAAATCTAGATGATTTTTCAGATATATTGGCAGAAACATCATGAATGTCTTTTCCCAAAAGAGGCAGAGAAATCTGAGCTGAAGATTTATTAACACCTGAGGCCTTCTTAGCCTTTTGGCTGGTGGACTCTGGTGATCTGATTGTTCCAAAGGGTTTGCCACAATAGTCACAAAGATGTCATATCACATACCAGGGAGATTCACAAATGTCTCGAGAGCAGCTGGAGATGGATCAAAGATTGGTTGGCCCTGGACTTCCTGCACCCCAACTTCTCCAGTAGCTACCAGAATCTGAACCCCTTACTCAGGCTCCCTGAAGCCTACATGAAAGGTCCAGTTTATTCTAGGATTCTTTCAAGATGAGGAACCTGTGGTGGTGGGAACATGGGGTTTCATTTTCTCAGTTACTCCTCTCTGAGGAATGACCACAGACACACCCGGAGGTGCATCTCATTAAAGACCCAGATGTTTCCTGTCAATCATGTTGCCAATAAATCACCATCCCATTCACCCCATGTCTTGCTTCTTCCTAGAAGCCATGTAAGGGGCAGGGCTTTGAGGATGCTGGCTTTCCTTATGACCTCCCCCTGTCTTTAGTAGATGTCAGGTTGACACTTGAGTTTTGTAGAGAGACAGAGGAAGACAGTAGGCAATGGACAGAGGGTCAGAAGGAGAGAAAGAACATGCATCTGGCAGGGAGAGCGGAGGCATATGTGGGCTGGTTTCAAGGTTAATATGAGCCTTTGCAGGGGCAGGCTGGGAAGCACAGACTAGCCAGTACACAGGAGCTGGTGCCAGGGAAGAACTGTTGTGTAAGTGGAACAGGCGCCTGGGGCTCCCTCATGCACAGCCACATGGCTAGGAACATGTCAGGTTTGATAGCATCAAATCAAACAGTGTAGACTGGGATAGTGAACCAACTGGGAACGAGGTCAGAGTTGGGTAAGGGAAGTGGGGGTTGTAAGCCATAGAGGAAGAGACCTGGAACAAGGACAATGGGAAGGGAACAATCCCAAGTTTAAAACTTGGCCAAGACATCATTTGTTTGGGTGTTTATTTGTTCTAGAAATATCTATTGTATACTAAAACAGGTCAGCCCCAGGCCCAGTCTACCAGAACTACCATCTGGGGTTCTGCTTCTGCTGGTACTACCTCCTGTAGATTTCCCCTTCCCTTCCAGTGTCTTTAAAATTCGTACAAACCCATCTTTCAGATGTAGCCTTGACCTTCCCTCAGCCCATTGCCCAGCACCTGCATTTCTTCTTCAGAGTAGACTTCCCAGAGCTGCTTCAATCCAGGTTTCTGCCTCCTTCCCTCTGTACAAGACCCCCAATCACCCCATTCTATTATTAACATCTGTTCTACTCAAACCAAGAATGCCCAGTCAGTAAGCCCTGTCATCATGCCACCAGTCCTATTCTCCATCCTTTCCCATGACCCTATGACCCTTCATTACCC